>OY728125.1:157093659-158343659 GCA_963277665.1 Viscum album
GGGGAAGGTTGGGTAATTAGTATACCTGATTAGGTGACATGTTAGATTCCATTTTTTATTCAATAAGCTTTAGTATGCTTTCTTTATCTTCTGCACAAGAATATCTGGGGACGATCATGTTGTGTATACCAATTTTAACCATCCTACTTATATATAAATGGTTTTATAGGACCACAAGAGTTGGTTGGTGATTGATCTCGACATTACTAGATCGTGGAGTTGTTTAGTAGTTGTTTAGGATTCTAGGTCACTTATGAGGATATCTCTTAGTGCTTGTCATTTCTTTTATAGTTCTTTAATTTTGTATGACATTACATGCATGTATTGGGATATTTTACCTATCATGGGAATGATTTTTTTGGTATTGTATTATTATCTCTTATTCCTCATGTTCTTATTATAGGGTAATTACACTCATTTGTGTGTGTGATATACCTAGATGTTTTTCACCACCATATGGACTATTGGAGGAAGGATTAAAAAAGATTCTAGGAACAACAGTGGGGCCAAATAGGGCATTATAAACAATGCTTTTTGTTGCAATGGATTATCAAAATGATATTTAAATGACTATAACCTTCATGTTCAATAGAAATTTATCAAAGGGTAATCGATGATTTAATAAAATAACTAAGATGAATAATCATCACATATTATTTATATTTAATTTAAGAAATTAAAGAATTACATTTTGGTTAATTATTTCTTCACTAATGGATCTGAAAAAATATCTATATCATACTATCATTGTGTTGTAGTAATAAAGATTATATTCCCTACAATGTTTAACTACACATGTTCCATGAACCTCTAAATTTATTCATTGGAATCTTTGCGTTCTATCATGGTAGATCCTGACACTTTTATCATTTTCATTTAATCACCCCAAGAGTCTCTTGAAGAAGTTTTCTATTTGATCTATCTAGTCATGAGAGTAGTGGTGGAGGATGATTAATTTTCATTATTCAGAGAATTATTTGATAGGGAGCTCCATCAGGAATCAATATAATTTTCTCTAGATGTCATGGTGCATAATAAAATATATTTGGAAACATATAAATAAAATTTTTTAATTGGGTTTATATGCTTCTATGTTTAGAAAATATTAATTATTCATGCACCTCTATTATTTTTCTTAATCAATGTAGAACCCCATGTAACTAATAATAATTATATTATTTCTATACAAGAACTACACTCATGAAATAAATTAAATATTAATTATTAAAATAATATTTGATATATAGTATTTATCATCAGATCATTAATCACAACCCACCATTCCTCCAAAATATCTATCAGAATTGGAACAATGACTACTATTTTTGAAAAATAAATATCATTATATTATTTAATAATAAATAAGTAAGTATGATATTAACTGAAGAGAAAATAATTATTTATTGAATATTTATATAACAAAACATTCTCTAGAATAATTGGTGATAGAGTATATGTGATAAAAAACATGAATTATTATTAAACCATGTTTGGGAATAATATTTATTCAAATTTTTAAACAATAAATAATATTATTATTTAACTCAGGATCTGGATATACTTAGTATGTGACCCTATAGGCCTCTTTCTTTGTCGAAATATGTGAAGCATCCCAAAGACCAAGTTTAATGTCTATTAAAATGATAAGTAACCCATAGAAAAAGATGTTAATGTCACATATGATGTAAAACCACATATGGATTCTTATAATGTACTATAATACCTTTATATCGATATGTTTATTTAAGAATGTTTCCCCCTAGTTCTATGAACCTATGTGATTGATGCATCTTTCATTGATATTTTAGAAGTTGAAGTTTGCTACAGAGCACAATGGACATGGATTTATATAGGATATATCATTTCCATCAAGGGACCTGATATATCAACTTCTATTAAAGAATAAGAGAGAAAAATTATTTATCATATTATTCCTTACTGAAATATTACTCATGACACACCTGATGTATCATACTTCACCACAAACATATTTTATCACTGTTTTAATCAATACATTAAAGTGCACAAATCATAACATAAATTAATAGTAATATTAAATTTTAATGACAATGCACATGTCTATAGTTAGGAATATCCAATGAAACATATAAATGTGGATTTTTCTACTGGTGGGTTCCATTATCGTAATTTTCTATATTAGAGATTAAAAGATCATACACCATGAGAAGGTTCCTCAAAGTCCTATCCATATCCACACTTGATTTGACTATATAATTTATTTCCCCCAATTTATTTCATGTTACTATAGAATATATATTTTATAATATTTTCATGTCGCTTCAAGGTTCACATCATTGCGGAGAACTTCAATGAACTTTCACATTGAAATCTACGTTTAGGACAATATCACATACTATTTCATGTAGAAGAACAATAAATATGTGATAAAGAGTTTATTAATATTAAAATAAATTAATGTAGATTATGATATAGTATAAAGAAGTTTTTTATAAGGACCCAATTCCAACAGAATCCCACTTGTGCTAGAGACAACTACTAATGTCCTTTAGTCTTTTGGCTCTCACTTGATACACATGCTTCTATTGAGATATGAATTCAGTCATGGGGTCCACCAAATATTCATTTTTAGAAACTCTTCTTACTAAAACTTCACACCTATTAGGAAAATATGTCATCATCTGTTACTTCTAAAGTATAAATTTTATCTATTGCTATGATCTTAAATCTTTTTCAAGATCCACAACTGTAGTATTATCACAATAAAATGGGATAAGTTCGTTATTGATAGGTACCACATAAAGATTCTAGAAAAAGTTCATATCCAAACAGATTCATTGGATTCATCAAAAGTTACAATATATTCTAACTATACTTGAGAATTGATATAAATTGGATACTCTGAACTCATCATACTCACAATTCCTCCATTAAGATCGAAATAATATCCAGGATATGAATTCTTATCATTGTGATCCATTTGAAAACCCACATTAGTATATCCCTTAATGAATATATCCTAATCTCCTCCACACACAAGAAGTATATTCTATGTTAATGATAGCATTAATAGTATTCCAATTTTATTCTTCGAAATTAGATTAATATATTTTTACCATGTTTAATGTGTAGGTGACATCAATTCTATTACATAACATGGCCTATATGATTGATCCTATCACTAAAGAGTATTTGTTATTACACATTATATCTTTCTCCTATTGTGTTTGAGGACACATTTTCCTAGAGAGATAGATATCATGTGACCTGGGAACAAATCACATTTTGGTTTTTTCCATACGAAATATCTTTAGTATTTGGAAAATGTGTGTACCTTGACTTAGTCCAAGAAACATCTTGGATTTATTAGGATTAATATTGATCCCTATAATATAAGTTTCTTCATAAAATTACTTATAGTTGAAAATCATATCTAAATTTTCTTTAATAAATAATAAGACTAGTATGTAATTTCCAATATTTAACATGTCATCAACATATATTATAGGATAACAACCGCATTACGACTAAAACTATTGTAAAAACATGGCACACATTCATTCATAATGAAAAAAAATCTTATATAGCTTCATTTTATCGATTGTTCCATGACATGTATGCTTCCTACAATACAAAAATAGATCTCTTAAACTTTTATTTCTTTTTGGCTTCAAATGGAGTCAGAAACCAATCTGGTTCATTCATGTTGTCCTCCTCCTAAAGGATCTCATTAAGGAAAACTATTTAAACATCCATCCACCAAATTTCATAGTCATGGTAATATATTTTAGAAATTATAATTATGATTTATTTAAACATTGAAATTAGTGAAAATTATTCATCATTGTCAATGCCTTGAAATTTTTTAAACCATTTAGACATTAGCCTTGATTTGTAGGTACTAACTCTACCTCCCATGTCCTATTTTATGATGAATTTATATTTTAACCCAATAGAATTTTCCTCAGTTAGAGAATCAATTAGAGCCCAAACATGGTTCTGATACATGGAATCCATTTCAAAATTCATGTAATCTTTCCATCTTGTACCTTCTAAGATCTATATTGTCTCTTTGTAGGAGGGAGGTTCATTAATATCAACCAATAATGATTAACCATCTTCAATGACTAGAAAACCATATTTCTCTAGTTCTCTTACCTCTCTCATGATTTTGTGTTGCACTTTTCTTCTAAAAATAACTTCTTTTATGGGGACTTCTAGAATATGTTCTTGTACCAACCCTTGTGTTTCATGATCATCAAATTAATCAAAATAAATAATTCTCCCACTATCCTTCTTGCTGATGTGCTCCCTCACAAGAAAGATGTTGTGTTATTTGATAATATATTTATTATCTGAGGGGTTGTATATGTAGTATCCCTTTATTTCATTAGGATACCCTATAAAGATACACTTTATTCACTGAGGCACTAGTTTTTTTCCTTATAAGACCTTATCAAAAGCCTTATAACCCCACACATATGAATGTGATAAAACATGTTTCTTTCCACTCAATAACATAAAGATAATTCCATTTTCCTATATAGATGGTACTTGGTTTAGTGTGTACCTATTATTTCTAATGCATATCCTCAAAATGATAATAAAAAATCTACATGACCCATCATTGACTTTACCATATCTAGCAAGGTACCATTCCTACATTCACTAATACCATTACACAATGGTGTTTCAAGTGGAGTGAGTTGATATAGAATCCCAAAATCCTTTAGGAATTCAACAAACTCCTCGTTAAGATATTCACCCCCTCAATCGAATAATTTTTTTCTTCAGTCCAAGTTTATTATCTACTTCATTCACCAATTTTGTGAATTTCTCATAGTTCTCATACTTATACCGCATTTCTTAGACATATCCAAATCTACTAAAATCACCAGTAAAACATTTTAAGTAAGAATAAACACCTCTAGTTTCTACTTATAGTAGTCTATTCAAATCAATGTGTACCAATACTAAAATATCTTAGGCCCTATCACCCAACCCAATGAATAGTGGATTGTAAATGTTTCCTTATAATTAAGAATGATATATTTTATGTAGTTTCATTTGAAAATAGTGTAAATAACCATCTCGATAGATATTTTTCAAACACTTCTTGTTTACATGACCAAGATAGTGATGCCACAACTGGGTTTCATATGAGTCATGCGGACATGATTCATTATCAATTACCAATAATTTTTTTTCATAATTTATTACATAATGAATATTCTTTAAATGATACATACCATAATATATGTTATATTTTTAATATAAACAAATTTTAATTCAAAATATGAAAATAAAACCATCTATAACTTTGCGGGATATATAAATTATGTTCCTCATAATAGTTTTTACATAATAACAATATCTTAAAACTTGTATCATTTCAATTGGAAATGAAAGTCAGTAATATCCAATGGGTAGAGAAGCTAACGTAAAACCATTTTAAGCTGGAAAATACTCCTCTCCTCTAGAAATATTATATAATCTAATTTGTTTTTAAATTCAGATATAAATGTGACAATGAAAATCTATAACTAATTCCAAAATGTGTAGATATTAATAGATTACACTCAAAAATGAATTAAAATTTAGATTTTATTACATTTGGGTGTAATTTTTATTCTAGTGGCATTGCATTCCACATGAAAAACATACTTCTTCTTTTTCTTCTCTATAACTCTGGATCTTCCTCTTCTTAGATGAATGGTGCTCATGACATTTAGACTTTTTATGAGACCTGGGATCCTTTTCCTTATTATTATTTTTAGTATTCACCATAATAACTATGATTTTATCATTCCCCAGGTCCTTATACACATTGATAATCAGAGTAAGAAGGTACAAAATACTTTTCTCATTATTGATCATATTTTAATTGAAAATAGAACAATATAAGCTCTTGTGTATTGATGAAAGTATGATATCTCTGCACAAATCATCGAGTAATTTAATCCCTAAGATTTTTAAGTGTTCAATATAGCCAATATTCTAGACTACATGAGGCACAATTGGAATTGAATCTTTAATCGTGGTTTTAAATAGATCAATGGTGATCTCATCTCTCACTTTTCTTGTGTTCCCTTGGTAGAGATCCTAATGGTGAGGCATCATCTTATATGTATCCATGACCTCACATTTCTTTAGAAGATCATAGGTCACAGATGATAGCATGAAACACTAAACATATGGGAAATGATTAAAATATTTCCCATAAAGAGACAAATATTATTCACTAGCTATTATACTTGGTGTTTCTAGAATAGGTTCTTTAACCACATACAATTTCCTTTCACAGAATAGGATAACGCACAAGCACCTTTTACAGAAATGGAAATTTGTACTTGTGGGAAGGTTATAATTCTCATGTACGGATTTTTGTGATATGTTTGAAGTCATATTTATTATCCTTTCTAAAAATAATTATAAAACAATTTTAACACATAAAATAACAAAACTTTACAAATAAATGAATATTATATTTATTTATCTCACACTATTTTATGAAAACCTAATATCCCTCACCATTGCCTTTAGAATATCATATGTCTTAGAAACTATAGTGTTAGGGATCCATATTCCCATTCTCATTACACTGAGTTTGGCTTATCATGAAATTTGAAGGGTTTTAGAAAGGAATTCCAAATGGAAACTGCATTAACTCATAATTCCTTGATCTGTGTGAGTGAAATCCCCAATCTTGAAATTCATAAATTATATTTCCTCAAATATTTCATCATAGTTACACCATGTCCTATTTTTTCAATCAACCCTTAATATGAACTAAGTTAATTCAACCCAAAAATTCAAGTTAGAATTTCCAAATAACTGAAATCACCCAGAATTTGGCCGAACAAGTACTTTGAACTATGGTTTGATTTTAACTTAAGTAGTTCAAGGAAATAATGACTTAATATATACAATTGAGTGATTTTATATTTATGTGTTAATTTACCATTATATATTTATTTCATAATTTTATATATTAAGTGAATTTATTTTATGTGATTAACCATGTCATAGATAAAATATACATATAATATAATTTATTATGGTTCTATCTTTAATTATCATTAAATAATTAATTATTGTGATCATGAAAAAAATACATGATTAAATTAAAATGAAACTTGATAGAAACAATATCATAACGTGGTATGATCGGGGGATTTTACAAACGTTTAGTTTATCTAATAGATGATAAAATAACCCTCAACCAAGGTGAAAACATCAGGAATCATTTTGTGGTTCATATTGTAGCTTTCCACCTATCAACTCATGTACCTATTGGATTGGTCTCACCTCACCTCCACTCACTAACCACCTCTACATGCTTTATAGATCCACCCATTTCATAATCGTTTACACACACTAAGGCATGAGTAAGCAATGGATTAGATAAAGGTTAACATAAAAGGACCACAGAATCACAATCCATTAGACAATGAGTGGAGGGATGACATGAATTACATCAATTTGATTTAACAGTAAATTAAAACTAATCCAATTAATTAAAAATTATGGTCTTATTTCATTATCATCCATATGAATGAAATGAATTATGTGTTTAATAAAAATATCATTCAGTTCTAATCATTATTATTTAAGATAAATCATTCTCGAATCAATAAAATTTATTAATTAATTAGTAATGTATTTATCTTAATTCCCATATGAATTTTTATTGATTTTTTCATCTACCATAATTTAAAACAAAATTAAGAAATTATTAAAAATTATCTATGTGAAAAAATGTACCTTATTGGTAACAAAGTGGGTACTTGTCCAAACTACCCAACATGTATTATATTCATATATAGTTTACTCAGTTGACATTTTGAATACGTATCTTAATACATAATTTCATATAATTTACTATCAACTGAATAAACACACAGAACACATGGTATTTATGAAGAATGTTCTATTTTAATGCATGCAAAGTAGTGATTTTATTATGAGTTATACATAATATGGAGTTTCCAAAATTACAAAAAATTAATAATTAGACACTTAATATATATATATACCCATTACATGGAATTTACTATCAAATTAATAACCAAAAATATTATATATTAATGATGTTTAAATAGTATAATAAATTAGTATTAATTATTTGAAATTTGGTAATATACAAAGCATGCACAATCTAGCTACACAACATGTATTTTTTAGCCATCTATTTGCGGAAAATGCCTAAGGACTTAGCATATAACTGTTCTATAGAAAATAATGGATTACATGGAATGAACATGGTCCATATAGTGTGAGGAGTCTCAATTACACAGTCTCCAATCCTATAGGACATGTATAGAAATACATGATTTTTCATGGACTAATGGAATACACATCCTGTATTGATGTTACATGGTGTGTAGTTTGAATGAATGTTCACCAGGATGTCCTAGTAAACACATCATGTGTTTAAATACACTCGGTTTTTAATAAATAAATATGACTCAAATTAATTCTGAATTAATTCTTGGTTTTTTGATCAAAGGTACACAACATGTACCGACATGCTACATGACATATACTCTTGTTTTATCTAGAAAGAATCCTTAGAACATCTTAATATTTTATTTGAATGTATTTCATTCATAAAAGTAATCAATTTGATTATATTTTTTATAAATAATAATAATAATGATAGATATCATGTTTTTTTATTAAAGAAGGATTAAATTGGAATTGAAAACTAAAGATAAATTCATAAATCAATCAGTAATCATTAAATAATTATTAAAAATAATTTGACTGCACCAATACCACTAGAAGGTTTTGGGAATACTGGAAGCACTAGATGGGTAAGTATCAACATGTATTATTATCAAAATCAGTTATTAATCGTATATTTAAAAAATGATAAAAATTGTGATCAATGAAAATGAATCAAATAATAATTAAATATTGAATGCCAAAATAGATATGCATGATAATCAAATATATTTTATAATTAATATAAATAATTAAATAATCACCTTGAGAGTATTTCTTTCTTCATTAATACATCTAAAAATATCTCTACATTATAGTATCATTACATTGTAAGAATCAAGAGTATATTCCCTCTAGTAGTGATCCAAATATATTTCATGAACCTATGAACATCACTACAGGAATATTCATGTGAATGTGTGGTAGATCCTGATGCTTGTGTCATTCTCCTTTGATCCCCCTGAGAATCTCTTGAAGAAAGATTTTATTTGATCTGTATAAACTTGAGTGTTGTGTTGGAGGATTTATCTCTCCATTCTTAAGAGTGTTCTTCAAGATTGATCTCTCTAGGGATTCGATAGAATTTTCTCTAGATGATGTTGTGCACAATAAAAGGAAATTAGAAACCCATAAAGATAATAATACAAAATGGTTTTTTATACCAATAGGGTTAGAAAATAATAATTGCACATACACCCTTATTATTTTTATTGATTCCAATATAAAATCATGTCAATAATAATAATTATAACAATAATAATTCTTAGCATGTTCTAAGATCACGAAAGAAATTAAATATTATTTATTCCCAACAAAATTATTTTATAATATTTCCCGTTGAAATATTAATCGATGTCTTCCATTCTACTATAATATTTATCAAACTTTGACCATTTACTTTTTATTTAATAAATATATATTATTTCATTATTCAATAATAAGTAAATAAATATTATATTATCAAGTTAGAAATTAACTATTTATTAAATATTCTATACACAAAATGTTCTCTCAAATAACTGGTGATGATATATATACTATCATGAAAACATAAATAATTATTAAACCACATGGAGGAATAATATTTATTAAACGTATTAAATTATACAATGTATTATTATTAAACTAAGGTTCTAGATGCACTTAGTTTGTGACCCTCTAGGCCTATTTCTCAGTTACATGACGTGAAGCAGCACGAAGTCCATGATTAGCTTCTAGTAACACACCAAGGAACCCATAGATAAATAATTTAATTTCTAAATGATATAAAATCACATACATATTCATAATATATAATATAATCCTTTAATCTTGATATCTCTAATTAACCTGGATGCAAGATGGTTCCTTCAACCTATATTCCTGATGTCACTTTATTTGACTCTCTAGAAATTAAACTTTCCTATAGAATAAAATCCCTATTGATTTATTAAGCCTATATAATTCCCATCAAAGGGACTAATATCTGAACTTAAATTAAATAACATATGATATAAATCCTTTGTTTCACTATTCATTAATGAATGATTACTCATGATGCACCAAACATATCCTACTTCACTATGAATATATGTCGTTATATTTTTTATCAATACATCAATGTATATGACATATAAAATCCATTAATAATAACATTAAAATCTATAAACCAATACACACATTTGAAGTAAGAAACATTAAATGACACATATGACTGTGCATTTCCTACCCACGGGTCCCTTTATCATGATTTCTTACATTTTAAATTAATAAGGGTGTACATAATGAGAAGGGACCTCAAAGTCTCATGATTATTCACCCCTGATAGCCTATATCAATTGTGTCCCTCAAATTATTCTATCTAGATATAGAACATAAATAAGAATATTATTGTGGTACTTTTGGATTCTCATCATAGTGGGGAACTATTATGACCTTTCAGTGGGATAACTACTTTTTGGACATTATCATATACTATATCACATATAATAATAGTCATGATGTAATATATAGTTTATTAATATTAAAAATAATTAATACATGCTATCATAAAGTACAAATAATTTGGTTTTAGGGAAATCACTCCAACACATTGGGCACATTATCTCCCTTCTTTGATTTCTTAACCAAGAGTGGTAGCTTTTGGGTTAGGGGTTCATGATATGTTAACTAAATCGTTTAAAAAATAAGTTTTGTGAACATAGAAATATACATAATTTATAAGATCAATCTTATGAATGTAGTTAACTACATTATTCTCATGATTAAAGTTATAAAAATATTTAACTGCATCACGTACATACTCAACCATATTAACATAGATGACTATATAATGTCCATGCTGAATCTTGTGAACATAGATAACTACATCATGTTCATATGAAATCTTGTGAAAATGGATAACATCATCATGCCCATTCTCAATATCATGATCATAGATAAACACATCGTGTTCATACTCAATATTTTGAACATAGAAAACTATGTCATGTCCTTTCTCAATCTTGTGAACATATCTAATTGTATCCTTATCGCACTCAACACCATTATATCATGAGATATAAAACCACAACCAAGGATTTGGAGTTCAATATAAGACCCCACCCATCTTATAGTGATAATCCATATGAATGTGTTATACATATAATGAATCATGTATAAAATCATTAAAAACCTATAAAATAAAACTATGTTTCATAAGATTTCAAAATGGTTTCACATAAAATAAACTAAATAGTTAGATTATTTAATACCCAAAATTCAATCACCCGAAAGGGTTACTGTAAAAGGGTATTTAAAGGGTGATTAATTAATAATTACTCTAATGGATGTAGATATTTTGTAAATAAAGAGGAAAATGAAAGCAAAATCACAAAATGCGATTTCCTAAAATATTTTTAACCTTATAGTAAAAAAGATAAAGTTGAAAGTCACCATCAAAAAATAGTTTCAAGAAAGTGATAGTATTTTTTTAAAATAAAAAATATAAATTAAATATTAATAATGGTAAACTTAAAAATTCATAATGGTTTTCGAAAGTAAATGTTCTGTTGAAGATAAAATATATAATCATTAAAAATAATCTTTTTAATATTAAAAATACATTTATTGAATCCCATATCATAAATGGAGTGATAAATCACCCATTTGAAAAGAGGTAAAGGGAAATTTTTATATCAATAGAAGTAATACTCAGTTGGGTTTCAAAATAAAAAGGGGAATACATTAGAGAAGAGTGAATATTAATATGTAAGAAAAAATTATCAATTTGAGAGGATGAGAATTATTCTTAACATCATCACATTTTAAAAAGATAAAACACATCAAATAAGATGCATTTGTTTTGAAAATTTAATTACCCAAAAAATAATTATAAAATTAAATATAATATCCTCATAGTTTAGAAGAAAATCATCTTGTAAAACTGCAGTTAAAGATGAATAATTATGACTCAAGAAAAGCTATTATATCAAGAAAACCCCTTATAGATTTGAGTAACATTAGAATTGAAAACTTTTGGGATAGTGAAATTAAAATAAAACATTAAATACCATGAATTAAATATTTAATAAAAATATTATATTTTAAATGACCAAATAAAATTTAATTGTTTCCTAATACAAAACATGTCTCATGGAATTGATATGGAGATGGATCCCTTACCTTGACCCTCAAATTCCATGAAAGTAATTTAACCTCCAATATAATATACATAACCATATTAATAAAATATTTTATAACATTATATGTATGTATTACCATATATAATACTCAATTATAATCTTATATTATACATTAATCTGTTACATATAGTTTATTTTCTTCATCGGATGTTAATAATTTTGTTTTTTTCACGCATGATATAAAATGTTGACATTGATTCCAATTATTATATACCGAGTTAATAATTATTATATTATCTATAGTGCTATAATTAATTCTTTATAATGGTGTATAAATATCTAATTTCATCCTATGAGAGTTTTAGTTGTAATTCATGAACACAAAATCAGTGATGATCTTTTTTTGATAAATTTTTATGACAATGTTTTATATATTCATAAGAAGATGATTATTAATTTAAAATTTTCAGAACCATTATCGTGTAATAAATATGATCATAATTCACTATATAAAATATTATGATCATCCATGAATGGTGTAGATGAAAAATAAATACATTGTTTTGTGGATCTAGTAGTCCACATGTACACATTGATGGTGTTTGTTTTCTATAAAATAGGATAAAAGTATAAATCAGTTTATATTTTTAGAATAATAAACATATAATAAATATAATATTTATTCATTAAATATAATTTTTGAACCATACATTAATGAAGGTTATGAAAATAAAAAAAAGTTTTCTTTGTGAAGGTGGTAGTCTGCACGTACACATCAATGTCGATCTCGTTTCTATAAGTGGGAAGGGTAGAAAATCATTATACCATTAGCATAATAAAAATTAAATATTCTATTTATTCTAATTTAATAATATTTAATGTGTAAAATATTTTTTGAGGATAAATATGAAAAATAAGAAAGGTTAAGCAGTAATTAGTGTGCACATTGAGAATTTTAACCTTTTCTTAGAGGACCTTATAGAAATGAAATATTTCAGGAATATCTTTAGAACCTGGGGTTTAAAAAAATTATAAAGAGATATATAGGAATTAAGATATATTTATTATAAATAGTAATTTTAATTTCTATAGTGTAGGTAAAGGTGTGGTGGAAGTCACTGTTTATAAGTGAGAGGAGTGATATTTTCATAATAATATAATAGTTCAAGTCACTATTACAATCATGCGACTATTTTTTTTAAATAATGGATTTTTATGTGACTTATGTTTAAAAAAACTTTAACACACATTTTTATAAATTTTCTAATGAATTATAGTCATTTTATCCATTTTTAACTTTTACCACGGTAATTTAATTTTATGTATAAAAATAAAACTAAACATATTAGATAATGAGAATATTATGATTAAAAATAATAAATATAATTTAATAAATATAATTTACATTGGTTTAAAAAATTATTTTTTCATCAATGCACATAACGTGTAAAAAATGTTTTTGAAAGTGTATTTTCAACCATAAAAATTATGTTTAGGATAAAATTATTTGTGGTGATGATTTTACTAAAATTAATTAGTACATTAATAATCAAATAAGAGTTAGGTGGATTTAAAATAAATTCAAAACAATTGTATTTTTTAATAAAATGAAAATACTAAAAATATTATTTATTTGAATAGAATATTACTTGAGTTCCAAAACGTTAAACACAAGTTTATAATTAAAAGATAATATTTTTAAAAGTATAATTTTACTTATTGAATACATTTTTTATCATTAAAGAAGGTTTCATAATTTTTTTTCATTCATTCTTATATCTTAATGATGTCGTAAAGTCAAAGAATTTGTAAAAATGGTATTTTTCCACTATTCACATAAAAAACTAACTTTTCTAAAAATTAATAAAAATTCATCCTATGATAATATTGTTTGAATATATCCAAAGTTGGAATTTATTATATAAAATTTTAATTATAAAAATTAGTATTTTAACTTTAATTATAAATATAAAATATTATGAAAACCATTTTTATTAGAAAATGAGATTTTAAAATATTAACTATTTTTACATTGATTTCCTATCATTTTTTAATTAAAATATTGTCAATATTATTCATACCAATAATATATTTTATCAAATTTTGAATATATAATTCTTAGTTCGTTATAATAAAAAGTCATAGTGAATAAAAAACAAATTTGAGAAAAAATAAAATTGTATGCATAAAATGATCATACTAGTTGTTTAATTAAACCAATTGAATTTTGATCATTGTGTTAGTATTGAAAATAAATTTTCTTTTACATAAAATTATAAATATAAAATATATATCATACATGTGATATATATAAATAACTCATTCCATTATTTAATAATTCTTTATATCATTATAACCTCTACTTACATAACCCCTAAAAATATCTAAGTAGGACCTAAGGATAAGATATGTTCTGGTGGAATTCATGGGTGGTAGTTTAGATAGAATGGATATCATAGAAATTTCATCAATCATGAACTTCACTAAAAAATAAATTTTCTTAAACCATAATGGTTTTTTCTTGGCTTGTACTTGGTCTAAGAAAAGCCTTATTGAGAATGGATCCTTTCCGAGACCATAAAATGAGATTCATAAGGAAGACATGTACTACTCAATTTCATTGAATTTATTTTTCTACGTAGATTAAATATTATGGTAAATTTTATTTATACCCTCGAATTAAATTAATATATTATAATGGTAAAATTATAATACTTATAATTTTCTATTAAGAAAATGTATCACAATTGTATTTTAGTTCATTTCTGTGTGTGGAGAATGTTATGTAACATTGTATTTAATTAATGAAAAATATATACTAAAATATCATGAAGTTTAATTTTCCCACCATTAAATAAATTTAATCTTTTCAAATTTAAATTCTCTCGTTGATGAAAATAGATGGTGGAATTCTTAGTATAGTTATGACATGAGATATTATTTCTTATGAAATATCAAGCTTAATAACTTGATTCATATTCATAAAATCATATCATGGTTGAGTATTAAGAACCATGTGAGGTAAGTAATATTTTTTAAGAATTTTATTATCATACATGAATTGATATATAGTAATATATTTATTTTGGATATGAAATCTAACTTCTTTATTCCATGAATTGTTTTGTGATTTATGTGGGGATAGATAATAAATGTCCAAAATAAAATTCCTTTAAAGGAGTAATAATATTATCATGATTCATATTCATTAAAACTTTAAATTGAGATAAATTTTTATGAAATAAATATGGCGGTGATTTTTTATTATTAGAAAAATTCATATATATATATATATATATAATATTCTGGATAGAACTAAAATCCAATAAGATATCCTCAAATTTGGATCAGATCATAAGAGTACCTTAATGATCAAACTCCAATTCAGTGGTATTTATTATATTAGTTGTATCTCATTCCATTGGTCATGGAGGTTATTGATTTCTATTATCTTTTTTATCCCTTAGGATATGGAATCGATCTTCATAATTTATAATCTCATTTCTTTTGAATCATTAAATTATAGGTAGAACATAAGTTGGGGCCTTTATACTATTCATTATGTTGGATGAAATAAATATCTCTCATCAGTAATCATATGCTTGATGACCAATCCTTACACACACACAAAAATTCCTTTTTCCGTTTTTGATATCCTACTTGATGCTTTTTACCACATTCATGACAGATTAGAAGTTAAATCATCTTTCGTCCATGATCATTTTCACCTAAACTTTTATGTAAATCCATCCTACACCTTTTCAATAAGTCTAGGTATTTATTATGGTTTATGTTGTTAATCATAAGTCATGATAACTAAGTTAAAATAACAATAATCTTTCCAACACCAGCTTTTCTCCCTTTTGGTTACTTAATAGATAAATCTCAAAATTACCCATCATATCCCATATAAAATTGATTCCCCCTTAGTCCAACCATTACATAAATTATGTAATGTTGTGGTATGAGAATATTTAAATTAATAAACATATAAAAGGAAGATATTAAATTATAATAAATAACTCATATATTTTGTGCATATACAAACTTATGAATCTATAATTATTAATATAGTTTATCCATATTCATATTCATATATGGTTCTCTAACCTAAATATACTAAAATCCCACATAATGGTTCATAAATAATTTTTGAATCACTAAAAAAACATCCTCTAGGAGTGTCAAAATATGACTATAGTTAGAAATATTTGTTGTGAACCAGGTGAAGATTGAGTTAATACCCTACCAGCCTTTTAGGGTTATTTCCCCTAGGGGAATCCATTCCAGATACTATGACCACTTGTTTTTATCGAGATAGGGATATCATTTCTAGGAAACCACACAATCTCTAATTTACCAAAATTTCAGGTTGTTATCCTACATGTAGGAATATCCCTAGGGATTTCACTAAATTTATCTCATAATAATACTAAAGAAATAACTAAACTAATCTGAAAAAATATCTAAAAACTTCTTTGGAAATGTAAGGAATTGGCCTATGATACCATATAAACCGAAACATGACTTAGCCCACCATAGGCCCAAAGAGTTTTCCGAATCACCTATGGATGAAAATCAATGCCTATGCATCAAATGAAGAACCTTGGGAACAATTATCCCCCCATACAATAATATAAATAATCTGTGGAAGAAAATAATATAAGATATCAAAACATGATATCATAAATTAAAATCTATGCTAGTAATACAATTAAGTCCAATAAATAAGGTAATGATTGATGGGGATAAAAATAAATTTAATTAGAAAAATACACCATGAAAATGATGTTGATACAAAGTTACCAGGATAAAATAAAAGCATATACCACCTCCAAAAAATCATTTATAACCCACAATAACCATTAAATTTTACATTTCTCCTAACATACCAAACTTATAAGGAATAGGAAACCTCATCCTAGCTAAAACCCTAAACCTATTAAAAATAATCAAAATATATAGGTCCAGTATATCACCACCGAAAAAATACATGTAGTCTCTTATATACCAAATTCCATAAATTCTAGTTTTAAATACACAAGAATTTTTTTTTCCATAAATCTTTAATGAAAAAACAAACAGAGCATCAAACTATTGTTAAAATTCATTTTCATTATTTTCATTAAATTAAAATAATCACCTAAAAAAACATCCCCACAACTGAATCATATTTTTCTAAACCTCTATATGAAATCTCTAATTTTGATTCCACATTATATAAAATCATTTTAAAATACAATTTCAAACCCCGAATGAAGGTTTTTGAACTCAAACATATTTTCAAAACAATTTTGAAAACTAGTTTCACAAATAGAACCAGGCATGGTGGAAAACAATATGTTTTAAATCCTACAAACTAGTGTTTTAAAACCCCATTTTTCCATTTTCTTTCCAAAAAATTTCAAACTCCCTTTTAAAAATTAACATCGTTTCAATTTCAATGGAAAAAAACTTCAAAAACCATTTAGAAAACATTTTGGAAGGTATAAATACCAAAATAGAAATGGGAAAAAAATAAGAACTATGTGATAAATATGATGGTAAAATAATATATCTAAAGAAAAGGGTTACATTTGTTGATATTATACAAAGGGGATAGAAGAAAATAAAATATAGAATACCCTATAATGATCCTAAGAAGGATTAGAGTTTCGTGGGAACCATCATAAGAATTAGGTAATAAGGACCCATACTGGTGATAGGGAACCTAGGCTAGAACTATTGTACATGTCAATTTTATCAATATTCACATCAAATTATTTGATAGTAAAACTCCTCATATAACACCACTATTAAAAGAAACAAAATAATATACCCCTTTATCCTCGTTGGTTTAATATCCACACTTCATTATGACTTATCACTCAATCTACTAATCCACCATCCCTAGTCAATGCAATATCCATTATAGCATTTAAACATACCTGGACCCCAACCTAGTCCCCTAGGAAAACCATGACATCAAACAAGGATGTGGTAAATCAATAAAATATATCCATTAAGAATTAATCAAGCTCCATAAATTTTTAAACAAACACAAAACTCAAATTCCACAACCTCATATGAAACAAACCCATAGATCATAACCTGTTCTCCATTTACATGAAGCACAACCCATAATTAATATGTAAGGGAAGATACATGGGAAATAAATATAGGTTCAAACTCTTTCATGGAAACTCATTTTTATAATGTGCCAAATGAGACTCCTCAGAACAATCATGGTGTGGAAATAAAACTCACAACCCTTTAAAAATTGTTCACATTAACTCTTCAAACTACATTAGAAATAAAGTTATTGAAATCCACTTGAAAAATTACACTACCCTAAAAAACACCTATAAAAAACCAAATCCATAAAAATACATTAAAACAAAATTCACTTAGTCTAACACACCATTTTAAAATAAACCAACCAATTTCAAGAAGTGAAAATGAATTAATTATAAACTATTCAATGTGACTACCCCTAAAATATCGAACTGATTTCCACTGTCCCTTTAAAACATTAAAACACATTTGAATGATTTCTTTGTAATTTTTACAAACACATTTCATATAATCTCATTCTTTTGTAAGGGATAAAACCATTTATTAATCAATATTTGTCCTTTATGAGAATAAAACATAGGCATAAATTGAATAAAGTTCTATTTTGAAACAATAATTCAACAAATGATATGAAATATAAAGAAATAAAATAGAAACATCTCCCTCATTTTAATAGAAAATAAGTCATAAATTGTCAAATTTGTTGGAAAACACGCAACTAATCCACAAGGGGTACTTATTAGAAACTAGCAATAAAAAACCCAATATTCTATCCACCATAACCATAATATTGATAATTATGGATTCTAGATATTATAAGGAGACTAAAATAAGTGATATATAAGGAGGGATAATAGAAGAAGAGAAATAGATGGATATTGCCTCACAAATCCACTTGAATCCGAGGTGAACATTCACCAAAATGAAAGGGAAATAGCGGGAGATCATTTGGAAGGATCGTATACTATAGAAATGATATGGATGAGAAGGGGAGTTTTAGAGGGTCACAATCTAGTTAGTGAAAATATGGAAATTTAAGATTTAATAAATTTAGGTAGGTTTCATGGTTTAGACCGAAAGTTTATATACCATGATCATGTTATAGGGAAGCCACTAACAATACCAAACCACTATAAATGATTACAATTAGGGACATAACATAGTTTAAAAATCTATACACCGTCCATAACAAATAGAACTTTCAAATTACAGAGCCAACTCATAGTCTTGTCGCACGATTTACCAAACAAGGTGAATGTTATGCACTTTTACCCATACACACCAAAGGTCCCATATGGTTTCTCCAAGAAAATACATGGTTTGGAATCAATTTTTCATTACCCATTAATACAAAACATGTGTATAAAAATATGAACTAAAATCAATAATAAATATGTGAAATGGTATGGTTTCCCCTATGGTGTGCACAAAAACATTTCATAGAAAGAAAATTTCTATATTTTCTATGTTTCATGCAACAAAAATTTCAAAAACATAAATTACCTCAATATAAGAAAACGTAAAAGAAAATAAACTCCATAGTGACATGGAGGGTGTCACAATTATCCCCAACATGCCACTTTCTCTCCCAGATATTCTCAAGTCAAAATAGATGTTAATGGAAAATTATCTCCCTGAATTACGATAACAAATTTCCAAAGAAGATCCTAAGAGAAATATCAATAAGATAAAATAATCCCTCTAGAAAAAGTTATATCCCCAAATAATAGGATAAATATTAAAAAAAGACTAATAATACTCAAGTGAAAACAATTTACCACTACTCAAAGAGATGCTCTGAGATGGGGGAGATATATTATAGGTCTCCCAACCATTTAAAACTGATATTAAATAGAAAAATAATACATAAATTATTTTCCAAAAAGTGATCGAACATAACTAAACGAAAACATTCCTAAAATATAAAAAGGGGAATAACACAAGATACTCTAATAATATCCAACCATAATCAATCAGTTAAAAATCATAAGGGAGTCACTAAGACATAAAATAAAAAAACGACCATAAGACTAGATCACTAATCCAATACTAACCAATGATAAAAAATTGGTAAAATACCTCATCAATTAATTACATAATAATAATCCAAGGTTCACAGGCTACATATTAGGTTCCTTAGATCCATCCTATGAAATTACACCCCTTGGTGATTCTAATAGTAAAATTAGTTTGGTGGCACCTGTTGTCCAACCGGAACAAAACTACACCCATAGTTACCCATGCACATACCCTAGGTTTTCCCTTGTTCGAATCAAGAAACTAAATACCAACACATGTTCGACGTAATGTTTAAGTAACACAACATCCCCCGGAAACAAATCATGAAAATCATGAAAACAAATCATCACTAACATTTAGAAACTAAGGAGGAACTCTAAGAAAACATCAAGAAATAATTTCCCTAATCTAGAGTAGCTCCAAACCTAGAGATAATAAATTCTAAAATAGATCATCATCCAAAAATAACACAACCAATCATTTAAAAGACATAACAAATTATTACCAACACATCAATCAGAAAATTCATGGAGTTCAATAAAAAATGACCCATACTAGATCCCATATATAAATCCTTATGAAATATGACCCTTGCTGGTCCAACTATATTGATAAGGTTTACGACCTAAACCACTCGACCTATAATTTCCCTATAAACAAATAAGAAAATAACACCTTTGATAATTACACAACATACCACTAACAAGATAAGATGATACATGCCAATACATTCCGAGACTCCTTAATGTTAAAACTAGAAGGAGGAACAACCCTCCATTGAGAAGCACTCTGTTTTCACACGATATATTTTTTCATGAATTATGATAAATAAAATGAGACATAAACCCTTTCATGTTCATGTCCCTAGAATCACAACATTCACCCAAAAAATAATGATAAATTTTAAAACTTTACCCCTTTTAATACTATATAACCATTAAAAAAAGTCCCAAAATTAAACATGGGGCAAATACCAATCCTGAAACTCTCCAAGAGGGAACACCTTTTAAAGATCAGTCTAAAACACCCACCCAAATTAATGTCAAAACATTTTAATTTTTAAATAATTTTGAACCACCTCTTGAAGGTTCAAAACCAAAACGATCCAAACATCTAATCTATTTAAATTCTTTGAAATTAATTTATTTGGTTTAAAAACATAACAACCACAAATGATTTTACAATAAAACCAATCATTCATGAAATAAATCTCAAGAGATTTTAAATTACTTTTCAATCAAACAAAAAACATTTTCACAACCAAAATACCTTCTATATTTCATAATTGGTAAATTAATTTTCATATTTTATAAGGAATCCTAGAACTTTAAAAAACTTTAAAAAATCAAAACCCATTTTCAAAAAATATCAAAGAAGATGTTTTAAACTGGAAACACTTTTCTCATAAAATATATTTTTCAATCACAGATTAAATCATAGAAGAAAAAGAATAACATGAACCCTAACAAAAAAATATAATTCAACCCTACCAACATACTTCAAGGATAACATTGGACCTTTTATCATTTCCCTAACCACACATGTAAATCCAAGTATCAAGGTTCCAAAATATCAAAACCAATAGGGATACCAAGCAGTGGTCGACCTGGCTACATGGTTGAAAACCACATGATAATTGAAAAATAGTCCCTACAACATGTATGGTATTAGGTGCTCAAATTCTGTGTGCTTTTTGAGTCCCTTGAATCTAATCCCATTCCTTGATTACCTTTTCTATCTCTATTCCAAAAAACCAAATATCACCCCAAGGAAACTCTGACATGCTATTAATGATTAAAGAGACACTCTCAAATGCATTGAATCATCATCCCATAAATTTATTGATCGTTAAGATAGAATCAATATAAAAATCCAGAATACCCATGTAAACATATGGATCGAGGTTATAAATTTTCCACTACACTATCCCTACTCTTACATTGTGAGTCCTCATATAATTAGATCCAAAGTACAAACACCCCTTATAATAAGGGATGTTTTTAAGAACATATTACCCATTGAGAAATTAATATTTGATTGAATTTTATAACAATCCAACACAAAATTCAATATAAATCAATGCTCATCCTAGCCCTCTATAGGCCCGAAGGTCATTCCCAATGCCAACAGGCTAGAAACTAGTGCTAGGTTATCATAGAAAGAACTGTTGAAATTATTTCAACCTTATAAAATAATATAAATTATCTATAAAAAGGAAATATAAGAAATCCAAACATTATAAATTAAATAAAAATCCATTCTATAATTATAACTAAATATAATAAATAAGGTAATTCTAGAATAAGATACAAACAATGAAAAGTATACAAATATACCAGGGTAAATTGGTCGATAGAATGCCCAAAGGATAAAATACAATTATAGACTTCCCAAAAGATCCTTCATGACCCACAATCACTATCCAACTCAACATCTCCACTTGAATACCAATTAATTAAAAAATTAAAACACCATCCCAGTTGAAACACAAAACCTATAAGAAATAAGCATTAGATATATATCCCAGTAGGTCACCACCCACTAAATCTATGTATTCACTTATATAACACATTCCATACATGCATGTTTTTAATACACAATAAAAATATATATTTTTACTAAAACATTTCATGATGAGAAAATAACACATTAGAGTTATATTGAATCTTTTTGTCCTTTATTTAAGGAAATGAAAACAATCACTAGAAAAAACACCTCCCCTAATGAAAATTGTTGTAATAAATTACCATTTAAAAGGTACACTTTGGAAAATATTTAAAAAAACCATTTTTAAATTTACTTTCAAACCATAAAATATGGTTTTTCAATTCAATATATTTTTCAAGACATGTTTGAAAACAAAATTCAAAAATAGAACTAGGAACGGTGGCATAAACCAATATTTTAAACTCATACACTAGAGTTTCAAAACAAAACCATTTATTTCCTTCTTCTTACCAAAACATTTAAAATACCCTTTAAAAAATAAACACACTTTAAATTAAAAAAATCAACCTTAAAATCCATATATAAAATCTTGTTTATGTTACCAAACAACACTCGAAATGGGGAAAAAATAAAAGAAATATCCCTTGAGTTTTTGAGGTGGTTAAATAATTAAACCAATGAAATGGTTCCATGAAATCACATGGTAAATTGGGGATACAAGAAAAGAAAATAAATAATCCCCTATAACTATCCAAAATCGGATTCTAGAATCATGGATATTATCCTAGGACTTAGGTAATAAGGAACTAAACTACTGATAGGGAACCTAGATCGAAAATACTAAACCTATAAATATTGATAACAGTATCATTAGACTATTTAGAAATAAACAACCCAAGATAACACCACTTCCTTGACCCACAATTTATGTTCTCCCTTTATATCCCTTGGTATAATGGTCATGCTTCATTTCTATAGTTCCCTTGTTCTAATAGAGAACCCTCCATATTTAGATAATTTATTATACTTGGGTTTACACTAATCTAAACCTACACCTAGTCCCATAAGAACCCCATGACATAAAAAAAGGTGAGAAATCAATCAATTGCATGAATCAATCATTAATAAATATAAAAAAATTATAAATAAACATTATCCTCACATTCAATAACCTCTCATGAAAAATACACATAGATAATCATCCATTCTACATATTCATGAATCACCACCCATAATAAAAATGGTAGGGTAGACACACATGGCACAAAGAGAGTATCATTGTCTTCTTTGTAATGTTCTTTTCGTAAATTGAAAACAATCCTCTTCAAAACAAGAATGTGTGGATAATAAAACAAACACCCATTTAAAAACTATTCCAATAATATCTTGAAACTAAATTATGAAGAAACTTCTTGAAATATATTTGGTAATTAACATGTACCTCAAAAACCCCTTGAAAATAACTGAATATATCTATATGATTTAAAAAAAAATTCACAATGGCCAATTTTACACTTATTAAATGAATATTCCCATTTAATAAACTTAATAATATCTAATTAGAAACCATTACATTTGAATGCAATTAAAATCTCCAAACAGTGCCCATTTTCCATTTAAATCATTAAAATACATTTGAAAAACCACTTTGGAATTTCTATAAACACTTTCTATATAATCCAATTACATAACAAGGGTTAAAACCATTTATAGGAAAAT
This sequence comes from Viscum album, assembly GCA_963277665.1. NCBI lineage: Eukaryota > Viridiplantae > Streptophyta > Magnoliopsida > Santalales > Viscaceae > Viscum > Viscum album. The sequence goes on from OY728125.1 coordinate 157,118,208, forward strand.
ATTTATCCCTAATGGGAGGAATATATTTTCATAAATTGAATGAATAACTACTCTAAAAAATTCTGGCAAAACATGTAATAATATATAATGTTATTCCATAGAAACACATACTTTATTTCAATGAAAAATAAGAAATTAGTTATTACTTTAAATTAATAGTACCTAGAAAAGCCTTAAGAGGCCCTTCTCAAGACCTAAATAAAAAAACAAGATTAAATCCACACTAACACTAATATTAAGACCCATGGATTTTAGGATTCATAGAGAAAACTAAAACTATATAGAAATATGTATGGATAATAAAATATAAATAAATGAAGAACACCTCACTAATATATTTTAATCTAAGGATAACGACCACCATAATGGAAGGAAATAAGGGTGGGAGATCCTTTACAAGGAACATAATTTGTTCGAATGAGAGGGAGGAGAGAGAGGGGGATTAAGGGATAAAATCATGCAGGGTAAAATATAGACATTAAATTTTTAATAGATATGGGTAGGCTTCACAATTTAGATGAATTGTTCTCCAAACTATGTGATGACCATATGGATGTCACTACCTAGGATAAACCATTATGCATTCTTACTCATAGAGACCTCAAATTGTTAGAAAAATCATAATCTGACAATACTAAATGGAACTATTAAATTGAAGAGAGAATTATAATTATTATCACATGGTTTACCAAATCATTCACAAGTCATGCACCCTTACCCACATGTACCGATAATCCAAAATTGTTTCTCCCTTGTTTTATATGGTTTTGATTCAACTTTTCACGACCCATGCATTCCAACTATGAAAAAAATATGAACTAAAAATTTATTTATTTTAGGGAAACTATAAAAGTTCCCGTAAATTTTGGGTGAAAGCTATGAAAAAATAAGAAAATTTTCATATTTTCCATGTTTTGGGATAAATATTTTCATAAACATAAATTACCCCAATATAAGAAAATTAAATAAAAGATAAACTCCATAGTTACATAGAGAGTGTCACAAATACCAACTAAGGTGACCCAAGATAAATAAAAACACTTATTACTCTATTTAATATGAGTAATCATTTTATCTTATATGTAGTCATATGACACTATGAACTAATGTTTTAGTCACTTTGAATATTATAAATATAAACAATATATTTTATAACATTGGTGAAGATTCCTCCATAATCACACCCCTCTAGACTTTCTTGTAGAGTTATTTTATGTTATACTCATCTTTGTAGTCTGGAGAATGGACACATAAGAAAGGGGTGAACTCAAATTCTCAATAAGAAAAAATTCATCATTATTTTATCAAAGGTTAAATCATATTAATATGAGAAAACATGAGAATGGTATAAATAAATGGTTAAAAATAACATGAAACAATAAGAGTTTCCATAATATATAATTGAAGGAAGTGTAATCTCAAATGATTAAACATATACCATAGAAAATGATTATGGTTTTGAGAGAAACAATCATGATACCTGGATCATAATAGAGGCATTTAACACAAAAAGGTAGCATAAGAATGAGAATAGTAAATAATTTCATTATAAAAATAGCTAGTTTTATAATTTCCATGCTCAACCTTGTGAACATAGCTAACAATATCATGTTAATGCTATTTTTTGTGAACATAGATAACTAAAATATGTGAATACTCAGTATTGTGTATGTAAGTAACTATAAATTATTCATGATCAATCTTATGAGCATGTATAACTACATTATGTCCCAACTTATACTTGTGAACATATATAACCACATAATCTCCATGCTCAATGTTGTGAACATAATTAACCACATCATATTCACACTAAATCTTGAGAAAAAGTTTAAATTCATCATTTCCATGTTCAATATTGTCCCCCTAATTCACTAAATTGTGTTCATTATCAATATTTTGAACATAGATAACTTCATCATGACCATTCTCAATCTTGTGATAATAGATAACTGAATTGTTTCCACATCTAACATCATTATATCATGAGATATAAAACATAAATGAATGTATTGGAGGGCTATATAGGGCCCAACTCATCTCATAGTGATAATACATATACATCTGTTCCTTGAATAATATATCATATATCAAATCATGTTGATCTACTTGATTGAAAATGGGCTTCATAAAAATTTTCAAGTGGTAACACATAAAAGGATATCAAGAGTAAGATTTGTTGATACCCAAAATTCAATCACCCTAAATGACCATTTCAGAAGGGAATTCTAAAGGGATATCTTGAAAACTTTCTCAAAATGTGATATATATTTTTGATATAAAGGGGAAAATGGAAGTAAAATACTGAAATGATATTTCATAAAACTTTATTAACCGTATTTTAAAAAAATAAGAAGTTATTAGCTACCTTAAAAAAATAATTTTGAAGAATGTACCATGATAAAATTTTAAAAACTCCAATTTAAAATAAATACCATTAATATACCCTTTAAAAATAAAAAGTTTTTTTAACGAAAATGTGTGGTGGAAGATAAAATATATGATCACGAGATGTAAAAATTTTAAATATTAAAAATAACTTTATTGAATCTCACTTCATAGAAGAGATATAAATAATTTATTTAAAAATAATTACAGAGAAATATTAAGATAACTAGAAATAATAATTATTTTTGTATCAAAATAATAAGGATAAATTTTTTATGAAGAGTGAATATGGACATTCAATAAAAAGAGTTCATTTAGGGAGGATGTAAATTATTTTCTACATGAGAAAATTTTATAATGAAAGAAATCGATCAAAGAAGATTCATTTTCTTAAATTTAATTAACTAGAAAATAAGGAATAAATGACATGTAATATCATAATAGGATATAATAAACAATATTATGAAACCTAATTCAATGAGGAATAGTTATTACCTAAGAAAAGAAGATCAGTGTAGAAAACCTCTTATGAATAATTATAACATTTTAATAAAAACAAATTCAGAGAGAGAAAATGAAATGAAAATTTAACTACCATGAATAAAATATTTAATCATTACATAAAATTACAATGTACCATATAAGAGAAAATATATTTCCAATACAAAACATATCATAAGGAATTAAAATTAAGATGAAACAATTAATTTTACTTTAAAATTCCATGAAATAACTTCATCCTCGAATATAACAAACATAACCATATTAATAACCTATTTTAAGCCAAATAAATATTTAATAACATATATTATCTTAAATTATAATCATTTATTATATATTTATTAGTTAATTATAGGTTTTCATTGTCATCATATGTGAGTGATTTTTATTGTTTTATGCATGCTTTAAAATGCCGATGTTTATTTCTTTCATTGAAAACGGGTTTACAATTACTAGATTATCCATGTTAATATAGTAGATTCTTTATAATGACTTACAAAGTTATAATTTCACCTAATTAGAGTTTTAGTAATGATTCATGAAGATATAATCAATAAATATCTTATTTTTTTAATTTTTTACTAACAAAAATTATATGTTAATAATGATGTAAATATTAATATAAAATTTATAGAACCATAATTATTTCATATAAATATAAATTATAATAATCAAAATGGAGGGTGTTGATGAAAAATAAATACATTGTTCCATGTAGGCGGTAGACTACATGTACACACTGATAACATTTTCCTTTTACATAGAACAAGAGAAAGGTAGAAAATGGTTTCTATTTTCATAATATGAAACATTTTGTAAATATAATATTAATTCATCAAATATCCTTTTTTAACCATCCATGTTATAGGTTATGATAAATAAAATATGTGGGTTTGGGGAGGCTCTAATCTGTACGTATACATGAACAATGTTCCAATTTTTCTATGGATAAATGGTATATAATGGTTACAACATTAAAATAATAATTTTTTATAATAATAATATTTATTAAATTATATTAGAAGTGATAAAACACATTTCCATGGGAAATATAGAAAATAAAAAGGTTAAGAAATGGTTAGTACTCACATTCAGAATTTGAACCTTCTATTTGAGGGCCTCTTAGAAATTAAGGATTTGGGGTTTTTATGTAGATCAAGGGGCTACCAAACATCCTAGATTAATTCAAGTGAATTAAAATTTTGTAGATTTTAAAGTGTAATTAATGTTTCAACAGTGTAAGTAAAGGTGTAGAGGTAATATCCTTTTATAAGTGAGACATGTTTCATTTTTGTAACAATATGAAGGGATATGTCACTATTCAAGGAATGTTAGTCCAAATTTGAAAATAATGGAGGTGTTATGAGGATTTGATCAATAAAACCCTAAAAATTAATTTGGATATAAGATTTGAGTATATTTATTATTTTCTCCTTAATTTCTAACTTTCACCAAAATTTAATTTTTCAACAGTAACTTATTTGTTTTCACCTTGCTAAGTTATTTTATTAAATAAAAATATAATTAAACCTTTTATCTAATTTGGGTATTATAATTAAAAATATGATAATAATTTTATCAAATGAAATATTTAAGGTTCAGAAAATTTAATTTTAATATTAGTTCACATAACACGTAATACACATTTTTTAGAAAGAATATTTTTAAACATTAAAAATTATTCATTAGAAGATATTTTCAATGTTTCATATTTTTCTAACGTTAATTAGGTTATTAATAAAAATTAAGATTTATTTTTGTTTAATAGAAATCAAAAAATAAAATCTACCAAGTGAATACCCAAATAGAATGAAAAACCAAAAATTTGTTTTTGAACAAAATATTACTTGAGATCCAAAATGTTAAACATAGGTTTATAATTTACAATTAAAATTTTAAAATATATAATTTTAACCATTAAATAAATATGTGGTTATTAAAAAGATTTCACATTTTTTACTCATGTATCTATTCTAATAATTTCACAAAAGTCATAGTATCTGAAAAAATTATATTTTTCACCATTCATGTAAAAATAAATATTTATTAAAAAATAAATAAAATTAAAAATAATATATTTTCTATATGATGATTCCTAAAATTAAGTTAATTTTTTAAAATTTTAATTCAAAAACATAGGAATTTAACTTTTAAATGGAAAGATAAAATATATTGAAAAATGTTATTAATAGAAAATGAATTTTTCAAATATTAACTATTTTAACATTTATTTCTTAACTATTTTTTATTAAAATAATTTTAATATATTATACATATAAATAATAAAAATTTTATAATTTAATTTTTATATACTTAGTTACTTAAAAAATATTTATAGTTTATATAATTCCAATTTTAGAAGAGTTATATTTTAAGCAGAAAATGATCTTTTTAATTGTTTAATTATACAAATTAAATATCATCAGTGCATTAGTTTTAAAAAGAAATTTATTTTTCATTAAAATTAAATGTGTGAAATGTATATAATACATTTGATATATATAAATAACTTATTACATTATTAATAACCTTTTTATATCATTATAAAAACTACTTACATAAAGCCTCAATATTAATGTGTAACATATAGGGACTAGATAAGAAAAAGTGGAAGACATGGATGGTGGTTCAACTAACCTCGATCCCCTGGAAACATAAATGATATTGAAGTTCTTTGGAAAATGATTTCTCTCAAACTTTAATTGTTGTAGGTTGTCTCAAACTTGGTGTATAGAAAACTATAGTTAAGCTACCACTTTTCCAAGACCAGAAAAATTATCTTCATAAGGAACACTTCTACTAATCAATTCCATTTATTTCCATTTTCTATATATATTTCATAATTCAATTAAATTTATCTATAAATATTTATTGAATTATTGTATTATAATAGTAACATTACAGTGCATATAATTTTCTCTAATTAGAATGCATCATGATTTTGTTTTAATTCAATTTTGCATGTGGAGCATGATATTAAATAAAGAATTTAATTAAATAAAATTATATACTAAAATATTAGGTATTTAAAGATGTAGTGATTTTTTTTATAGAATTTTATTTCTTAAAATGGATTCATTATGTGAGAAAATGAGGGGGGTATGTGAGGATTAATGGTGGATATTTTTTGACACCCAATTTTTTTAAATTTTTTTAATATTGTATTTGATTATTATTCACTAAAAAATTAAATAGAATTTGAATTTTTTATCTTAAATTAAAAGGTTGGTGTCATTTTCTTCTTCCAAATATTTACTTATACATTTTAATAAGGTTGGTTGGGTATAAAAGCCTAAAATTTTATTTTTATAGAAAATATGAAAAATGAGATTTTGAGGTGGTATTAGTAGGACACCTTGTACCAAATAGAATGCCACTAATATGCTTTCTGGATATATAATTTCGTAGGTAATTTTACATACCTCCCATATCCTTGTGGTGATATAAGGTAACTAATAAGGAAAAAGGTTTTTTATATAGATAATAATAAGGGTATCTTTACCCATCTTAATATTTAATAAACATGTATGTCTTTTGGGGATTCATTTTTTGTTGTGGTCGGGGAGAGGATAAAGTCCATATTCCTCCTTATTCTTTTATATCTTCCACCAATGTATCTTTGCGGATCAAATTTATAAACCTTCAATGAAAATGGGTTCATATATGTAGAGGTAATTCATGTGATTTCATCCATTGTTACTTCCACTTCCCTAGTTTCAATCTTAAATTGACTATTTTGGGTGTGTCCTTCAAAGATATTAGATATGTGTTGATCAAATTGAATCAATTAGTTGTATTTAAAACCTGAGTTACAATCAATTTTTAATGTAATATTTGTTGACCATTCTACCTTCTTTTTTAGTTTTTTCAAGTGTTCATGTGTGATATGGTTATGGGAAACTGTAAAAGGGACCCTAAATGGGCACTCTAGGTGTCTAGATTTATATAATTAAAATAAAGTATCACACAATTACCAATGTGGTCTCTCTATAAAATTATTTTTAGTTTTAGGGTAATTTATTGAAATTGTTTCCTATAGAATTCATAAAATAATTAAAGTAAAATGTACATGAATTGGAACTTAAAGTTCTTACTATCATTTAAATAAATTAATATTATTTATTAGATCCATGCTAATCATAATAATTTGTAAGGATAATTATATGATCATCTAGCAGTGTAATCTTCATTTGTCCAAGGAAGAGATATTTATTAATGGGTAATTGTGTTATGAATTTAAATAATTTTAATTATTATATTATAATGTTCATATGTTATTTATTGTGTATTTATTTTATTATATATATATTATTGTCATAAGTTGAGCCCTTAATGATATAGTTCTATGAAACTGAATATTATTATAAGCTTTATTCTATGTTTTAAAATGATTTAAATATTGAAGGAATCTATGAGCCTTCGAACATAATCATATAAGTATATATGAAATATTTTTATTTATATATTAGAATAATTTTCTTATGTTTTGATAAATATGAAAATTTAGGCATGTTTTGAATATTATGAAATAATAATTTAATAAACATAAATGAAATTATTTATAAATATTAATATGTATTTATTTTTCCCTCCTAGTATTAATAAATAAAAATCTTTATTTGATATCAATGAATGATTTAAGGATTCATAGGTTTTGTTTTATTATGAGGTTATTAAAGGAACAATGGATAATAAATAACGTAGGTATGAATTAGTGGTCTAATAAAACCTTTATTAACTTCATTCATTTTTAATTCTACCTCATAGAATTATTTAGTCTGATTTACTCAATCTTCGGTCTCATAACCTCACTTGGATAATGTGGTATATATATTCAAAAGAACATATAATCTTTTATATGGTTCGATACTAATACCTACATCTTGCCTCATTTGGTTATGTACATAATAAAGGATTCATCACTATAACAAATATCATTCCATCATAAACCAAGGGACCATTACACACCATAACTAGATCAGAGTCCCATTGGTCTTCCCTTATCTAGAATAATATTTTCCACTTTATCAATATATTATATTAATTATCTTTCCATATTCCTACTAGACTTCTTCAATAGCTTCATGTTATAGTCACCAAGTCATGTTGTGGTCTTCTTTATACCTTTAGTCACATAGATTCTATGGAATCAAACCATTTATATGTAAGAGTTTCTTTCCATATCCTCCAAGGAATTATATCTCTATGTAACATAAGTTTGTCTCTATATTCACATAATATATTAACTTCTTCTTAGAAGAATATTCTTCGAATTCCAGAACATATGAAAAATTATTTATAATGTATTTACTACTTACAACTCTGCTTCACAGAACATCTCAATCTATTCATAGGGATGTCACACTCATTGAGCTCCTATGAACTTATATATCCAACATATCCTCAAAAATATTCTATAAACAAGTATTTTACAATATTTTATGATTACTAATATGAAATATCTCTTTAAACTGATCTTAGAATGATGGAAACATTCTTCTTATTATTATTCACTACATTGTACAGAACATACATCTTGTTTAATATTTTTTATTCACATTTAAAAAAGATTCACTACTCTCATATTCTATTATACAAAAAAGTTTAATCTCTTCCTTTTTATTTTTCCATGTTTTCTTTTTTTTATTCTTAAATCCACTCACATGAATGAGTATCTCATTAATTTATACATTAATTAAAAAATACCATAATTTTAATTTTAAGGGGGGAAATCCACAGTCCAAATAAATTAGTGATTATATAATACCCATTTCAATTTCCCATAATTAAATACGTTTTATTTTTCAACTCAATGTGTATTCTAGAAATATCATTAATTTAATTACTCTTGTTTTTAAAACTCGACCTCAAAATATCTTCACAATATATCTACGATGGGAATTATATTTTCATCTTTAAGAAATAACCATTGAAATCTATAATTTCAATATTACATAGATTTATAAAATGAAAACCTAGAAAATCAGTTGGGACATCATTTTATATCATATCGATAACTTTTAATAAAACAAGTATAACTTTTAATGACAAATATGTACTTATTAACAACTCTTAACTTCTTTGTTCTCTCACATACTTTCTCAGATCATTATAATTTTATGCATTGATGAAAATTTAAGATTTGAAATAGTTTAATCTTTATTATTCTAAAAATCCCAATAAATTCATTTGATCCATCAATAACTAATGTAATATCTCTTATTCGATATTCCTCAAAATATGCTGATATCATGGCTTAAATAAGCTCCATAATTTTTTGATCTTAATTTCATAACATAAGAGTCATCATATTTGATTTAGTTCTTCAGATTATTTAAATCTATATGACTTGAATTATCACTTAGTATGTAAGGTAAATTTTATTACATGAATTTCATTTCACATATGCAGATTCAACTATGACAAGAAGTCCCTTACATAGTGATTTACATATATGAATTTTGGAATGTTTTGATCCTGTTAAAATTTATTTACAGGAATATTTATTTGAATATGTGTATATATATATATATATATATTGTGATATAAGATACATTGGATACATGATGTATTAATACACTACAAAATCCCATAAGTGAGGAATTTTTTGATATCCCTTCATTCAGCCATAAAAAACATCATTTTTATATGTGGTTCATGAATTCAAATATGAAGAATATTTTTATTATGTAATTATTCATCTATTCTCACTAAATTCATGAACAATGAATCTTAAGGAATGAAAATATTTGTATATTTTGTGACTTCATTTACATATATTTCACTATATAAAATTTTTTCCAAACAATAATTTTTATACTAGGAACATCGCATACATAGTACCTTGATATATCCATTTTCCTATATCCTTTATTTAACATCCACTTAATCTTCAACCAAACTCAATCAATCATAAACACTTCAAAATTCCTATTGAAATTTTTGAATCATCTTCAACACTTCAAATCAATTACCCATAACTTTATTAGCATATGAAAACTCAGTCATTGTTTGAGTTTTTCAGAACAGAGAACTAGTATTCATGTTTTTATCAACCCAAATACTTTATCCTTCATCCAAGTGTGTTTCAACAATAATTTATAGTATGATTCATGGGATTATACATATTTATGGATCATTATATTTTTCAAGCTTCCTCTTCAATATTAAAATTTATTTTACATGTGTTCTTTATAGCCATCCAAGATTTTCAATATAGGGGAAACAACAAATTCATATGATGTAGACAATTGAAGACTGTTGAAGAAAGGTCTAGAATCATACCTTAATCACACATCATTATTTATCTATAAATACTATCTCATTAATCATATTAGGTATTATGGTTTGCCTGCTTAACTATGACTATCCATGCATTCAACAGCAACCAACTCCACTATTCTCTTTTCGAAATATGTGAGAAGTACCTTCTATATCACCTCTCCCATATACCTATCATGATAGATAACTTATTCCTTAATGGGTGTATACTAAAATTCATTAATGAGTTTATTTTTTTATTTATTACACTGAAAATAATGATTGGCAACAAATACTTAATTTACAAAAAATAAAAACAAACACCTTTAGATACTTTAATATCCCCCTTTATGTGTATTTTCAATTAAAAATTAAATTAAAATATACTTTAATAGTATATGCAATTCATTCCACCCTTATTGAAATGAAATGTAAAGGGTGTGACTTTTTGTCCCCCTAAATGTTAGGGTCACTTTCTTTTCCCTCTAATTAACAAGGTCTGTATTCAAAAGGACTTCCTCATATTTCATCAACTCCAACATAAAAATGGATGATTCCACTTAAGATATGGTACCAATTGAAATATTATACCATTTATTGATTAAACTAATATCAATTTAAATATCTGGGGATAATATTCTTAAACATGAAATTCAAACATTCTCTATACTAATGGATCATAAAGTTTTTCTTGATTAAAGGGTGATGTTTTCCAAATACAGATTGATATTTATAAAGATCAATATCAATTAGGATTTATAATTTTTGATACCATTTTGATTAATTAAACATGGATTCCCCTTTCCAAATAACCAAATGCAATAATATATCCCTAAGTAAGGAATTCATATTATTCATATATTACGAGTTTCAAGTGACAATAAAAAAAGATCAATAAATCATCATCTAAATTAGAACATGGCATCACATCTCTATTAATAATTTTTAATCAAAAAATAAGCTTTAAGACTACATGGGTTAACCATTTGTAGATAAAATGGATTGTCATGTTTAGAAAACCAAGTTGTCCATATTTTTACATGTGATTCCATATTTGTATTTCTTCTTTTTGGGGGTAGCATATAATTATTATCAAGAAAATCAAGGAACCTAAAATCACATGAAAATATATATAAAAATATTTATAGTTCTAGTTATTCCCCATAGGAAAAATAAACAGTTCAACTTGATTAAAATATTATGTACATCTTAAATAAAAACTGTAAGAATGAAATAATTCCTCAAACATCAATTTTCTTCAAATCTATATAAGATTCATGATTTAGAATAACTGTTTTAACCTCTATTGATTGAATTTTTTTATTAGATACACCTCAAGGAAGTCCAACCATAAAACTTCACATTAAATAACCTAACATTCAATAAACTTCATATTGATTAGTAAATAAGGTTGATATTTTAATTTCTTCTCTGATTCAGTAGGAGGGTTGATATAAATTTCCCTCTATTTCCATTCTTTATTACACCCTTTTATTTCTTGGTATGTTAACCTTTGGGAGCATGATATTTTTTTCTTTTTGTCTGTATACCTTATATGAAGAAACAAGTTTAGAATATGAGATTATTAGTGATTTAGTTTTATTCTATAATAATTTTTATTGATTAGAAAACCAAGTCATATATTTGATAGTACTATGGATATCTTTCTTGCACCTTACACACAACTCATTATCAACCTTTTTATTACCCTTTTTGGGTATCATATCAATATCATTATTAATTATTTTCTCTACCATTTCAATCTTAATGTTTATCGCTTTGAGTGATTAATTATTTTTTTAGATTTCCCCATATGAATTTGTATTCCACGGTTTATTTTTAATTACCCTTGTTGTGGCCTCTCTTAACGTATTATAAGAATATTATTCTATTTTTTTGAACATAACAGTGCATTATTTTTAGGATTTTTAAATTTACAATTATTTTCATTTCTCATAGAGTATAAAATATATTCATTAGCCTTCATTATATTGTGATCTATATGCTTTATCAAAGTATATTTTTTATATTGGTTCACCTATATCACATCGTATTGGGGTTATTTTTTAACTTTAGTGAATCTGTAGTTCATGGAAGTATTATACCAAAATCTATCAAAAATTTGACTATTAATTTTTAAAAATTCATTGAAATTGTAAAAGATATCAAATTTATTCTCATAAGTAATATTTTCTTCATCTGTATTGTCTTCTTCACAAAAAAAAGTTCTCTCCTCTCTTTAGAATTTATGTTTCATATTTTAGGACTTCTTAAAAATATTATAATTGGAATATTGTTCCAGTAATCAATGGATAATTTTTAAAACCTCCAGAAACACCAATATCATCTCATTATCCTTGTTTTTTCACAACAGATGTTGGTTTTCCAGCATGATAGAATTATAGTTTTGTATTGCAACCCCAATAATTTTCAATCCTTTTAGGAAATAGTTTATCTAGGGAATATCTAATTATTTCCATGAAATATTTGTGTACATCCCATAATTATTCTACTTACATGTTCATATAAATTTTTTATGTTTTCAAACACTTCCATATATTAAAGAATTTGTGAAAACTACATTATATGTACTATAGTTTTACATTTTCCTTGAGATAAAGTTATAGGATTCTCCACATGATCTCAAGATACTTCATTCACTATTATGACCCATCATGGAATGTTGGATTCACTTATAATTTTTTTGGAGGCACATCTTTTCTTTGTTCTTTTAGGTGATCTAGCTTGTTTTGATTTTAGACCATTCAGATTTACTTCCACCACTATAAAGATTACGATTAGGTTTATATTATAATCTTCTAAAAATATCAACCAATATTATTAGTAACTATTAATAAATTATTTCTAACAAATAACTATTTTTAATTATTCATTAACTAAATAAAATATTTCATTTTAATGTGCAGTTCATTCTTCCCAATATTTTACATGCTTTTTGGGAGAATTGAATCTTCCAATGCAATAACCCCTTCCCATTGCATTTATTTTTAATCATATAGATATTGTTTAAGTCCAAAAAATACACAATAATTTCAATAGGAACCTATTAAAAAATTAACCTCAAAATGGGGTCATTGGAAGTTGAAATCCCATCAATCTTATCGAAATAGGAAAAACTACCTCCACTCTAACTACATTTAGTTCGTTTTGATTCCTATCTCATCTATAATATTTTTGTAAGCTTCCTTTCCCATTTCTTCATCTTTTTTAAAATTTTATTTGATGATAATTTCATAGCTATTTTAATAGAGGTATATGGTAAATTATTAATTTGAGTAAATGTTTATAGAATTTGAAATCCATACTTTGTCCCAATATTTTTAGAGGGAACCTCAGTTTCTATAATTGTAATTGAGGTGCCTAGAGAACTATTGGACTGCTGTGATGGGAGGGTTGAATCAATGGTTTCTTAAAACTTTTATTATTTTCTTCCATATTAAATTCAACCTACTTGAAATATTTATTCTCGATCCACTCAATATTTATCCACACAAACTGACTTAGATAATAAAATAAATTGAGTCATAAGAACAAAATGTTTATTACATGGTTTAATATTAAGACCTACTATACAACGTGATTGGTTTTGAACCCCAATCAAGGATTGAAGACTATAATAAATATCATTCAATAAGAATCATAGGGTGTTTCACACACCATAACCATATCAGAGTCATGCTAATATTATATTGGATAATGTCATACTAGCCACATTTTCAACATCTGCAAGACTTATCTTACCAAATTTCTATTAGGATCTTTTATATCTTTACATTGTATTCATCGAGTCACATGGTGGTATTATTTTATAACCTAAGTCACATAGATTTTACGGCCCCACTTCATGTGTGAAAAAAGTTTTTCTTTACAAATCCTTTTTGGAAATATATATATAATCAGCAGATGTATGTCCCTACATCCATAGAATAAATATCCTTCCTCTCAAAATAATATTATTTTAATACTATAATGTTTCCGAAAATACTATATAATTCATTCACTATATACAAATCTTCCTCATAGAACTATTGAATACGTTTACCTAGTTTTATCACTCATGGAACCTATATGAGCTTCTCTATCTAACATATCATAGAAAAATTCTATAATCAAGGATATTGTATGATCTTCTTATTCTCAATTCATCATCTCTCTTCAAATTGGTCTTAAAATGATGCTAAAAGTATTTTTCATTTTCATCTTAACTATATCATGCATTCGATATTTCTTCTTTAGAAGGTTTTCTTTATATTTGACACAAAATCACTTCTCTTGGATTCTTTTATACACATAGAGCCCCAATTTGTCCTTCTTCTTTTTCTATGTCTTCCCCTTCAATCTCATAAAATCTACTCACATATATGTGTGGATCATTAGTTGTATCATTCATTTACCAATATAATAAAAGTTATTTTGAGGGGAAAAAGTGACTATAGGTATACAAGAATGATTATGGAATTCCCAGTTTGGGTTCCCATAATTATATGTGTTATATTTTTCAAGTAAAATGATATTCTAGAATTACCCTTAATTTAATGATTCTATGTTATAGAAAATGAATATAAATGATATTATTAAAATATATATATTATACATATCTTATTTTCCACACAAAAATATCCACAAATATTTTTAGCATGAGTTTTCCACAACTATATAAAATTAATAGAAAATAGATAAATCACGTAACTCATTTCATTTCTTCTGGAAAAATTAAAAAACCTTAAATATTTGATCATTACTTATAATAAACTCATCCCTTGTTAATTACCTCATAGAAATTTATACATCATCTTAATTTCATTCTTTAATAACATCCAGTCATTAATTTATTTTAATCTAAATTATTCTTCAAAACCTAATAAATTCATTCTATCTATCAAGGATATATGTAGTGGGTCTTATTATTTAATTTTTATCAATATAGGCTCAAATACTAGATTACATAAGCTTCATGATGTTATGATATTTAATTTACAAAATAATCATCATCATATTTAATCTTCTTCTTCAAAATATTTAAACTTGTATATCTATAATTTTAACCCAATTAATAAGGTAAAATTGGTTTCAAAAATTTCATTTCACATATTCAGATTCTTCTATACAAATAACTCTTTTATGTGGTCCTTTATGTACCATAATATGGATATGTAGTGCTTATATTCTAATTCACCTACCTGATTCTTCATTCATGTACATTGATCTAAATTCAGTTACAAAAAATAATTTATCTCAATGATGTTAGGATATGCCACATAAATCCCATAAGTGAGGGATTTAGCTATATTGATACCTTCAGATAAACAGATCTTAAATCATGTACATGATTCTTGAATTTAGATGTGAATCGGAATTTGACTACTAGATTATTTGGCTACACTCACTAAATTCTCAAACATGGATATTTACATATAGAAATATTTTCATATGTGGTGACTTCAGCTACATGTATTCATCTATTTAGGAATTATTTTTTTTAT
Organism: Viscum album; assembly: GCA_963277665.1. Classification (NCBI taxonomy): domain Eukaryota; kingdom Viridiplantae; phylum Streptophyta; class Magnoliopsida; order Santalales; family Viscaceae; genus Viscum; species Viscum album. The sequence continues at coordinate 157,133,861 of OY728125.1, forward strand.
ATTTCAGGTTTATGTAACTTCTTATACATATTACATGAATGTATTTTCTTTTTTATAATTACTTCATTTTAAACTAGTGATCCTCATTTTTTATCTTCAAATGATCTTAATCCCTTATAAACACTTCAAAACACCGTTAGAAATTTATAACACATCTCAAACACTTAACATTTATTCCTAATAACATTAGAAAAATATGAAAACTCACCCCTTTATTATGTTATTCAAAATTTTACACTACTATTCTGATTTTAGTCAACTTAAATCATTTTTTCAGCCTTCATCATTGTTATTTTCATCACTGATTTAAATCATCCATCATGAATATATTCAAAATTATAGATCCTTTTATTTAGATATATAACTCTAATATTTTATTCTATTTTACAAATGTTCTTCACAGCCATTAAATATGTCTAATATATGTTCATTAGTAATCTCTCTCTTTTAATTGAAGATTATTATATACAAGGATGGAACCAACCCTTAAGTGCTTTCTTTGATTTGTCATTGAATTGTAGAACATCATGCATATGATTTATTATGGGATTACAACTTTAATGTATATGTCCTGGTATTCTAGGGTATCTTACTCCACTAATCTCTTTGACAATATAGGGGAAGCATCTTCTTAATCAACTTTTTCATTCACCCATCATGGGATATTATTTCTTCATTAATTGTTTGAAACCCAAATACATCACCCAAATTCTTTTTTAATTTATTACATTTATATGAATAATTAGAAAAAATCCTAATTTACAACATATGAAACCAATTAAATTTATGTACATTATATTTAATTCCATTTAATAAGTATACATGATGAGTGTAATGTTTATCTTTTTCATATATTGATTATATATTGTTCTATTATCCAGATTTTACCTTTTGTGGAATGATTCCAAATTAAATTTTATTTCATTATTATTCATATCTACTAGGAAAGGGGGAGTTAGACTTTACATATTCTATTTCTCTAACCTACTATTTTAGTATAATAAAGTAAAACTATTATATGATGTTACTCTAATTTCAATGATATATTATTATATATTGATTTATAAATATATTACCTACTTTTATTGACAAATTTAAAAATAAAAAATACCTTGATACTACATAATTTAGAGTGTTTTATTAATTTCATACTAGTATTTGATAAATGGATTTTTTGGAGATGATTTGAAATATTTAGAGTAAATCGTAGAAAAAAATTCCTTGAAGAATAATTATTACAATGATTTTTTATGAAGTAACAAATTGAAACCAAAACTATCAAAAATGGATATATTACATGATAATGAAACGAATATTATCTAGTTCCATTCCCATGAACCATCGTTCATTAGTTATAGATATGATATCCTTTCATTGATGTCATTTTGAAGATAACTCATTAGATATGCTAACCATTTTAAAATGAATAATGGCCCAAATACCATGGTCTTTCATGTGAAAATTTTCCATGATATTAAAAAAATGTCATGGTCTTACCAATGGAGAATGAATATAATTTCAATCAAAGAAGATAAAGTCATTTAATTCAGTTTATGGACAAAGATTTTTCATTTTTGTTAATAAATAGAGTCACTATAATGTTGTTAATAACACCAAATTATAGTTTTAAACGTTTTTGTATGCATGTTTACAATAATATTAATATAATTCTCCAATTATATCCTTTAATATTTTATTTTCAATTAATTGGAATGTTTCACATCAGTTTTCATATAATTTTATTAAATTTTTATTAGTTTTTTTCATTTTCTCATTTACAATTATTTCATGTAATTGAATTATATCATTCTAAAATATATTTTTAAGATAATTATTTCAATATTGGTTTATTATTAATCAATATTGAGTGACTAAGCCTCTTAATTGGTTAATTTAAAGAGTAAAAATATCTGTATAAAGTTTTTTTTAAATAAACTAATGAATTATTATTTATATTTTTATTTCTCAAATAATTAATATCACATCATACTAATTAAAAATGCAATAGAAAATGTATTTATTAAAGGATAATATATATAGGATAATAACATAATTAATTAATGAGCAATTTTTTTACTAAAAAGTATTAGATTTTAATGTTCTTTAGTGAATTTTTTTCTTATGTTAATAGAATTGATTAATTAATATAGTATTAGTGAATTTGACCATATTGATTCAAGTTATAATTATAAAACATGAAAATAATTATTTAAATTAAATTCATGAGTGAATGAGATTATATTATTTTAGAAGAAGTAATCCTTGATCTGTTACTTCTAACTCCTTATATTCATAATTTTAAAAATAAATCTGGATTATTCAAAAAAATTATAGAATTATACACAGTAGTTTTTTAAGTGTTCACATACAATCAATCAGATACTAACAACTTTACTATATTTTATAAATTTTAAATTTTAAGTTGTATGTGATTATCCTAGGACTAATCACTTTATTATGTTCTGGAAAATTTTGTTTTAAGATGGGATAATTATAGATTTCTAAACATTGAAAAATATCCAAATTATGTAATGATTCTTGTGGGAGTATCAATTTTTTGGAATAATAATTGAGGAACTTAATGAAAATTCAAATTTATGATATAATAACTAGTTCATTAAATAATTCTAATTCTAATACTTTTTTATTTTTATATTTTAATTCATTTTTAGGGTTAGGGTGCATTTATCTTTTCTATTTCTGGTCATAAGTGCATTATAAAAACAACCATCCCTCAATTATGGAGATTATAAATGAATAATACCTTATATTATAACCCCAATGATGAGAAATATATATGTAGAATCAACTGATATGTGAGAAAAAAACGAACTTTCCTCGATGATAATAAGAATTTATTGGGTGGTGCCTCAATCAAATTCTTAGACATATGGAATAATCCAAAACAATGGATAGAACCATCAAGGATTGTATATTTCCATCTATTTATGATGTTTCCATAAAAATTATTTGACTCACAATTTAATAGAATAATTTACTGATAAATAGTAATTTCAAAAAGATAATCCAAAATATGGGGTAATTTAGCAAAATCCAATACGATGATAATCATTGACAATTCTCAACTTTTCTAGAAATATGTGAAACTTTCAGGATGAAGAGAATTAAAGATAATGATATATGATTTAAGGAATTCCCATTGTTCACTTTAGTATAGACCCAAGGATTTGTTTATGTTCCTACAACCCAAATCTATCAATACATGAGTCATGTTTTCTAATAAACTTTTTAATAGGTTATTCTCACCATTAACAAATGGAATGAAATGAAGTGGAATTCAAAACTTCAATCAATAGATTATGGATTCATATTTTTTAGTAGAGTAAAAAATCAAAGAGAATTTGTATAAATTTCTATTTCATGTATTTTATTATGGGATATAAATATAAATAGACTTTTATTAATGCTATCAAAATACAAGATTCCTAATAGATACTTCAATGAGGATTATTAGTTATCAACTAACTATTCATCAATAAGAATTTTCATAAGGAAATTTTTTATAATGTCTATATTTGGAATAGTATGTGAGGGTTACAATGAAGTGGTATCAATAAAGTTGAAGAGAAGACCTAATATAAAACATTAGTATAAGAATTATAAAAAAACATGATCTCATTCAAGTATAATATCTGTTACTTTTAATGTACACTCTCATAGAATGATCATATATGATTCTTAGAAGCCCAAATATTCTCTAAGAATAAATATTTATATAATAATATAAATATCCATTGGGGAAGATGTTTATGGAATATAATATGCCTCTAATTCAATTCTATAATAGTGAAAACCAGGCATAGACGCTGGTTAGTCACAAAAAAGCTTGAAATTAGAACAATGAGAGTAAAAATTTCAATATGTATCACCAAAAACATTTGTATAATAATTCAAATAATTCTTAGAGGATTTATTAATAGGATAAAAACCCTGGAGTTCATCATCTAATAAACACTCAAACATAGTTTTGTAGCTTCATTAGGGAAGAAAACCTTCCAGAGAATATATGATCATAGCATGCATGGATAATATTGATTAAATAATATAAAATCAAGAGAATATGTTATTTAATTAGAAATATTATCTCAGAAACCATGAACATAAATTAGATCAAATAACTATATAGATTTTGGAAGTATATCTAACTATACTTTTAAGTAACATGGAAAAGAACTCAAGAGAAATGGTGATTTTAATCACACATTAAAGAAAATATTAATTGGATAGGTCCTCTCAGAAGACAAAGGGTTTCAGGTAAATAATCTAAAATAAATGATGGAGAAGAATAAAAACAAATTAAAAATTATAAGAACTCATATGAGGTTCAATAAGAGACAAAATATATTAAAATAATGATGAAAAAATTAATGAACTTAAAAAATAAAGCATACAAAACTCTTTTGTCCTTCCAGAAGTAGATAAATTATGGAAAGATCTAGGTTTAATAAAAGAAATTATTTAAATATTCATGAAAATCCACATTAAAATATCATGCATAAAGGTAACCTAAAAAACATAAGTATATGATAAATTCTTGATGGATTTTCTAATAAAAAAGAATAAATTGTAAGATATAAAAAAAATCACCCTAAGTATGAAAAGTTCTTTCTTTATTTAATTATAGATTCTTATATAGCATTGAGTTATAATAATATTTTCAATTTATTACACTATTGGCTCATATACCTTTGGAAAATTATTATGTGACTTTAGAGCTAGTGTAAAATTAAATCCCATAAATGTATCAAAGAATTTAGGATTATATAATCAGATCTATCATGAATGGTACTCTAATATGTGGAATAATAAGTAAAGTGTCGTGATTTCATCCAAAAAAATGTTCCTATAATGGTACCAATGTTTATATTTTCCACTGATTCTCTTATTATAGGGAGGAAGAAATTGATGTCAGAATTACATTTAATGGACTTTACACCATACGGTACTCATTGGTTAATGTAAATCTATGAGGATACTTAATAAAATTGGGTGACGAGTTATTATACTTTGATTTGATAAATTTTTTAAGGAATCAAATTCATATAAAAGACTTTAATGATATACTATCCTATCAATATTACCCAAATATCATAAATGTGATGTTAGATGAAAAAGAAAATATGACGGATATAATTGAAAAAATATCCGAAAATAGAAAACATTATAAAATATTTCAAAATGAAAAATTAGTAGAAAAAATGTATATTAAGAATTTATTAATGTAATTCATTCCATATTTTATCTCTTCTATTATCAAGCCAAAAACCATTGGGTTGATGTAAAGGTTTTGGTTGAGTGGAAGCGAGGTGTTCCCATGACCAGCAATGGATTTTTATCATTTCCAATGAATAGTTGATAAAAACATGATAATAAATCATCTTGTTTTATGAATAAACCCAAATAAAAATGATGAAAAAATCTTGGAACATTATAGATATGATCCATTTCACATTAGTCTTATAATTAATATAATTACATGAAGAATATCATGATCTTGAGATCTTTATAAATTATAGATTTTGATCATTCAACCCCGATTTGTGATATAATAATGTTGTTCCATAAGGGTCAAAATTATAATCCCTCTAGTGGTAATCCATATATGATACTTGATTATAGAACATCACTATTAAATTTATTGGATCTTGCATTGAGTAATTGAGTGCCATGTGTCATTTTTGTTGATTTTAATAAGTGATCCTTCAAATCAATGATCATATATCTTATTCTCTAACTCTTAAGAGATATTAGGAAAAGGTTGTAGATCTCTCAATATTATAATAAACCCTATATATATTCTTTGTGATAATTAATTAAAGAGGATACATGTTATAAACATCCAAATGATTCTCACACTCTTTAGAAATGATAAAAATATGGTATGTATTGAGCTAGGATAGATAAATAATAAATTCACATATGACCTTATATAAACTATTAATACTTCTAAAATTTCTGGTCTAATAACATTATTAATATTGTTATTTATTTGATTTGTAAATGCTTCATGGATAAGATAAATATCAATAAGTAAATTAATAATCATTTTAAAAGATGTTTAGTATATCATTTTTATTATATAGATTTTAACATGGCCCGACCACCTTCATCTACATTGTACAAACCTTGAATAATAAATATTTACTAAATAAACAATATTAATTTGATAAATAAATAATTTTTATTATCATCGACTTGAAAATAAATATTGATTTTAATATTATAATCTAAATAAATATTAATTTAATAAATAAATATTATTTATTACCTTTCAAATGAAACAATAGATAAATAAATATTCCACTCCCCATATGTTTTAATAAATATTTATTCTTAATATTAAAATAAATGTTGAAATATTTATTTAATAAATGAATATATAAAATTTATTACCTTCTGTAAAATCATTCAACTCACATATATATTCTAATTTGAATATAACTGGAAACTGAATATCTATGATTAGTTAAATCATGAATAAATATCATTCCTCTCTTAGAATAAAATTATTCATACCACCTACCAAATTAAAATAGTGCTTAAATTAGATCATGGAAACATTAGGTGTGTGGCCCTCTAGGCCTTGTCCTCAGTAACATATGGCTGACTTTCCAAAAGTACAATATCAGTATCTAGTAACTCCTAATGTCACTGATACTTGAAGAAGTTAATGTGAAAATGAAAATTACCATAAATAGATGCTCATTGTGTAATATATTATGCTATGCTTGATATATCATCAAGAAGGTTCCATAACCATGATATCATCCTCTACGCATGACATGTCTTTCTTTGACCATCTAAAATAACCCTCTTAATACACCATGGACATGGATTTTAGTTTGAAATTTCCATTCCATTTAAAGGGCTAAGACATAAACTTCTATTAATATGGAAGGGTTGAATCCTTTATTAACGTATTCATTTATTCTATATCACTCATGGAACACCCAATAAACTATACTTCACTCCAAACAAATACCATCATGGTTTTCATTAATACATCAAAGTACAAGGATCATGATATGAATTATTAATAATATCAAGTAACAATATACATGTTCCTAGATTTTAATATCCAAAGACACATAGGCATATAGAATTTTCTCATGACCTCCCCTCTTATAGATTACTAAATGTGAATATCATGAGATAAAGTAATCAAAAATCAAAAGTATGTTGTGTCCCATCAGAGAATTTTATCCTACCAAATAATATATGTTCAATATAATCACCATATCACATCATGGTTATCCTCTTATAGGGGTTGTACTATGAATTTTTTATTTGACAGATTATATAGATAATTATAAAATTAATTTTACACAAAATAACAATAAATATATGATAATATATTTATTATTATTCACCACCGTTAATATACATGTAATCTAATTTTCATAATACATATTTCTATGGAAATGAACCCAAAAAACACCCACTTTCACTAATACCAACTACTAATGACCTTCTGTTTGATAGCTCTCAAATGATAGTCATGCCTCTATAAAGATAAGGATTTATTCAATGGGTCCTTCAAATTATCTTTTAGGGAATCTATACAAACATAAACCTTACCACTTTGAAAAAATACCTAACGAGATGATATCCCTGAGTATTCTCATTCTTTCCCTAATAGAAACCTGACATCTTGGATAATTCCATAGTCAAATATTATAATTATAATGATGATACTCTCACTATTAGTATAAACCATAATTGGAATAAGTTATTTCTAAAATGCTTCTTAAGATTCATCAAAAGTCACATGTACTCTGTTATTGTATATTTGGAAACTGTAGGTTGTAATAAGTTTGAATCAAATATTAACATATATTTATTGTGATACTAGATCAATTTTTTCAGAATGAATATTTGTGTTATATCCCATTATACAATTGTATTCCCACATATCAGTTAATCAGAAACTCATCTAGTTTTACTTTCTCAAGTACTATCAGATAGCATTAATTTTATGTTTGTATAGTTGATTTAGTTTTGTTAGATAAGTTCCTATTAATCTTTAAACATAAGAAATATCAAACACATGTATATATCATGGAGTATGAGATAGAATCCAAAAACTAAATCTTTTGAAATTATATTCATAATTATCTCCACTAGTTCCCACGTATGTCATTCTAGACATATTTGGGAAACAATTTGGTTATAGATTATTACATAAGTCATTTCTTCAATACCTCTTCAATATATATACTATTCATATATTTAGTAACCTATTAATCTAATATTAAATATATCATTCACCATAAATTTCCATACTAAGTTAAGTAATTCCAGGGGAAATTAATTACCTAATATTAAAAAATAGTTAAGACTAAATAAAAAAATTTCATATGTTTTCAATATATCCCTCATGGAAAAGAATAGTTCTCACACTGAACATTGTTTGAATCATGGAACAGTGCCATTAAAAATGAATATTTTATGATCAATATGCTTGATTATATCCCTAAATGTATTTGTTAATTTTTATATATTTATTATCATTCACTAGTACCACTAACCCTTTTTGTTGTGCCATATTGAAATCTTCTATAACATCTCAATTAAGGAAACTAGCATTGACATCCAACTTCTCAATATGAAGATTATATAAAATATCTTTAATACATATAATTCCAATGGATTTATATTGCTTATTAGTATAATGGGTTTTCCATAGAACATGTGTAGATATCTGTTAAAACTTTCAATAGTATTCATTAGTATAATATTGACCATTCATGTCATACCATTTTCTTGAATATAGAGTAGCGGTATCAAGCCATGAAAAAGAACCCAAAATAAAGATTACCAAAATTTAGGTTCATAGAATACATTATTGAATAAAAATAAAACAGATCAATTCTATCTTATGGACAGTTAATGAATCCTTATAGGATTAGTTACTCTTAGGAATCATATATCACCCACCATAGTGAAAAATGAAACAAAATTGTTGGTTTTAACTCTCTTATGAAATATGTGTCGCTATAACAAATCCTCCCACTGAGCTTAGAGGAGTTTAGTGTTCTTATACCAATACTTGTAAATCTTGAACCTCAAACTCATTGAAGTTTAATTTTATACTACTAAATTATTTTGATATGTTCTCCCTCTTAATAAAATATAGTCAGTTTAGACTAAATGGGGAGGTTAATATACTTAGTGTCTATTGTATAATTAATAGATATTCACAAAATATTTATTTTATGTTTGTTTGTATCTATAGGTATGTTTTATCAAAATTTTCTCAATAAATACTAAAATCTAAACCTAATAAATCAAATTGAAATTAATATGATATTCATGTGTCTATATATTTAGTATTGTTTAGATTTTATTTTGTTATTTTTTAAACATGTCTTGTAAAATATTATGCAATAATTTCAATACATATAAGATGTTTCATCAATCCCACTTCACCACCATTAGAAATTTCTTGTATACAGAAATGTGGTTTTGGGATTACCCTCACTCAAAATATTAATGATCAATTAATACTTTGTTATGATAAACTCCAAAAATCCCACCCATATGATCTTTTATCCTTTACCTAGTATACTAAATTATTCATTGATCATTCTTAAAATCTTTTAAATTAATATCTAAAAGTATATGAACGTAAATCATAAATTAAAATGTATAATGATTTAGGTATACTTTCTAAAATAACTCTAGTATCTTTGTGTATAGCTTCATTAAAAAAAATTTCTTTTTCAAAAACATGATTTTGAATTACTATGTATTCCTAGTGTCTTTAATCACAATAGTCTAGACCACCATTCTGGATATAAACTCTTCAATTACTATTAGTTTTACCTGATAAATATTTATTATATGAAAATTATTTATTCTAATTATTACATCTATATTAATAATTAATTTCTAATTTCCGATATATTTTATTCAAGAATAAATAGTCAATTAGTTCTCTATGAAGTATTATGACAACATTTATTCAAAATAAGAAATAATGTCTCATTGTTTCTTATTAGACACTAAGAAAAATGTTTCGATAATAATCAATAGAAAAAATAGTTTAACATGAATCTATCATAAAATTATGATTCTATGTGCTACTTTTATTGTGATTAATTAATCACCATTATTTATCTTCATTAAAAATGCAACAAATATCTAGTAATGTATTTTCACTTGAATATCCCATAAATATTTATTTGAAAAACTATTGTTTTTAATCCCCAAAAAAGTAAGCTTGAATGATTACATGTATAGATATAACTAAAGTTGTATTTATAATTCAATTCATTACAGTTTCTCTTCCAATTAACATTCTTTTCATATGAGAACAAAATATTATCTTATTCCATTGATTGACACTTCATCATAATCTTCTTCATCAGGTGTGGAAAATAAGTATTATACTCAGTGTTAGTGTTTAGTCTTTTTTTCTTAAACATGATCTTTTTCACCATAAGTATAATTTTTTTCTTGATTCATACCATTATAAAACTCATGAATCTAATTAAGGACATTTGGGATAGATTTAAATATATTTTTCATATTCAAATTAATAAAAAAATAAAAAAATCTATGGGGTTAAGTAAAGTATGAGATCCATTAGCAATTCATAGAGAAACATAAACCCCATAATTTCTAGACTCTCAACGAATCTAATCATCTTTACTATATGAGGTATATCTAGAAAACCCTTTCTAATATTTCATGTGAATAATATCTTGAAAATATCATGCCACTCCTATCATTCCCTCCCCAAATAAAGATCAAAATGATTATTGAGCATGGTATATGAATACTCGTTTTCCAAGAAACTTAGAGTTTACTATGAAATGAATATAACATCAAATGATAACCACCTAGTTCACCACCCAAGTGTTTTAAGTATACAATAAGATATTCTTTACTTGCATCATTAGTAAGCAGATTATGAATTAGGGATTCTAAAACGTAAATATTTTCTTCTATTAATAATATAACATGTATGTTCCTACACCACTTGTAGAAGTTACTTCCAGTTGGGTGGTTGTATCTATCTACTATGGGATATAAGGATATTGATGAAATTTATATTTTAAATAATAAAATAAAAAATAATATTTTTACTATATTTTATTAAAAAAATTAGTTGAAATAAATTTATTTATCTTATTAGTCTTTTACTATCTCATAATGTATCAATTTCTCTCACTATTAGAATCAAAATTTCATATAGTGAGGTGATTCTAATGAAAATGACCCATTTTTACCATATCATAATAAAAAATTTGGCCTAAAAAATTATTCAATGATATTTAAGTAAATATCCTTTCCAACATTTATCCTATAGCTCCTAGATCCATTGATTGCAACCCCAATCTTGAAATCCTCACTTAGATTTACTCAACACTTTCATCCAAGTTATATCAAGTCCTAATTTTGAAATTAAACCTTATTGATAACATATTTATGATGATTCAATACAATATTAATAACTCCCAAATAATTGAAAACACCCAGAATTTGGCCAAACAAGTACTTTGAACTATATTTTCATTCATAACATAAGTAATGAATAGATATTGAAATAATATTAACATGAGTGATTTTTTATTATCTATTACTTTTATTATTTTATCCATTATATAGATAAGGTAAAGGATAATTGGTAAAGGAATCCCTATAATATTTCATCAGCAAGGGTTTGAATCCTAGAGGGGGAAGGAAATCTATAGGAACTAAAGTAGTATTGTAGCAGTGACTGTAGCAGTATTATAGTAGTAGTAATATTCTCCCAATTTGGAAATTAAATCCATATATTTTGTTGTTTAGGACACTTAAAATATTATTTAATATACCCCATCAGGGTATAGGGTCATCAAACCATTAACGGTGGAAAACATGCAACATGGTTAGACCAAGAGGATGGATCAACACAATAGGCACTTGATGCAATATGGAAGCATGAAGATGCCTCCTAGTGCGTGAATTTAAAAGAGGGATGGGTTTTTTGAAGCCTATAACCATGTCTTCCATCCTCATTAATTTATGATATGGGACTAATTGGTGTCTTACAACATAATTGTATTTATAGTATGAGCAATAAGATGATGTGGCGTGATAAGTAGGTGATGTGATGAGGGGACATGTTCGCATCATCGAGTAGGGGGCTCAAAATAGAGATGGGTATGACAGAACCTATCATCTAAACCTCCACCTACATTAATCTCCAAGGTATGATGGATGGTTTCCCTTCTATGATGTTTCAGTGGACAACATGATGTAGTGTTTCATAGTAGGGAGTGACACAGTGTAACACCCAAGGATTTTATAAAATTTACAATTTTTCAAATAAATTTAACCTATTTGATAGTTTTTGTTACAAAAAACAAAAAAAATTATCTTGTATTATAGGGAACACTAATTTTATCTTTCATTACATGCAATACTGAGTTTATATTGTGTGCATACAACACCAATTTTAAACAAAATGTGGTATACTATTAAAATATTAATATTTAATATAATACTTATCTATTAGTAGTTGGAATTGCTTGTTGGAATATTATTAACGAAATTATAAAAATATATGGTTTAAACATGTATATATAATAAATTATTTGGTTAAAAATTAATTATAAAAGAACATAAAAATAAGCATTTAAAACCAAGGAATCCATTTTTTTGAAAAACTATCTTTTATGCACAAACGCGACTTACCATAATAAAATAAACAAAAAAAATTTAAAATTATTTTAATGAAATTATATATTATTTATTCTATAAAATTTTAATATATATATTATTTGTTTTTTAGAAAATAGATAATAATAAAATTATTTTTTTTCTTAAAAACTGTATTTTTCTAAAAGACGAGTTTATAGAATTTTGGACACTTATTTTAAAATTAATTCTTTAAAATTATATAAAATTAATTATAAAAAATAAAATTCATTTTTTACATCATCATGTAAAAAAATATTATGTGTATTTTTTATAATTTTCTAAAAATATGGATTTTTCGATGAATAATGAAAAATATTTGTTTTTATTAAGAATTTTTATTTCTTTTAAATCATTTTAAAACTTAAAAATTATTATAATATGATTTCAAAATTAAAATTAGTTAAATTATAAAACTATTAACCTTATTTATTTCTTCAGAATCAGTGTCATATTTAATTTATATATAAAAATGTTTTAAACTTTTAAAACATTTCTCTCTGGAAAACCCCTTTTTCATAACATCTTCGAGGTTAATTTTAAAATAAGTTTTTTCACATGTATTAATTGAATTTTCAAAAAATAATTCAATATTTTGAATAAGAATATTTATTTTTCTAATGAGGTCAAATTATTTTTTATGGTAATTAATAGTAAAAACTGAAAAAACTAATTATTGTAGTTTAGGTTCATATAGGCTTACCATGGGGTTAAACCGAAACGATGAGGGCTAAAATGACCTAGAAACTTATCCAAAATATATTAGATATCCATATTTAGATTTTATTAACACTAAGTTTTTTTAATGGACCATTTATTGATATTTGTTTCATGCGAAAAAGTGGGTACACGTTTATCTTTTAAAAAATTATAAGTGTGCCACTCACCTAAATTTTAAAAGGCCACCTCCTAGCCTCTCCTCTTCACTCCACTAAAACCATTTGGTTCAGCCAAGAACTAATCAAATAATTTCCTTAAATACTTCCCCTATTCTCATAATCTTTATTTTGGTTATGAATCCCTCCTAATAAGTCTTTAGTTGTAAACATAAAGAGGATATCTAATGAAAAGGTAAAATTCATAAACATGAATTTTTTGTTTTATTTTTTCTTCCAACTTGTTTACTATTTTAACATTGTGATAAAATAATGATAAAACTTTATACCATATACTAATATGGTATTATGTTAATTTAATAACCTAAATCCATCTCCTCTTCTATCAAATAGGATACAAAACCATCATTCATGCATACGATAGACTACTACCTATCTAACCGATGTTATTAGTTTTCCATCACCACCTCTCATAGATGGATTTAATGATGGATTAATTTTTTTATATATGATATATATAATATAATTATACTTATTTAATTATTATACCACATATACCTTCATAATTTCTATTATATGGTAATACAATAATATCACTTGTTTGTATATTGGATTATTGCCTCCTAAAGCGATGTGATTCTCTTATGCTTTACATTAAAAGTAATATAGATAGGTTTAAATAAAGATATGTGATATTTATATTACATAACAACGATTTTTAATTTAAATATATCATTTATCTTTCTTTCTTTCAATTCCTTAAGAAAATGGATGTAGCATTCATTCATACGTTTGACCAACCATCTCCATGAATTATATATTTCATTTTCTATCTCTATCTTCTATGGATTAATATAAATAAATATATAATTAATATATATGATATTTATATATTTTTAAAACTATTTATATGGTGTAACCATGATCAAAGTAAAATAATAAAAAATATTAAATCAAAACATACATGAAAAGCATAGAAGTTATTACTTGAAACGTGACATTAACATGGAATTATTAATAAATAGGTAATTATAGGTCATACGTAAATCATATATTGTATGATATTTATAATTATAGATCTATAATATATTTATAATAAACTTAAATTTATTATAAATGAGTTTTGAATGTTTACGAAGGAATTAAAGACTTAAGGTATGAGATTTATAGTCTCTCCTTTAAATCTGAGAGGCATAAGAAAATTCCCCATTCATTTATTTTTTTGGGTGTATATACTACAAAATTTGAATGTAATATCACAGATATAACTATTTTTATTATATTTAAAGAATAATTTTATTTTATTATTTATTGGGACTTATGAATTAAAAGATTACTAAATTATTTATAGATTTTTATCTTGAATTACCTTTAAGATGAATATTATGTTATTCACCTATCTTATTTTATGAGGTGTATATATAGTCCCTTTCACATGTAATTTCATGAATATATTTATTATAATTATAATTTATGATTCATTTAGTTTTATTATTTGATAGGGCTTATGATTAAATTTTACCATAGTGGTAATGGTCTTATGGTACAATCTCATTGTTTATCAGTATTGTTTATGTTTACGCTTAAAATGATGAAAAATAATGTTTTATATCTCAAGAAACTCGTTAATTTTATTCTAATGTTTCTTTATTTCATGAGAATAACTGTTTTTCCTTCATTATAATCTCTTTATGTACTCGGGATAAAAAAATAATGTTTTAATTTAAACCGACTTTATTTCTCTCTCAGGTCAAAAACCTATTTTTATTCCATATCTATGTTTTCATAAAAACAATGCACGTTTGGGTTTTATAAGAAAGTTAAAGGAATATTTGTTTGAATGTGTATAAAATGAACAATATATTTTGACATCATGTCTAACTTATTATTTTAAATCATCATTTATATGTATTAATTTTTATTTTTAATAAAAATCATTTCCAAATATTTTGATGCTTTTTTAGTTTTGAAAAAAATCAATGTGGAAATGTTATTTTTCTCAAGAAATGTTTTAAATGGTTTTTAATGATTCCTTTATAAAATTACAAGGTAATTTTTATAGAAATGATTTTCAAAATATTTTATTCTTTAGAAAGTATTTTTCAAACTAGAAAGGCTATTTTTTTCAAGAAATGTTCCATGTTCTCAGTAAAAATCATTTTATACCTAATATTGCACCATTTTTTGATAATTATGATTTATTGGGGATTTGATCCAAGGATATGATTCATATTATTTCTTTGGATAGTTTATATTTATGATGAAAATATGTTTATGAAACCCACTTCTTTTTTCATGGGTTATACCATGATAAAACTCCTATGAAACACATTTTCCTTTTTCCACTGGTTAGGTTTTGAAGAAATGATGAAATTATTATGAAAACTATTTATTTTACACATGTTATTTTATGATGGCATTTTTATGAAAAACATTTCTTTTCATAGGTTCTGATATGATGAATTATTTGTGATCTTATAGAACACATATGTATGATTTTAATTTTTTGGAAGTGGTTGCATTATTACTAAGGATATTGGGATATGTTATAACCATGTATTATGGTTACATTATAACCAAGAAAAGTTGGACATATATCTCCCTCCATTTCATTGGGTAAAGATTTATATATCATGAGATAAACATGTTTAGAATGTGGATTGACCCAGATTCAATAAGGGTCTCTATTCATATTGATAGCCATGTGAGTGAACATTTACTACGACAATGCTTTGGGGAGTGATCCCATTGAACAATGACAGTATTATCAAATATCCTTGAACTAATGAAGAAATGATTTTATATACTTATGTATATGCCACCAATTTATTTTTTATTTCAATGTTTTGTTCCCAAGGTTCATGTTCATTGATTCAATTATGTTACATGTCTTATGAACTAACAAGATTTATTCCATGACATAGGTTTATAATCCATGATATGAAAAGTATGGGTTTCAACCCTTGTCATCATGATATATTTATATCTACCATGTTAAACATTATTGAGAATTTGAGAACACTAATTCCTAAGTTTCCTTTCCCTAGGTTATGATGAAATGTATTATGTGTGATATTTCTAATAATGGTGTTAGTTTGGAGGAACTAAGTGGGTGGTGAAGTAGAATTCTTATGAACTAGGTTTTTATGTTTCTAGGATTCTAAATGAATTATATAGTTACAATCCTTTGGTGTATGTTTTTATAATATAATGAATATTCATCATAAATATGTAATGTCATTTTTTGTAAATCCAAGGTCTCTATAGTCTGTGTCAAAGGAAACGTTTAGTAAATCTTTGGAATATAGGATGAGGAAACATTTTTTATATCACTAGGGATACTTCTATGGATAAGTCAAAGGATGAGTCAAAGTATAGTAAAATGTTCAGGAAATTTGGTAAAGGATAGGTCAAGTGATATCCATGATATTATATCCATATCTATATGTAATAAGTGGATGGGGATCTAGAACAGAGGTAATTAGGTGTATTAATCTTGAAAAGGGTTCATTTATTTTGACTCAATCATGTCATAGTGCACAACAATAATCATTGTTGCACACCTAGTTTGAATCTCCCAAGGGATATGCTTTGGAAATTCACAAAATCTTTACAAAACAACATAAATTATTTAAATAAATACCATCAATGGCCTAGGATAATCCAAAGGTTTCATATATTGAAATTAATGTTTCATAATTTAGAAATATTTTAATTGATTTTTTTAAAAAAAAATACATGGTTTCTACTTGTGAATATTTTTATACACACTATTTTTTATGGTTTTAGTCAATAGAGGGAACTAGAAGGAACTATATTAACATTGAATATATGTGTTTATAAGAAACCAAATGGGATGATGAATTGAGTGAAAGATATTATTATTATTCCTAATTAATTATCAAGATATATTATAACAACCCTGCTCTTTATTACAGACTTTAACATGATTTATGACATAAAAATGAACTTAATAAAAATCTATGGATCAAGAGGTCTAGTGTCTTGGGAAATTAGGAACATTACATTTCAACATAATAGATAAAATATAACATCTTTATTGAAAACTTCTTTTACATGACCACAACATTCTTTCATACTTAGAATTACATGGGATAACCTGAGGGAATATATAAGAAAAGGGTGAACTATAAATCCCAGAAAGGGTGGAAACAAGGAATAATATGAATAATACAATAAATGTTATAATATATGCATATCAATGGAGTATAAAAGAAACATGAACATAAAGGAATGATATATCATGATTATCTTAACATGGAGATGTGGCAGCAACATTTAACATGATATTATCATAAGCCCAATCTAATTGCACATGGAGAATGAGTAAACTCTCATTGAATATGAATTAGCAAGAGTCAACACTCATTTTCTATGATTTATCATGATACTATTCTTTACCCAATACATTGAAGCATGATTAGGGTGCACCCGTCTTAATCATTTCATTTCATGCATAAGTGTGCTACATAGATCGTAAAACATGGATTCATTAAAAATCATAATTTATTCCATGAATAAGAGATTTGGAATAAATATATGTAAGTCCTCATTCAACAATTACATGTACATAAATGTGAATACCCTTGATAGATAAATGGGTATGGTATTCACTTACACGATGATTTTGGCATGAGAAATTTTTTTGTAACTTCAGTAGCATAACGACGTTAAATAGAAATCGTAAAATGGGTTGATGACAGTGAATGGGGTACCTCATAATTTATACATGAAATGGATAGTAAGGGGGTTATGGAATATAATATCCCAACATATGTAATGTAATTTATATGTATAATATAAAATAATTTCTTGACTGTAAATGAGGAGCGAGGAACCCCTTACAGAATTTCAGCATGGTAACAGGTGTAAATGGGAGGCATTAATGAGAGAGAAAGGGGTATCACATCATTCAAACATAATGAAGTATAGGGGAGGTAAAAAATCATAACCGAACACTTTTAATTGAAAATAAAAGGGAATAAAAATATAAGGAAACTTGGACATAATTAAGAAATAAAGTGAGGTTCCCTTACCAGAGTGTGTGACTTCAAGAGCTTGAAGAGGGAATTCTTGAGAGCTTGGGGTCCCTTGGGAGGATTCTAGAGAGAGAAGGACAGAGTAGGGATGTGCTACAAGGGTTTTGAGTGAAGAGAAGTGCAAGATTGGGTGAGTTTATATAGGAAAATAGATCACAATTCTTTAATATTTCACAAACTTAGTTTTGGGAATTTATATAATTAAATATTCAAAACCACAGAACAAACCATGGTTTTTTCCCATGAGTTTTGGAAAAATGTGATTATTTCATATTTTAAAATGGTAAAATATTTCATAAGTCTTGGAGGGTCCACTAAGGCACCATAAAGTTTTTCAAACAAATATATAATCACATTATTTTAAATTTAAAAAATATATTGTCTGAATATCCCTTCTATAATTTTTTATTATATCACTATTAGGTTATTATGATTTCATATAACACGATATATATTTAAATGATATTTAATTTTTAACCATAAATTCGACTTTCTTAGAAAATAATGAAAAATTCAACATTAGATAATTTATATATCCTAAATCCAAAAATAATATTCATTTTATATAAATTATTTTCTTAATTTGTGAATTTTCACTTTTAAAATAAAAACCGACATTTATTGAAAATTAATGGATTTTGAAAAAAGAAACTTTTAAACCTTAAGAAATTTCATTTGTATAAAGATTATACGATAATTTATATTTAATAAAAATTAATTTAGTAATAATATTTTATTTGAATATTATTTAATTTAAAAATCCATTAATTCATCAAAATAGATTTCTTAATTTAATATTAACTAAACATATTATTTCTTCTTTAAAAACCATTTACAAAGTAACAATAATGGAATGAATGTATATTATTTATTTTATACAAGAATAATTCACATAATCATAGTGCTAAGGTCTTGTTACATAACCCCTTATAACACCTTCATAAGACCGAATGGTAATGTGTTCGATGATAAGAGACTGTTGGGGTGACTCGGATAACATCTCTCAGGTGGTAATCTCTATTAAATTCCACTTCTCCTGTAGGCAGTTCTATTCAAGATTAATGTATTGATGCTCAGTTTGGTCTTGGTCAAGATCGAAGCCTAGTGATGTTACCTCCTTTTGAGCTCTGAAAATTCGGCTTTGTCTGGAGTAATTCTACTAGATGAGGCCATCACTTCCTCTGTCTGAGTAAAATGGATTCGTTAAAGCCCAATATTTATTCTAGTCATATGATCATTGTTCAATGACTATATTATAAATTGTAACAATTCATAATGATATTTTAAAATACAAAAAAATAAAACCAAGGAAGTGCATATGTGTTTTATAACCATTTTACGTAATAAGACATTTAATTAGATCAAGAGAGGTTTTCATTAATAAAAGTTTAGGTCATTACAATCTTCCCCCCTTAAGAAATTTCACCCTTGAAATTTCATTTTCCCAAACTAATACAGTTGAGGGTAAATCTACATCATCACTTCCTCTAATTCCCACATTTCCTCTTCCAACTTTGGGTTTTTCCACAGCACCTTGATGAAGGGCATTGTCTTATTTCATGGAAATTTTTACCTACAAACAAAGATATTAACCAACTTATATTCATAGAAGAGGTCATTATATAATGGAACCACCTCTATATTGAGTAAATGAAATGGGTTAGGTTTGTACTTTATCAAGAGTGATACATGGAATACATCACATACTTGATATAGGTTTTGGGAAAGTGCTAGTTGATAGGCCCCAGCTCTAATGTGATCAAGGATATCAAAATGTCTTATGTACCTTGGAATAAGATTTAACTTCTTCCCAAATCTCATAACTCTCTTCCATGGTGATATGCGAAGGAATACCATGTCTCCAACATCAATCTCTATGTATCATCTATGATTATCATCATAGATATTTTGTCGAATCTAAGAAACTTTACTGTGATATTGGATGGTCTTAATCTTCTCCACCATTTAATCAAATATTTCCAAACCTAGGAGTTTTCACTCCCCAACTTCATCCCAACTTATTGGTGTTCTGCTCCTCTTCCCATAAAGGGATGTATAAAGAGACTTTTTGATGATTGAGTGGAAACTATTATTTTAAGAGAACTCAGCCAGAGGGAGATTTTAATCCCATCCTCCTTTGAAGTCGTTTGAGCATTCTCTCATAATTTCATCAAGTTTTTGGATAGTCCACTCATATTGGCCATCAGTTTTAGGATGATATGTCATACTGAAGTAAAGATCAGTATTCAAATCATATTGGAGATTCTTCTAGAACTTATAGGTGAATCTTGGATCTCCATCTGATACAATAAATAGTTGTACTCGATGAATCCTTACCACTTATTTTATGTATATCCATGCGATTTGATCCAATGAAAAATCCTCTCTAATTGAAATGAAGTTCACAGTCTTTGTATGAAAATCCACAACAACCCAGGTAGCATTGTTTCATTTGGATGTCTTCGGAATCCCAGTGAAAAATTCTATAGTGATTTTCTCCGATTTTGTATGTTTGAATGGGTAATGGTAGCATCATACCCTTAGAAATATTCCTATCAACCTTCACTTTCTGACACACCATGCACTTTGATGTATACTCAACGATCTCCTATATCATGTTATCCCATCCTTAACATTTATGATATTTGAAGGCATTTAAACATGGAAAGGACTAATTTAGAGGTCTAAATTTTGGGTTTCAACTTGGAATTTAATGTTTTCACTCCTCCCTTAATATTTAGTGAATATATGACGATATAAAGGTGGAGCAGTTATGCTATGATAATATTGTTGCTTCAAGGAGAATTGATGAAGAATTGGGGTTCCAATTGAAGAGATGGAGTGACATTATGTCAGTGCATCCGAACTAATAGCATTGAACAACGTGATATCGGATAAAGGGTACAAAAAAATTATTATTAGAAAAACAGTGTGGAGAAGGTATTGTAATATGATACCTAATAGAGTGTTTTCAGACTATCAATTGAAATTTGACAAAAATGGTGTTAGATAGAGTGATCGAACTTATGGTACAAGGAAGAATTTTAAGAAATAGAGAAGTATCAATATGGATTGGTTGGGATTGATAAGTTTTTAATTAATATCATTCTCATTACTATGAAATAAATTTAATAAGAATAACAATAACTTGTTGTATTTAAAGTGTGAACAAAGTTCCCCTAGCACAGTGACAACATACTAAATCCTGTTAGTGTAATTTATCATTATTGTTTCAAAAAATGTTATATAATATTTTCATTGTGAGGATAACATAAATTTTTGAAGGAATATAGTGTTATACATGTGATGTATACTCTATTCTAACTATGAACTACCGAAGGATATTTTTCTTATTTTTTGGCTTAGGATTACTACCAAACCATCCCAATTACGCGCTACACTTATTGTTTATTAAACATTATAAATACCACTTTTTCTATGTCTTTTATTGGTTATTTTATCCATTTAGAGTCAAATATCACTATCCCGAAGTGAAATTTTTGTATTAATCAGAAATACATAAAAACTAATGATCACTGATTCAAACCCCATGTGATCACATTAATCATAATTAGTCCTTTCAATTGGTATCAGAGTGAACGTTCCTTCAATGACTTTTTTCTGGCTTTTGAAGAAAACGAAGGCTTCCATAGATATTAATAACTTAGTTAATAGTAAGGGTATTCATGTATGTGATGTGATGAAAAATTATATCTAGAAGGGAAAATGATACCTTAGAAATTATCCATTGTTTATGATGTTCCTGAAGTTGCTATAGATGGTTTTCACCATCCCACTAAGGGTGCTCCCTTAATAGCTATAGATAATAAGAATCTTGAGAATAATGGGTGGGCCATAAATATTATTCTTTAATCCCTATATAAAATTTATTTTATGATGGTTATGGTAATTAAATATCATAAATACATTTGGAAAATACTGAATAATATTTATAAAGGGAATAAAAAGGTGAATAAATCAATGTTTTAAATATAGATATTGAATTATGAAGGTCTTAAAATTGTAAATAATGAATCTATTGGTGACCTATTTATTAGTTTCAATGACAATTTAATTACCATAATATGTTTCAGTGAGATGTTCTATGATTTTAAAATTGCTTAATAATTATTTAAAATTCTTTATGATCAATTTGACACCAATGTATCATTTTTATAGATAGATATATTCTAATTATCTCTCTATATTATCTTTATAGTATTATCATCACATGTAAAAAGAGAAGATAAATTAATTTCTTTATCAATGAAAAGTTTCATTAGGAAATATCTTTCAATCCTACTAATAAATAAATGTCTTAGAAATTTACCAGGGAAGTAGTCGGTGACTATGACACTAAAGGTGAGGTAAGTAAAACATTTTGATGAATACATTTCTTTATTTTCTAGAAACATTTGAATAGTCATAGAGGTATAATGAAAAGTTACTATTTGAGTTCTTCAGTTGGAGTTCCATTATGAATTTTATAGAAAATTTTCCATGTTTAAATGAAGATGAAAAAAGTGAGGAAGATAATATTAATTCAATAAGGTTACAAAATAATAACATAAAAAAATAAAATAATTTCTCTAAAGTAAAGATAATAAATAATCAAAATATTAAAAATATAAAAATTTTGTTGAAATGTGAAGAAGATGATGATAGTGAAGTAGAAGATGATAACTCTAGTGATGTTTCTACTGAGAAGTTTCTTATTGAAATTCATAATGATGAAAACATTATCAATGATGAAAGTATAAACTCTTAAAAATATGAATTGGGTAATAAGATATAGTTTATTCTTAAAATAAAATTTAGATATTATCTTTAAAATATAGTTAAAATAAAAAAAGAATAAGAAGTCTAATAAAGAAGATATATATGAAATCAATACAGAATCAGTTCTTGAAGAAAAATATATGTTGTTAAAATAGAATGATGGTCTGAATAAGTTTCTTGATGAATAGAAAATTCTCAGTATAAAGATTCAATAAATAATTATTATGAAGTAAAAAATAACTTGATCTTGAACAATATAATATTTTTTAATCTGAAAACGGAATAAAATACCTTAAAAAATTAGTTACCGATGTTTTTTGATGTTCTAATAAGTATGAAACATAGAAATATTAAAAAATTATAATCCTAAAAGGCTAAAAATAAGTTTGAATATGTCTGGAACAAAATTCATGGTATACATTCCATGTATGTTTCCAAAACTAACAAAGTAAAAAATTATGAAAACTTTGATAAATCAAAGATTGAAGAAAAGAACACCAAAACTAGAGATTTTGTTAAGGATAAAAATAAGTCTAATATAAATAAATATGATGGTTAGAAAGATGATAGAAAACATGTGAAAAGATCATGACATCGTATAGGTTATAGAGGAAAATATTTTTTCATTATATATTACTTGAATTGTAGAGGATTTGGGAATTGGACAAAGATTTATTGGTTTAATCATCAACACTATAATGAATCTGATATAAGAAAATTTGAAGGGGGAGTCAACCCACTCAAAAAATAAAACCTTTAATGTTAATTTTGAAAAAAATAAAATATATTTCATCCCCATGTTGATATTTTTTTTATTTGTGAGCAAAACAAAAAACATGCGAAATTATGTCTAGTATTTCAACAATTAAACAATGTTTATAAGAAAAAAATCATAAGTATCAAGTCAAAGAAGAAAACATAACGAAAAGACCTTAGTTATTGAAACTTCTCTTAAAGAAAAAAATAATAATTACTATAGATATTGGATAGCAAGTTTTCTACACATATGAATAGAAATGTTAAGTTGTTAAAAAATGTGAATGATTTTAAATAAGGGACAATGGATTTTGGAAGTGATGTGTTGCTCTGAATCAAAGTCATTAAATCTACGATCATTGGAAAATAAATATTGAAATCTATATTTACTTATTTATTGACATACTAAATCACCACTTGTTAATAGTTTTATAACATTATAAGAATGGAAAATAATTTATGTTCCAATGATATGTATTTGTTGTTAAAATTTCTGAATACGGGAAAGTTGTAACAGGATGACAATGAACCAAAGGGAAATTATATCAAAGTAGAGATATGCATGGATCGTGTTGTTTGAGAATGATTTAAAAATATCAGTTATGGTATAAGATAATTGGATATATGTTCTAAATCAATATGATAAAGAGGGAGAAGAGAGAAATAACTCATGATATTAATAACATTATAAAAAGAACTAATTGATTTTTGTTTGTTATGTCAGAAAGGAGATATTACAATTTCAGTATATAATAAATTTGAGATACTTTCAACACGTCACTTAGATCTTATTCATTTAGAAATATGTGTTCCTATGATAAATTAATCAATAAATATAGATAAGTAATTAATTTCTGTTATTGAATATTTTACCTATATTACATGTATTATTTTTTAGAAACATAAATTAGAGGATCTCAAAATGTATAAGAGTTTATGGAGAAGCAATGAAACGTAATTGGATTGTATTTGAAAAAAATATGAACTCATAATGATATTGAATACAAAAATGGTTATTTTAAATTATATCTTGAAAATAATGGAATTATTTATGAACTTTTTTCACCATACACAACATAAAAAAATAGTGTCACTAAAATAAAAAACATATGTTTGGTTGAGATGGATCAAATAATGTCGATTAAACAAATACTTCTCAATTAAATTGGGGAAAGATATTTTTTTACTTTTTCACATTTAGAATTATTGTTTTTACATTAGAAACACTGGTAGGACTCCATAAAATATGTAATATAATTAAACTTCAAGTTTAAAATACTTAAGAGTGTTTGGTAGTCCCAATATTGTCAAAGTTAGAGGTGAAAATCATGAGAAGTTTTATCAAATATGTGTTAATGTATTTTCCTTGGCTACCCAAAAAATTTTAAAGGATTCATGAGTTATAACAAGGAAACTATGAATATTTTGGATTCCATATATGTAAATTGTTTTGAACATTCTAATAGAAAAACATCACAATTAGCTATTGATATAGGATAAACTGAAGATGATGTTGTTACTTTTAAAACAATGATCCTAAATGAAGTGAAGTTGTTCAAATATAACAAGATAAAGATGTGGATTCATCCATATCAAGTGCTGAGGGATATTTTTTCCATTAAATCCTAATATTATAAAGAAAAAATGTCATTGGTTATTAAGGAAAACAATTTTGAACGAAAAGAACATCAAGGATTGTTTCACACACATAATTATTTTTACAAGTTAACCCAAGAGATTTTTAAGAAGATTTAGATCATCAATAATTGATTAATTTCATGAATGATGAATTAAATCAAATTTATAAGAATGATACATGGTTACTTGTACCCAAACAAGAATACAGTAATTTCAATGGGAAAATTAGGTTTTTCTAAACAAATTTAAATGAAAAGGGTGAAGTGATAATAAATTTAAATTATTCATTTATAAAGGCTACTAAAAAGTTAAAGGAATTTATTTTTATGATACCTTTACTCTTGAATAAATAATTTAAACCATTATAATATTTCATTTTATTGATGAACACAGAATATATAAGATTCTCTAGATGGATTTCAATTAAAATTTTCTTAATGGAGAGATATATGAAGAAAATTAAATTTATCAACCATATGGTTCCTTATTTAGTCAAAATGAAATATATGTGTGTAAGATATATAATGCCTCCTATGTGTTGAACCAGTCTCTTATATGATTAAATTATATACTAAAAACATTATTATAGATGTTTTTTCAAGAAAAAAAGTTTTGATAGTAAAATCTACATAAAATTAAATAAATAAGTTTCTCTCATTATGGTTTTTTTGGTGATGACATCATATTCATATGTAATGATGATGAGGTATGTTAAACTTCTACTTTGGAAATTAAGAAGTTATTTGATATGTATATTCTTAGACAAATGATTTTATTTCTTGTAATACAAATCTCTAAAAAATGAACATTTTCCATTGTTAAGTATAGTAAGGAACTCATGAATAAATTTATAAAGTAGGTTTCAAATCCAATTTCCACACCCATTTTAGTGGGAAAAATAATAGAAAAGATTCAAAATGAAAGGATATTGATCCTAAGGATTTTATAAAGATGATTATAATCTTGTTATATCTCATAGTTATAAGGCCAGATTTTGTATATGTTGTTATAGTTTTTTCTAGATATCAATGTTCACTTAAATAATCGCATCTTGTTACTAAAAAATATTTCTCAAATATATTAAAGGAATAATTTATCTCTGGTTGAAATATGATTGAAAATGAAAAATTAATGTGTTTGTTTATAAAAATATGGATTGGGTAGGATGTGTCAGTGGAAGAAGATCCACATCCAGTAGACTATTACTTTTTAGAGAAATTTGTAGAAGTTGGTATAAAAATAAATAAAATTAGTAAATCTTGTAACTTTAGAAGATGAATATGTTTCTACCATTCAAGTAGAAACACAGTTAACATGGATAATGACATCATTGAAATATTTATTCCTTGATGTAATATTGCCCCTTCTCTTGGGTTTTTATAATCAAAGTGTTATCTATATCGCTAATAATTTAGTTAAACATTAATGATCTATGGACATTGATATTAAGTATCACTCAACCAAAGAGCATGTGAAAATAAATGAACTAAATCTGGAGTTTTGTCTTACACCAGATAAAGTAACTGATATCTTTATGAAATAATTTCTAAAGGAAACAAAATTATAATATAAGGTTGACAGTGTCTATAAACCCTCACTATATTCAATTCTAGGGTACATTATTTAGAACCCCTCTCCCATCAAGTATTTTTATAGTGTTATTAATGGGGAAGTTTTTAAAAGGGGTATGTTGTGATTTCATCTTGTTTGGAATATTCTAATAGTTTATTGAAGTGTTTGAAAAACTTTTTCTTGTAGGCTTCTATTATCAAGTTGTGTGAATGGAAGAACTTACAAAAGTTTATTAATCTCTTATTTATAAAAATCAGGGTATTTTTATTCAATGATCCTTATTTTCAACACAATGTTCACTCACATAGTCTTAGAATTTTTGGATAATAATCAATTTCATGAGTTTTAGAGATTTGATAATTTATATTCCTTAGTTAAAAAAAATAAAACGTGGGATATTTTTTAGAAAAAAATGTTTTGAGGTTTTTTTATGTTAGGAATAAGATGGTTTCAATGATTGAAAGATTTATCAAGTATTTTCTTTTGTTTTCATACATAAATCACTTGAATATTATAATGCATCCTTGTAATCATTCCGAAAAAATTATGTTGGATAAAGATATATATGGCCCAAAAATTGAGGTTAATAGACAGAGTCCAGTAGATGGATTCTATATGACTAAAATAATGAGGAGTTTGGCACTAAATGTTTATATATTTATATTCATAGTTATATCAAGAAAATATATCTAGTAATTTCATTTAGGTAATGATTTAATGATCATCCAAGTAATAAAAATCTTATCTATATGAATGTATTCCGAATTCTAGATAAAGGAAGAAGTTTGTGAGACTTTATGTAGGTATGTATTCAAGATATAGGTTTCATGACCTAGTCCAGAAAATAGAGCTTTATTGAAATACTTTTCTAGATAAAAAAGCTATGTGTAGATATATAATAATTTCATTAGAAAAATGTCTTCAAATGATAAAAAATGGTTTCCTAACAAATAAATCATACATATGAAAGATCATTGGATAAAGAAATTATTTTTTACACTCCAGATGAAATTGAGTTTCAAGAAGACAATAGACAAATGATTCCAAGTAAAGGAAACATAAAACCATATATAAATTATTTAATGAGAAAAAAGATTCTATTTAAAGTTTATCAGATAGAGGTGTTAACGAAAATTCATCAAAAAAAGATATCTTATAGAGAAACCTAAAGAACTTTGAATAAAGGATTTCATGCTATCAGATAGACTATTTTTAAAAAATCCATCATATAGCATGTTCCTGAAAGAGACCATAAAAAGGGGAAGTCTCTTTTAATGTTGTATATGACAGTGGTGACTAGACAAAGAATAACCTTACAAGGTTAATAGATAAAACCTTGCCAAATAATAAAGTGTTTGTAAATAAGTTTTATAAAAAGTTTCAAGAGCCTTTATCATTTTTTTTAAAGTAATTAAATATGAAAATGTTGATTTGGATGTTCAATTATTCAATTATCATGAAGATAAATCATCATTCAATACAATATTTTAGTAGGTTTTAAGACTTATTTGATAATGAGGTTTAAGGAATATTTCCTATGAAGTTTTATTGACTCCATTATTTTAGGATGTTTGATTGTGGTCAAAAATGGA
The DNA here is from genome assembly GCA_963277665.1 of Viscum album. NCBI lineage: Eukaryota > Viridiplantae > Streptophyta > Magnoliopsida > Santalales > Viscaceae > Viscum > Viscum album. Next base: position 157,162,802 of record OY728125.1, read on the forward strand.
AAGGCATAATAAGGATGTTAAATGTTCAAGGGGTAACTATTGATTCCCTCCATATATGTGTTGGGAAAATTGATAAATAGGAAATACCTAAATATGGGTATTATTTTTCCCATGAAATCAAGGAATAAGGGGATGGTCAAAGATTCTTGAATCCTCTGAGAGACTCACTATTGAATGACTATTTAAAGGTCACGAAAAGGCCCCATGCATATCACATCACTCGCAGCTAGTCCTATGGATACCTCTTCAACAAACCTACCTACTCTTGTGAAGGCCCCCAGACAACCTAATGAGCACCCCCAGGTTTCAGGGTTTTTCATTTGAAAGTTTTAGACAAACCATCCAAAACCCTTCATGAATAAATTGTGATGAAATTATAGTGGAAGATATCCCCATTTTTCTTAAAAATCATGAAAAAAATCATCATTGGGAATAATCAAATACCTTGGTGATATCTAGGAAGTCTTGCATGACCTCTGATACCTTTCCACATAAAACTAAAGAGATGGAGGGGAGGATGCGAGACGGGATCTCGGTCACTGAAATACATGAAAATTACACCTTGGGTGATATGCGAGACACCACGTAACCTCACGGAATCCATCTGGCTTATTAGCCTCTACACATGGAAGTCTTCAATCATGTCCAAGAAACCCAACGGTGCTTTAAGGATAGGTAGATAGACCTTTCCACCACATGCCTACACACTCTCTATATGAATCATATTGTTCAAGAGATAAATCATCCAAAAATAATGTAAAAATATAGATACCACTCATGAAAACATTCATAATAGATAACCATGGTAAAATAAATCAAATAATATAAAATGGGTGGTGGTGAGAGGAGCTCACGATCGCTGAAATACATGCAACGCACCCCAGACGATTCTAAAGGCACCACAAGCCCTTGGTGACATGCTTGCCTTTTCTCATGGAATTTATTTCTCCTTTAGTCTTCATCTTTAGGACACAAAATTATCATACACATCCATCCAACCAATATTGTTTAGCAACACATCTCAAAAAAATAATAGAAATAGCTTCAACAAAACACATGAAATCTTGCACGACTACCAAAATTTTTTACACAAAATAAAGAGGATCAAAATATAGGAGGCTACAGGTACTCACGGTCACTGAAAGTCATGTGACACACCCAGTGCACCTCCAACACTATCTCTGGAGACCCCAGCACAAGTCACCCAAGGTCTCACGAGTGTCTTCTCATAGGGAGTTGGATCCTGGGAGAACCTTTAGACATGTTAACAAGATAATATAATAGTCCATAGACATGTATTTATTATCAAATAAGTCTCCAATAATCGTAAATAATATGATAAAGGAAGGGACTTGTGATCGCTGAAAATCAGGTGACGTGCCCGAAGCAGTCCATGGAAAACTAATGAGTAATTTGGGTGAAGAGGCATATAAATTCCCCACCCCATCATGAAGAAAATAATGGATTGTTTTAGGACTACTGTGCAAGTTGGATTCTTGATTCCCAAACTCTAAAGGATTCCATTCTCGACATCTTTGGAATTATCAAAGAGATCGCACGACCAGCCAGCTTTCCGTCAAGTAATACACTAGCAGACAGCCGGAGTAGTCTTGCACTAGGAATAAGATCAATTCATGTGATCATTCATATATCTCATGAAGGATATCTGGTAGGTTCTGTAAAGATTTTGAAGTAATCTTACTAGATCATGCAAGAATCAAGACTAACTGACACTAAAAAAAACAAATGAATTTTCAATACAATTTTTATAACCAATATCAAAGGTAGGATGCTTAAGTGAAAGACATGTTCACTACCCCTCATGTTCTTCACGTATGTCATATGAAGATGCACAACATCACCGGGGAACCTCACCCAAATTTTGCAACAACACTTCGACATTTCATATGGGACATGAAAGTTCCTCCATACATATTGGAGAACATCATACAGTGCCCCTGTGGGTGCCACTTCGATCTTTCAAACCCTCTAGGTCCATCACCCAAGACTCCTGACATCCCTCATACACATCTCCTGACTCATATAACAGTGTTCCATCATGTTACCGAAGTCTGTGGAAAGTATCTGGATATGGAAACCAAGCTCTTATGACTCCCTTTAGCAAAGTAAGTTAATACAAATGAATCCCTCCACACATGTCAGAATGGTTTCACGATGACTCCTAGAGTTGTCATCCAAGACTTAATATGTCCCTAAGAAACATCACATGACTCACACATGTTCTATCATGTCAGTTGAGTCTTGTGAACGAATTCAGACTATACCGCACTGGCTCTTATGACACCATATCTGTGTGTTAATCTAGGTCATGCGATGTATTATAGGGAATCCTAGGATTTGACAATGCTATTTATCCTTGGAGTGTATTCCAATATCAATAAGTAATCCTCAGTGTGTAAGACCCGATAGAAAGGGAACTATGACGACTTTTATTCCTTCTATATTCAGGATATGTAGTCCACCTCCCCCAAAGGTATGAGCTATATATTAATAATCTTTGGAGGGACTATTATATGATTCCCTTATCCCAAGAAATGAAATTTATTACTTCTATCCCTTGTTTCTCACAAATGATCATGGCTCAATTGAGCTTAGGGAGTTTCAATGGTCATATCATCTACCCCATAAACCCTTAAAATGGTATAAGGTAGCCTTAGTGTATAATCCCCAACCTTATATGAACTAAGAGGACTATGATTTCCACTATAACTTGGATACATAAGATTCCTTCCCAATGCAAATGATCCATGGAAAATATCCTCAGGGACTGTCCCAATACACAAGTCCCATATCCATACATTGTGAGGCTGATTATCCACTCCCCCTGGTTTCTCACACTAAACGTAGCTCACGTGGGCTTAGGGTGATGAAATGAACACCTCATGAGGCATCATAAATCTATATGGTATGGGGTATACTCAATATGTTAGTCCCATACATCAATTGAACTATGATGATTCAGATTCCTTCTATATTCCGGATATGTTGGATGCCTTCACATGGCCCAAGCTATAAACCAAACACCCTAAGAACTATCTCGGTATGAAAGTCCCATATATACAAGTCATGAGGATGATCATTTATCCCCCTTGTTTATCACACTGAGTATATATCACTTGGGATTAGAGAGTTAAGGATGAATATATAATTAGGTATCATGAATGAATACCCCTCATATAAGGGTATATACCTTGGGTCCAGTACAAAGAACAAAAATGAACTATGTGGTATTTTATTCTTGAAACATTCAGGATATGTCAGACGCATCATAATGGATCAGACCCCTTTTAGAAATATTAACTCCCTCCTCATATGAAAACACATTCCAAAGAACTTGGTTATATGGTTACATCACATAAATAAGCTATTCCCCATTATAGGAACATATGAATAACCACAAATACATATAGATGGATCCCTAAAAAACCCTTTCTTCACCGGAAGAGAGAAATAATTGATAAACCATTTTTCAAGGGTAACTGGTCCCGTATCGGGAATAGGAAGACATTTTTGAACATATCTTAAATCTATAAGAGAGTCCTAGAGTATGAAATATTTCCTTCGAAAAGGGTTTGATGAGCATGACCTCCCATCCTCTTAACCAACATGAGTCCCCAAGATTCACTAAGCCTGAAAACTCAGATGAACACCAACCATTGGAAAGCATGTCTATACCCAGCTATAGATAAGGGAATCGTTGGAAGCTTCTAGAAAAGATAAACAAATGGTGAGCCTAGTGTATGTGATTGAGAGAGGTCACAGAATTCCCCTCAAGAAAACAATCAAGGGAAATCCCACTCCACATTCCACATCTGAAAAACCCAAAAAAATAAAAATGGTGTACCAGATGTGAATCTATCCAATGAAAAAATGATTGGTTATTGCCTGTCAATCAATCTTTTAGTTTCCCTTATATGAAATCAAAATGATAAAAACCAATTTGAGTCTCTATAACAATAGAACGATTGGGTTATAGTGTGTCAGACCAATTTTTTTGGAAAACCATATAGAAACCAAGCAATAAGACCTAAATAATCTTAAAAATAAACCTCTATAACAAGGGTTCTCATAAGTCCTTCTTCATTTTGATAATTCCAAATTAGTGGAATGTATGAATCATGATTAAAATAAAAAATGAGTTAACCATGAATATTTGTTTGATCATATTAAGCCTATGATACTGCACTACTATGTTACCCTGTTCTTTGTTGTCTGGGTAATTGTAGATACTACTTTGGAAATCCTATTCAAGATGATTTCATAATCATCAAGTATTCATTATAAATGATCATACACAAATACAAATTCCACAACATGTAAAATAGTCTCACAAACACAGTGACTACCATGGAAGTTAGCGAATACAATGTTCACTTAAATAATCACATCTTGTTAATAAAAAATATTTCTCAAATATATTAAAGGAATAATTTATCTCTGGTTGAAATATGATTGAAAATGAAAAATTAATGTGTTTGTTTATAAAAATATGGATTGGGTAGGATGTGTCAGTGGAAGAAGATCCACATCTAGTAGACTATTACTTTTTAGAGAAATTTGTAGAAGTTGGTATAAAAATAAATAAAATTAGTAAATATTGTAACTTTAGAAGATGAATATGTTTCTACCATTCAAGAAGAAACACAGTTAACATGGATAATGACATCATTGAAATATTTATTCCTTGATTTAATATTGCCCCTTCTCTTTGGTTTTTATAATCAAAGTGTTATCTATATCCCTAATAATTTAGTTAAACATTAATGATCTATGAACATTGATATTAAGTATCACTTAACCAAAGAGCATGTGAAAATAAATGAACTAAATATGGAGTTTTGTCTTACAATGGATAAAGTAACTGATATCTTTATGAAATAAATTCTAAAGGAAACAAAATTATAATATAAGGTTGACAGTGTCTATAAACCCTCACTATATTCAATTCTAGGGTACATTATTTAGAACCCCTATCCCATCAAGTATTTTTATAGTGTTATTAATGGGGAAGTTTTTAAAAGGGGTATGTTGTGATTTCATCTTGTTTGGAATATTCTAATAGTTTATTTAAGTGTTTGAAAAAAAATTTCTTGTAGGCTTCTATTATCAAGTTGTGTGAATGGAAGAACTTACAAAAGTTTATTAATCTCTTATTTATAAAAATCAGGGTATTTTTATTCAATGATCCTTATTTTCAACACCATGTTCACTCACATAGTCTTAGAAGTTTTGGATAATAATCAATTTCATGAGTTTTAGAGATTTGATAATTTATATTCCTTAGTTAAAAAAAAATAAAACGTGGGATATTTTTTAGAAAAAAATGTTTTGAGGTTTTGTTATGTTAGGAATAAGATGGTTTCAATGATTGAAAGATTTATCAAGTATTTTCTTTTGTTTTCATACATAAATCACTTGAATATTATAATACATCCTTGTAATCATTCCGAAAAAATTCTGTTGGATAAAGATATATATGGCCAACAAATTGAGGTTAATAGACAGAGTCCAGTAGATGGATTCTGTATGACTAAAATAATGAGGAGTTTGGCACTAAATGTTTATATATTTATATTCATAGTTCTATCAAGAAAATATATCTAGTAATTTCATTTAGGTAATGATTTAATGATCATCCAAGTAATAAAAATCTTATCTATATGAATGTATTCCGGATTCTAGATAAAGGAAGAAGTTTGTGAGACTTTATGTAGGTATGTATTCTAGATATAGGTTTCATGACCTAGTCCATAAAATAGAGCTTTATTAAAATACTTTTCTAGATAAAAAAAGGTATGTGTAGATATATAATAATTTCATTAGAAAAATGTCTTCAAATGATAAAAAATGGTTTCCTAACAAATACATCATACATATGAAAGATCATTGGATAAAGAAATTATTTTTTACACTCCAGATGAAATTGAGTTTCAAGAAGACAATAGAAAAATGATTCCAAGTAAAGGAAACATAAAACCATATATAAATTATTTAATGAGAAAAAAGATTCTATTTAAAGTTTATCAGATAGAGGTGTTAACGAAAATTCATCAAAAAAATATATCTTATAGATAAACCTAAAGAACTTTGAATAAAGGATTTCATGCTATTAGATAGACTATTTTTAAAAAATCCATCATATAGCATGTTCCTGAAAGAGACCATAAAAAGGGGAAGTCTCTTTTAATGTTGTATATGACAGTGGTGACTAGACAAAGAATAACCTTACAAGGTTAATAGATAAAACCTTACCAAATAATAAAGTGTTTGTAAATAAGTTTTATAAAAAGTTTAAAGAGCCTTTATAATTTTTTTTAAAGTAATTAAATATGAAAATGTTGATTTGGATGTTCAATTATTCAATTATCATGAAGATAAATCATCATTCAATACAATATTTTAGTAGGTTTTAAGACTTATTTGATAATGAGGTTTAAGGAATATTTCCTATGAAGTTTTATTGACTCCATTATTTTAGGATGTTTGATTGTGGTCAAACATGGAAAGGCATAAGAAGGATGTTAAATGTTCAAGGGGTAACTATTGATTCCCTCCATATATGTGTTGGGAAAATTGATAAATAGGAAATACCTAAATATGGGTATTATTTTTCCCATGAAATCAAGGAATAAGGGGATGGTCAAAGATTCTTGAATCCTCTGAGAGACTCACTATTTAATGACTATTTAAAGGTCAAGAAAAGGCCCCATGCATATCACATCACTCGCATCTAGTCTTGTGGATACCTCTTCAACAAACCTACCAACTCTTGTGAAGGCCCCCAGACAACCTAATGAGCACCCCCAGGTTTCAGGGTTTTTCATTTGCAAGTTTTAGACAAACCATCCAAAACCCTTCATGAATAAATTGTGATGAAATTATAGTGGAAGATATCCCCATTTTTCTTAAAAATCATGAACAAAATCATCATTGGGAATTATCAAATACCTTGGTGATATCTAGGAAGTCTTGCATGACCTCTGAGCCCTTTCCACATAAAACTAAAGAGATAGAGGGGAGGATGTGAGACGGGATGTCGGTCACTGAAATACATGAAAATTGCACCTTGGGTGATATGCGAGACACCACGTAACCTCACGGAATCCATCTGGATTATTAGCCTCACCACATGCAAGTCTTCAATCATGTCCAAGAAACCCAACGGTGCTTTAAGGATAGGTAGATAGACCTTTCCACCACATGCCTACACACTCTCTATATGAATCATATTGTTCAAGAGATAAATCATCCAAAAATAATGTAAAAATATAGATACCACTCATGAAAACATTCATAATAGCTAACCATGGTAAAATAAATCAAATAATATAAAATGGGTGGTGGTGAGAGGAGCTCACGATCACTGAAATACATGCAACGCACCCCAGACGATTCTAAAGGCACCACAAGCCCTTGGTGACATGCTTGCCTTTTCTCATGGAATTTCTTTCTCCTTTAGTCTTCATCTTTAGGACACAGAATTATTATACACATCCATCCAACCAATATTGTTCAGCAACACATCTCAAAAAAATAATAGAAATAGCTTCAGCAAAACACATGAAATCTTGCACGACTACCAAAATTTTTTACATCAAATAAAGAGGATCAAAATATAGGAGGCTATAGGTACTCACGATCACTGAAAGTCATGTGACACACCCAGTGCACCTCCAACACTATCTCTGGAGACCCCAGCACAAGTCACCCAAGGTCTCACGAGTGTCTTCTCATAGGGAGTTAGATCCTGGGAGAACCTTTAGACATGTTAACATGATAATATAATAGTCCATAGACATGTATTTATGATCAAATAAGTCTCCAATAATTGGAAATAATATGATAAAGGATGGGACTTGTGATCGCTGAAAATCAGGTGACGTGCCCGAAGCAGTCCATGGAAAACTAATGAGTAATTTGGGTGAAGAGGCATATAAATTCCCCACCCCATCATGAAGAAAATAATGGATTGTTTTAGGACTACTGTGCAAGTTGGATTCTTGATTCCCAAACTCTAAAGGATTCCATTCTCGACATCTTTGGAATTATCAAAGAGATCACACGAACAACCAGCTTTCCGTCAAGTAATACACTAGCAGACCGCCGGAGTAGTCTTGCACTAGGAATAAGATCAATTCATGTGATCATTCATATATCTCATGAAGTATATCTGGTAGGTTCTGTAAAGATTATGAAGTAATCTTACTAGATCATGCAAGACTCAAGACTAACTGACACTAAAAAAACAAATGAGTTTTCAATACAATTTTTATAACCAATATCAAAGGTAGGAGGCTTAAGTGAAAGACATGTTCACTACCCCTCATGTTCTTCACGTATGTCATATGAAGATTCACGACATCACCGGGGAACCTCACCCAAATTTTGCAACAACACTTCGACATTTAATATGGGACATGAAAGTTCCTCCATACATATTGGAGAACATCATACAGTGCCCCTGTGGGTGCCACTTCGATCTTTAAAACCCTCTAGGTCCATCACCCAAGACTCCTGACATCCCTCATACACATCTCCTGACTCATATAACGGTGTTCCATCATGTTACCGAAGTCTTGGGAAAGTATCTGGATATGGAAACCAAGCTCTTATGACTCCCTTTAGCAAAGTAAGTTAATACACATGAATCCCTCCACACATGTCAGAATGGTTTCACGATGACTCCTAGAGTTGTCATCCAAGACTTAATATGTCCCTAAGAAACATCACATGACTCACACACGTTCTATCATGTTAGTTGAGGCTTGTGAAAGAATTCAGACTATACCACACTGGCTCTTATGACACCATATCTGTGTGTCAATCTAGGTTATGCGATGTATTATAGGGAATCCTAGGATTTGACAATGCTATTTATCCTTGGCGTGTATTCCAATATCAATAGGTAATCCTCAGTGTGTAAGACCCGATAGAAAGGGAACTATGATGACTTTTATTCCTTCTATATTCAGGATGTGTAGTCCACCTCCCCCAAAGGTATGAGCTATATATTAATAATCTTTGGAGGGACTATTATATGATTCCCTTATCCCAAGAAATGAAATTTATTACTTCTATCCCTTGTTTCTCACAAATGATCATGGCTCAATTGAGCTTAGGGAGTTTCAATGGTCATATCATCTACCCCATAAACCCTTAAAATGGTATAAGGTAGCCTTAGTGTATAATCCCCAACCTTATATGAACTAAGAGGACTATGATTTCCACTATAACTGGGATACATAAGATTCCTTCCCAATGCAAATGATCCATGGAAAATATCCTCAAGGACTGTCCCAATACACAAGTCCCATATCCATACATTGTGAGGCTGATTATCCACTCCCCCTGGTTTCTCACACTAAACGTAGCTCACGTGGTCTTAGGGTGATGAAATGAACACCTCATGAGGCATCATAAATCTATATGGTATGGGGTATACTCAATATGTAAGTCCCATACATCAATTGAACTATGATGATTCAGATTCCTTCTATATTCCGGATATGTTGGATGCCTTCACATGGCCCAAGCTATAAACCAAACACCCTAAGAACTATCTCGGTATGAAAGTCCCATATATACAAGTCATGAGGATGATCATTTATCCCCCTTGTTTATCACAATGAGTATATATCACTTGGGATTAGAGAGTTAAGGATGAATATATAATTAGGTATCATGAATGAATACCCCTCATATAAGGGTATATACCTTGGGTCCAGTACAAAGAACAAAAATGAACTATGTGGTATTTTATTCTTGAAACATTCAGGATATGTCAGACACATCATAATGGATCAAACCCCTTTTAGAAATATTAACTCCCTCCTCATATGAAAACACATTCCAAAGAACTTGGTTATATGGTTACATCACATAAATCATCTATTCCCCATTATAGGAACATATGAATAACCACAAATACATATAGATGGATCCCTAAAAAACCCTTTCTTCACCTGAAGAGAGAAATAATTGATAAACCATTTTTCTAGGGTAACTAGTCCCGTATCGGGAATAGGAAGACATTTTTGAACATATCTTAAATCTATAAGAGAGTCCTAGAGTATGAAATATTTCCTTCGAAAAGGGTTTGATGAGCATGACCTCCCATCCTCTTAACCAACATGAGTCCCCAAGATTCACTAAGCCTGAAAACTCAGATGAACACCAACCATTGGAAAGCATGTCTATACCCAGCTATAGATAAGGGAATCGTTGGAAGCTTCTAGAAAAGATAAACAAATGGTGAGCCTAGTGTATGTGATTGAGAGAGGTCATAGAATTCCCCTCAAGAAAACAATCAAGGGAAATCCCACTCTACATTCCACATTTGAAAAACCCAAAAAAACAAAAATGGTGTACCAGATGTGAATCTATCCAATGAAAAAATGATTGGTTATTGCCTGTCAATCAATATTTTAGTTTCCATTATATGAAATCAAAATGATAAAAACCAATTTGAATCTCTATAACAACAGAACGATTGGGTTATAGTGTGTCAGACCAATGTTTTTGGAAAACCATATAGAAACCAAGCAATAAGACCGAAATAATCTTAAAAATAAACCTCTATAACAAGGGTTCTCATAAGTCCTTATTCATTTTGATAATTCCAAATTAGTGGAATGTATGAATCATGATTAAAATAAAAAATGAGTTAACCATGAATATTTGTTTGATCATATTAAGCCTATGATACTGCACTACTATGTTACCCTGTTCTTTGTTGTCTGGGTAATTGTAGATACTACTTTGGAAATCCTATTCAAGATGATTTCATAATCATCAAGTATTCATTCTAAATGATCATACACAAATACAAATTCCAAAACATGTAAAATATTCTCACAAACACAGTGACTACCATGGAAGTTAGCGAATAAAATGGTCCAAGAGTACCACCGATATGGTAATATCCCGACCACAGAGGCTGCTTGTGAATTACACTGGAAAAGATAGCCAGTGAGCCAACTTTTCCTAGGGAAGTTGTTGTTGAACCCGTGGCTCTCATCGCCAGAACCAATAGCTCTGGAAGCATATCCCTATAGCGTGACAACCAACACCTATTGTATTTGAGGAAGGTGGAAAAGGAAGCTAGATATGGCTCCCATTAGATTCAAGAGTTTCCCAGGAGGGATCCTACTAACCACCGTCACCAAACACATTCCTTCGGTACCTTTCAGTTTCCCTTGAGGGTACCATATGATACACAGTTCCCTCTGATACCAATGCATGGGCTACAAGGAAAACACATCCGAGGAGAATGGATTCTGATATCTAGAATAGGGTGAAAATCTCTTCTCCTACCAATAATGACTTCCTACATACTTAGGTGGTGACTATCCAGCAGGCTCATATCCCTTTTCGTAATGAACCTAGTCTGCAGGCATATTCCTACAGCAATCTTGGGGGATGCTCATATTCCTACCCCCATTTACGAAGCCCATCAGCATACCTAGATGGAATAAGGATGATAAAATTGGGAGCATACCCCCACTTCAATAGAATACATATATCAGTTTATCATGGAGATTCAAAATGTGTAGGCTTGTATCCCTACAAACACATTACAAAAATTCCAATACATTTTAGAAACAGCTAAAGAACTACACTCTAATATTTGGAAACTTTTTAGATAAAGAGATATGCTCATACTTTTATCCCTATAGCTAGGAAATCACAACACTCTGATCATCAAAAATGAGTAGTTATACCAAAGAAAGAACAAACTCCTTCTCTAGACTAAAATTATTATCATCTTATTCTAAGGAAGGGTGAGGCATCAGATAGGGATCATATCCTCGTTCCAAACAGGTCCAATAAGGTGAGAGTGGAACACGCCTCGGGGCAGGGACACATACCTACCAAAAAAGTCTAGAGGCATACACAAAAGGACCAAGATCGGGCATATATCCCCGTTCTGGTCGAGGATGACCAAGTGGGAATCGGACAAGCCTCAAGATAGGCTTATATTTCTGTCAAAGGATCCGTTTGGTATATTATGAAAGAACAAAAAATTCATATGCATATTCCCCCATCTGTTGATGACTGACTACACCAACATCATTCCAGGGAAACACAGGCGAAGGCTCATATTCCTACACCCATTCTGAAGGTCCATTTGAATATTCTGATTGGGAATGAATATTCAGAACAGGCACATATTCCTCATCTAACCAAACCTGACTATGTGAGAGAAGCACACTCCTTGGGGAAGGCTCATATTCCAACCATGAATGACTGGAATCATATCCCAAAGGCTTAGGATTAGGCTCATAATACTTTCCTGACTTAGGCTCACCATGTGAGAATGGAACATGCCTCGGGATAGGCTAACATTCCTATCAATAATCAGACAACTCATCATAATATTCCTATAGTTTTTCAGTATCATGACTATATCCCTTTCATATTATATGGTTATATAAAAGTTCTATAAATTTCCATATATCAGGTGCATACCCCTACACAACTCTAAAAGGAAGGTTGGCATATTCTGACCACAACACAAAACATGGCACATATCCCTAATCTACTCAATGCCAGTGTCCTTGAGGTTGTTTGAGACACATTCTCAAAACCAAGAGGTTATGTCGTCTCTTTCCATCAAAACAGGATAAGAATGAATTCATCACCACGATAGTCCTCCTCCTAGTTTTACGGAGATGGATCGCAATGACTCTACTCCTGACTTCCAACATGGTCAACCTCCCCATAGTGATATCTCACATAGAGAAGGAAATCATCCAATTTCCTAGACACCTCTGTATGGAGAGGTATTCCAAACTCTGACACCATCATAAAAAGAGGTTCTCAAATCATCATGGTCAATTGTATATGGTTCCCCATCAACTTTCAACATCACCCCATTCCCATCAACTTACAACCTTCAGATCCATCCTCTATGTTCTGATCGAATGAAGGCATATAATTTTGATGAAGAGGAGGATGAAATGGATATATGGGGAGAGTTAGATGGAAACAACTTCCCTATCATTTTCAGGTCCCTCACCACCTATGACTATGAAATCCTAGAGGAGCGGGAGAAAGAGTGAATGCCTTATCAATGCTAGAATATGTGGGTCCCTCATCAGCGATTTAAGTCTCAACATCTACCTTATATTGAATATGAGTGTCACCTCTAGATGAAAAATATTATTTGTTGTCAGATAGACCTAGCTATTATCTCCATTACCCATGATCCAAAACCTGAAAATCATAGTGCAAATCTGCAATATGCTTTCCACCATTGCATCACAAATCTTTAGCAGCTGATATCTGAATCCATGTCAGGTATCTGTATTCAAAGATGGGGATGGTATGAAGAGTTACACTTTTATACTCCCTTTTAATAGTAGATACAATCATATAAGTCATCATGAAATGTTATATCATATGGAGATATCAAGGTACTGAGAAACCCTCATGCCAGTTGGTCACTACAAAAGAATGCCTCTTCTCCAATAGTGACCATAAATTATGGAAAAAGATGGATGATAAACAACAAGACATAAAACTGGACCCCCTTAAACAATAAAAAGACATTTCAAAAATAGATACTGAAGTTGCGATCACCTGTGCAACATCCCATGAGAAACGATTCTCATCATGGGTCGCCATCTCGCTCAACTCCTACACGAGAAAAATTTCACCACATAAAATAGTGTTCTATTGAAACTATGGTATCATCCATCCAGGAGAAAACCAATCCTACCAGGCTAGGGGAATATCTTCTACTGCCTCCACCTCTTGGATTGTCAGTTTCAAAGAGAATTTGGGACACATCGATGATAGCTACAAGTGAACCCCTGTACTCTAGGATGAGGGATATTTATATCTCAATCACTATCCCCATGTTCATCATACCTTGAGATAAACCTATATATGTCATCAGTGATCACAGAACAACCCCTCCCCACTCGGTTGGGGGCATTTTTATATTCTTGTATGTCTTGGGAGTTGTTAAATCTGTGACCAAAGCTATTGGATCGTCAACAATTGGACCAATCATGGAAAAATACAGCCTTAAATGGCCCCCCAACCTATAGGGATGGGGTCATTTTCAACGTCATCACCACTATAGATGAAATTATGCTTCCCCAAATTGGGAGAAATAAATCAATGGCCAACATCCCACCTACCACTAGATACACATCTACTGGTTGGGTCATGTTTGACAAACCCAAATAGAAAATCTCCCCGGATCACTATTAATAGACCAAAGTGGGAGGAACATATAGTGAGGATGGTTAATCCACACTAGTTTTTTAATTTGAACAATCCTAATAAGGATAAGGGTTCGAATAATGAACCTGGTGAAAGCTTTGTAGAATCATCCTATTGGATTGAAATCAATGGAACAACCACCATTGCCTAATATGCCTCCATGAATGTCATCACTTTCAACATGTGTGATATGGATCTCAATAAAAATATAGAGGTTCGAGTCATGGAAAACATGTCTCTGAAGGAAGGTGAATTGAATGCACCGAATGAGGCTACACGAACTAGGAACCAGAGATTTCTCTAGAACCTGGCTGTTTTGAATATCAAGTTGACATCTCCAAGACAGAATGCTTCCAAGGGGAAGGGTACAACCATATCTCCATCAGCTCCAAGGATAAGTGGATTTCCTTCCCTGGAGGACTGATTTTCATAATATGATATTTAAATAAAAGCTCTTAGGCAACTTAATGAAGATTTACTCAGGGGAAATATTCCTCCATGGTATCGTCTCCAGGAAGAGACAAATGTTCTCTCTCCCACATTTGATCCATCATTAAGGGAAGCCTATGAATATTAGATTAGATATGAGTCTAGGTATCCAACCAACATACATGAGGAATTTGAAAATGATAGTGACTTCCCTCCATTGTGTCAATAACCACTCACCCATTATGATAACTATTTAGTTCTAAGATGAATTGAAAATTGGAAATAAAAAAAAATGGGGGCACCTCATCAACCATCGTTGGATCCCCATGGGTAGGAAATGGTCCAAGAAGCAATGCCTCCATAGCTCCTTAATGACATCAAGTCCCTAGATACTCGAATAGAAGCCATGGAAGGTAAGTGAATGCATATATAGCCTGAAAGGAAGCCATATCCTGAATGGGTCGATGATACCCCACTTCTTCCCAACTTTGTAAATCTTACCTCCTCTACCTTTGATAGTGTGGGAAACCTCTAGAATCATCTCATGCACTTTTTTCCTCGATGTGGGCCCATGGTGGGCCCCTGATATCAATATGAGTCAACCAAAATGAGGTGTTTTGTACAGACTTTGATAGGGCAAACCTTCATTTGGTATAGTTGTCTGCTAGTAGGATTTGTGTCTGAATGGGAAGACCTCCACTATCAATTCCATCACAAATCTAGTTTTATATTGAGGAAGACAACAACTTTCAACCTAAAAAACTGAAAACAACATGAAAATGATAGGGTGTCTAATTTCATAGCAAGGTCGAAGGGATTGATCTACTCACTCATCATCCCTCTCTCACAATAGTTGATGTTGGAACTATGTGCCAAATATATAAGGGTTGAGTTGCAAACTCCATTGATTCCAATGAATTATCTGGGCTATGTTTTTGAATTTTTTGAAACATCCCAATCTTTGGAGGATTCCATTCAGCAGAACTGATCCAAATAATCACCCTTGGACAGAATCATATAGAAATCAGGATCATCCGAGATTTGAAGAATGGATGAATAAGGTGTAATCCTTAAAGAACGAAAATATTCCTGGTTTTTTCTTGTCATCCATGGACAACAACCTATTCACATTTCTATAGCCCAGTATGCCTAATGAGGTCAACCTCACTAACTGGCCTGATTACTGAACTTTCCACAGAAGGTCGGGTCATAATATCTAGAATTTTTTCATCTTCAACGATGAAATTAAAGGAATGATTGATTCTAGAAAAGTGGTGCAAGATATTTCCACATATAATATGGATTTCAAAACCATGGTCTAAATGGAAGAAGAGTACCATTGGAAGAAGGTCTTGGCCATACATGTGCAAAATCTAGACAAATAGATGGTTCAAAATAGAGTTGATTGATCCTACACCACTCTAGGAGCACTTTTTTTTAGGGGAGTGGTAACTCCACCACCCAAGAAAGAGGCATCAGATGTTCCTCCCAGAGGTGGGTGTGGCGACTAGTGAAATAATGAAATATAAGAGTAATTATCATATTATTCTTTAAAGGAGGCATTAAACCTCACTGATTCCTTCCCTAGAATATCAGCAAGATGGGAGATGCCCCACCAAATGGAATCCTTGTCATGCGAGGAGCTAATAATTGGTTTTTTTAACATAATACACTTAACAAACCCCTTATTGATGATTATTATTCCCCTGAATATGGTTTTACTATATATAATCGAGGAACATGAGGATGAACGTACCAGATCTGGGGATATGAGTGGTAGCACGGACATGGTCAGACTCAATATTCAGTTCATATCTCCATGGTAGATATATATGCATCTGAGACTCGTGGGAAAGTGCTCCAAAGGGCCTAGAAAAGGTAAGGAGGTTCCCCAAAGCCCACCATCAATCACACACATCAGATCATCTTCCATGAATTCTTAGTGGGGGTTCAATCTGATCATCCCGTGAAATGGTAAAGGCAAATGTGACCTGCACCAATGGCAGCAGATACCCCCTCAACCACTTCACAAGTTACAGGTCCATCTACCTCAGCTTCTTCAGCACCTGAACCTCATGCTCCATCCCAAAATCCACATTACTAGGATCAACCCCATATTGTGAAGCATCGACCTTTGGTTCAAAAGTGTAATGTTATGAAACAACTAGCTGTAGTCCCATCCAAGATCTCAATCCTGAATGTACCCTGTATTTCAAAAGAACTTATGGAGGAACTCATTGAATCCCTATATAGCTAACAAGAGTTTGAGACATACATCACTATCGCAAAGGTATTTTGAGTGGAGACTATGTCTATAGGATTCCATATTTCATCTCATTCACTACTCTAGATCCATAAGAACTCTTCCATGGGCACATCTGACCCTTATACATTTTGGGAAGACTCAATAAAGACAATTTCCAAAGGGTTTTGATTGATAATGCATCAAGGATCAATCTTGTCCCAGTCCGGACCCTCTAACTATTTGGGTATAGAAAAGGGGACTTATCCCCAACAAAAATGACCATCCAGGGATATGAAAAATGTGAGAAGAGACCCCTAGGAAAGATCAAACTCGAATCCCAATTTAGGGATCTCACATCTGATGTCGAGTTCATGGTTATCCAATAGGATACCACCTATAACATCCTTCTTGTAAGGCCCTGTCTCCATATCCACCTTGCAGTACCCTCCACATTCCATCAATGCCAGAACTACCCCCATCAATTGAAAGGTTGGCATACTG
The DNA here is from genome assembly GCA_963277665.1 of Viscum album. Lineage (NCBI taxonomy): Eukaryota > Viridiplantae > Streptophyta > Magnoliopsida > Santalales > Viscaceae > Viscum > Viscum album. Next base: position 157,180,230 of record OY728125.1, read on the forward strand.
TATGGTGAAAACTCCCCCTTCAAGGCCTGTAGATCCATATATGTCAAAACAAATTTCTAAAATAGGGGAGTCAAAAAAACTAGTGGTGGATGATTATATATGGGATGCATAACCTAATGGATTAGGAACCACCCATGTCAATACATGGGGCATGATTGACAATGATTATGTGATCCCCATAAACATGGTATAGGTAGAATATCTAACCCCAAAATTCCAACCCTCTCCAATCCCTAGTTACAATCATCTCTAGTATCTCTTTGCAACAACCTAGACAGTAGGGGATGGTGGTATCTCTTCTAATGGCCTACCTCTCCCTAATACTGATAGAGAGGTCTCTAGACTTCCAACTTCACCTAAATACATGTCCAAAAACTCATAAATGGATGGGAATGATCTCAGATATTCCCCTCTAGAACTCATAGAGGGAATCTCCTATACCATAGATGAGCTAAGGAAAATAAATCTTGGTTCAAAAGAAGACCAGTGACCTAACTTAATTAGTGTTTCCATTCCTCAAAATATCAAGATATTTACATCACATTTATAAAGTAGCACCGATATGAGTTCACCTAGAATTACACAAAAATCCCCAGACTGAATCAAGATATGGCTACGAATCATGTCGAACTACCCGATTAGAATTGGGGCTTCAAGAAATAAGCTAAAAGGATACACCCCTCCCATTTCAACAATTTAGAGGCGGAAATTGACAATTTTATTAAAGAAAAATATTTCTAACAAGTTCAATACCATAGATGGGTTTCCCTCATTGTCCCCATCTAGAAGAAGAATGGGCAGATTAGGGTCTGTATTGACTTCATAGACCTTAATCGGCATTTCAAAAAGAAAAATTTCCCATTACCAATCACAGAACTCTTGATGGATGAAACTGTGGGCTTTTATGACCTTTCATTCATGATCGGGAACTCAGGGTAAAATAAAATCATGATGGCCCCTGAGGATGAAGAAGTCACTACATTCAGAGCACCTCAATGAATCTTCTGCTATTAAGTCATGCCCTTTAGATTAAAAAATATTGGTGCCACATATCAGCACACCATGCATCGCATCTTTTATCCATTATTGGAATGGATAGCCGACTGTTATGTTGATAACTAGGTTTTTAAATCCTGAGAGTGATGTGATCATGTCATGGATCTCCGATCAATCTTTTCCAAACTACAACAGTGTATTATAAAGATGAATCTGCTGAAATTTTCCTTCATGGTAACATTAGTAATGTTCCATGTATTTGTGGTATGCCACTGTGACATTGAGGTTGGCCCAGATAATATTGGTTCTATTTTGGAAATTTCACCTCCCTGGAACCTGAAAGAACTCATGGGACTCTAATGGAACCTTGCCTATAATCGTGGATTCATAAGAAACCTACACAGTGAAGCTCTCCCCTTCATGAGGTTAATGTAGAAGGGAGTCACCTACCAATGGGATGATGAATGTAAGAAATTTTTCTAAAGTATCAACAAGTACTTGCTACCCCCATTGGTTTTAATTCCTTTAGTGGAAGGGAGGCCACTCATCTTATATGGGGCCTCTATAGATCACTCATTAGGTGCCTTTATCACATAGAAGAATGATACAGGAAGTGATAATAGTCTCTACTACATTAGGCAGACCATTTTTTCTATTGAGACCAAATATTTTGAGGTTGAAAATAATTTCCTTACACTCATTTTTTTAGTGAAAAATATGAGTCACTACTTACAACACCATGAGTTTCACCTGGTATCTTGTATTTACCTGCTCAAGTACATCCTTGGACACCCCATGTTGAATGGATGGTTGTCTTGATGGGAGGTCATTTTGCAGCAATATGACATTCATTTCATATCTCATAATTTATTTAAATGTCAATACCTAGATGATTTCCTCACAGCACACCCTACCCGAGAAAATACACAAGAAGACACCGAGCTCCCTGATGAAGAGGTCTTTTATACCCATAACACTCATAGAACATGGGAGATGTTCTTTGATGGTGCCTCACAGAGCCCTATAGGTACAAAAATGGAGAACCTGAAAATCAACTGGGTTGGTATTGGGATTTTATTTCCCCCCCCAGACAGTGTATTTTTTCTACTCTTTCTCACTGTTTGAATGCTGCAAAAATAATGAGACAGAATACCATGCCCACATAGATGTATTGGAACTAGCTCTACAGCTACACATAGCCTATCTAAGCATCAAAGGGGATTAAGAGTCAATGAGAAAGCTTGTCAATGGTGATCATTTCATAAGAAAGGAGAAACTGGAACCTCTCACTAGTTATATCAGGGGACTAATGGTATAATTCCCCTTTGATCCTACACTTCACGATGTCCTCCAATCACAGAATGTTTGTGCTAATGCACTGGCCAATGCATCCATCGTCTTGGAAAAACCTAATCAGGAGGAAGAAACCATCCATTTTACACATCGATGAATGGTGTCATCAACAATTATATGCAATTTAGAAGAGATCAACTAGGTAAGAACCTCCCCAGAGCATGATAAACCAATGAGCACCCCTAGATGGATGGTTCCAATGATTAGGTATCATAAAGATGGGACTCTCCCTGCATATCATTCTATAAGGGAATAGATTTGGCACCGAGTAGTGAACTTTACTCTGTAGGATGGCCCGAATGAGAAAAAAATACTCTATAAGTGTGGATTTCATAGAATTATCCTTAGGTTCAGAGTAGAAGGATAAGTTATCCCCCTCATAGAGGAAGTCAATGAATGAACTTGTGGTGCCCATCAATCTGGATCCATGATCTCCCACAAAATCAAAATGTTGGGATATTATTGGAAAACCATGATACAATACTATGTGGAATTCATCCAGAAATTTCATGCATGCCAGATTCATGTAAACTTTATCTATCGCCACCTAGAATTACTGCATACTGCTAAATATTCCTAGCCATTTTCTTTATGGGGGATGGATGTTGTTGGGTCATATCCCCCAGCCACCGCTATGCAGTTCAATTACATCCTTACTTCAACTGAATTATTTTCCAAATCGATTGAGGTGATACCCCTCAAGGAAGTTGGGTAGAAGAATATCATCAACTTTTTGAAGTCCCATATCATCAACAGGTTAAGATTCCCTAACACAATATTGAAAAACAATGACACCAATTAATATTCTACAGAGTTGAAGAAGCTTTATCAGGATTACAACATCAAGTCCAATAAATTGTCTCTCTATCATACAGTGGAAAATGTATAGATAGAGGACTTTAATAAGACTCTATCAAACATACACCAAAATATGGTAAAAATGATAATAATTATTATCCATATAAACTCCTCCATTCTTTTTGGGCCTACCATACCACCATGTGTACTTCTACACAAGAAACATTGTACTCACTAGTGTACAGTACCAAGGTATTGTTTACCATAGAAGTCCAATTTCCCTAACTCCGAATATCCTTTTTTAAATATATCTCAAATGAAGAATAGTCGTAGAAATGATTTGATGAGTTGGAATGACTACATGAGAAGATCTTTTTCATGTTGCACAACCTTGAAGTTCACCCAAATCAAATTTCATGAGATTTTAATAAAATGGTTCACCTCTTCTCATTCCTTCTAGGAGAACTGGTGTTGGCTCCCAGAACTCTGATTATATCAAGAAAGAAACCCCTAAAATTAGATCCCAAGTGGGAAGTACCATACATCATATATATGTTCTATCATAATGTATCTTATTCGATGAAAACCATGGATGGGAAGCATGTCACACTACAAAACAATGTGATATCTTCCAAGAAATAATTTTCAAAAGATGTTAAGAAAATGGGAATCCACGTCAAAGTAAGACACATCATTCATCCTTACTGCATGAAATTAAAATTCATGGAACATCTCGTCCTCGCTAAATGAGGTTAAACTAAATGTAACATTTCATCCTGACCACATGACGTTAAAATTTATGGTGTTTATCCTTACTGTAAGACATTACACTGCATGACCAATGTCCTCACCACATGACATTAAACTCCCCGGATCTACAACCCCCCTTCCCCTTCATGTTGGGAAATCCACCATCATTGCTTCATGATCTTAAAAATGCACAATTGATTTCCTTTCCACACAACATTAAATTCCATGGTTTCTCCATAACTACATACATATTTATTAATTATTGCCAATGAGATACGTTGGGATGTCTTGATCATATATCTTGGTCTATCCACTACATCATACAAATTTCCCTTGTTATTCCCCTCTTTCTCCTCTACACTATAGGGTACCCATGCTGCTCCTTGTTTTTCACACCAATCATAGATCATGTGAGCTTAGGAATTATGGTAGGGAATTACCCATATAAGAAAGTCAAAGAGGTATGCAACATATTAATTACTCTCTATAGTGAAAGACCATAAAAGGCATGCCAGAAATACTTGTTGCATGACATTAAACTACATTGTCAATGTCTTTTCTGCACGACATTAAACTATAAAGTCCTCTAAGAACTATGTGTGGTTTGATTCTCATCCCCATGAGATACGTAGTGATGCACAATATTCTATCCTTATTCTAAACCATGATGTTCTCACCAATTCACGTCGATCCACCTTCATCCTCACAACATGAAGTTAAACTACATGTAATATTGAGAACTATTTGTAGCTTGATTCCTTCCAACACAGGATACATTATGACACCTGGATTTTCAATCCTATTCCCAGTTACAACTTTCAATAGAAATAATACCCAAATATTTGTGTGGTTCAGACCTTTATAATGTATTTCCTTTTCCAAAAATTTGTGTCACATGATTCTCATCTTTATGAGATACGTAGTGATGCCCATAAATATCTTCTTCAGGCCCAACCACATCCATAACCCTTTTTGGCCTTTTTTCCTGAGTCTTCCTAGATAGGTGTGTGGTGTGGTTGAGACCTCTTTTGTCCTCATTCACGTTAGATTGCTTCATGTCCCCATGTTGTGCACCCATACATTAGGAACTCAACCTTACAGTCTGGTCCACATGACCCTAACCTTTCTGAATATGTCTCTGTGATGTGACATTAATCTATCCGCATATGTCCCAATGACATGATATTAAACTATGTCTCATCATCCTCACTACAGGAAATTAATCTTCATGGCTACCAAGAACAACATGTGGCTTGATTATCATTTTCATGGGAAACATAGTGATGCCCAAGTTCCCTTCTTTTGGCCCAGCAACAACATTACCACCTTTCACTTCAGTTCTTATATCCTTACCACATGGTGTTAAACTCTATGGCAGCACGTTCTTACCAAATGACATTAAAATATACATAATAATGTCCTAACTGCATGATGTCAAACTACATGACAGTATTTCATCACCACAATATGTTAAACTGCATGGAATCATGTACTTATCGCATAACATTAATTTGAATGGAAGTATGTCCTCACTGCATGATGTTAAATTGCATTGATGAAAAAAAATTTCCACTACATGAAAATAAACATTGGAGACCATCACCTACTTTTTACTCCTCATAAAATGACCTCAAGAGACTTTCCTCATTCAACCATAGTACAAGGTTCTTCCACCATCCTTTAAGAGCACCTAAAATCTATATACCACACTTCATGTCTTGTGTATCTCGGGCCGCTATCAAGCTTCCATGACCATTGGAAAAGATATCTAACTTCAAGGGCCCTTTTCATGACATTGTGTGCATGCCTTTGGATCCTGAATATGCGCCTATGGTCATCAACTAAATGTGTCACCTCGAAAATGGACATTCCAATTCTTTTGAACCCTCACATCATCATGGTAGCACTCAACACCCCAGTGTGTCTCAATCACTACTTGTATGATTATCCCATGACATTACCCATGACTTGTGAAAATCAAGTTGTGATTTACATCATTTCCCTTTCATGATTGAGTATATGTTGGAGCGCTCTTAACCCTAGGTATCCCAATTAGTCTCTTGCGTCACATCCTACAAGTTGGGTCCAGACAATTCATGACCACAAACTGTTTGTGATTTGTTCAAAGGTGTATTTCCTTAAAATCAATCCCATAATAATCTAGATCTAAAGACCTTAAACTACCAATAGAAGAGACACAAAACTTATCGAGCTGAAAAATTGCAAAGGTAGTCTTGATAAAAAGTCGAGTCTCTACTGGCTAAACTCTTCATCCTCAGAGTTTAGGAAAAAAATAATGTGGAAATGTAAAAGGAGAAAATCTAATAGGTTCTCTAACCCAAGTAAAATCCAGGAAATGCTCAATGGACCCGCTGGTCAAGGAAAAATTTAGGGAAATATTTGTCACATCTCCTCGCTATGAGAATATGTTCACTAGGCCGTGACACAACCTTTAGGAAAGTCAAATCCTCCTTCAATTTTACATATTCTGAAAACCATACTTCATGATTTGGGGTTTCTCAAATCACTATATCCATCCATATCCATTGAAAATGATAAAAGGCTTCAATGTACCCCTTTAATTGACTATACGTGCATGCTTGTGGCTCCATAAATATGCTCCTATGGTCATAAACCAAATCAGTCACTCTGAAAAAGGAAATTCAAATTATCATGAGCCCTGATATCATCACAGAAGCAATCAACACCCCAATGTTTCTAAACCACTCCTTATATGACTGTCTCATCCCATTCTCTTGATTCAAGCACCCTAGATCATGATTTATAGTCCTCATACCAAACTATCCAAGAAGAGTCAATGTCCTCGACGTTACGTCCAGATATTTTGTACCCTTTCTCAAATGTGGACTGTGAAACATTATTTCTTAGACTTTGATGGCCCACATACATGATTCGAAACCACATATCCTAGAGATTGAGTTTTATTTTAAGATCTAGATGCCTGAGGGTGCCAAAACCCTTACGGGATAGCTTTCTTCCCATATCCAATTTTATAATCTAGACGTCTGATATTCAAAAATATTCCATATCCCTCATAACAAAGTGGACATCTTTTTTTCCTGGTCATGATACCAAGGAATTTGGTCCCTGATCCACCAACTAAATGCATCATCTCCTTTTGAGAAAAAAATTGAATCCCTATGAGCCTTTTCAGCACCACGATGGAACCCAAAATTTCAGAATGCAAAGGGACATACCTCGCTTGTCTTCGCCATCTCATATTCCCAGACTCAAACTCCAAAGATATTATTTACATCTTCCATACCGAAACTACCTAGTAATGTTTAGTATCCCATGTTTTCCGACCATATTAATACTATCCCCATAGATCTTCCATATCCCTTGGTAAAGTTATCCAGCTTTAAGGGAACCCTTTTCTTAACTATGAATACATACCCATGGCTCCTGCATATGCACCTATGGTCATCAACCAAGCATGTCACTCTGCAAAAAATGGAATTCTAATCCTCACGATCCTTAGTAACACCATTATAGGATCTACCACCTCAGAGTGTTTTAGGTCACTCATGGCATGTCTAAACCATATCCCATGCTCAGATAGATGGTCTGAGCTAAAAGACCTTAAACAAAAGTAAGAGATGGTCTGATATAATGACCTTAAACTAAATCAATAGATGTTTGGATCTAGAAGACCATAAAATAAATCAACATATGGTACAAGATGAAAGACCTTAAACTAAAAAAACATATGGTCTGAGATAATAGACCATAAACTAAATCAAGATATGGTCCATGATAAAAGACCTTAAACTAAAGAATCATATGTTTAGAGCTAAAATAATTGAAACTAAATCAGTAAATGGTATTAGCTAAAAGACCTTAAACGAAAGAAATAGATGGTCCGGGCTAAAAGAACTCAAAAAATCAACATATGGTTCGATCCAAAAGACCATAAAATAAATCAATTGAGGGTACAAGCTAAAATTCCTTAAAATAAGTCAATATATGGTCCAAGATGAATGACATTAAACTAAATCAATATATGGTCCAATCTAAAATACCATAAACAAGGAAACATATGGTCTGAGATAAAATACATTAATCTAACATAACAGTCAGTCAGAGATAAAATTCCAAAAACAAAAGAAAGAGATGGCCCAATCTAAAAGACCATAAACTAAAGAGACAGATGGTACAAGATAAAAGACCTTAAAATAAAGAAATATATTGTCTGAGCTAAAATACCTTAAACTAAAGAAACAGATGGTTTGAACTAAACAACCTTAAACTAAATAAAAATATGGCCTGATCTAAAATACCTTAAACAAATGAAATAGATGGTCCGAGATAAAAGGATTTAAACTAAAGTGCATGGAAATCATCATGAGGCCCCTTACATGGCATTATTATGGTCGAACTGCTATCTGAGGATATGTAAAGCACTCATTTTACAGGGCATATCTCCTTCCCAGGTGATCCCTTTGAACATTAGGGGATGAATGTCAATAGTAAAGTGAAAAGATATTGATATATATATATATATCATCATCATAAAGATGAATCATGCATAGATCATCATCAAATTTTGAATTTCTCTATCTCACCTAGAATATTCATGACCATTTGTTATAACAATTGCCACCAGGATGAAGATCCCATTTTGGGTACCATCCACTGCCATATGAATAAAAATAAGAGGAAAATATTCTTGAGTAACTCTGGGCTATAGGTTTTTGAGCAAGGTCGTGACCATCCAGACATAAGGGAGAACATGCTAACGGATAATACAATCCATGAGATTGGGCTGTTACAAATTGACCATCCTCAGTAATCATTGCCTGAACATAGTCCAGAGAGCTAGATACCTTAAAAATGGGAGGTTAAAATATGGGGGAGGTATGGAAGCATCATCCAGAAATCCAAACTAATATAGTTAATGTAAATCAGATAAGGTATAATTCAGAATTCTGGATGAATGGAACCTCTGCAGGACCTCATTATATGTATACATGTGATAGCAGGGATCTTCATTGTGATTCTTGGAAAGCATTTTTTTATGGTTGGTCATAACTTAGGGACTTTGGAAGGAACTATAATCCATAAGAAAATAAGTATGTTTCACACGTCAAAGATTGAAAACACACAGTCTTGAAAAAAAATAAGTGTGACATGAGACAGCGGCATCATGCGCATCGCATGACTCGGTAAGGGATTTGGGAACCACATAAAGAGTTCATGAAATACCTGACCTTCAGAGGACTTGTGGGGTGGATAACCCCTGCATGGAATCATGTGAATCCTATATCCACCCTAAAGACTCGTGATTACATGACCTGAACATGGTACCTAGATTTGGAAATACCTGAATGATCAAGTCCTAAAATCTCGTGAAACTACTCAAGGAGACCATGGACCTCATAGCTAAAGTCTAAGGAATTTCTGAAAAATAGTTCATGGTTGAGGTGGTCAAGGAACTGAGTAGACAACAACCTTGCACAAGATATTTGGTAGAATAGGTTCATGATTAGGGGTTGTGGTAGGGTCTTACAAAGGGAGAAACAATGGGAGCACTATGAGGATAGGTGTCTGGTGTGATGAATTATCCTCCAACCCCCCCCCCCCCAATATATATATATATATGAATTATCTGGAATACCAAATTCCTCATGATAGAACCAACGTCACCCCAAGAACTGGTTCGAGACACTGTCAAAATTTTTAGAGGGCAGTACTTTTCCTTAGAACCGAGTCTCTGTCTCCTCATACATCACTCCTGAGGGGAGAATTTTTTGATGCCTGCCATATAAGAAACTTAAAAAATCATAAATGAGGAAATGCCTAAATATGGGTATTATTTTCCCAATGAAAACAAGGAGTAATGGAATGGTCGATGATTCATGAAGCCACCGAGAGAATAATGACCATGTGACAATTTCAAGGTCATGTGAAGGCCCCATGCATGATGTATCACTTGCGACTAGTCCCTGAGAGCCCTCTTTGAAAAACTCACCTTCTCTTGAGAAGGCCCCTTAAACAACCAAATGAATTCCACCAGGACACATGGTTTTTCATTGGAATGTTCATGAAAAACCATCCCAAATCCTTCCTGAACAAATAGTAATGACATTATAAATGAAGAGACCACTAGTGGTCATGATGATCAAGTGCTAAATCATCATTGAGAAGAATAAAATCCATCTATGATATCTATGAAATCACACATTACCTATAAAGCTTTGATACATAAAATGGAGAAGATAAAGGAGAGGAGTAGAGAGAGTTTCTTGTCCACTAAAAGACATGTGACACACACCATGTGTGATCCAAGAGACTCCATGTAACCTCCCAGAAGCTTTATGACTTTCATCCTCTCCATGGGGATGTCCTCAAACATGTATAGTAAACCCTTCCATGCTCTATGGAAAGGAAGATAGACATGTACACTACATGATTTCACACTTTCCATATGAACCAAATTTTTCAAGAAATATAGAATCCAAAAACTAATTAAAAATCATAGATAATACTCATGAAAACATGCATGATCCCTTACAATTGTAAAATAAAACAAATAAGACAACAATGGAGGAGGCAAGAGGGGTTCACAGTCACTAAAAGAAATGTGAAATTCCCTTGACGACCCATAGGAAACCACAATCCCATAGTTACGTGCACTCCTTGTCTCGTGAAAGCACTTTGGCTTGGAATTACTACCTTTAGGACATAGAATGATCACACACCCCCATGTGACCCATATTGGTCACATGATTGATCTCCAAAAAATAGAAAAAATGACCTAAAAACACACATTTAATCTTTTATGAATCCCATACATTGTTACATCAAACATATAGAATCAAAAGGTAGGACATGATAGGTACTCATGATCCATGAAAGGCATGTGATGCACCCAGTGCACCCGTAGCGCTATCCCACGAGACCCAAGGACAGGTCTCATCAGGGTCTTCTCATAGGCACTTGGATCCTATGATAACCTTTGGACATGTCAACATGACAACATTAAAGCCCTTTGAAATGTCTAAATGATCAAACAAGCCTCCAATAATTGGAAATAATCTGTTAAATGAAGAGACTCACTGTCACTGAAAATCCGGTGATGTTCCTGAAGTAGTCTATGGCAGAGACTCGTGAAACCATGTGGTGTCAGACCCCCATCGTTGGCTCCATCCTAAACTCACACTAGACATGCTGCACAAACCAAGGAGTACCTGGGGTGGTGAGGCCTATAAATTACCTAAAAAACCCCAATGAAATGGTTAGATTTATTGAGGAATACTACGCAAGTTTGATTCTAGATACCCGTATTCTGTAGGATTCAGCTCTCAATTTCTACAGACTTCAGGGAGTAATCATGTGACCGACCATCTTTCTGTTAGGTAATACACGGGAAGAGAGCTGGATTATACATACACTGGGCATAAAATCACTTCATGTGATCATTTTTATATCACGCGAAGGATATATGAATGTTATGTGAAGTCTATTCTGCAAGCATACTTGATCACATAAGACTCAAGACGATTGAAACTAAACAAACCAAGGAATTGTCAATAAAAGGGTGAAAAACAAGATTAATGGTAGAAGTATTAAAAAACATGCTCACTGGTCCTCATGCACTTCATTTTTTCATTTAAAGATGTGAGAAAACACCAGTGAATGTCACATAGATGTCATAATACCCATTAAACATGTCATCCAAGACACACAAAGTCCTCAAAACATGTCAGTGAACATCATACATTTCCCCCTATGGGTGCCAATTTGATCTTTTGAACCCTCAGGGTCCATCACCCAATACTTTTGATGTCTCTTAGACAAATCACATAACTGAAATAATAATGTTCACTCCTGTTGGATGAGTCTGACAAAAGAATCTATACATGAAAACCAAGCTCTCACAACACCCTTTAAGTAAGTCAGCTAAGACTCGTGACACCCTAAACACATATCATCTAGATCACACGATGATTCCTAGAGTTTCCATCAATGACTTATGAAGTACCTTGGAAACATATCTTAAACTCAAATAAAAATGTTTTTTCATGTCAACCGAGCCTCACGAATTCATTCAGATTGTTCCACACTTTATCTCATGAAACCTTATATGTGTGTTAGTCCAGGTCAGGCGATAGCTCACTGGGCATCCTAGGATTTGAAAATTCTATATATCCTTAGTGTGTAGGCCCTGATTGTAACAACCCGTGTTTTTAAAAATAAATAGAAATGAATGAAACATTTTCTTATATATATATTTATAACTACCCTTTAAACATAATTTTTTCACTTCTATGTTTTGAATTTCGAAAAATATTCATCTACAATTTCGTTCAGTAAGTTATTTGGAGTCTAATGAAACCAACAATTTTTTTTGGTAATAGTGTTTCTGACGCTTTCGTCGGGGCGCGTGCATCCGTCTGTGGAGGACGCGCAGCTGTTGCCCCGCATTCTTGCTTTCCAAAGGCAGGCGGCATTCATTCCTTGTTTAGGTACGTCTGCTCCTTGATCGAAACAAGGTGATGGGATGTCGGTTCTTCCTTCCATGGATTCCTCCTCAGAACTCATCACCTAGTCTGGGTCTCCCTCATAGATTTAATATGTTTTTCGTGAAACTCATTCCTGGTGCCATATCTTCATGGACACCGGTTAATTACACTACTTCTGTCAAGACATTCCATTGGATATTGACATGGTAGAGACCTTAGGTCGGAGTAGATGACAGCATCAAGAATGTCAGGGCATCTCTAGGTGCATGGACATTGGGGAACCTGTATTCTTCCTCATGAGAGGGAATATCAAGGGTGCATAACCCGAGGCATCCCGCATCAAATGCGGGGAACCATATTCCATAGGCATGTATCAGAGGTTTTCCTCAGCTTCTCGTGTTTAACATAGGGTATGTTGTGAGTTTAACGTCTTACGGAGACGGTTATTCCAATGGCGTGTCATCCGAGGTTTTCCTCAGGCATCTCATGTTTATCACGAGGTAGGTCGAGAGTTTAACATCTTGTGGAGACGGAATGAGGCTGATCAGAACGTTCCACAGAGACGGATCAGATTTGTACATCCCTAGGAGGGAACACCTGGAAGGTTTACCAAGGGGATGGATCAGAACGCCCAATGAGGACAGATCTGAGGTGGTGCACCCCATGGAGGGGAGATGTCACACCGTAATGGTTGATCTGAACACCACTATGGGAAGATCAGGGAGAGTACACCCCAGAATGTGGGACACCAAGGTCTACCATTGGCTGGGATTGAACCTCATGAAGGTTTCCTATGTACCCTGTGTAGAGGACAGGGATCAAAACCCACGTAGTTTGAAGGGGTGATTAATCGGGGTGTACACAGAGAACAACGACCCAGAGACATGTTGGGGCTCACGCGTGGATAGCGGCCCATGTACTTCTAGGAGTAGCGAGGAGGTGGATGGAATGATCCCACCGGGATGTGGCATCCCAGGTGAGAATCAGGATGGGTGATGTAGAGTTGAATGAAGTGGAGGGGGAATGAAATGGGACCATTGAAAGGGCAATGTTAAAGTTGGGATTGAGCCTCGAAAAGACCTCCTATGTATCCCCTTGGTAGGGAATGAAAGTCTGTGTAGTTCGAGATGGTGTCGGTGAACCGACGTGAAGGTGGACCTTGGCCCGATGGGTGTTGTCAGCGAACCGACGTGAATGTGGACCTTGGTCCGATGGGTGTCGTCAGCGAACCGACGTGACTGTGGACCTTGCTCCGATGGGTATTGTCAGCGAACCGACGTGAAGGAGGTCAGAAAGACCGGGTGATGGGCTTGAACCTTATGGAGGCTTCCTACGTACCATGCCTTAACATGGATCAAAGACCACATAGTTCATAATGGTGTGTCGGAAAACCGATGCAAGTGAGGACCTTGGTCCGGATGGTGCGGGGCTTACACACTAGGCTGCCCAGGTGCTGGTGACCTGACGTGAAGAAGGTTGGAGTGACCAACAGGTGGTGCACTTGAACATCTGGGAGGATTCCTACATACAATGCCTTGACATGGATCAAAGACCATGTAGTTCAGGTTGGATGCCAAAAGGCCGACGTGAGTGAGGACCTTGGTCCAGATGGTGTGGGGCTTAAACACTAGGCTACCTGGGTGCTGGTGAACCGACGTGAATATGGGTCGGGATGACCAACAGATGGTGGGCTTGAACCTCTGGGAGGCTTCCTACATACCATGTTGTGACATGGATCAAAGACATTATAGTTCAAAGGTGGATTCGTCGGTGAACCGACGTGGAGGTGGACCTTGGTCCGATGGGTGGTGGGCTTGATCCTCAGAGAGGCTTCCTACGTACCATGCCTTGACATGGATCAAAGTCTTCTTAGTTCAAAGGGGTCACAATGGTTTTCCGTCAGACTGGGATGTAGTTTAATGTCATGCTGGATGAGGATGAACTTGACGTGAATAAATGATGGGTGGGCTTGAACCTGAGGGAGGCTTCCTACATACCATTCCATGACATGGATCAAAGACATCGTAGTTCAAAGGGGCTTCTTCGGCGAACCGACATGAAGGTGAACCCAGGGGTCCACTTGTGGTGGGTGTCGGCGAACCAACGTGACGAAGGGACATTGATCCGATTGGAGATGGGCTTGATCCTCAAGGAGGCTTCCTACGTACCGTGCCTTGACATGGATCAAAGTCATCGTAGTTCGGGTTGGTCACAACAGTTGCTGTCGGACTGAAATGTAGTTTAATGTCATCTGGGACGAAGTTTTGTCATGGCCAATGCTTACTCTAAGCCCATGTGAGTCGTGCTCGGTGTGAGAAACAAGAGGAAACAGGGACCTGACGATCACATTGCGAAGGGTGCGTCCGTGAGAAATGAAGAGGGGCTTACACGTTGGGCGTCCCATGGTGCTGGGTCTTACTCAAGGATTGAGGCCCGGGGAAAAGGATGACGATAGTTTCAGGCTTGAGACTTGAAGAGGCTTCCTACGTATCCTCGTGGCAGGGAATCATAGTCCACATAGTTCTCCTGATGACGGCTTACCGCCGATTGGGTGTTTCACCGGCTTGCAGCTATATTGGGATGTGAACGGCTTACCGTTAAATGGGGTCTCAACAGCTTACCACTGGATTGGGTCACAACGGCTTACCACTGGAAAATGATGTCAACGGATTACCGCTACATAGGATCACAACAGTGGATGGGGCTTACGCAAGGAAGCTGCCCGGGTGCTGCTATGGAGCGACAATGGTGAATGGGGCTTATGCAATGAAGCTGCCCTGGTGCTTCTAGGGAGCGGCAATGGTGCATGGGGCTTACGCTAGGAAGCTACCTGGGTGCCGCTATGGAGTGGCACCGGTGAATGGGGCTTACGCTAGGGAGTTTCCCGTAATGTCTTCCTCATGTATGGCCTTGAGGGCATCTCGACTCACTGGTGGGTTGATGTTTCTGATTCTACACCTATGCGCTAGTACACAAGTGGGATAACACCAAGGGGTCTTGGAATTATGCCACTGTAATCATTTCATTAGGCGTCTTATGCTTAAATCATAAGGCATCTCTGGTTTAGAGCAAGAGGCATCCTATGTTTGGAACATAGGGATTACTACAGTTTAAAGTCATGTAGAAAGGACTGTTGGCATCTCATGTTAGGAGCATAAGGCATCTCTCATATAGGGCAAGAGGCATCCTATCATTTTTTAGATAGGGAGTACTACAGTTTATAGTCATGTAGATAGGACTATTGGTATCTCATGCTTGGAGCATGAGGCATCTCTTGTTTGGATCAAGAGGCATTCTATGTTCGGAACATAGGGAGTACTACAGTTTAGAGTCTTGTAGATAGGACTATTAGAATCTCATGCTTGGAGCATGAGGAATCTCTTTTTTGGAGAAAGAGGCATCCTATGTTAGGAACATAGGGAGTACTATAGTTATAGTCATGTAGATAGGACTATTTCCATCTCATGCTTGGAGCATGAGGCATATCTTGTTTGGAACAAGAGGCATCCCATGTTATGAACATTGGGAGTACTACAGTTTAGAGTCTTTTAGATATGACTATTGGCATCTCATGCTTAGAGCATAAGGCATCTCTCATATAGAGTAAGAGGCATCCTATGATTGGAACATAGGGTTTGCTATAGTTTAGAGTCATGTAAAAAGGACTATTGGCATCTCATGCTCGGAGCATAAGGCATCTCTCATATAGAGTAAGATGCATTCCATCATTTGTTAGATAGGGAGTACTACAGTTTAAAGTCATGTAGATAGGACTGTTGGCATCTCATGCTAGGAGCATAAGGCTTATCTCGTATAGGGTAAGAGGCATCCTATGTTTGGCATATAGGGATTACTACAGATTATAGTCATGTAGATAGGACAATTGGCATCTCATGCTTGGAGCACGAGGCATCTCTTGTTTGGAGCAAGAGGCATCCTATGTTAGAAACATAGGGAGTACTACAGTTTAGAGTCTTGTAGATAGGACTATTGGCAACTCATTCTTGGAGCATAAGGCATCTCTCATATAGAGTAAGAGGCATCCTATGATTGTCACATAGGGTGTGCTACAGTTTAGAGTCATATAGAAAGGACTATTGGCATCTCATCCTCGGAGCATAAGGCATCTCTCATATAGAGTAAGAGGCATCCTATGTTTGGCACAAAGGGATTACTATAGTTTAGAGACATGTAGAAAGGACTGTTAGGCAGAAGGTGCCTAGAAATGGTTGGTGTTGGGTCTTACGCAAGGGCATCCCTTTCTGGTTCAACCTGGCATAGGAGCCAAGTGATAGGGTTTGGAGGAGTTTCCTGAGGAACGGTTCGACTCAAGGTACTCGGGGAATTGATGATGAGAACCTCAACTCACGACATAGGAAACGAACCAAGAGGAATACATCAACTCAAGGTGTTTCATGGTGTGTGGAAGAGTGTCTCAAATCATGGTATTCTATAGGTTGAAGGTTGGATCACATAAGTGCACAATGGAAAATCCCGACATCCCGGTCCGAAAAGGTCGCGGTGCGACTCTCCATTTTGTAAGGGGGTCTGTGACAGTAGCGAAGGGACCGGCCTGGAGGGCTGGGACCGCAGCCCGGCAGTGACCCCGACCGGGGGTGCAGGGGCGCAGCCCCCGCGGTATGGACCGGTGGGTGTGAAGGTAGGAGCCTCATGAAGGATAGGTCTTTGCGAAGTATCTTCGCGGAGCAAAGGTCTCGTGAAGTAGCTTCGCGGAGCAAAGATCTCGCAGAGCAGAGGGATCTCGCAGAGCATGGGACTGTTTTGGAGCAACAGCGGATCGCATAGTACTCGCAGAGCATGGACTCACGGAGCATCGGCTCGCGGAGCAGCAACGCGAAGGAAGCTGCTCGCGGAGCATGGCCTCGCGGAGCCGCAAAGCGGAGCTCCACAGACCGGGAGAGCGGCCGCCCAAGGGGAGTAAAAATGGTCTTTCGTAGAAGGGGGTCATGTTGGGTATTTATAGGAAAGGGGTACCACGAAGCAAATCTCACGCAGCGTGAAGACGGAGCTTGCTCCGCGGCAGATCTTCGTGGCGCGTCGTGAACGTCAAAGCACTTCGCGGTGTCGTCCCGCCTCCTTTGCTTCGCGGTTGGTTCGCGAACATCAAATTCGTTCGCAGAGCATCCCACCTCCTGTGCTTCACGGTGGGTCTTCGCGGAGCATCGCGAATGTCAAATAGGTTCACAGAGCGTCCCGCCTCATTGCTTCACGGCGGCTCTCCGCGATCATGGAGTGGGCTTCGCAAATGGGCTTCACAAACCAGATTTCTATCCCAACTTCAAATGTCCATAACTCTTAATCCGTAGCTCCGTTAGAGCCCTGCGACCTACCAAATCGAAGCTTAAGAAAAGTTCTACGATCTTGGATTGTGTATGGAAGCATTTGAAAAATTTTGGGAATGAGTTTTCTGGGGTCAACAAATAGTAACAGAAAATTATGAACAGTAATGTGAATATTAATTTGACCCTATTGAAAATTTAATTGTATTATTATTTTGTTTTCTTAATTATTTAATAAAATGACATATTAGTTAATTTTTCATTGTGATATAAAAGCAGTTATAGTTTTAAAATAGTTATTTCTGAATAAATTATAATTTTATTTAAATATTAAATTAAAAATATTTAGAAAATTTTTTCAAAAAATGGAGTTCATTTTTTAATTTTACACGTCGCAAAATGTTTAGGGTGAATTTTTGGGAATTTTCTGAAAATCTAGAATTTTTTATCAATAGTAAAATGAGATAAAATAAGGTAAATGGAAAATACTTGATTTAATACATCATAGGTGATGCAAGGCTGATATAAGACCACTTGGTGTGAACTCCCATGCCATTATTACTATTTGGGGTCACATGAATTAAAAATATTCATAGTCTTGAGAAAAAATATTATAATAATGATTAAAATAATAAAAAATACCTCATCACCTCCACTATGAATAGCACCCTCATTCCCCTCTTCCTCCTACACCTCTCAAGCCTTAATCCTTACCTATGTTCTGCCCAATAATCCTCCCAAGACTCTTCCCCACAACCTAGAGCTTATGGTCTCACCAAAAGACCAAAGCCAAAGGCCTTAAGAAGGATCTCAAGGAGAAGAGATCAAGAGGTAAACATCCTCTTTTGTTTTCATTCTTTTCTTTCATTTTATGTTATTCATTTTAATTTCATTTGCAATTTTTTGGGATATGTCATTCCATATCCCCCTTAATTCCCATATTATGTAATAATGATGAGATATCCCATTTCTCTCATAAAAATATTTTATGAAATTTTAAGCGATATCGTTTGCCTGCCAAATTTTCATAAGGGATTTCTCCACTTTTCTTTTATTTCGAGATTCCTTTATATTATTTTCCTTCCTCACCTCCCATTATCCAAGAGGCATGAATGATCCAATATCATACATATTCTGGATTTCTTCATGTTTATGTAATACTCACCATTACATTTCTTCTCCTCTCCCACTTATTAAAGAAATTAAAACATCGTACGTGATGTGTTAAATTATGGTCATCATAGACGATGTGAGTTTAATTTATTTTACTTCCTTAAAGAGTAGTTAGGAAACCGTTTTTATAGTTTAACCAGATTATAATTTACATATTATATCTTTTATAAATTTCTAGAATCATTTTATACAGATGTTATTAACCTATAAAATAAAATGAGTTCTTTATGATCAAAGAATCACCAAAATGACCTAAACAATTATAAATAATGTTTTAACTTTGGAATAATCCTCATGTAAGAATTAAAAATTATAAATGGTATAATTTATGGTTTTTAAAAAATTTAAATACAACTCCATTCCAATTCTATATTTTTACTTTCAATTGACAAGAACATCCATCATGAACCGATTATGGAAATCATGTAAAGAACGCACCCAAAACAACGCAAGGAACAAAATACTTACAATTAATGAGTGAAATGATATAAATAAATGATATTATAAGGTATTATAAAGATGGATATGTTTTTTTAAGATATTAATAATACTCCTAAAACCATTATATATGATGTTTCAATGTGTTTTAAGTAAGACAAACTCGATGTAAGGGAATTCTTAACCCGATTTCTATCTTCTAGGTTAACCTTACCCTTCATTTTGTAGGTAGTATTTTAATTGTTTGTTTGATGAATTACAATTATATTATGTTTAATTATGTGTATTTATATATTATATAAACATTTAATCCAATATATTAAGTCTCACTTCAATTATATGATGTTTATAAGGGACTATTCTTTTAAAACCCTTTTTAAAAATGATGTTTTAAAAAATTCAAAAGAAATGGTTTTATGAAATCATTATGGTTGTATGATTGTTTTTTGGTTCTTGGGAAATGTTTTTGGTGAGTGGTGGGACCTATATCTACCTTCAATACATTGGGTATGTGTAGGTTGTAGGTCGGTCATATGGTTACTCGAAATGTAAATGTGATTGTTACACACATTGTCAGGTAATCGTGGGGGTAACAAATTATAATGTAGTTGAGAGGGTTACAAGATTTTGTATGTAATGCCCCAAGATACCATTATGGTTCTACTTATGTTCCTATATTTTGTTTGGATATTTTGTAATTATCATGTTTCACAAAGTATATATGGGTTACAAGTATGTCTTTTCGAAATGATTTCATATGTTATAAGTGTTCAGGGACTAATGTGTTATTTATTTATTTTTATATACCTCACTAAGATTTTTGTGATCATCGCAGTTTTTTAAATTATATTCACTGGTTATAAGTATGTGTATGAAAAATAAGGAATCCAAGTTAAATGTTTCATGAATTGTTAAAGAAATCATGGTTTATTTCAAAACTTATATTTTTTTAAGAAATGAATACTGTTTTTATGGTATCCACTCTGTATTAATGTGTAAGTTATGAATGTATTATGTCCCAATTATCTGAAGATATAATCTTTAAATGATCCTCAATGTGAAAGGAAGTGATTTAATGACTAAATTCATGATTATGTAATGTAATAAGGAGAGGTCCTTATACTTGGTATCAGAGGATGGTTTAGATAAATGTAGGGGTTAGGGTGATGTTAATATAATACCCTAATTTTTTTTAATCTATGGTTAATTTGAGATGTTATATCATTTAAATATTACAATTTTGCTTTGACTAAGATCTTTTTGTTTATAATGGTTTTCTGTAGAAGAAATAGGGAAGCTGAAGAGAAGATTCACCGATGGAACAATATCTTTCGGAATCTGCAGCCTGGATTGGTAAGGAGTGGAACTGAGCGGTTTGGGACAGTAATGGAATAGCTAAGGTAGGAAATAAATGGTTGTGGTATCCATTCAAGAGAACAACTAGAGGTACCTAATTGGAACATGATAATAGTGGAACATTTTATGAAACAATACCCTCTTGCGTTGAATGTATCTTTTGACCCACATGCGTCTAAAGGATGGATTAAATCCCTTGAAAAGATATTTGATGTAATGTGTTGTTCAGATAATAAAAATTTAAGTCTTGAAATGTATTGTTTTTAAGGTGAATCTAGCCAATGGTTGTAAATGGTAAGGAATATTAGGGACAGAGAAGATATAGATGCTTTAGAGTGGGTGAATTTAAAAGTTTTTTCCATGAAAAATATTTTCCTAATGTGGTGCGACTTAGGATGGATGAGAAATTAATTGAATTGATGTAGAAAGAGGAATGTTTAGTGGCTGTGTATAAAGAAAACTTCACCTTACTGGTGTGGTATGCTCCAAATCTTATTCTGGATCTTGATAGAAAAAATACTTTGTCTTAGGATTGAATCCAAGGTATCGAAGGGTGTTGGCCTCATGTGAATTCAAATTTTATGAGAAACTTGTATGATGTGCTGAGAGGGTAGAGATGGAGTTTTCTGATGATCACATGCATTTTGGAAACAAGGAGAGGAAGAAGACTAGATGGAAAGTGATTGGTATGAATCAATCAAATAAATATAATGGTAATAAAATCTAGTTTCCAATTTTGGGAAAAGTGTGGAAAGAAGCACCCTAGGGAATGCCTTACCAAAAATGGGAACTATTTTTGAGGTGGTAAGTTTAGATATATGGCCCGATATTGTAATGAAAATGATCTTAAGACTAATCCTAATAAGAAAACTATTAAGTGTTCTAAATGTGGTGAGATGGGTCATTATGAAAATGTATTCCCAAAGAGGGATCTAAATGATGCAAAGAATCCATACTATAAGAATAACGTTGTTTGGAGATCCTTTGAAACTACATCAGTAGATATTGGGCCTTCCAATGAAGTTGTATCAGATTATTTGTTTGTTTACTCTTAATTTTCTAATGTTTTGTTGTGATACAGGATCTACACATTCCTTCATTTCTAAGAGATTTTTTGGTAAATTAGAAATATCACCTCAACATATGAGACCAGAACTTATTGTTATAACACCAAGGGAAATATTATAGCAAAGTGGAATTATAAGAATCTTTTTATTGTTGTCTGTGGAAAGTATTTACCTGCATATCTTTTTGTTTTTCCCTTATTTGATTTTGATGTTATTCTGGGAATGGATTGGCTTTTTATTTATCATGATATGATTTAGTGTAGATATAAAGAAGTTTTTTTTCAGAAATAGTTTCAGTTTATATATAAGAATGACCTATAAAATTGAAAACAAATCAAGAAGATGATAAACTATTGAAAGATGGAAATTAAATTTATCTTACTCATATTGTTGAAAACAAGGGAACTATGTAGATAAACGATGGGCTAGTGGTATATGAATACCTTGATGTTTTTTTGAAATGTTAGCCAGTGTATTACCTGATCAGGAAGTTGAATTCAAAATTGATTTAGTTCCTGATGCTAAACCAATTTCAAAACGACCATATATAATGGCTCAAATGGAACTTCTTGGAAAGAAAAATGATTTATAGGATTTTCTTGCTAAAGTATTCATTCAACCTAGCACTTTACATGGGGTTCTCCAATTTTGTTCATTAAAAAAATATGGTTCCATGAGACTTTTCATTGATTATAGATATTTGAATAAAATCACTGTTAAAAAAGTATCATTTTCCTCATATTGATGAATTGTTTGATCAACTCCAGGGATCTCAGTACTTTTCCAAGATTAACTTTTGATCTTGATACTATCATCTAAAGGTGAAGGAGAATGACATCTTGAAAATAGCCTTTCTTACTAGATATGGGCATTATGAATTTTTTTTATATTGTTTTGGTTAACTAATGCACCAAATGTATTCATGAATCTTATGAATAGAATATTTCATGAGTTCATGGATATGTTTTTGGTTTAGTTTACTGATGACATTGTGGTATTTTTTAAGAGTAAATAAAAGTATGAAAAGATGTAATGGTTGTTTTACAAACATTAAAGGAGAAGAAACTATATGGAAAATTCAGAAAAGGTGATTTTTTGTTACGATAGATCTCATTTCTTGGGAACATTGTAAATAAGAATGGAATTACCATTGAACATGACAAACCAAGAGTGGTTGATGAATAGAAAAGTCCCACAAATGTTACAGAGATTTCAGGTTTTATTGGATTGGTAGGTTATTACCAACTATTTTTTAAAAACATTACACAGTTATCTATCCCACTAACCGAGTTAATGCAAAAGGGTTTAAATTTATTTGGATAGAATAATGTGATGTTTGTTTTTAGGAACTGAATAAGAGATTGGTGAATTCTCCAGTTTTGGCCTTGCCTTCCTGAAATGGTGAGTTTTTCATTTACAATGATGAATTTTTTATAGGACTTGGTTTTGTTCTGATGCAAAATGATCAGGTAATTGCTTATGCATCAAGGAAACTAAAACCTCATGAGATAAATTATCCCACAAATAATTTAGTATTTTTATTTTTGGTTTTTTATTTGAAAATTTGGAACATCATTTATACAGATCCAAATGTCAAATTTATACTGACTATAAAAGTTTGAAGTATATATTCACTCAGAATGAATTAAACATATGGTAGAGAAGATGGATTGAACTAATATAGGATTATGATTGCGTGATCAATTACCATCCAAGAAAAGAAAACAAAGTGGTGGATTCCTTGAGTCGAAAACATCATGCATCATTAACCATGTTACATTTTTAACAGGATCTCTTGATTAATTATTTGATGAATTTTGGATTAGAAGTTGTTAGTGCAGGAAATACCACTATTTTCTTTCTAATTTTAGTGCATTCCTCTTTATCAGATATAATTAAGAAAGCATAGAATGAAGAACTTGAGCAATAGAAAAAGGTATAATTGGTTAAAATAAATAAGTTTCCAAAATTTAACCTTGATAAAGATTGTGTTTTAATATTTGGTAAAAGGTTATGTGTGACTTGTGATTCCCAGTTTAAGAAAGAATTGTTGTGTGAAGCTCATAGTTTTCCATTTTTAGTTCATCCTGGTAGTACTAAGATGTATAGTGACCTTTGAGATTATTATTGGTGGTATAGAATAAAAAAAGATATTGCTGATTTTACCATGAAATGTTTGACATGACAACAGGTTAAAGTAGAGTGACAATTACCGAAGGGGATACTTCTGCCTTTTCCATTTTCATTGTAGAAATGTGAGAATTTATCCATGTAATTTTTGGTGGGACTACCTAATACTTGTCAAGGTAAGACCATGATTTGGGTGTTTTCTGATCGGGTGAATAAATATACAAACTTTCTTTCTATTCGAGATATAATATCTTTGTATCAGCTTTCTCGACTGTACCTCAAATATATTGTCATGTTACATTGAGTTCTTCATTCCATTGTATCTTATTGGGATCCTTGGTTCACTTCTAAATTTTAGAAATTCATTTAGATGTCATTGGGCGTGGAATTAAATTTCATTACAGCTTTTCATCCTCAATCAGATGGGCAGTCAAAACAAACAATTCCGACTTTGGAGGATATGCTTTGAGCTTGTTCAATGGAAAACTAGGGATGTCGGTATCAGCTTATTTCCTTAGTTGAGTTTTCTTATAATAATAGATTTCATTCTAGTATAAAAACGACAAATTTTGAGGCATTGTATGGTAAGCAGTGTCGAACTCAAGCTTTTCAGGATGAAGTAGGGGAAAAGAAGTTGATATGGCCAGAATTAGTAGAGGAAGTGTGTGAGGAAGTGGATATGACCTGGAATCAAATGAGGATAGCTCAAAGTAGGCATAAAATTTGTACAGATAATAGAAGGAAAGACTTCTATTTTGAGGTAAGTGACCATTTTTTCCTTAAAATATATCCTTGGAAAAGTGTGATTTATTTTGGTAAGAAAGGAAATCTAAGTCTGCAGTTCATTGATCATTTTGAAATCTTGGATAAAGATAGAGTAGTGGAATACCAACAATCATTGCCTCTGAGTTTATCTCAGGTACATCGTGTTTTTAGGTTTCAATATTGAGAAAGTATGTGCCAAATTCATTTCATTTCTTGAGCCTAGAAGCAGTTTAGCTGGAGGAGAATCTTTCTTTTGAAGAGAAACAAGTTCAGATTCTTGATCAATGGGAACATGTATTGCATAATAAGTTAAACCACCAGGTAAGGGTTTTTTTGTAGAAACCATATAATTGAAGAAGCAACATGAGAGTCTGAAAATGCAATGATGTAAATGTACCCTCACTTGTTTAATAAGTAAATAAAATTGTGAGGGCGCAATTTCTAGAAGGTGGGGATAATGTAACACCCTATGTTTTTTTAAAATAAATTGAAATTAGTGAAAGATTGTATTAATTTGATATTAATATCTTGTCGTTAAACATAATTTTTCAACTTCTATGTTTTGAATTTTGAAAAACAGTCATCTACCATTCTTTTCAATAAGTTATTTGGAGTTTAATGGAACCAACATATTTTTTTGGTGAATAGTGACATACCCTTATGAATAGAAATATGAATAGTAATATGACCCTAATGAATATTAAATTGTATTGACATATTGGTTAATTTTTCAATGTGATATAAAAGTAGTTATAGTTTAAAAATTATTATTTTATTTAAATATTAGATTAATTATATTTATAAAATTATTTTCAAAAAATGGAGTTCATTTTTGAATTATACACATCAAGAAATAGTTAGGGTGTATTTTTGGGAATTTTCTGAATTTATAGAATTTTCGATGAATTATAAAATATGATAAAATACGATAAATTCCAAATACATGATTTACAGCTTCATAGGTGATGCAAGGATGATGTAATACCAGTTGGTTCAAACTAACATGTGATTATTACGATTTGTAGTCACATTAATTATGAATATTCATAGTCTTGAGCAAAAATATTTTAATACAGATTAAAATAATGAAAAATACCTTCTCTCCTCCACTATAAATACCTCCCTCATTCCCCTCTTCCTATCACACCATTAAATCCTTAATTCTTACCTTGGTTCTACCCATTACGCCTCCCAAGACTACTCCCCATGTCCTATAGCTTCTTTATCAACAAAAGGACAAAACCAAAGGCCTTAAAGAGGATCTCAAAGGGAAGAGATCAAGAGGTAAACATCCTCTTTTGTTTTCTTTCTTTTCTTTAATTTTATGTTATTATTTTTATTTTACTTTGGATTATATTGAGATATGTAATTACATCTCCCCCTTAATTCCCATATTATTTAAGAATTATTAGAGACCACTTTTCTCTCAGAAAAATATTTTATGAAATTTTATGCGATGTTGTTAGGATACCAAATTTTCGTAAGGTATTTCTTAACATTTATTTTATTTTAAGATTCCTTTATTTTCTTTTTTTCCCTCACCTCCCCTTACCAAAGAATAATTAATGATCCAGTATCTTATATATTCTATATTACATCATGTTTATGATATACTCTCCATTAAATTTCTTATCCTCTCCCACTTATTCATGAAATTAATACACTTTTTGTAATGTGTCAAATTACCGACATCAAGGATGATGTGATTTAAATTTATTTTACTCACTTAAAGACTGGTCCTATAATAGTTTTTATGGTTGAACCAGATTATAATTTATATATTATATATTATATAAGGTTATGGAATCATTTTATATGCATGTTATTAAATTATAAAATAAAATGAGTTCTTTACGATTGAAGAATCGCCAAAATGATCTAAACAAATATCAATAATGTTTTATCTTATGAATCATACTCATGTAATAATTCAAAATGATAAATGGTATAATTTAATGTTATGGAAATATTTAAATACTACTCCTTTCCAATTCTGGAGTTTCACTTCCAATCATCAAGAACATCCATCATGAACCGATCATGGAAATCATGTAAAGAACGCACCAAAAACAATGCAAGGAACAAAATACTAACAATTAAAGGGTGAAATGATGTAATGAAATGATATTATAAGGTATTATAAAGATGGATATGTTTTGGTAAGATATTAATAACACTCTTTTAACCATTATACATGAATTTTTAATGATTTTGAATTAATACAAACTCGAGGTATGGAAATTCTTAATTACATTTCCATCCTTTGGGTTAACCTTATACTTTATTATTTATGTGGTATTTAAATTGTTTGTGTGATGAATTTGAATTATATTATATTGAATTATGTATATTTACATATTATATAAATATTAAATCTACTCTATAAATTATCACTTCAATTATATGAAGTTTATATGGGACTTTTCTTTTAAAAACATCTTTTAAAATTCTGTTTTACAAAATTCAAGAGCAATGGTTTTAGGAGATTATTCATGTTGTATGATTGTGGTATGGTTATTGGGCGTGGTTTATGATTAAGGTTGGGAACTATATGTCCCTTAAATTCATTGGTTATGTGTATGCTGGAGTTCGGTCGTATGGTTACACCAAGTGTAACTGCAATGGTTACACAAATTGTAAGGTAGCTATGAGGGTTACAAATTATAAGGTAGCTGAGAGGGTTGAAAGATTATGTAAATAATGCCACAATATAATGTTATGGTTCTATTTATGTTCTTGTTTTTTGTTTGGATCTTTTATAATTATCATATTTTACAAAGTAAGTATATATGGGTGACAAGTATGTCTTTTGGAAATGATTTCACATGTTACAAGTGTTTATGGACTAATGTGTTTTTTACTTATTTTTATATCCCTTACTGAGATTTTTGTGATCATCCCAATTTTTTAAATTATTTTCATAGGATATAATGATGTTTAAGACAAATTATGAATCCAAGTTAAATGTTTTAAGAATTTTCAAAAAATCATGTTTTATTTGAAAGTTTTATATTTTTTGGAATAAATGAATATTGTTTTTATAGTGTCCACTCCGTATTAATGTGTAATGTTATGAATGTATTATGTCCCAATTATCAAAATATATAAACTTGAAAATAGAATCAATGTAAAACAAAGTTATTTCTAGGCTAAATTCTAGATTATGTAATGTAATAAGGCGGGGTCCTTATACCAATCAATAGGGAAGCCTCAATGTGTAAGCCCTGACATAAAGGGAAATACGACAACTCTGATTCCTATCATATTCAGGATACATATGCCACCTCCCTATGAGTTCTAATATCCATGTTGATTACCCATGGAGGGATAATATATTAGTTCCTTATCCAAGCAATGATATTGATTACTTGTTATCCCTTGTTTCTCACAAACAAGCATGGATCACGTGGGTTAAGGGAGTTGCAATGGTCAAATCATCTACACCATAAATACCTAAAATAGTATAAGGCCGCCTCAGTGAATATGCCCCAAAATTATATGAACAATGAGGAATCTAATTCCTTCCATAACTAAGATACGTATGACGCCTATCGAAGTCTAGAGCTCCAGGACAAACATCCTCAGGGACTGTCCCAATACACAAGTCCCATATCCATACACTGTGAGACTGATCATATAATCCCCTATGTTTCTCACACCAAGCATTGCTCACATGGTCTTATGGGGATGAAATGAACACAGCATTAGGCATAATAATTTCCATGGTATGAGGAAGACTTAGTATGTAAGTCCCACACATCAACCAAAATACGACGACATTGATTCTTGTCATATTCATGATATGTAGGACGCCTTATCAGGGACCAATATTTACACCAATCACCCCAAGGATGGTCCCAGTATGAAAGACCCATACATATATGTCGTGATGCTGGTCATATATCCCCATTATTTCTCACACCGAACATATATCACATGGGCTTATGGGGGTATGAATGAACATATCATTAGGAATCATGAATGAATACCCCTCATATAAGGGTATATACCTTGGGGTCAGTCCCAAGAACCTCAACAAACAAAATGGGATTTGATTCCTGAAACATTCTTGATACGTAGGATGACTCATAATAGAACAATCCCATTTTTGAGATATTAACCAACTCCTCATGTGGCATCACATTCTGAATCACTTGGTTATATTTTCAAAGCACATAAACCATCTATTCACTATTAGAGATATAGATAGATAACTTCAGATACATAAATATGGATTCCTCAAAAAAACCCAATTCTTCATATGAAGAGAGAAATAATAGATAAACAATTTTTCTAGGGTAACTGGTCTCATATCAGAATTATGTAGATATTCTCAAACATATATTTGATCTATAAGAGATTCCTAGAGTATGAAATAATTCCCCCCCAAAAGAGTGTGATGAGCCTGACCTCCCATCATCTTAACCAACGTGAGTCTATAAGAGTCACTAGGCCTGAAAACCCAGATGACTATTGGACATTGGAAAGAAGGTATATACCCATCTATGGATAAGGGAACTATTGGAAGTTTATAGGGAAGAAGAAACATAAGGAAGGCCCAATGTATGCGATTGAGAGAGGTCACAAAATGCCCCTCAATAAAACCATCAATGGAAATACCACTCCATGTTTCACATCCAAAAACATGCTGAAATAGTAACATTGATTTTTTTTAGTTCAAAATCCTCCCATATTCTTTAGAGAATTGATTCCAAAATAAAGGAAGATCATGTTCACTATGATAATTTTGTTTATTCAAGGATAATATTTGTAGAATTAAGGTTTCAACTGATGATCATGATAGATCTTTTGTCGAAGGATTAGACATAGTATCACTAAACAAAGTGGTTCCATAAATTGGGTATAAAATAGTTGGAATGAGATTAATAGTGTAAAGAATATACCAAACATGAGATACTAGATATAGTGGTTTTTGGATATTAATTGGAATCATATGAATAGGTTATCAGATAGAGTGACCAAAATGAGGGTACAATATGGAATAATACTAAACAGAGAAGTCATTAGATGGAATGGTTCAGATAGAGAAGTTTTTAAATAATTTCTTACTCACTACTTTATAATAAAGTAAATTAGAATAAGAATAACTTGTATGAAGTCAATTGTGAAGATGATACAAGAAAAACATTTACAATTTACTGAATATTATTGGTGAAGGTTCTTATTATATTTTCAAAAATTGATATATCATATTATCTATTCAAGGATAATCTGTACTATCAACAGAATATAGTGCTATGAAATTGATAGATATTCCATTCTTGTAAAAATTTAGAAAATTATTATTTTTTAATGGTCTTGTGGTTTTGGATTACTTTATAACTATCATGACTTGGACCAATAGGGCCCGAACCGCGACTACCCCAATCCCACCTCTAATAGGACAAGGGCTAGAAACTAGTGCTCATTAGGAATAGAAAACACATGGAAGGCCTTAGAATAATGTAACTACACACGCACACATCTCCAATCCCAAAAAATTATGGAAAACATGTCCCACCTATGAATTACTAGAGTACTGATATTAATGAAATTATTAGAGCAAACCTTGGTATGTCTGGTTCACTGAGCTCCTCTTTATGCTAGTCCCTCTAGGAATTTGTAAAATGTTAGATCATCTGCATAATATATGACATATGCAGTAAAATACTATGCATGGATTAGCATAGAAATACGTAGTTGGAAACCATGATATCACAAATCATATAGAATCATGAATAGCAGTTAGCTTATCATTGGGTTATTTCTAAATCATACATAACAAGAATATCCTGATATAATCATAATAGAAACATAGTATCAAGTATGATCACAACTATATTGTTATACTTGGATTCTTGCACAATGGTTCCATATAACACCCATCTATGGAACACAATCAATAAGTTAGATAGCACTGATGACTTCTATTCTAGAGGTCTTTCTCATCAAGTCACTTCATAGAATGTACATGTTGGATGTCTGAAGAGATCAATATATAGATGGGGATCAATCCTAGATTCATGGGGTTTACCAATAACAATATTGGGATTAACCTACTAAGTAGGGGATCAACACACACATAGTGTTAGTCATGAAGATACCAAGAACCCACCTAGGGAAATGATGATGATAGAGGTCCTCACTCTGGGCCTCACTATGGTATTCCAAAAAATCTATCTGATACTAAAGTTCCTCATAGAGGATCACCATATTTTGAATATGATATTACTCTATAATAAATTCATAGGGAAGGGATCAAGGAAAAATACCCAAATGATTCTTTTCTAATATGCAAGGGGAAGGGGATCCAAGCCATATTTGAAGAAGTAAACTGCATGTACTGGAAGTACATGGAATGTCCCTTCGACACGAGGTATACCCATGTATCATGGGTTGTGCCTGTGTCTATTTCTATGTAAAACTGATCATGACCATGTACTTGTCTATGTACAAGTACATGACTATACCTGTGTACCCCTGGTCTTGCTGTGTGCATAGTCGTGTGACTAGCTGGGTACCTCGCTATGTGATTGGTTGTGTTCCTGGCGGCGTGGCTTGTTGTGTACTCCTATAGAAAAAACCATATTTCCAAGTTGAATCACACATTGTGTGACACATTTCATATGTTGTGTGATACTTTTATCCTCCACATAAAACCTAGCCCCATAGCTATTTCCTTATATGTATGGTATTAATTTATTACATGTTGTTCATAACAAGATTTTTCATCACCTATGAATTCATTTAACACATCTTTTTCCACTCCTATAGAATTTGATATAGTAGTGAATCACACTGGAAAACACAGATCTAGTTCGATTAAGCCTCACCATCTCTGATCCCTAGAATCTCGGCATCTGAATCACATGGAAAAACCATCTATCACATAACCCAATTTCCATATATCAAGAACCATGTGAAGAACTTTGATCAAGTCCTAATTGTTCATCGTAGCTC
The DNA here is from genome assembly GCA_963277665.1 of Viscum album. NCBI lineage: Eukaryota > Viridiplantae > Streptophyta > Magnoliopsida > Santalales > Viscaceae > Viscum > Viscum album. The sequence continues at coordinate 157,211,802 of OY728125.1, forward strand.
GATCCCATCATCAAAATGGAATCATATCCATGATATCAATCTGTTGTTCCAAGAAACATGTTTTCAATGATTGATTGTCAGGTATTTCTCAAACCATTAATCAAAATGAAGGTCGGTGATGAATGAAAGAATAACAAGGGAAGAAATAAATAAAATAATATTATCGAAAATCGACCTTGTCGAATTTTTATATTGGCCTTGATTCTGTTCCATTATAATGAAAAATGAATAGATATAACAAAATAAACAAATAAATCCCCCATGTCCTAGATAATATAACATGTACCTACAATACAATTGATCCATGAATCAATTCTTTAGTTTATTGATCAGAATTCATTGTAAGAATAATGAAACAGGGATAAAAAAATAAAACAATTTCCAACTGTGATATGGATCAATCAATGATGAAGAATGAATCCACATCGTTGTCATTGGTGAGATCCTTGAATTCAAATGGTGCAATGATTCTCGATATCAATCGGATCTGATTTCATCCACCAATAATGATCTCCTCCAATGTTCCTCTATATCTCTAGGGTTATGTTTCTAACCTTGAGATATCCTCATAAAATTATATTTAATGATCAAAAATAAGTTTCTACTTCAACATAATAAAATAAATAATTAAAATATTATTTTTTATTTATGATTGCAATGACTTTTAAACATAAGCCTAATGATGAAAAATATTTTGTCACTCATAGGGTAAAAACTACAATCTAAAATCAATGGAAACCACAAATTTCTAATTTGATCTCTCATTTGTCAGTTATTACACTTTTTCATGAAAATTATGCTTTTGTGATATTTATTATATTTAATATATTTCAAAAAATAAATTTTGGGCTCACTAGGCCTCAAAATCCCCCACTATCTTAGTTTTTAAATCTAAAAATAATCCATATGACATTATAAAGCAATACATGAAAAATTAAGAGCCATTACATTCTATACACCTTGTGTATTTATGTCCCATAAATACAAACAAAAGACTACAGAAAGAAATGTGGGTATTGAGCACACATATTGGTCTCCGGCTTCTAGGTGCTCTCTTAAAGATTCATATGCATCCATCAGACATACATTAAAGGAATATATCCCCCGTATAGGATCATCTCCTACTGATCCTCAATATATACTGGGTACTCTAAAAAATTAGCTCTATCCTTGATGTCCCCTCACACAAGTCGATATTGTGCAGAAGATCATGTATACATGTATACACCTCCTCAGCTGTGACACATGGAAGAAAACATGCACCTGATCCAACTGTAGGGTTAGAGCCAAATAGTATACCACATTTTTTAGTCAATGTATTATATGTAAGGGGAAAATTAATCTTAGAGACATCTTTCTACCCAGACCAAATATCTGTAATGAACATTGATTTGAGACCCACATGAACACATAGTCTCCCTCCTCAAACAAAAAATCCCTCTATCGTTGGTCTTTATAAGACTTATGATAGCTATATGTAGTACTCATCTTCTCCTAGATGATCTTCACCATCTCTATTGTTGTTCTCACAAACTATGGGACCACAAGTGTTAACTCTCCTAGATCGGTCCACCATAATGGTGACCTTCAGGGTTACTCATACAAGGCCTCGAATAATGCCATACCAATGGTGGATCAATAGATATTTTTTTATAAAAACTCCACCAAGGATAGTTTATCCCCCCAATGATGGAAAAAGTCCGACATGAAATCCTACAAGATTCCCTCCAAGACCAAAATGGTCTTCTCATTCAGGCCATCATTTTGGGGTTGAAACTTCATGATCAAATGCAATTGAATCCCAGAGGCCTCATGAAATTATATCCGTAATTATGAAATGAAGTGAACATCACATTGTGAGATTATTATTATGGGACTCCATGGATCTGAACTATCTCTTTCACAAAAAAGCATCCCAATCTATCTACTAAACTCTCTTATCGTATATCTAAGAAGTGGACCAACTTGGTGAGTCGTTCTATGACTACCCAGATGGAATCTGGCCCCATAGATGTATGTGGTAACCCCGTCACAATGTCCACAGATATCCCATCACACCTCCGTTGTGGTACCTCAAGGGGTTGAGCTAAACCTGCTAGAACCTAGTACCTAGCCTTCACTTACTGACAAGTAAGGAATCAAGAGACAGACTATGCAACATACTTATTCATCCCTAGCCAACATAACTACTTCCAAAGGTCCTGATACAACTTTTACATACATGAATGTACCACTAAGGGTGAAAAATAAAAATACCTTAGCACATTCTCTCTCAAAACAACTAGTATTATCACCCATTTGGTAAAAGGAATGATATACTCCCAAAATTTATAAAATCCATCAAAAGTATAACTAGTAGATATCTAAGTATGTAGGGTCTCATAGTCAGTGTCCCCAATTTATGCCTCCCTAAGTCACTGTAAAAACTAAGGGGTAACAACCATTGACTAGAGGTAAGCATCTCCACCCCCATCCATAAAGTATAACTGTAATAAGGCCAACTATTCTGATTTTTCTAGTATTTTCCAACAAGATCTCATGATGGGAGCATCTATGACCATGTTCCCCTTCAAGGGGTATAGAAAATCACAAATTCATATCTTGGAAAAAACTCTTGTCATTTCCTCTTCCTCAGGTCAATGTCCTTCAGAGAGAAGATATATACATTAGACTCTTATGGTCAAAATAGATGAAAAATATATCAACAAAATGGTAGTGTCACCACATATTTAGTATGAAGACTTCCACTAATAGTTCAATAATATGGATTGGTTAGATTGGATCATGTGGTATCAACTATCATAAATCATAGCTTATCATCTCTTACTTTATCATCAGTACACAACCTAGACGTGCCCCTAATGAATTGGAAAATTGTACGTACTCAACACCCTCCTCTAGTAATCCCAAAATTAAAGCACTTAGCAATCTCTTATTCAACTCTTGAAAATAATGTTGGAACCTCTCCATCCATAAGAAAGGTTTTCCCTTTCAGGTCAAATATTTCAAGGGAGATGATATCCTAGATAAATTGTGTACAAATCTTCAATATTAACCTTACAACCCATGGAATTTCAATACCTCCATCATGATCTTGGGTGGATCCAAGGATAACGCCACCTCAACCTTCATCGGGTCTACTACTACACCTTATTTTTTATATAAAATTCCATATAAAGTGGACCTATAGAATCTAGATGTTACACTTAGAGAGAATATTATAAAGTTGTTTCTCTCGATGTACGTTTAGGACCATCCTCACGTGTCTCACATGCTCCTCCTCTGATGCTAAGTACACTAGGATATCATCAATGAAGACTAAAAAAATATGTCTAAGAAAGACTAAAATACTTGTTGTATGAGTTCCAAGAGCACTACTGGGGTGTTCATCTTGTCAAATGGTATCACTATGTACCCATAATGACTATAGCGACATTTTAATGTCATATTCAGTATATAATTTTCCTATACTCACATATGTTGATAACCAAATATTATATCAATCATTGAATACCATCATGCCCCTATCAACTGATTGAATACGTCATCGATCCTAGATAGTGGATACTTGTTCTTTATGGTCACCTAGTTTAGGAAATGGTAATTAGCAGAAAACCTCAATCTCCCATTCTCCTTCTTAGAGAATAACATTGAGGCTGACGGGGGTGAAACATTGGGCCTGACAATGCCCATCCTCTGGAATTCCTCCAACTACACCCTCAGATCGTGAAGCTCTACAAGATCCATATGATATAATGGTGTGGATATCGTATCCATCATTGGGTTTACATTAATGAATTAGTTTATCCCTGGGTAGGGAGGTATGCCTAAAACATCACCATGAAAGACATTATCATACTATGACACCACTGCAGGAAACTAAAAACTCATAGAATCCAATGCACCAAGGGTCATGATAACCAACTAATGGGTAATCAGATGCACCCTCCTATGCATTAGTCTACACTTATCTATCTAGGTTTCCTTTTCATCAATAACGGAAACCCTCATCCCATCACTGCAGAAACATTGTTTCATCCACATGACACAATCTATTTGGGAATGAACTATAGATAACCAGTACATACCTAAGATGACATTGTAAGGCCTCATTGCTACTATAAATAGATCTCAAAATAAACTCCATCCTCCTTGAGTCATGACACGCCATCAACATATGTGTGTGATTGTTAATTCATCTCTAGTATAAATCTCTAAGTGAAAGGATCATGACAATGGATCAACCATACTCTCTAGTCTCAAACAAGACGAGTAGAAATAAACAAACGACTCCCACCTTTATCTATCAATACTATAGATAAAGAATATAAGAAATTTATATTTCCTCGAATCATCCCTAGAGTACCTGATTTATATTCCATGACTACCTACAACATCCTTTTCCCCTATCCCCATGCCCCCTATGCCTATTCCAGACCGCCTGAGGATGGTATTGGTGGTAAATAGTCATAACATTTTCCACCTCCAGTAGCACTCCCAGCTCCTCTTCCATGTCTACTTCCATGTGGACATGCCTTCTCCTTCCTCTACCTCCGCCTTGGTATCCCATCAACTGTCTCTCTATTATCATTATGTCAGGTTGGTCAATACCACATGATATATCCCCTATCATCACAAGAGTCACACTTCCTCTCCCTATGATGAATAGATTCATCCTATGGGCCCTAAACTATAGACCATATATCCTTGGATTTACACCTAAAACATCTCACACATCCATGACCCTGTGTCTGCTCTCGACTCCCTACTTATGAATTATAAACTCCCATGTTCCCACTGTCAGCACCAAATTTCTATGTCTACTATGCCTAGAAACTCTTAACCACCAAAGCATGATCCAACACCCCAACATAATTTGTAATGCATAAATGTATCACACAAGATCAGATGTTTCTACATAGTCCCCACTCAAAGGTTTTATCCTAAAGGAATTAATCACAAGCCATATCCATCGAATGTTGAGGGAGGTTAGTGAAGTGTGATGATTACTCATCCACAGTCATAAAACCCTAATGAAGTTGTAAATTATTAAAAATACACACATACCTCAACATATCTAGATAAAAATAATATATGAAAACACATCAAAACTCTAACCACTCTAGAGTAACCTCATCATATGACTATCTCCCCAATCCCCACATGCATCCTACGGAGCCATGAAGAAGGATCACTACCAAGACCACCATATGATTTGTCGGTGCCTTAATTAGATGGAAGACTCACATCACTACCTCAAACTAGTTCTCATACACCTGGGGGTCTATCTCACCTAATTATTTAAGGGGTATCTATCACTAAAACTCAAGAAGAGAACTCAACCTATGAACCTCATCTGCTCATATTGTCGGTACCATTTTCTTCTCACTGGGTGGTGTTAATACTGGTAAACTACCTGGATGTAACACCTCCTAAACAAATCCTTAAATAAAAGCCTCATTTTTAAGGTGATCATCCTCATGATCCTACTACTGAATCCTAGCTGTAAAACATCATGGAGGCATCCTAAAATAGACAAGATATACCACGGTCATTGAGTATATCTACAGATATTGTAACGACCCAATATTTTTCAATGGAAATTACTTTATTATAAATATGTCATATAATCACATGAAATCATAACACAATGAACTAATAAGTGCTATGTGACCTTTAAACATATGTTTTTCACTTCTGTAATTTGAATTTCGAAAATCTGACATACACGGTTGTGATTAGTATGTTATTTGGAGTCTAATATGACCATCTTAATTTGTGTGAATAGTAACATAACCTTATGAATAGTAATGTTACCCTTATGAATAGTGACATACCCTAATAAATATTAAACTTATCTATGATATTATATAAATAAAATTCAAGTGGAAGTACGATATTCTTATATCTTAGAGTAAGAAAATAAATGTTATAAAAATCTGTATTTTTCAAGTAAATTCTAACTTTAATTAAATATTAAATTAATAATAATTATAAAATTATTTTTTATAAACTGGATTTATTTTTTGGATTATACACATAGAAAAATGGTTTGGGTGAATTTTTGGTATTTTTCTAAAATACATGAATTTTTTATGAATAGTAAAATATGATAATTCACAATAAATGCTAAAACTTGAATTTAAGTATCATGATTGAGTCATGGATTATGTAAATGGCCACTGGTTCAAACTCACATGAATTTATTACTATTCTTGTCCATGGAATTATTACTATTTGTATTCTTATGGAAAAATAATTATCTAATTTTATAATATTATGAAAACTCTCCTCCCCTCTACTATAAATACCACCCATCCATACCTCTTCTCTTCACTCATCTCAATCCTTTTTCCTTGCCAATGTTCTGCCAAAATATCTCCCCAAACTCCCTCGCCACGTTTAACAGCCTTTGGTCTCATAAAAATACCAAAACCACTCCCCTTAAAAAGCTCTCAAGGTTGATTCAATAGGTAAAATTCCTCTTTTCTTTTCTTTCTTTTGTATGTTCCATTATTCTCTTTTCTTTCCCAACCTATACTCATCCAAATGGTATTAAAAAACCAGTAGCATAAATTTACTTTAATTATTTTATGCTAATGTGTTATTTCGTTATCATCACTCATTTCCCCACCTTTTATTTGAAAGAAATGAAAACACCGTCTGAGATGTGTTAATTTAGCACATTCAAGGACAACAATTTATCAATTTCTATTATATTCTTTAATTATGGTCATGAAATTATTTTTGCTATGGTTTAACCTGATAAAAAATATTTAATATATCCTAGTAAAGGTTAAATAATCCTTTTGTACAAATGGTGTTAAGTTATAAATAAAAACATGTTTGTTGTAATCAAAACCCATCAATTAACCAAAACGGTAATCACTAAGGTTTTATAAAATGATTCAACTTCACTCCAAGTAACCAAATTAAATATTAAACCATGTAACCTTCTAGATGTTCAATAATAAAATTTAACCTCAATTCTGGTAAGAAACCTTCCTCATACAAGTTTATCTGAACTTGAACCAATCATTAAAACCAAGAAAGAAAACGGACCCAAACGATAAAATTGAACCTTATAACCAACCAAAAAGGTCTTGAATGAAATTAAAAAGGTTATTATAACTCATTTTCATATATTATAGGTTCTATAATTATTAATTAAAGAACCAAATTTTTTTATTTAGGTTATTAATATCAAGTGGAGGACACCATCAGACATAAGATAAGGGATCCACTCCATTTCACTTTTATTCAATAAAGTCCTCTATGCTCTGATATTTTATGTGTAATACCTAATGATGGGGTATAATTTAGCACCTTTCCCATACTTACATCATGATTTATAATTTGTGAGAAACCCCTTTCTCTCTCATGAATCCATCTTAATTACACCTGATACCATGTCGATAATCTGTAAGGAATTCTACTTGAACCACCTTAATTCATTCGGGTTTCTCTATCATTCTTTTTAACCAAATGAAGTTGTATTTTATTTTTATGTACAAATTCTACACGATGTTTATATTCTCAAAACTCATGATTCAAGATCCATACCCCATTCTCTTTTGGGGATATACATGCTATTATGTGATTCCCTACTCAATATTTCCCAATAAGAAAACTCATTTTAAGGGAACTTCCAAAATATTTACCCAATTTCAAGTGCACAATATCCTATTTTTTAAGAAAAAATTATCTTTATTAAGTCAGTTTTTTATTATAGAAACTTTCTTGGTTAACTACTGGTTTTGTATAAAATATTTTCCCCTTTTCTATTTTAAAATCTCTATAGTATTTTCCTTAAAACTGTAAAAAATGTTTCAATACTAAATGTTATCAAATCCATTTCTTACATGTTGTCACTTCTATTTGGCATCACTAACCATGATAAATTCCTATTTTACCTTATAAACGTCCATGTATGTTTTAATTACTTTCTTTCATGGACACATTCATGATACTCCCATTAGTTATGCTTTATCTCATGATTTTGGTACCCAATTCCTTCCATGGGTAACCCTTATGTTTATTATATAGGATTATTTATGTGGAAAACATATTAATGAAATGTAAGATGTATTATCCTAGATAGCACTCCAATGCATTGGGTAAAGATGAGTCTCATTAGGTGATATATGTGACGGTCTTGGAAGTTTTCCTTGGCTTGTTCTACTATGTGCAACGGTCTTGGCGGTTAGCCTTAGCTTGTGATACTAGAGGAAATGGTCTTGGTGGTAAGACTTGACTCATACTATATTCATGTTTTATGTTTCTTCCACATTTCTATGATATTATGTTTATATTATCCCATGTTTATATGTTATTATTCCATATGTTACATGCCTTTTTTCATCATGTCATGCCTTTTATCCCATGTGCTAATGCTTTGTTCTTATGTTATTCCCTTTCTGGGATTTTATCTCATCCCTTTGTTCATGTTATCCCCTGGTTATCCTATGAATATGTATGAGAACAATTTAAGATAGGATCTCATTATGGATTTTAAATAAAAATTTGTTTTTATAATGTTTGATTATGTACCTAGTCTTCTAAGACACTATACTTTTCGATCCATGGCTTGTACTCTAATGTATCAATATTCTTAAAATTGTGTAATGTTATATGTAAAAGGATAGGGGCTCTATAGTTGGTATCATAGGATGATCTAGTTATTTTTTTATATTAGGAATAGATCACTTTATTAAAAACCTTAATTATGAGACTAATTATAAGAAAACCTCCCAAAATTTAGGAAAGTATTTATTAAGTGGTTTATCAAGAAAATGCGTCCATGTTTGGATACAAACAGGTAGAGACGGCTCTGGCACAGATGTACCTTGGAGTGAAAACTCCGATAATGAATTTCGGGATTAACAAAGGGTATCCTAGTATATGACAATGGGCAATTTGTACTCTTGGTTTGACACTCTTAGGGGATATGCTTTGGAAAATTTCTGAGCTTTGTACAAACCATTATTAAAGGAATAAAAAAATATCATAATAATATAAGTTAATAAATAGATATAGGATAACCTAGATTTAATCCTAAGGAATCACAAGTTAGGATATACTTCTCCTCTACAAGTTTATCCTATTATGTTCAAAAGTTTCATTTTTTATATTCAATAACTAAGTATTCAAGCCCTTTTATTATAAAATATTTTTCTTAGATAATGGATGGAAATAGAAGAACACGTTCCATAAATCAATATGATAGGAAATGTTGATAATTCCCTAATGATATTCCTGATATGGTTGGAATGGGTGATCAAAACATCATGACAGTACTTTCTCATGTAGCTCAAGTTATAAATAATAACTTGATTCATGTGGAATTCCCTCCTCCTCCAAGGAGATAAAGTTGTTGTAGAATCCTTCACACAAAAAATGCCTCCCATATTTAGTGGATCTTCTAATACCCTCCTTGTGGAATAGTGTATTAACTCCATTGAAAAGATATTCTTCGTCCTCCAGTTCTTAGATGAAGAGAAAGTTGTACTAGCGGTCTATCGTTTTCATGGGGAAGCTGATCGGTGGTGGACACTGACCAATAATCAAAGTCCCATGAGGAAATAGATTCTATGGATTGGAAAGAATTAAAAAGGATGTTTTTTAATAAATATATTCCTCTAACCCTCCATCTCAAGATGGAAAGAGTGTTCCTCAGACTCAAGAAGAAGGAAGATGATTCCATCGGGGCGTATGAAGCAAACTTTACAAGGATTGCAAGGTACACCTCTGTCTTTGTCAGGAACACTAAAATCAAGGTGGATCGCTTCTTTAGTGGGATCAAGATAATTCTATGGAAGGTGTTGGCCATCCAAGACTTTGATAGTTATGAGGAGACTTTTCATTTTTTCCTAAAGGTTGAAATAGAGATTGGAGACTCTTAGTGGTCTCATGGGCCTGGTGATAAGAAGAAAAAATGGAGAACAAAATGGGTGGTTTAACAAAAAAATCCCATGATGGAAAGAATCCAAAATATCCCACTTGAAAAATTTGTGGAAAGAAACATCCTGGGAACTATCTAAAAGCAACCAGGATTTTCCTCAAATGTAGAAAGCTAGGACATCAGGCCAATAACTACCGAAGGGATATGAAAATCCCACTAATGTTGAAGAAAAAGGGAAGGTTGAGATCAATACTCATCCAGTGGTGTAGTGTTACAACTGAAAGGAGCATGGTCATTATGCAAACAATTTCCCTAATCCAAGTTTTGTCGGTGGAAATCAACAACAACTGCCAAGGAAACAAGGAAGGGCATATGATATCACTAATGTTGAGGTAGATTCGGACCACGATGTGGTGATAGGTATGCTAGTTATTCATTAAAGAATAGTAAAGGTACTATTTGATTCCGATTCTATGAATTTTTTCATATCTTTCAAGTTTAGTATTACTATTCAAACATCACCTCAAATTTCAGAGGAAAAGTTATCTTTGAGAAAAGAAAATGGGGAAATCGTTGCGTCCATGGTTTATAACCCCTCCCTGGTTAACATTTGTGGACTGAACCTCCAAGAAAATCTCTTCATACTTAGTTTAGTATATTTTGATGTTATATTGGGCATGGATTGACTGTCTTTATACAAAGACAACATCAACTGTCGAGAAAGGGAGACCACTCTTCCCATCCCGAGGTATCCTCCAATTCATTAAAAGTGTAAGGAGGAAGCTGAATATCTATTTGAATCATCATCTCAAGTATGGATATTTCTTCATTATGAGAAATAATTTCTAGATCAAATGATCTAGACAAAGGAGAGAAACATTCTTGAATACATGCCCATCGTAATGGATTACACTGATGTATTTTATAAAGAGTTTTCTGGTCTTCCTCTAGACCGAGAGTTTGAGTCCCAAATTGAACTTATTCCTAGATCTCTGCCTACATAAATAACACCTTATAGAATGGACACCATAGATTTGGAGGAGCTAGAAGTTTCAGGAGAATTTGGAGAAGGGTTTTATATGCCCAAGTGCTTCACCTTGGGGTTCGCCAATCCTCTTCATCAAGAAGAAGTATGCATCAATGGACCACTGTATTTATTATCGCGAGCTCAATAAAATCATGATAAAGAACAAGTATACCCTTCCAGGAATAGATTATTTGTTCGATCAGCTTTGTGGGGCCAATTATTTCTCTAAGGTGGACCTTTGGTCGGATATCTCCAATTAAAGGTGAGGAAGGAAGATATTCCCAAGACTGCCTTTAGAACGAGGTATGGACACTATTAGTTCATAGTGATACCCTTCAGACTCACTAATTCTCTAGAAATTTTCATGGATTTAATGAATAGAGTCTTTAGAGATTACTTCAAAAAAAAATTGGTAGTCTTTATTGATGATATTATGATATACTCCAAGAGAAAGGAGAAACATGACGAGCATTTGAATATTTTGTTAAAGACTTTGTGAATGGAGAATTTGTATGAAAAGTTCAGTAAATATTAGTTCTAGATGGCAGATGTATCATTCTTGGGGAATGTTATCACTAGGAAAGGGATATCTGTGGACCCTTCCAAGACAAAGACAATCGAACAGTGGCCCAGGCCAACATCTGTAACAGAGATCCTTAGCTTTTTTGGTCTAGCTAGGTATTATCAATGATTTGTGAAAAACTTTTCATCATTGTCAAACCCAATTACCAAGCTGACATGGATGGAGTAAAGTTAGTTTGAACTCAATAATGTAAAGACTATTTGAAGGAGTTGAAAAAGAGGCTTATCATTATGCCAATACTCACACTACCAACAAGTGGAGAACTCATTGTAGTGTATAGTGATGCTTCAAATAAGGGATTAGGCTATGTGATAATGAAAAATGATAAAGTGATATCCTAAACCTCAAGGAAGCTGAAAATCCATGAGCCAAACTATCCCATGCATTATCTAGAGTGGGAGGTTGTGATCTTTGCATTGAAAATATGGCGGCATTATCTCTTTGGGGAGAAGTGTGAGATATATATTAATCACAAGAGTCCCAAAAATATATTCCCACAGAAAAAGAATAATATGTGCAAAATAATATAGATAGAGATCATTAAGGATTATGACTGCTCAATCCACTACCATCTCGGTAAGGAAAATAAGGGGGAAGATTCTCTATGTAGAAAAGATCCTACATCTTTATCAATGATGAGAATTTAAAAGGATTTGATATTATTGGATTTTCTGACGATAGACATGGTAATTATTAATAGAGGATCATTATCAATCCTCTCTCAAATGATTACTCAACCATATCTCATGTAGCAAATAAAGGATGCTCAAAGAGAAGATGTCGAAATTCTAAAAACGGTGGAAGCTATCAAAAATGGGAAATCCTCAGAGTCAAAGAATGATGAGGAAGGATTTGATAGATTCGGGTCACGATTATGTGTACCATCTGATCCAGAAATAATAAAGTAGCTTTTGAATGATGCCCATAGCTCAACCTTCCTTATTCACCCAGGAAGCACAAAGATGTTTTGAGATCTCTAAGAAAACATGTTTTGGGATAATATAAAAAGAGAAATTCCTTAATATACATCAAAGTTCCTATTATGTCAATAAATGAAGGCTGAAAAGAAAATTTTTAAGGGGTTGATGCAACCACTACCCATACCAACATGGATGTGGGAAAACCTTACCATGGACTTTATCACTGAACTTCCAAGGAAATCCAGAAGAAACAATGCTATATGGGTTATTATGGATGGTCTTACAAAGACAACTCACTTTATCACAATTCTAGAGGACTTATCATTGGATCAACATGCATGAATATATATATATATATATCAAAGAAGTGTTAAGGATTCTAGGAGTACCACTATCTATTGTATCTAATCATGATCTGAGAATCATCTTAAAGTTCTGGAAAAGTTTCCAACATGCTCTAAGCAATGAACTAAACTTCAATAAAACCTATCATCCTCCAACTAATATCCAATCTAAGAAAACCATTTAAACACTAGAAGGCATGTTGATTGCATGTTCTATGGAATTCAAAGGAGGATGGGACCAACATATTCCACTGGTTGAATTCTCCTACAACAACAATTTCCACTCAAGCATCTAAATGGAACCATATGAAGCCCTTTATGGGAAAAGGCACAAAATACTGGTGTGCTGGGATGAAGTTGGTGATAGTAAGATTCTATGAGGAGAAATAGTTGAAGAAATGGTGTAGAAGGTGAAAACCAATCAGTATCACATCAAGGCAACCCAAAGTCGATAGAAGAGTTATGAAGACAATCGTCGACGAGACCTTGAGTTCAAAGTTGGAGACATGGTATTTCTATGCATATCTCCATGGAAGAAGGTCATGGGGTTTGGAAAGAAGGTAATTTAAGTCCCAGGTACATCGTCTCATTCGGGATCCTTGATCGTGTCCCAGTTGTGGCCTATCAAATAGCAATTCCACCAACCATGTCCAAAGTACATGATGTCTTTCATGTATCCCTATTAAGAAAGTACATAAAAAACCCTTCACTTTTACTCTCATCATAGGTGGTACTATTGGAGGATGATCTTTGTTATGATGAGAAGAAAATGAAGATCTTGGATTGTAGAGAAAAATCTATACGTAACAAGACTACTCACCTGGTCAAGGTACTATGGTGGAACCATAAGTACGAAGAGGAAACAAGGGAACTCGAGTAGGAAATGAAGGAAAATTACATGAACCTGTTTATATCCTAGAATGTAATAAACAATTTTGAGGGTGAAATTTCATAAGGGGGGAAGAATGTAACAACCCAATGTTCTTCAATGGAAATTCCATTCTTATATATATGTCCAATAATCACATTACATCACAACACAATGAACTAATAAGGGTTTTGTGACCATTAAACATAATTTTTTCACTTCTTTAAAATGAATTTAGAAAACTTGATATACATGGTTGTTATCAGTAAGTTATTTAGAGTATAATATTACCAACTTAATTTTTGTTAATAGTAACATACCCTTATGAATAGTAATGCTACCCTTATGAATATTGATATACACTAATTAATAGTAATCATACCTATAATAGTATATAAATAAGATTCAAGTGGAAATACAATATTGGTATATCTAGGAATAAGAAAAATAAATGTTTTAAAATCGGCATTTTTTAAGAAAATTAGGATTTTAATTAAATATTAAATTAATCATATTTAAAAAATTATTCTTGAAAAATTGATTTAATTTTTAGATTTTAAATTTTGAAAAATGGTTTGGGTGAAAATTTTTAATTTTTCTAAAATACATGAATTTTTTATGAATAGTAAAATACGATAATTCACAATAAATGCCAAAACCTGAATTTCTACATCATTCTTCAGTCATGGATGATGTAAATGGCCATTGGTTGAAACTCAAATGAATTTATTACTATTCTTGGTCATGTAATTATCACTATTGGAAGTCTTATGGAAAAATAATAAACTAATGATTATAATATTATTAAAACTCTCTTCCCCACCACTATAAATACAACCCATCCTTACCTGTTCTTTTCACTCTTATCAAGACTTGTTCCTTGCCAATATTCTATCTCAATATCTCCCCAATATCCCTTCCCAATTCCAATAGCCTTTGGTCTCCTAAAAATACCAAAACCTCTCCCCTTAAGAAGATATCAAGGAAGGTTGATTCAAGAGGTAAAATTCCTCTTTTCTTTTCTTTCATTTTTATGTTCCTTTGTTATCTTTTATTTCATAACCTCTACTCATAAAAATATTATGAAAAATATAGTAACATTAATGTACTATACTATTGTTATTATAATGGGATATTTCACTATCATCTCTCCTTTCCCCTCCTTTTATTTGAAATAAATGAAAACACCATTTGAGATGAGTTAATTTAGCACATTCAACGACAACAGTTTATCAATTTCTATTGTCATCTTTAATTGTGGTCATAAAACCATTTTTTTATGGTTTAAAAAGATAAATATATGTAATATAACCAAGTTATTTTTCATTATTCCTTTTTTTACAAATTGTATTAAGTTATAAAGAAAAACATGTTTGTTGTAATCAAAACCCATCGATTAACCAAAACGATTTCCAATAAGTTTTTATATAATGATTCAACATCACTCCAAGTAAAAAAATTAAATTTTCAACCATGTAACCATCTGTATGTCTAATAATAAAATGTAACCTCAATTCTGTACAAAAAAATTCATCATACATGTTTATCCAAACATGAACCGATCATTATAACCAGAAAGAAAATGGACTCGAACGATGAAATTAATCCTTATAACCAATCAAAAAGGTCTTGAATGAACATAAAAAGATTATTATAAATATTTTATATATATAATATTTTCTTGACTTATTAATTAATAAACGTAATTTGATTATTCAGGTCATTAATATACAGTGGATAACACCATCAGACTTAAGGTAAGGGATCCTCTCCATTTCACTTTTATTCAAGAATGTCTTCTATGGTATTTAATTTTATGTGTAATAACTAATGATGGGGTACTATTTAACACCTCCCCCATACTTCCCTGATGATTTAAAATTGATTATGAAACTCTTTATGTCTCATGAATCCATCTTAAGTACACCTGATACCATGCTGATAATCCATAAGGAATTCTACCCGAACGGTCTTTATTCCTTCAGGTAGCTCTATCTTTCTATTTACACAAATGATTTTGTCTTTTATTATTATGTAAAACTTCTACATGATGTTTATATTCTCTAACCTCATATTTCAATAACCATCCCTCATTATCTTTTAGGGATATACATGATTTTAAGTGATTCTCTCCTCAATACTTCCCAATAAGAAAACTAGTCTTAAGGGAACTTCCCCAAATTTCAGCCAATTTCAAGTGAAATATATCCTCTATTTTAAGCCACCACTGTGTTTATAAAATCATTATTTTTAATATTAAAACCATCTTGGTGACCTTATTTTTTTATATAAAATATTGTTCCCTTTTCAATTTTAAAATCCCTATAGTATTTTCCTTAAAACCGCACAAAAATGTTTTAATAATAAAAGTTCTCAAAAACATTTCATACATGTTGTCACTTCTGTTCGACATCACTTACCATGATATATTCCTATTTTAAATTATGAACATCCATGTCTGTTCTAATTCATTTCTTTCATGGACACATTCATGATATGCCCATTGGTTATGCTTTATGTCATGAATGTGGAACCCGATACCTTCCATTGGTAACCCTTATGTTTTTTTATGTATGATTGTTTATGTGGAAAACATATTAATGAAATGTTAGATGGGTTATCCCAGATAGTTCTCCA
The DNA here is from genome assembly GCA_963277665.1 of Viscum album. Taxonomy (NCBI): domain Eukaryota; kingdom Viridiplantae; phylum Streptophyta; class Magnoliopsida; order Santalales; family Viscaceae; genus Viscum; species Viscum album. Next base: position 157,228,082 of record OY728125.1, read on the forward strand.
ATTCATTGGGAAAAGTTGAGCCACATTAGGCGTTATATGCGACGGTCTTTGCAGTTATCCTTAGCTTGTGCTACTATGTGCAATGGTATTTGTGGTTAGCATTGGGTTGTGCTACTATGGGAAATGGTGTTGGAGGTTAGGATTGACTCATACTAAATTCATGTTTTATGTTTACATTGCATTTCTCTGATTCCATTTTTATATGATCTCATGTTTATATGTTATTATTCCATATGTTACATTCAATTTTTTCATCATGGCATACCTTCTATCCCAAGTGCTAATGCATTGTTCTTATGGTTATTCACTTACAGGGATTTTTTATCATCCATTTGTACATGTTATCCCCAGGTTATCCAATGAAGATGTATGAGAACAATGGAAAATATGAGCTCATTATAGAGTTTAAATAAAAATCTTTTTATAATGTTTGATTATGTACCTAGTCTTCAAAGACACTAGAATTTTCGATCCTTAGCTTGTACTATGATGTGTAATTATGATTAAAATCATGTAATGTTAAATGTAAAAGGATAGGGTCACTATAGAGATTACTCAAGAAGTAAATATAAACAAAAACCCTTTGTTATATGAAGCATGTACCAATGTTTTCTCCTAAAACTAGTGTCTACATGGAAGATGTCAACAAACATGTTTTCATAATCAGGGTGTGTGGATACATTGTTCTCTACCCCAACACTAGTGTTCCTAGCCTTAGAGTCGCACTTGAAACACTTAACACTATTTCCATAAACCCAAACCAATCTCACATACTCTAGTTATAATGTATAACTAGTTCCTCTGATACCACTACATCACGACCTAGCCCAATACATCCAAATCCACAACTACCCCAAGACCACCTTCAATGGGCCAAGGGATGATAACCATCATTGAGTAGGCATATCACACAAATGGGAGCACTTATCTTAATGTACCTGTACAAATCAACACATCAATAAGTCCACCAATATAAATAAAAACAATTAAAACCTATAAATTATGAGAGTAAATTTTTAAATTAAACCATTGGAACACACCTCGATCTATCTAGTTTACTAAGCTCTGCCTAGTCCTGACCCCTCTAAGATTCTGTCAAAAAAATTTCTATCTGTATAAGACACAACACATGGGGAAGTTGTACATGAAGGGGTGAGTATAACAATACCCAATAGGACACCCATAAATCACTAAGAAAATAATATCAAGAGTATTATTCATCACATCACTCGGATATGTCAACAATATACATAAAAAGAATATCCAGATATATTCATAATATACACACAACTCATGTAAGATCAAATATGCATTCCAGCCTATGATTCTTTCTCCAAGGTTACATATAACACTCATCCCTGATAACACACTCCATGAGTTAGATAACACTTATGTTGTATGTTCAAGAGGAGTTTACCATTAGGTATTTCCATAGGAAGTAAATGATAGAAGTATGAATATATTTATACATGAATGAAAATAACACCCAGATCCATGGGGTATATCGATAACCCAATATGTATTAACCCACTAAGTAGGGGATCGATTCCCATTTAGTTTTGATCAAAAAGATACCATGAACCCCACCAAGAGAAATGATAAGGATAAAAGATATCACTCTAAACCTCATGAATGGATTACAACAACTCTATATGAGACAGAAGTTCCTTAGATGGGATCACCTTCATATGTATATGACGCGACTCAATTATAAATCCTTAGGTAATGGATCAAGGTAACATACCCTAATGAAATTTTTCCAACTTAAAGAGGACAAGGTCTCCAATCCATCATTGAAGAAGTACACAACATGTACTAGAAGTACTTGTATTTTCCATTCGACACTAGGTCTTCCCATATATCATGGATTGTGCCCATGTCTATGTCTGTATAGACCAGTTCATGCCTTTTTACTTGGACATGTCCATATACATGGGTCTACCCATATACTTGAGGCCCAGATGTGTTCTTAGCCATGTTCTTGGCTATGTTAATAGTCATGTTAATGGCCTTGTTCCTATCTATGTGCCTTCCCATGTGCCAGAACATGTCCATATATGTGTAATCTTAGGTAACATGTTGAGTTTATAAGATAGATCACATTTTGTGTGACATGTTTCACAAGCTATGTGACCCTTATATCCTCTACAAAAACCCTAGAACCACAGGTAGTTCCCCACACAATGTGTATTTAGGGATTACATGTCATGTATATCATGATTTTCCATAACCCAAAGAACCATTTAACACATCATAATACACTCCTCAAACCAATTATCCAGCCATTCATCACACTAGAAAACTTGGATCTAGACTGAACGAGCATCACCTTCATTGATCATCAGAATTTGGCCATTAAAATCATATGGGAAAACCATATATTTTATATTGTTACTGCTATACATGAAGACCCATGTGAATAACCCTGATCCAGTCACAATATGTCATCATAGCATGATCTCATTGTCAAAATAAACCTAGATATATGGTATCAACCCATTTCCCCAAGAAATGGGTCTATAATGACGGATTAGAAACTATTTATTGAACCACTGGCCAAAACAAAAGTCCACGATTAACAAATGAAGAATTGGGGTAGAAATGAACAAAACACAAACACGAGGAATAAACCTCAGACAATGTTTTTTACATGATTAATTTCCTTTGGAATGATGAAAGAATTGATCCAATATGATCAACAAATAAATCCCCCAAATCATGAATATTCTAACCCGCACCCTCAATATGCTTGATAAGTGAATCAATTCGTTAGTTGATTGATTCACATTCATCATAGGAATAATTAAAAAAGGGTGAATTCATATAAAACAACATCCATACTTGATATGGATTTATTACTAATGAAGAATGAATCTATATCGTTGTCATTGGTGAGATACCTGAATTCTGATGGCACAGTGATCCTCAATCTCCATCCAAACTGATGTTATCTTCCAAGACCAAAAGTCCTTTAGATCTCTATGGTTAAGTAGGAAACCCTGAGATTCAATCATAACTATGTATTTATAGTGTAAAATGGGTTTATACATCAACATAATTAAATAATTAAATTATTTATTAATTTTATTATTTACTCCCCTGATGGATTTTAACCATACCTCTATTTCTCATGATGATTATGTTACAGAAGGTTTAAAGTGAATTCTCTTAACTAAATAGTGGCCTCTAATTTATGATCAAAGTCCTTGTTTTATAGTTATTCCACTTGTTCAGGAAACTGTGCATATGTGATATCTAATTATTTAATATATTTCAAAAATAATAATTTTGAGCTCCACAGGCTTTAGAATCTCACTCCACCATAGCACCAATCTCTAAAAATAATCCATATAATATTATAATGTAATAAAAATAAAAAACATTGTTGTTAAATAAAGCATTCTAACTACTAGCTACTCTCATTGAGTAATGAGCCATGTAAATACAGGTATTTCAATGGGTGTGTTTGTTTTTTGTTTTCAATAAAAGTCCATAATCTCTAAATAGAGGTGAAGTTTGTTCTATAATAAAAATATATATAAAAAGAAATGATCATTAATTTCACACCTCCTCCTCTTAATGATCAAATAGATCTTGATTGGTCCATTCATTAGGTTATTAGTTTTTCTAAATCATGGAAAAACATTATGAAACAATGTAATTTTGTTCCTAGGGATTAAATTAGTCTTATTTAAGTATATAATTCTTTTTGGAGTTCATGTCATCCTCTTTTGGCTCACTAATAATAATTTGTATATTTTATGTGTTGAATAATTATGTTTAATGGGTCCTTTGATTTTTTCTAATTAATTTCTTATGAATCTCTAGGCCTCAATGAAGGTTATTTCATTTATAACACCTGATAAATGTTATTAGACACAAATGAGATAAGTAATTCTGTCCTATATACATTATATTGATATAAGACTCTATGTTTGAGTTTTCAAATTTAATTAATCATAAATTTTCTATGAATAATAACTTCTATAAAAAATTATAATGTGTTTCATTATTTTAAAATAATTATTTTTATTGATATACACGTTTTATTGATAATTTTAATATCAAAATTTTTTATTTTTATTTTAAAATTTGTATTTTGAAATAATTATACAAAAAATATGTTATCATTTGGAACTACATTAAATTTATGTAAAAGTGGGTATAAAATATGTTTTAAATTTTAAATGGTATTTTTCAATAATAGAATCATTTAAATGAGTTTATTTCAATTCAAATATATCATTAATGGTTTATTAAAAACATTTTTTATATTGTATTTCTATGTTTGGTTTGATAACATAGTTTATTTTAATTTCTGTCATCATATAACATGATCACATATGGATTATTTTAAATGACTTATTTATTATTATTGAGATATTATGGGGATCTTTCTAATAAGATAGTATGTATAGAAAATTTTGCATATATTTATATAAAATCATACGTTTTAGTCTGTGTTTTCAAACATTATTAGAATACTTAGGATTACAATCAAGATTTATTTAAATGTTATTCACTGATTATGCTTTGATCATGCACACTATGTGGGTCGTTGCCCCCATTATTCTTAGATTAGGTAAGTTAGGTAACTAGGTAGGATCACATTGTTGCAAGTAGGGTAGTTTCATCAAGAAATATATTTTATATTTTCCTATTAAAATACTAATGTGAATATCTCATAATGGAAAGAATTAGGTTTTGGTTTTATTTATTTTTTAAATAGGTTTTTGTATTTTATATTATTTAATAAAATTTTATAATTTTTATTATACCAAAATGATTTACGAAATGAAAATAAAAAAGTCACCATCTTTATTTTCAAAACATACTTTATAATAAAATTAAATTTTTTACTCTTTTATTTTCAAACTAGATTGTGTTTTTAACTTAGAATAGTATTATATAGAATCATTAGATGAATAATGCTAGGTTTATATTTGTTACCTCAATGTATACCTTTTATGTGAATGTAGATTAATAATTTTTTCATCCTATAGTTATATAAAAACATTTATATTTCATAGGAGTTAGACCATAAGCTGGTATATGAAGATATAGGGGTGGTGGTATAAAATAATTGTCATGTGTCAAATGGAGTTATATTTGTATTTAAATTTATTTTCATTCTATAATAGTTTTATTTTCCAATTCACCCTAGCCTTTATACTTATTCATTATTTAATGTCATATATTATCATTGTGTATAAAGTTAATTTTAGGATTGGATGATTATTTTATTAATCAATCCATATTTAGTTTTTTTAATATTAAAAAAATTATTTTTCATATAATATTCAAAATACAATGGATTTTCCCACCGTGTCAAAATTTTTTTTAAATCTATTATATTTTAATGATTATTTAAATTGTAAACTCAGTCCCATTATTCATCCTATGATTTAATTGGAACTAGTTTCAGCCTACGATGATCAAGAATTCATATTAGGATTATTACATGATGTTTTGGGTATTTAGTTAGCATATCTAAGTTGGTTCGTTACATGAATCATGTTAAGGATGAATTTAAAGTTTATTGCATCGAACGATTATCTTAATTTCCTAGAAATTATAGAGTTGAAATAATTTTAATATGTACCTTTAATATTCTTCATTTATAAATATTTACTTTTTTGTATGATTAAGATAAGATTCCTCTCATGAAAGTTAGATTTATTTGAGATTATTATTGATATATTTTTTCTTAGGGAAAAGATAAGTTTCATTGATATGGAAATATGATACCCAAATATCGAACATATTTTTCTAGTTGAATTTAAATTTAAAAAATAACTACATATTTTCTAATTCATAGTGTTTTAAACGATTTTATAATAGATTATAAATGATTATTTATTTTTTCAATTATAGAATAATTTGAATGAAATCGTCAAAAACTGTGTTGTTACTTCTTACTTTCGAAGCCATAGTTTATCAAGGAAAAAAATATAAAACATGACTAATGAAAATAGTCATCTTTATTCTAGAACTGGGGAAAATAATATGAGTGATTCCTTTATAATGTCATAACACAGTTTTAGATATCATTCCATTTAAATAATATCATGGTGAGTAGAACGTAGTGGTTATGCTACTTGTTTTGGACCTAGAAATATCTCAAATTCATTGTAGTGATATAAAATAAAAATAAACAAGATATTGAAACTATATTGTTGTATTAATTTTATAGAAAGAAGATATTTTCATATAGAGAATTTGAATTCATTTCATATATGGCCAGTTTTTTTTTATAAAATCCTCATTCCTAGAACATGATATAAGGAAATAGAAAACCAAACCACAAGATTAACCAAGGAAAGTAATGATAAAATGAAATGAAATAACAAACATGAACACCCCATTGTTTCTCTTCATCTTTTCATGATCTATATAGATGATTTAATTTTCCTACTAACTTAAATGATTTACCAACTTCTATAGATCTCTATCAACTGAATAGAATAATTTAAATCATTCCTTGGTCCATATTTAAATCCAATGAAATACTGGAATCAATATTTAGTTACTGAGAGAAGAAGAAAGAGATAGATTTTTTGTTTTTTATAAGATTAATTGGTAATATAAAAAAATATTTCATTGAAATAATTTTACAAAGAACAACTTCATTAAATCAATGAATTTATTAATGGTCACATGCTTTATTTGTTCGATGTGATGGTTCCCACTATCCCCCTAAAAGTGGTGTTTTTAAAATCTAATAACAAATGATATGGAGTGTTGGAAAAGCTTCATATGTTATAAAACAATGAAAAATATTTATTTACTATATTTTAAAAATTACAATAGTTACCTGATTAATTACGATATTTTTAAAATCATTTAAAATTCACATAATCTTTAATACATCATCACATGATACATTAAATGAAAAAATTGTGACAATCACCACAGCATAATTGGTAAAATAATATCTTACATCATTAAGTATAAAAAATTAAAAATGAAAAAACAACTGGACCATATGATAAATAATAGTGTGGTTAAATTCACCACATCATGGCATATATTTTAGTATATATATCCAAAAATATATAACTTACATGAAATCCTCCAATACATCATGAAAAAATTTCAAACATTTTTTTCATTCATTGAATTTCTTTGGGTATGATTATTAGACAAATTCTCTCAAATTTTAGACAAACACCTTATAAAAAATTAATCATTTTTAAATAGAAAACTATATAAGCAAGTAATACTTTATCTTATTAATAAAAATTATGTATTCCTTAATACATAATTGTGAGTAACCAGATCCTGCTAAAAGATATATTTTTTAGTTTATTTCCATTTAATTTAGTGTGTGTAAGCTTTCGTTATGTTTTTTATTGACCTAAATTATAAAAAAAATATTTTTATTACTCATAAACGAGTTAATTTTATGCGGATCAATTTTAAAAATAATTGTGTGAATTCATTTTTATGCTGAAAAGGCATTTTTCTAAAAACACATTATCATTTCGTTTTTCATACTTATATTAATATTACTTTTTAACAAACATTAAAATTGAATATTGTGAAATTAAATTCATATTTATGACAATATTTTGAATTTTTTTTAATAAGTTCTATTTTATTTCTTGTTATGGAATTATGTTTCCATGGTAAAAAGTTAGTCACCATAGTATAGGATTAAATGAGGAAAAGTTTTTAAAAATATGATATAAGGTCCCAAAATCATATATATAATATTATTTTATGAGTTATTTCAACCAAAAATGTATCATCCTAAAACATTTTCTATTCTAGACAAATTTTCTTTGAATGATACATTAATATTATCATAAAACATTGAATGTTTACATGAATTTCACTCACCACACTTATAAAAGGATCCTTTCACCCCTCACTTCCCCATATTGATTGAACACCCTATATAAGAAAATACCAAACCAAATGCATAAGAAACAAAATTACACATGTCCTGTTTCTTTTTTTCTCTAAAAAGACCTATTAAATAATCATTAATGGTTTTTTCAATTGAAATTGTCTAAATAAATGGTATATATTCTAACTAAGCTGTTTCAAGTGTATTTATTATTAAACCTAGTAAAAATATTATATAACCATATTAAAATAATTAAATTATTGTAATTATGGTTTTTAAATGTAATTTTTTTATATAACAACAATTATCTACTTTATTTTCATCCATATAAAAATGAAAATTTTGTTTGTGAGCATGTAAAGTCTACCAAATCCATGGAAAATGTATTTATTCTTTCATCACCACCCTAAAAGGATATTTATTATGTTGGATAAAATCAATAATTATGATATTTATAAAATAATTATGATTATATAAAAATATTATCTTTCTTCTTTCCATTAGACCTGTTGGAAAGTGAAAACATCTCTCGTGTGTGTCTGCGAACTACCACCTCTATGAATGACATGTTTCATTTTTTACCACTTACATACATGTATGGTTCTAAAAGTGTCTATAATGAATAAATGAATTTTTATAATATTATTAATTTTTTAAAATATAATTAAACCATTTTATGTCACCTTTTACATCATTTAACACATATAAGATGACCAAAAGACCCCAAAATGTCCGACGTGAACTTAACTAATTTAGTGACCAAATAAAATATAGTAAAAATGAAATAAAATGAATAATAATAAATAAATAAATAAACATCAAAAATTAAATAAATTAATTAAATAATTAACATAAGTGTAATATTCAATAAATTTAAAGGCGTATTTGGTGAATTCGGACTCTGGGTAAGGGGTTTTTCTATAAAACTTTGTTTTAAATTTTTTTAAGTTTTCTTTTCAAAATTTTCACTTAAATATACATATTTTTATGTGGGTTAAATAATTTTCTTGTGTATACTCAAATGGTTGTTTGAGGTAATTTTTAACTACCATTTAATTTATTTATAAAGGTTTAAAAATGAACCTTTTTAATATTTTCTGAATGGTTCATTTTTTACATTATTTATAAAGGGGTGAAAATATTTTTTTATAAATTTTCTACGTGAACTCATTTTACATATATGTGAATGTCTTTATGAGTTTTATGAGGAAAGTGAAACCTCATTTGTGTTTTATTCATGATATTGTTCTTATAATTTATATATTATGACTGGTGGGTCTGATATATCCCTCAAATGTATTCGGTAATGATATGTTCTCTGAAGGAGATATGTTGGAATTAGTTGGGTAGGTTTTTCCATTTTAGGGGTTCATGTAAGGATGATTATAAAGAAATTTCCTTAATATTCATACATTATTTTTCTAGGTTTAATATTATTTTTTTAAAATATTTAGATTTTTTATGTTTAGAAAATGATATTATTATTAAAGGAAAGGTATGACTTTTTAAAAATAAATATTTTATTTTTCATGGAATGGTTTTCATGAGTTCGTATGTTTCCACAAGTAACTTTCGTGATAATGATTTTTCCTTTATTCTTAATTATAAAATGTTTTATGAAAAACATTAAGAAAGGAATTTTATTTCTTGAATAAGTAACTGATTATTTGAACATAATGATTATTATATAAAAAGGAATATTTCCTTGTGGGTTTTTATGTTTTCCAATAAAAAATATGTTTTATTTATTTATTTTTTACCCATTTCTAATATATATATAGAAATTCCACATTTTCAAATGTTTTTATGGGGACTAAGGATGTAAATTAAATATAAAAGGCTACACATTTATCAAAGAAGAATTTTCTTGAAAAAAACAAGTGTTTAAAGAAAGAAACATATATGTAAACCAAGAATTTTATTTTTTTGGGAAAAAATAAACATTGTGTTAAAGTATACACTTTTTATGTAATAGTTTTCCTAATTATCTAATATTATAAACATAAAAGATCCTATAAATATAGGAAATTGAAATTCTTGTTATAAATCATTTAATTATAGGTTGATTATGTTAAGGTTTGTTAGATATAGTTTCAAATATGGATTTATAACACTTTAGATGATAAGATATTGTTAAGAAAAGAATATTTATAGATACTAATATATATTTATATTGTAATGAGATATTCATCAATAATTTCCATGTTTTTTTCCATTCTATGTCTATTTCGGAATGATTTTTCATAAAGGAAAGATGGATAATTAGATGGGAAGGAAACAAGAAGATAATATAAATTTGAACTAAAAACTTAGAATAGTTGGAGTTGGATATAAGAATATTTTGGATGTTGTAACTCAATTGAACCAAGATATTAACAATGGTACACATGCAAGGGAGTGACCTAGTTCACTATAGAAAAATATTCCTATATGAGATCATTTCATGAAATGGTACCAATTAGACTTTGATGGAACCACAAAACTAGTAGTGAATAAAGGATGGATTAATTATTTAGAGAATATATTTGATATTTTTGGATATTCAACGAATTATAATTTAAATCTTTATATTTATCCTTTTTTAGGTGAATCTAATTAGTGGTAGAATTTTCTTAAGAATACTGAAGAAAATTATGATATTGATACCATAGAATTTATTAAATTTAAGGATCTTTAACATGGGTAAAATATTCCTAATTTTTTTTAAATATAATGAAAAGTAAATTCAAAAAGTTGAAATTAAATGAGGAGGATTTAGTTTCATCATATGAATTAAATTTTACTATACTGGGCTATTATACACCAAATATTAACTTGGAATATGATAATAAATTTGATATATTTTACTCACTGTTGAAACCAAGTTTATAAATCGATTTACTTACTCATGAGTCTAAAAGTTATGAGAAAATTGTTCGATGTGATTACAATGTTGGAATGGTGTTAGATGAATTTTATAAAAACAATGATAAGAAGTGGTTTGGGTTGTAAGAAATGGGTAAGAATCCATTTAGGAAAAATGAATGTAAAAAAATTGAACTTCAATATTGTGATAAGTGTGGTAAAAAAATAATTCGGGTGAATGTCTTATAGGATTTGAAAGGTTTTAACAATTTGGTATGTAGGGAAATCTAACTCATGACTATAAAGAAAATATAAATGGTCATGTTAATACCAATGATTAAAATTCTATAGAGAAGTATTTTAACTTTAATGATATAGTCAATTATTAAAGTGTGTATTCAAAAAACATTATGAAGGATATATATCATCAATACTAAAATAAAAAGGGTTTGAAAACAATATTTGTCCCTACCTCATAAACTTTATGATCATTAAATGAAGTGGTGAAAGGTAAATTACTTTTTTACTAAAAGTATGCCAATGTATTTTTTGATTTGGGATCTAAAAATTATTTTATTTTTGGAAATTTTCTAGTAAATATAAATATCACCCCCAGATATAAAGATATAACTTTTGGTAAAAACTCTTTGGGGAAGTATTGAAGCAATAAATATTTATAATGAACCTTTTTATTATCATCAACAAAATGGTTTTTGCAATAATTTTTTTTCTTATCCATGGTATAGTTTGATGTTATTATTATTATAGACTGGTTTTTATCATGATATGGTAGATTTTATAGGTAAAGAAGTCATATTCATTTTTTAGAGTGAGTTTCAATTCATATATTAATGAATTTTTTGATGTATTTTCTAATGACATAGGTAGTGTTATTCATTGTTGAGTGGTTTAATTCAGCATTAACATAGTTCATAATGATAATTTTATTACAAAACCTCTTTATCAACTTTCTCTAGTATTGCTATTGGAATTAAAAAATCAATTATAACAATTACATGATATGGGTTTCATCCACCCTATAAATTCACCTTATAGTGATATTTGTGATTTTTTTCAAGGGTAGCCCTTTACCTAGAGTTGCTTCAGCTACCATCTTGGCACTTATTCCTAAATTCCAATTGTTGAGTGGTTTTTGGAAAATTTCATCCCAGTAGTATGTGTAATTTGTTTATAAAGTGTTGGCCACTATTCTCAACAAAAGTTTTTCCCTCCATCTTCTTCTACGTGTATCTAAAGAACCATGTGGCTTTAGTAAAGGGAGAAGAATTCAGGGCGCTATTGGTCTTGCCCAAGAAATGATCACTGATCTTGATAAAGTACTGATTGGAACAAAGTTTATGGTTAATATTGGCATGGAAACAGGCCTATGATCAGATGGATTGGTCTTTTCTCACTAAATTTCTTAGAAGATGTGGTTTTCTATTGGGTTGGCGATCTCTTCAACATGTGATTTTCTTTTCCTTGGTTCTCTATTTCCTTAATAGGGAAAAGGTTTGGTTTCTTCAAATAATCAACGGGATTGAGATAAGGTGATACTATATCTCCAAGATTATTCATTCTCGCCCAGGATGTTCTCAGCATAAATCTTAACAAAAGTCTTGATATTGGATTGATTCATCCCTTTAAAGGGCGGTATGGATTCTCTAGTATTTATCATATTTTTTGGCTGATGATATGTAATTTTTCCTAAATGGTAGTGCCAATTCTATTCGAAATTTCAATTTGAATCTTTCTTAATATTGAAATAAATTTGGCCAACGTGTCAATACTAATAAAAGTGGGGTATTTATCTCCACCAAGTTTTCTTATAGGAGATTTGTTCTCTTTTAGAATATAATTGGTTTGGCTAAGAAAAGTTTCCCTATGGAATATTTAGGTGCCCCTTTATCTAATGGGAGAGTCATAATTTGTCATTTTGATTCCATTTTGTCCAGAATTATGGGAAGGATCCAAAATTGGAAGAGTCGTTTTTATCCTTTGGGAGAAGGATCACTTTGGTAAATGTGTGCTTCATTCTATTCTTGTGCATGTGTTATCTGTGTGTAAACCTCGTAAAGTAGTGATTAGAAATATTTAAAAGATTCTAAATAGCATTATATAGGACTCGCATCGTGAAGGACATCGTCATTGGGATAGTTGGTCCAAACTAGCAAGACCTTTTCTGGAGGGGGGGTTTAATCTCAAAGGTGTTGATGAAAATATGTGGTGAATGCAGGCTAAACTGGTATGGGAGGATATTTATAGGGTTTATCTTTGGTCTGATATTATGAAGAGTAATTATAGGGAATTCCCTTTTGATTGGGTTGACAATGGTAATGGTTCTCACCTTTGGAATTTTTAAAATTTCTAGTTTCTTCTATTCTTGAGAATTCTCACTAGATTGCAGGGGGTGGTGACTTTTCTTTCTAGAAAAATAATTGGGCTGGTTCCATTCTATTTTTTCAAAGTTGCCTAGACTTGAATATCACTATTAGGCAGGCACGTGTATACCCCATATTCACTGATGCAGTGTTGAATGAGGTTCAAAAGGATGTGTTGCAAAATATCTATTTTTTTGAGGATCCAAACAAATGTAACATTACATCTTCCTCTGCTGGTAATATGTCATGCTCGTCTTTTCATTCTATGATTCATCCTTATCCTATTTTGGACTGTATGGGCAATAGACATTGGTGTAAATAACTCTATCCTAAATTTTGTTTTCTTCTCTGGAGAATCTGCAATTTTGTTATTCCTACTGATGAAAATATTCAACGGATTTCAATTCCTCTTGTTTCGAAATGTAAATGCTGCTTGTTCTCTCATTCTAAGACTGTTTTCATATTTTTTGCAAAAGTGATTGGGCTGTTTATCTGTGGGTTCATGTTTCTGGTTTTCCAGAATTTAGTGGGTGTGTTAGTATAGTGGAATAATTTATTCAATCATGTTTGCATTCATAGTACATGGGTTCTTCATAAGCCAAGGGGTGGTCTTTACTCATCCATACAGCTTGTTGGACATTATGGGAATCAAGGAATACTGCTGCTCATCAAGACATTCATCCTAACTTGTGGTACATCAGATGTAAATTTTTTAGCCTTCTCTCTTCGTTTGTGCAACTTTGTAATTGTGCGAATATTTCTCTGGTTCTACTTTCTTTTGTTTCATCAGTTTCTTTGACAGATTCAAAAATTTTGGGGAAGAGGTCTTCTGGTGTATGGGTGTGATGGCATCCTCCTATCGATTGGCTTAAATTAAATATGGATGGTTCTTGTGTGAAAGGAGTTATGTGCGGTGGCAGGTTTATTTCCATATGATCGTGGTTCGGTTGTTGTGGAATTTTTTGCTTTCTTTGGGGAGGTTAATTTAGTGATTGTTGAGGCACTTGTGCTACTATAAGGTCTCAATATGTGTAGGGAAAGATCTATCCACCTATCTGAAATTGAATCGTATTGTGCTATTGGGAATAATGACCTGAATGGTAAAGTTGATTGCCTATGGAATATTATCTATTCCATCCATGCTTGAAAGGCTTTCATTCATTCCAACATGTTGGTTCTTCATACATGGCGTGAGGATAATATGTTGGCAGATCTTCTAGCTTCTAAAGGAAATCAAGAGGAAAGACTTTAGATGTTTTCTAGCACAGGTTCACTTCCTATTGAGTGTTCTATGATTGTCCAAGGGGAAGCCCTCGGGCTTCATCATTTTCATCCACCGTGAACTTTTTAGCTTGTTTTCTTTCATGTTTCTATATTTTGATTAATAAAAGTTTATAATTTTCATTCATTGTATACTAAGGTAAATTTTACTATATATTTTCATCCTTAGTGTAACACCCTGAAATTTTAAAATATGAACCTCATATTCAATTGTGTGTATAACACACAACACCAAGAATATAAATTAATATAACATCCCAAGACATTATGATATATTTAATATATTAAATAAATTCAGTATATTATATATCTTTAAATGTACGTAATATTGAGCTATCTTGTGATGCACAAAACAATGAGTTTATTTGATAGTTTATGTTACACACAAGATGGAATTTTAATGAATATTATTAATGTGATTAATTAAAATAAAAGTATCTCCTAGTAGTTAAATTGGATGTTATAAATGATATTGAATAAATTATAAAAATATATCATTGAATTCATTAGGTAAAAACTAATTAGAAATGAAAATAAAAACAAATTTAATATAATAGAAATGCTTGTATAAAAAAACTATTTTTATGAACCCAAAATAATTTTACCCTAATACATATAATTATTTACTATTAGTGAATGGAATTAATAAAATTTTCTATTATACATTCAAATAAAATTTGAAACTCATCTAGTATGTTTTATAGGGATAAGATAATAACTAATCCAATTTTACACATAAAATGATGTATTTTTCTACATCCATTTTTGTGTCCATTTAATAGAAAACTTATTTTAAAATGAAATTATAAATCTTTTATAAATTTCATTTGAAAAAATAGACTTTATTTTTTAAATCAAAATGTAAAAATTTTCTTAGGGTGATTTTTTTACATTTTTCTGAGAAGTTTCATTTTTTGATGAATAGTGATAAAATAATGAATTGTAATTGAAAACTGTTATTTCAATTAAATAATTTATATTGGAAAATTATATTTTAAATTGGTTTTATAGTAAATTTAGATCAATTATAAATTGATTAATCCAATTGAATTAATTGGAATCAGTTTTATATTTATTTAGATATACAAACATTGTAAAATTCAAACCTGTTTCGCTTTAAAAACAAGCTTTGTCATCACATCTACAATATTAAATTTAAATTATATTATTCAATTTCTGCAAGAGAAATTTGGAAACCTGGATTAAATATTTTTAATAAAAATAATTGAAATTTCTAATAATTTCAACTTAATTTTTTACTAAAATAATTAGTGAAAATAGTTAAAATTAATTATTGTGATCAAAGTAAAAAAACAAGTCTAATCAGTGGTTAAAATTAAAATATAATGGTCAAAATCACCTTAAAATTTTTTAAGAACACATTGGATGGATATATTTCAACCCTTATGAAGTTATTCTCAAATTTTATGTTTTTTGAACACTTGTATATGAAATTGGTTCATATAATAAGTTATGTAAAGAAAAAGACAAAAAGTATTTGTTTTTTACTTTTAATTTCGATAAAGATTTGGGATAGAGAAGATATATAACATATATTCTCTAATGTATATACTTTTTCAATATAAATTAGTTGTTTTTATCATAATAATTTATTTTAATTTTTTAAATATAAATTATTTACTTAAAATTATTAAGAAACGCCAATGTAGTGATTATTTAGTTAATAAATAAATAAAATAAATTATAATAAAAACATTAAAAGTGAAGTAATTCAATGAATTATTTCTTTAAATTAATTATTTATATGGATATATAATTTTGAAATTTTTTAACTTAATATATTCAAATTATAATATTGGATTGATATTTTTAAATCTAAATTAAATAAATAATATCAAAATAGAAGATAATGTTATTTTATAATAAATGATATTTGATTAATTGATACACAATAATAAAAACCAATCTTCTTCCAAGTGATTTTTTAATTCTTATAAATGTTAAATATTTTTCATTCATCGAACAATTTATCTTCTATAATATACATATTGACCCCAAAATAGTAAGAACTTTGTTAGTGTGGTTAGGGTTAAAGTGGTGTTTTTGTGTGTTACTTGCATTTATGTTAAAATTAATTTCCAAAACACATGGTATTTTTATATTATAAAATATATATCATATTTATAATTGTTTATTTTAAATTATTTAAAAAGTATAAATTTAATTTATTATTAATAGATAAATTATGAAGGTTAAGAAACTATTTCCCTTAAGACAAACCAAAATGGTAAAAGTAAGGAGACTTATAAGCTAAGGAAAAAGGATAAATGTGTTTCATTTTGTGTGGTGGAGGTGTTTCTCAACCATAAATTCACCAAAAAAATTATTTTTTAATTTTTGAGGCATATGAGGTAAGGTAGACCTATCAATAGTGAATGCTTTTGAGTATTTTCAAGAATTTCACTTCTCCTCAACTATTAAAAATAAGTCACTCTCCCCCTTCTACAGACCTCAAAACCAATTTTTTCTACCAATAACTACCCAAATAACTCACAACATACCTCAGATCATCCAAGAATTATTATCTTTGGAATAAATCTGACTTTGGATAAAAATAGTGATAACCTAAGGAGGATACCCAAAGAAGAGGTAATGTTTTTCTAAAAGTGTTTTTATTTTATTTAATTCTCCACATCATTCTATTATTTTTATATCATTATTATATAATAATATTATTATATTAAATATACTAATTTTTTAGGTAAATATACTGAGCTAATACTTCACACACTTCTATAAAATGGGTTACAAAATCATCATTCGTGTATACGGTGGACTACCACCTCCAAAAATGATGTTGCTCATTTTTCCCTTACCACTATTTATGGCTAGGAATAATGATAGAAATACTATTTATATATGAAATTTATGATTAATTTTTAATTATATAATTATTATATAACACATTCCTTCATGCTTTTTATTTTATGGGAATATGATAATGTCGTTCGTGTGTATGGAGGATTGCTGCCTCACAAAGCATTGTGATCCATTCACACTTTACCTGGAATGTATTACGGTTCGTTTTAATAAACATATATGATATATATAAAATTATAATTATACTATAATGATAAAATATATATATATATAATTTACTTTTCATTCTTTCAATATAACATCAAAATGTAAATAGTGTTCATGTGTATGTACGGTCTACGGTCTCCATGAACGTTGTATTTCATTTCCAATCACCAAAATTTATTGATTACTCAAAAGAAATATATAATAAATATATATAATATTTATATCATGGTATAAATTCTTTATATAATGAAATAATTATCTATTTAAAAGGAACAAAAAATTACCAGTCAAAACATACTAAAAAACCGGGCAATTAACACTCGAAACATTGAAAATAAGTGTATTAAAAAATAGGTGATAAGATGTTATAAAAGAATAATTTATGATATTATAAATATTAATATGGTTGTGAAATAAATTAATAACATTCTTAAAACTATTATACAGGAGGTTAAAGAGTGTTTGACTAAAATAAAGCATAAGGTAAAGGATTTTGTCTCAATTTTCAATCCATTGAGACTTAATTGTTATTATGAAACAATTCACTTTAATATTGTCTATATACTATCCCTTTGTTATGTAATATCATGAATACATCATTATTCATGGTATTTTAAATTATAATTTGAATTATCTCATCCTAGGTTTTTTTAAATGAAATTTACCAAGTGGTAAAAGTTAATGTGAAATCTCAAATTCTTTGGTAATTTTTAACTTTCTATTAAAATAATCAATTTATTGAAATTATTTTTCATTTTTAATTTTTTCTATTAAATATATATTTTCTTTTGTAATGTATATAATTATTTCCTAAACTATATACCATTTTTTCATAATGTTTTTTCAATGAATTTTATTTTATTAACCCGGAAAACATTTACAAATCTATATCCATTACACAATAAGAACATTTGATAAGGCACATTGTTTACAAATTGAATTGATTATTAAATATATAAGGAATTTTTTAGACTGGTATGACATGGGTTGGGGTCCATTTTAATTAATCCCGTCGATGCATCAGTGGTCTCATAAGACAAAATTGGTTTTGAAAACCTTATGTGTCTATAAATAGTATGTTTTAAGCTATCTTGTGAAAGCTCTTAACTGTAGTATGTTCTAAACCGTCTTATGAAAGGTATTTATGGTAAAGGTATCATGTTCCTAGGAAATATCACATATGATATTATTGAATTTTCTTCATTCTTATTATGTCGTCATTATCCATGATATTTATACTATGAAAATATCTATAGAGGCATTTCATTCTTAGTTAATTGATTAAATGCCATGTGATTTTAGTTATTTACCTTTCCTTATTAGTTCTGACTTATCTTAACATGATATTATTATTATTTAAATAGTACATGTTTATAGTTATTTATCATTCCATATTATTAATGCACTTCCTTCTTAGTTTATTGATTACATGGATTATCTATTCAGCTATTTATCTTTCCAAATTGATTATACTCATTGATTCATTATCACTTCCACTATTCTTTTCCATTACTACTGCCTGAATGGACTGAAGGCCTTCATTTTTATTGATTTTTGATAAAAAAAACCCTTTCAAGGGATGAGGGGGAACCCTTACAAGGCCTGTAGGCTCATATATTACATGGCTTGTAGGCTTAGGAGATTATATGACCCGAAGGTCTTATGGAATTTAACCAAACTATCTACAAGGAACTGACCCTCCCCATCATCTATATACTGATAGTATCTCTCCACCTTTTCATGTCCATCTATCTAGGCTTCCCGTGCAAGCACAAGCTCATAACGATGGCATAGCCATACCCTCTCATTCTGACAATCCATTTGGCTCTGCTCTGGTGAGTGTACCTGCTCTGTATCCTTTTCTGGGGCTACTTCTTTTTTGTAGTGTGTCTGGGGCCCACATTCATGTGGCCTGAAGGCCTTAGGGTGGCCCTAAGTCCTTAAGGTGTCCCGAAGGCCTTGAGAATCTACTGGCCCCAAGGCCTTGGGTGGCCCGAAAGCCTTTCAGGACCCAAGGACCAAACCGGTGGCCTGAAGGCCCATATGGATGGATATCCTTGATGGAATAAACTTATTCTTGAAAAATATTGTGTTTTAATTTGTGTATTCAATTGTAATTGAAGAATCATGTATGTATCTAGTTTACCAAGACTAATAAACTATTTGATCCTTCAGGATAAAATTCGTTTATTATTACTCCAATGTAATGGTTGAAATCATCAACCATGTGATTCTAGGGTTGGGTCGCCACAGTTTGTATCAGTGAAATTTTAATAGAAACCTTAGAAACTGGAATTATGAAAACATAGATTATGGAACATAGACCTATGTTAGACTTTAGGGATAAGTATCTAACAATATCATAATGTTTTGGTAAGGAATATATTTTGTGGATCTACCAAGAAATAAATACATGTTTCGATACTATAATGGGTTGTTCAGTTTAATAATAAAGATATTTTCAATGACTTAAACACCTGTTTTAAGATTTTATGTGATGGGAGTCTACCAATATTACGGTTTTTTTGGATAAATTTATGGAATGTATGTATTTTAATGGAAAATTTATTTGAGGAATAATTCACTTAATTTTTATAGAAATAAGGTTAAAGTTATTGATACCCTTTAGGTTTAATATGATTATTAATGAAATTATAATAATTGTGAAATAATATTATTAGACTTTATCATGAAATAAATAAATAAATTATGTTAAAAACATTAGTACAAATGTTATTTAATGATTAACATTAATTCAAGGATGTCTATAATGTTTTTTTGTAAATTTATAGGAATTATATTAATTTTCCTAGCCCATACCACTGGGGCCCATGTCACGACTCCCCAAGCCTACCTCCAATAGGCCAAGGGATGGTGACTAGAAACAAGTAGGGATATCACTAAAATGGGAGGCCTTAGCCTATATACTTGTACACACATACATATCCAAGCCTGTAAAATGATGAATTGTAAAATAACTGAATGATACCTTGAAGGTATATATCTAATACCACAATTTGAGTTAGATAGGTTGTAAAGGAATGAAAATAGTTCTAAAGACAAACCCACCACAAAGATTCTGAAAATGAAGTGCAACCTAAAAGTAAATATATGGAAATATTTTAAGGTACCATGAGAACACACCTCAATCTGTTCAGTCTCACTAAGCATCGCCTAGTCCTAGTCCCTCTAGGACTCTTCCAAAAGGTCAATATTTTACAGAAGACATTAAATGTGCAAGAAAATACCATGAAGGAGTGAGTAAAACAATACCCAGTAGATAACCTTGAAACCAAAAAGAATATTACAAAATAATAACAATCAACTCTATCTAGGTATATGTCTAAAATATATATAACAATAATATCCAGATATACTGAAAAAGTACATATATTCTCAATTTGTTATCATAATTATAATTCTATCCTAGGATGCATTCTCAAAGGTTCCACATATCCCTCATCTGGGAGAACACACTCTATGATTCAGATACTACCAATTAAATTCATCTTATAGTTCATTATCATCAGGTCTCATCAAATAAAGTATACTCTAGAAATCTAAAGAGATACAAAATACAGATTAGGATCATACTGAAGACTATGAGGGATACCTACAACTCAATCTAAAATAACCCGCTAAATAAAGGATCAACACCTGTGTAATTTTGGTCACAGAGATACCAAGAACTCATCATAGGGAATGAAGATGATAGAGGATCTAACTCCAGGACTCCCAGAAGGGTTCCAAAAACTCTCTGAAGTCCTAATGAAGGGATCTCCATTCTATGTATATGATGTTATTCTAAACTAACCCCTAGGGAAAATTATATAAGGAATTAACCATAAATGAAACTTGTCCAATATATAGAGAAAAAGGGATCCAATAAAATTCTGAAGGAGTACACGAAGTGTACTAGGAGTACATATAATTCCTCCATGGCCTAGGATCCTGCTCATGTAAAATAGCCCATGCCTGGGTACATGTAGAAGTACATGGCATGCTCATTCCCATTTACTTCTGATCGTGTCCCAATTTATATTTGATCATGTTTACATTTGGTCCTAGATGTTTCCATTTAAGAGTACATTACATTCCCTTAAACCATTTAAGGTACATGCTGAGCCACTTGGGAAGGCATAGCACACTGTGTGATAGGTGTCACATGCCGTGTGATCCATAAATTCATAATGAACCCCTACTTACTGCACAATGTTCCCACATGCCATGTATTACCATATTTCATGCCATGTAGATCAGGATTTCCAAAACTCCCACTATTCTTTCTCACACAGAGTCTTCCACTCCCTCGACACTAAATTTGGTTGTGATTTGCACCATAAAAGGTGGATCTAGTTGGATAAACATTTCCATTACCATTATCCATATTCTATCCATCTCATTCATATAAAAATTGGTACCCCATCATTCCCATCACTTCCACACATACCACACAAACCCAGGGATATCCACTCTGGTCAGATTTGTTCACTGCTACCACCATCACATCATCCTATGACCATACGAAGTCTAGATATTAGATATTGGATCATTATGCCAATAAACAAGTGCACAATGATTGATTTATTGGTATTTGGGATGAACAACTAGGAATGAAAAAACCCATTGATGAATATAAAAAATAGGGTGGAAATCATAATCACAGACATGAGGAAAGAACCTCAACCAATTCTCATGTTGAACACAATCTATTTCTATTATAACAAAAAATTAATAATCAATAATAATAAAATTAATCTCTTAATAAATCCCTAAAATTATTCCCAGCCAAAAAAATGATCGATCCACATATCAATCCATTGGTTGATTGATTCATGTTCATCATAGAAATCAAAAAAAAAGGAAGAAATAAAAAACAAACAATGATCATACCTCAATTCTATAAATCATTGATGAATAATGTTTTTACGTTGTGATCATTAATAAGATCCTTTGATTTACATCTCACACCAGTCATCGATCTTCGATCTGGTCCTCTTCCGCCAAGGGAATCTCCTTCAATTATCTCCAATTTATCTCTAAAGATTTTTAGGTTTATGTTACTTATCATGAAAATATTCTATAAGCATGATTATATAGAGAACAATTAGGTCATTGCATCATAATAGATTAAATGAATTAATTTTATTAGTTTATTTTCTATCCATTCCCATGATGATTTTTTCACAAACATCCCATACCAAAAAAGTTATGTTGCACCCAGGGTAAAAAACATGTTCTAAGCTCAATAACTCCCTCATATTTCTGATCCAGGCCCTCATTTAGAATTTATTACAAATTTTTAGAAAAACTATATGCATACTATTTAATATATTTAATATATTTAAAAATAATATTCTGGACACACTGAGCCTCTAAATCGCACACCCTCCAAATGCCTAGTCTTGAAAATAATCCTTACAATATAAAAATAATACATGTAAAATACCAGTCATTAAAGATTCCCCACCTTGTGTCTTTATTTTCTGAAAAACAAAACAAATGGTTATACAAAAAGTTTAGGGTACTTAGCATGCATCTGACCCTCCCACTCTCTGGTTCTCTCTTGAATATTCTCTTACTTCCACTAGACACGCACTAAAGTAATCACCATCCCTAAAAGGATCATCACTTGTTGATCATCGATCTATACCAATTAATCAATAGAGGTAGCTCTATCCTCAATGTTCATCTCACCGCAGTCGGTAATGTGTGATGGGTCATGCACATACCTCCTCAACTACGACACATGGAAGAAGTGAAGTACCCGATATATTATGAAGGTAGAGCTAAGCGGTATGCCACATCACTAACTCTATGTAGTATCGGGAAAGGGCCACTTAATCTAGAAGATATCTTTATACCCTAGGTAGATATCTATAATCATCATCGAGGTGAAACCCATATAAACACATGAACTCCCTCCTCGAACTCCAAAGGACTTCTTTGTCTATCAGTATATGAATGTTGATGGGTTTATGAAGTCATTATCCACTCATGGATGATTTGAACCTTCTTAGTGGTGGATCACACCAACTCTGGTCCCATGAGTGATGACACTCCTAAGTTAGTTCAGTAAATTGGTGACATGCAGAGTCACCCATACAAAGCCTCGAATGATGCCATGACAATGGTAGAATGGTAGCGATTTTTTAATAAAAATAACACTAGTGGTTGATGATCGTCCCAACTATGACTAAATTCCAAAATGAAAGAATATAACATGTCCTCCAGAACATGAATAGTCTTTTGAGTATGGTCATCAGTATATGGGTGAAATGTATTACTCAAGCGTGAATGACTCCCACAAGCCTCCTATAATCCCTTCCATAACTAGGTTGTGAAGCATGCATCACAATAAAAAACAATCATCGATGTAACTCCAAGTAGTCAGACTATCTCATGTACCTATAGAAATCCCAAGCTCACTACTAAAATCTACTCTAGAATACATAAGAAGTGGTCCAACATGGTGAGTTGGTCTATAATCTCCAAGATTGCATTATGTACCTCATTTGTACATTGTAAAACTATCACCAAGTCAATGGATATACCATCACACTTCCACAGTATCACCTAAAGAGGTTGAGATAAATCCATAAGAATATAGTGCTCAACCTTGACATGTTGACAAGTAAGGCATCGAGAGATAAACTCTAAAACTCCATTATTAACCCTGGGCCACCAAAATTTATGTTTTAGGTATCGGTATATCTTTTCCATACCAAGATGTTCCACTAATGGTGATGTATGAAACTATCAATGACCATTGTCCTACAATGTCACTAGTACCATCATGTATCCTCTAAAAAGAACGAAATGAGATCTGTCTTCAAAAAATACATGACAGGATTTTCCAATTGATATATGAGTACATAGTGTCTCACAATCGGTATCCCCATGTTGTGCCTCCCTAAATCACTGAAAAAGCGGAGGGGTTATGACCATGAACTAGAGGTAAGCCTCTAAAACTCCATCCACAAAGGATAATTGAAATGAGGACAACTACTCAGATGTATTATTCAAAAACTACGAACAAGATCTCCGGCAGAGATCATATACTACCACATTCCCCTTTCTAGGAGTATAGATAATCTCAAATTCATAATAATGGATTAACTTTATCCATCAGCACTATATCAAGTTGAGATACTTTTGAGAGAAGGTATACATGAGACTCTTGTTGTTAGAATACATGATAAACCGCTCTCCCATCAGTTAGTGTCGTCACATATTTAGTAAGAAGATTACCACTACTCAATTAAGATAATGGGTCATGTAGATCTTCTCATGTGGTATCAATTAACATAAAACATTGAAAATTACTACTTGTCTACATATGAACACAACCAAGAATAATTCCTAATGCATCATAAAACACTACATACTCAACACCATATGATGGAAATCTCAAGATGGGAGCACACATAAATATGTACATCAAATCCTAAACAGAATGTTGGAACCTCTCTATCCACATGAAAGGATTCCCCTTTTGGGTTAAAGGTGTCATTATAGAGGATATCGTAGAGAAATCAGGTATGAATCTCAGGTATTATCCTTCCAACTCAATGAAACTTTGCACCTCTTTTATTTTCTTGGGTGGATTCCAAGCTAACACAATCTCAAACTTCATTGGGTCCATAGACACATCATCTAAAGAGCTAAAGTGTCCCAAAAAGTGTACCACGTAAATCAAAAACATGAAATTCAAGAGATTCCTATAAATCTAGTGTTGTTAGAGTATGTCCCGAATCATCCTCAAGTATCTCGCATACTCCTCATCAGATGTTGATTACACAAGGATATCGTTGATTAATACTACCAGGAAATGATCTAAGAATGAATGATTTATATGGTTCATCATCCCCATTAACATTTATGGGGCATTAGTTATGCCAAATGGAATCACCAAATACTCATAGTGACCATAGAAACATCTGAATTTTTTCTTCAGTATATCTCTATCCCATACTCACAACTGGTGATAGCCTAACAAGAGATCAACTTTCAAGAACCATCATTACCCTATAAATTGATCAAAGAGGTCATCAATCATCAATAGTGGATAATTGTTCTTCATAGTCACCTAATTCAAGAACCGATAGTCCAAACATAAGCTCAAACTCCCATCTTCCTTTTTGCTGAACAAAACTAGGGCTGCATAGGGTGAAACACTATGCCTAACAAAGCCCTTCCTCTCTAAGTCCTCCGAATATACCCTCATCTCTTAAACCTCTGCAAGAGCCACCCAATATGTTGTGTTAGATATCAGGGTTAACGTGGAGTGTAGATCGATAAATAATTCTATCACTTGGTGGGGAGGTAAGTATGGAACATCCTCAGGAAAGACACCCTCATACTCTTCGACCACTATAGGGAATTTGAAGCTCATAACTTCTAATGTACTAAGGGTCAAGCTAGACAACCAAGGAGTAATTGAATGTACCCTCCGACACATGAGTCTATCACACGCCGTCTGGGTTTCCTTTTCACCCAAAAAGCAAAACCTCATCTCATCTTTGTGGACACACTGCATCCTCTTCCTGAAACAGTCGATCTAGGAAAAAATTGTAGATAATCAGTCCGTACATAAGATGAAATCATATGGCCTCATCACTGATACAAATAAATTCCAATAAAAATATTGACTATAAGATTCAAGTCACACTACCAGCATAAGTGTGTGATCACTGAGTCATCTCCAGTAAGAGTCTCAAAGCATAAGTTTCAAGCTAAGGGATCAACCAGAATCTCTATGTATCGAACCAAATATGTGGAAATAATGGAATGACATGAACCTATGTCTATTAGTAGTATATATAAGGTAGAAAAGATACATACCATACCTCAAATAATTCCCAAATCCTCAGGGTCATAATCTTTGACCACCTACGACTTTCCCCACCCATGTCCCCTAGCTTCTTGAGCCTGATGTTGACCACCTGTGGGTAGTTGCGATAACAAGTCAAAGCACATACCACCTCCAGTTTATCTCTCATCTCTCCTACCATTTCCACCTCCATGTGGAGTAGTTTTTACCTCTCAAAACCTCTTTCTCAGTGGTCCATACACTATATCCATGTTAGTCTTACATTGGGTCAGACAATCTCATGCAAGGATTCTCATACAATCACATGAGTAGCACCACATCTCCCTTGGCTGAATGGACCCATCCTATGATGCCTAAACCACAAAAACATTGTCATAGGACCCACTCCTAAATTTTCTAATATGTCTAGATCCCTAATACTAACGTTATATCCCTACTTTTGAAGTCTTCACTCCTTCTTTACCATTGTCGGCAACCACTGTATGTTTCTGCTTATCTAGGAAACAATCAACCACAAAATGATTCTCTATAACCTTATAAAAGGCAAGAATTCACATTTGTATAAATTTTTACCAAATTTAACTATGAATATTTCTCATTATGGTCCGATACTAGAATAAATGACCACAAACCATATCAATTGAGTACCTGAAGAGGTTGTTGAACCTCAATGAATACTCAGCTACAGTCATGCTGCCCTACCGGAGATGGAGAAGCTCATGGATATGTACCACCCTCAGCATAGATGGAGTTAAGTACACTATGAAATTTTTCACAAAATATGACCATGATAGTCTCACCATTCGTTAAGACTTGGTCACCAAAACCCACCATCATCCCATCGAGCCATGGAGAAGGCTCGCTGCCAGGACCACGATCTGAACTTATGGTGTCCTCTTTGGTCAGAAAACTCATTTTACCTCCTTAATCCAGTCCTCAGTCACATGTGGGTGGGTATCACCTCAGAACATGAGGGGTCTCTATCACTAAAACTTGTGAATTTTACTCATCTTTTTCACCTCATCCTCTAGTACAGTGGGTACCATCTTCTACTCTATATGTGGTGGTATAGGTGGTGCACCACCTAGAGGTAGAACCTCTAGAACTGTTCCATGTATCGATGCCTCATCATTATTGGGATCATAATCATGATACTAATGCATAATATTATCTATCACACATCACAGAGGTATCCTAAAAGTAAACAATATATACCATGATCAATGACTATATCTCAATTGATTACTCAAATAGGGCATGGAAATGATAGTCCATTTCTATATAATGCATGTGCCACTATTTTCCATGAAAATATTGTTCACATGTAATGAGTTAAAAGTTGGGTGATAAGTTTCCTAGTGCATGGATACATGGGCCTCTGCAAAACAAAATTACTCTCTAGCCAAAAATATGGACTAGAAACACTTACCATTGTTTCCCCAAACCAAACTCATTGTCCCTAGTCCTGTGGTAGAAATGACTCCTTTAATACCACTCTATCACTTCCCATCCCAATGGATCCTATATGGTCACTCCCCATGCCCACCGTCAATAGGCCAGAAGCTGGAAACTAGTAACAAGTTGGAATATCACTAACATGGGAGGCATTAGTCTAAGTACTTATACACTGGTACACATATCCTAGCCTATACAATGTTGAAATGAAAAACAACTAATAAAAAACATGAATCAATACATATAATCTCCCAAATCGAGTATGATATTATGTAAAGGGTTGTAAATAGTTCCAAATAAAATTCCACCACAAAGAGTCTAAAAACATGTGCAACTTGAATTTAAATATGGGTAAAACTGTCATGGTACTATAGGAACACACATTTTTCTTTCTTGTCTCGCTAAGCACCCCTAGTCATAGTCCTTCTAGGAATCTGTAAAAAGGTCCATCATCTATAGAATACAAGACACATGTGGGAAAATCCCATACATGGGTGCTTATAACAATACCAAGTTGGACACCCCAAAACCACAAAGCATGTAATCAAATAATAATAGTTAGCTCAAAATGGGTATTTGTCTACAAAAAATATAACAATAATGTCTAGATATACTCAAAAATGACACAGAGTACCAAGGAAA
Organism: Viscum album; assembly: GCA_963277665.1. Classification (NCBI taxonomy): domain Eukaryota; kingdom Viridiplantae; phylum Streptophyta; class Magnoliopsida; order Santalales; family Viscaceae; genus Viscum; species Viscum album. The sequence continues at coordinate 157,256,418 of OY728125.1, forward strand.
TATCACAACCATAATTTTATCCTACGATTCCTACTTAAAGGTTCCACATAACACTCTTCTAGAAGAACACGCTCCATGAGTCAAATATCACTAATGTTATCCATCTAAGAGGTCGTTCTCAATGGTTCGTTAGCTCCTTCAGCAGTAAATATAGTTATGATGCATTATGGTAAAGGTGGATCGGTTCTAAACGACCCTTTTGGTAAATATTCATCAGATTATATCCATCCAATTCATATGAAAATTGGTGTACATTCATTCCCTCCACTGCTTCACATTCCACATGAATCCAAGGATCTATAATTCAATCTGATTTGTTCGTTGCTATGACTATTGGATGATCCTCAAACGACACCGAGTCTAGATATGCAATATCATATCTTTGATCTAATAAATGGGTTTACAATGATCGATTCCACAGTATATGGTTAGAACCACCAGGCAAATTAACCCCCCGAGATGAATGAAGAAAATAGGGGATAAAAGTAAATTCACAAACACGAGGAATGAATCTATGGAAATATTTGTGTTGTCCTCGATCCATTTCCATTAGAAAAAAAATAAAGAATAAATAATAATAAAATGAATCTCCAAAAAAATCCCAATAAATAAACCAAGCATTCTAAATGAACGATCCAAGAATCAATCAATTGGTTGATTGATTCGCATTCATCATAGAAATAAAAAATGTTGAAAACATTCATCTCAAAAAATATACTACCTCAATTTGGATCAATCACTGATGAAGAATAGAGATACATCATGATCATTTGTGAGATACTTTGATTTTGTAACACCCGAGACTTTTATGTTATATAAATCATCAAAGGAATCTTTTTCTACACAACACTTGCTTGGCTTGCTTTACACGCAATCGCGACCTTCCTCGATAGCTTGCGTCGTACGCAATACCGAGTTTCACTAAACAACAATATGCTATTAAAACTAGCCGTTATGAATAGTAATAACCACTTTTTGAAATTTTATAAATTTTATTTTTCAAAATGGACTTCATTTTTGGATTCGGAATACCGAAATTAGCCTAGGGTGAAATTTTGGTATTTTTCTGAAAACTTTCAATTTTTTTATGAATAGTGAAACCACTAAGTGGTAGGTTAAAAAACTGAATTTAGCATAAAACTTAATTTTACCGCTTCTGTGAATGGAATTTCGAAAATCCGACAGACACGGTTGATATCAGTAAGTAAAATGTGGTTCAATGAGATAAAAATAATTTTTTGGTGAATAGTAACTTTTTACTTTTTTTTACCGCGGTTAATAGTAAATAGGGTAACTAAGGGTAAATATGATATTAATATTACCCTAACACATGTCCTAATTCTATTGGACAAGTGTAATTCGACCAAAAACAAACTTAGGAATAAAATATGACCATTTAGGCCCACTTGGATTAGATTAGGACATTTATTATTAATTTATTTAAAGAAGGGTTAAAATAGTTAAAATCAAAGTTTAATAAGTAAATCATTTTTAATATGGAGTTATACATAAGATAAATTAAATTGTAAATATTCATTAGAAAGCTAAAAAGATTTCCTACATGATGATATTTTATTTGTAATTTTTAGACATCAATAATTTAATTTATTTATGACACAAAGATGATGCAGTAATTATCTTATTAATGAAATATTGACATAATTGATAATATAAATACCAAAATAAATGTAATTTAAGACTTTTTATTAATTACACTAATTTTATAGGTTACTAGGATATATTAGTGTTGATTTAATCAACTTGGTTCGAACATATAATTCTGTTATCACTTTAAAACAAATCATATATCAAATAGTGTCAAAATTGACACAAAATAGTTTTTAAATCAAATATTATATTATTAATTGTTATTGTATTCCTAAAAATATAAGGTTCGGACAAATGACTTAGATAAGGATATATATATTAATAATAAACTATTTGGGGTTCTTTTGGCATGTTATAGTAAGTGTATTAACCATATAGTGAAAGAAAACAAAAAGACACGGTAAAAGTTAAATTAATTAACTTAGAGTTAAATCTAGTTGATAAGGTTAAAATAATACCCTAAACTTGTCTAAATCCTATTGGTTGATAGGATTTCGACCCATCCCCACTTTAGCTTCGAAATAAGACCCTTTGGAACCATTATAAACCGATTTTTACTTTAATATAAAATAATATTTTGAGATATTCCTAAGGTGCCCCTCTCCTCCCTTATAAAAGGGCACCTCCTCCCCCTCCTCCTCACACCAAATTGAGCACTCAAGCTCGGCCAACCCCTGCCATGTTCTCCTCCCCACTTCCCTAGAATAATCCTAGAGGTCCTGGTCTTCTTCAAAGACCAATCTTAGTTCCCTAAGTGGAGGATTTAAAGAGGTGTTCCAAAGAAGAGGTAATATCCATTACCGATCTTTTCAATTTCTTTCGTCTTCAACTTCTTCTTCTTTAGTTGTTTCATGACAAAGTAATAACATCAGTATTACTTAAATACTGATATGTTATTATAAATATGAAACAACCCTAATTCACCTTCTATCCATCCTACGGAAAAATGAAATCACCGCGCGTGCGTACGTACGGAATACCGTCTCCACGCCGTGGTGTAATCTATTTTCCACCATCACCTTACAAGGATGGGTATAATGGTGTAATGAGTAACTATATATGATTATTATGAAGTAATATTGATACTGAAATAATATATATATACTCCAATACAATTCCACGATCATAGGAACGATATCATCACTCGTGCGTACGTACGGAATACCGTCTCCACGATGTGATGCGACTCGTTCTACATGATCATCATTACATAGTAATTATATAAATGAATTGAATGAATAAATATGATATATGTTACACTAATACCATTCTGGATATAAAGTATCTATAATCTTAAAATAAGAATAAGAATTTATTCGGCAAAACACGCATAAGAACAAAAGGCAATAAAGACCCGAGTAACAAGTAACAATGAAATATTACTAACAAGAAGCTAAGAATATGACCATATATGATATCATATCAATATGTATGATTCTGGAATAAGTCAATAACATTATTTAAACCATTATACAGGAGATTCGGACACGTACAAAGCAAATCGGACCTAAGGTAAGGGAAATATCACAATCTCATTTTTATCCGAGATTGTTTATTCGTAAGTATTTACTGGGGTGTATTTTATCATCCACATCCATGTTTCCTCAATATGTAATATTGTTTCCATCCACTTACAATAGTTTAAATCCAATTATACCCTTTGGTGAGTTTTTATTAAAGAATATGAAAGGAATCTTTTGTCATTTTTTTTGTACGAGGTACTTTTTTTGACTTTTCCGACAAAAGTACGAAGAATGTTTTTTTTAACTTATATGGCATGAATGGATTTTTAAAACATTATTTCCAAGAAGCTTCCTTTAAAAGTTTTCAAGTTTATTTTTAATCAACTTCTTTTAGTTTATAATTGTATGACTTGTTAAGAAAAGAAAAGTGTTTTTGAAGAAGAAAGGATATTTTCCTCAAGAATGGAGTTCAAGTGTTTTATTAAAATTATTTTCCATCTAAGATAATAAAGGGTTCTGTTTTTATCCCTATTATTAAATTGATTTGATCATGTTGTGATGGAATTATTTTTATGAATTCCTTTATCTTATATGAATTGATTTATGATGTCATGATGTTTCAAGAATCCCATTTTTTTACATGTGATATGCGATGATGTATGATTTATGATTATGTGGCACACATAAGAAAGGATTCATTATAAGATGGGTGGGACCTATATCTCCCTCCAATGCATTGGGTAAAGATTTTATATCTCATGAGATTGACATGGCTAGAACGGAAGGTTATTTCGGTTCAGTGATACAGGACTGAAACGAGGAGTGAACTCGGTTCAGAAAGGGACTTTGTCCACTAAGATAGTCTTGGCAATGAGTCATGACTAACAAGAAATGATTTTCCATGATTATGTGTGCATGCCACAAAGTTTCAAGTTTTATGTTATGATTATGGGGATCTCATTTTCACTTCTATGATTTATTCCATGTTAAGATATTATGATCTCTTTTGCAGGTTATGATTTTCAAAAAGATATGATATGATTTTTATTTCCTTTATTTGCCCTTGCTGAGCATTTGAGCTCACCCTTTTATGTTTTCTTTTCCCCAGGTCAGGAAGATGGATATTAAGTAGAATATGCTAAAAGGGACCCTAGATATGATGAAATAAATGGGAGACAATGTATAAGATTTATGAACCAGTTGTTTATGTTTCCCAGTTTCTAAAGACACTATACCTATACGGTCCTTTGTGGTTTTGTTATATGTTGTAATAAGTGTGCTTCAATTTTGAGGTATTAACAATGTATGTAAAGTATGGGTCGTTATAGTTGGTATCAGAGGAAAGGTATAGTCAAACTTTGGAAACTAGGATGTGAAAGCCTTAGTAAGAACCCTAAGGATAAGTCTAAGCAGAGAACACATTCTTAGTGTTTTAGAAATGGCCTTGAATAACCTAGGATAAGACCTCAAGCATGAAAATGTTATTCTTAAATTATGTGGTTTTCCTATTATAATTAGTGTTGCTCACACTATTCTTCTTGGTTTTAGTCAATGGCTGGAACCCGAAGGAACCGTGTTAATGCGGAATGTGATGGGCAATGCAATGATTGTCCCCCTGAGCAACCAAACGATATGGGAGCTGGAATGAAAAATCTTGTAGCCATGCTCACACAACTTTCTCAAGCTATGAATCATGCAGGATTTCCAAACGAGCAAAGGAAGGAGCAACATTCTGTTGAATCCTTCATGAGGCAGCGTCCACCTTCTTTCAGCGGGTCTACTGATCCATTAGTTGCTGAACAATGGATTAGTACTACTGAAAAGATATTTTTAGTTCTTCAATGTTCTGAGCATGATAAAGTCATCCTAGCAGTGTATCGTTTGGAAGGAGATGCTGATCAATGGTGGAATCTTATTAAGAATACGAGGCAAAGGGATGAAATTGAGTCTATGGAATGGGACGAGTTCAAGAACTTATTTTTCAATAAGTACTTCCCTCGTATTCTCCGAACAAAGATGGAGAAAGAGTTTCTTGAACCGAAGCAAAGGGATGATGAATCTGTTGGTACCTATGAAGCAAATTTTACAAGACTTGCAAGGTACGCTTCTGGTATTATTATCCAACCTGAGAGTAAGATCGATCGATTCTTTAGTGGCTTAAAACCAAGTCTTCGAAGGGCGTTAGCCATAAGGGACTTCAATAGCTACGAGGAAATCGTTCGATGTGCTCTCAAAGTCGAGATGGAGATTGGAGTAACCCATCAGTCACATGGGTTTGATAAGAAGAGGAAGATGGAATTCAAAGAAAAATCTAAAGAGCACACTGAAAAGAAGATGAACTTTCCCTTATGCTCAAAGTGTGGAAAGAAACATGGAGGGAGTTGTCTTAAAGGGACAAGTAAATGTTTTAAATGTGGAAAGGAAGGTCATCGGGCATTTTAATGCCGCGATAATGGGAGGAAGATGTCTAATGATGCAAACAAAGGAAGGGATACACAGAATGAACCTACTACACTTCAATGTTTCAAGTGCAAGGAGATGGGGCATTATGCCAATCAATGCCCAAATCCAAGGGTTGATGATGATGGTCGACGTCAACAAAATCATAAGGCTAAAGACAAAGGAAAGTCACATGCAATTTCTACCAGCGATGTGGAGTACGATAACGAAGTGGTGAAAGGTACACTTACCGTCCACTCTAAAGTAGAAAATGTTTTATTTGATTCTGGATCCACCCACTCTTTTATTTCTAATAAATTTTCTAAGGGTATCACCGTATTACCTCAACAATTAGATGTTGAGTTAGCTGTGACAACACCTAATGGCACAACAGTCGCATCAAAAGTTTATAATTCTTCTCCGATCGAAGTTTGTGGGAAAGTGCTTCCTGCAAATCTTGTGATCCTTCCTTTAGTGGAATTTGATGTGATTCTTGGCATGGATTGTCTTTCTCTACATGGAGCTCATATCAATTGCCAAAGAAGGGGAAGTTGAGCCCTAGATATATCGGTCCTTTTGAAATACTGGATCGTGTTGGGAAGGTAGCTTACCGATTGGCGCTTCCACCGAATCTCTCTCAAGTTCACGATGTGTTCCATGTATCTCTCCTGAGAAAGTACATACCAGATCCTTCACATGTACTCAGCTCAGAAGTTGTACCGTTGGAGCAAGATATTTCTTATGAAGAACAGCCGATAGAGATTCTGGATCGTAGCGAAAAAGTCCTACGAAACAAGACCACTCGATTGGTGAAAGTTTTATGGAGGAACCACCAACTTGAAGAAGCTACGTGGGAGCTTGAGGATATGATGAGGGAGAAGTATCCTCATCTGTTTTTTACAAAGTGACGAATTTCGAGGGCGAAATTCTTTTTATGGGGGGTAGAATGTAACACCCGAGACTTTTATGTTATATAAATCATCAAAGGAATCTTTTTCTACACAACACTTGCTTGGCTTCCTTTACACGCAATCGCGACCTTCCTCGATAGCTTGCGTCGTACGCAATACCGAGTTTCACTAAACAACAATATGCTATTAAAACTAGCCGTTATGAATAGTAATAACCACTTTTTGAAATTTTATAAATTTTATTTTTCAAAATGGACTTCATTTTTGGATTCGGAATACCGAAATTAGCCTAGGGTGAAATTTTGGTATTTTTCTGAAAACTTTCAATTTTTTATGAATAGTGAAACCACTAAGTGGTAGGTTAAAAAACTGAATTTTGCATAAAACTTAATTTTACCGCTTCTGTGAATGGAATTTCGGAAATCCGATAGACACGGTTGATATCAGTAAGTAAAATGTGGTTCAATGAGATAAAAATAATTTTTTGGTGAATAGTAACTTTTTACTTTTTTTTACCGCGGTTAATAGTAAATAGGGTAACTAAGGGTAAATATGATATTAATATTACCCTAACACATGTCCTAATTCTATTGGACAAGTGTAATTCGACCAAAAACAAACTTAGGAATAAAATATGACCATTTAGGCCCACTTGGATTAGATTAGGACATTTATTATTAATTTATTTAAAGAAGGGTTAAAATAGTTAAAATCAAAGTTTAATAAGTAAATCATTTTTAATATGGAGTTATACATAAGATAAATTCAATTGTAAATATTCATTAGAAAGCTAAAAAGATTTCCTACATGATGATATTTTATTTGTAATTTTTAGACATCAATAATTTAATTTATTTATGACACAAAGATGATGCAGTAATTATATTATTAATGAGATATTGACATAATTGATAATATAAATACCAAAATAAATGTAATTTAAGACTTTTTATTAATTACACTAATTTTCTAGGTTACTATTATATATTAGTGTTTATTTAATCAACTTGGTTCGAACATATAATTCTGTTATCACTTTAAAAAAATCATATATCAAATAGTGTCAAAATTGACACAAAATAGTTTTTAAATCAAATATTATATTATTAATTGTTATTGTATTCCTAAAAATCTAAGGTTCGGCCAAATGACTTAGATAAGGATATATATATTAATAATAAACTATTTGGGGTTCTTTTGGCATGTTATAGTAAGTGTATTAACCATATAGTGAAAGAAAACAAAAAGACACGGTAAAAGTTAAATTAATTAACTTAGAGTTAAATCTAATTGATAAGGTTAAAATAATACCCTAAACTTGTCTAAATCCTATTGGTTTATAGGATTTCGACCCATCCCCACTTTAGCTTCGAAATAAGACCCTTTGGAACCATTATAAACCGATTTTGACTTTAATATAAAATAATATTTTGAGATATTCCTAAGGTGCCCCTCTCCTCCCTTATAAAAGGGCACCTCCTCCCCCTCCTCCTCACACCAAATTGAGCACTCAAGCTCGGCCAACCCCTGCCATTTTCTCCTCCCCACTTCCCTAGAATAATCCTAGAGGTCCTGGTCTTCTTCAAAGACCAATCTTAGTTCCCTAAGTGGAGGATTTAAAGAGGCGTTCCAAAGAAGAGGTAATATCCATTACCGATCTTTTCAATTTCTTTCGTCTTCAACTTCTTCTTCTTTAGTTGTTTCATGACAAAGTAATAACATCAGTATTACTTACATACTGATATGTTATTATAAATATGAAACAACCCTAATTCACCTTCTATCCATCCTACGGAAAAATGAAATCACCGCGCGTGCGTACGTACGGAATACCGTCTCCACGCCGTGGTGTAATCTATTTTCCACCATCACCTTACAAGGATGGGTATAATGGTGTAATGAGTAACTATATATGATTATTATGAAGTAATATTGATACTGAAATAATATATATATACTCCAATACAATTCCACGATCATAGGAACGATATCATCACTCGTGCGTACGTACGGAATACCGTCTCCACGATGTGATGCGACTCGTTCTACATGATCATCATTACATAGTAATTATATAAATGAATTGAATGAATAAATATGATATATGTTACACTAATACCATTCTGGATATAAAGTATCTATAATCTTAAAAGAAGAATAAGAATGTATTCGGCAAAACACGCATAAGAACAAAAGGCAATAAAGACCCGAGTAACAAGTAACAATGAAATATTACTAACAAGAAGCTAAGAATATGACCATATATGATATCATATCAATATGTATGATTCTGGAATAAGTCAATAACATTATTTAAACCATTATACAGGAGCTTCGGACACGTACAAAGCAAATCGGACCTAAGGTAAGGGAAATATCACAATCTCATTTTTATCTGAGATTGTTTATTCGTAAGTATTTACTGGGGTGTATTTTATCATCCACATCCATGTTTCCTCAATATGTAATATTGTTTCCATCCACTTACAATAGTTTAAATCCAATTATACCCTTTGGTGAGTTTTTAGTAAAGAATATGAAAGGAATATTTTGTCATTTTTTTTTTGTACGAGGTACTTTTTTTGACTTTTCTGACAAAAGTACGAAGAATGTTTTTTTTAACTTATACGGCATGAATGGATTTTTAAAACATTATTTCCAAGAAGCTTCCTTTACAAGTTTTCAAGATTATTTTTAATCAACTTCTTTTAGTTTATAATTGTATGACTTGTTAAGAAAAGAAAAGTGTTTTTGAAGAAGAAAGGATATTTTCCTCAAGAATGGAGTTCAAGTGTTTTATTAAAATTATTTTCCATCTAAGATAATAAAGGGTTCTGTTTTTATCCCTATTATTAAATTGATTTGATCATGTTGTGATGGAATTATTTTTATGAATTCCTTTATCTTATATGAATTGATTTATGATGTCATGATGTTTCAAGAATCCCATTTTTTTACATGTGATATGCGATGATGTATGATTTATGATTATGTGGCACACATAAGAAAAGATTCATTATAAGATGGGTGGGACCTATATCTCCCTCGAATGCATTGGGTAAAGATTTTATATCTCATGAGATTGACATGGCTGGAACGGAAGGTTATTTCGGTTCAGTGATACAGGACTGAAACAAGGAGTGAACTCGGTTCAGAAAGGGACTTTGTCCACTAAGATAGTCTTGGCAATGAGTCATGACTAACAAGAAATGATTTTCCATGATTATGTGTGCATGCCACAAAGTTTCAAGTTTTATGTTATGATTATGGGGATCTCATTTTCACTTCTATGATTTATTCCATGTTAAGATATTATGATCTCTTTTGCAGGTTATGATTTTCAAAAAGATATGATATGATTTTTATTTCCTTTATTTGCCCTTGCTGAGCATTTGAGCTCACCCTTTTATGTTTTCTTTTCCCCAGGTCAGGAAGATGGATATTAAGTAGAATATGCTAAAAGGGACCCTATATATGATGAAATAAATGGGAGACACTGTATAAGATTTATGAACCAGTTGTTTATGTTTCCCAGTTTCTAAAGACACTATACCTATACGGTCCTTTGTGGTTTTGTTATATGTTGTAATAAGTGTGCTTCAATTTTGAGGTATTAACAATGTATGTAAAGTATGGGTCGTTATAGATTTCTATATCAAACCAGTTGTCTATCTTTGATATGATCATCATCCACCATCAGAATCACCTTCAATGTTGTCCAACAGCTCTCCAACAATCTTCAGAGTTATATAGATAACTCTGAAAATTGGCCATAAAAGTGATTATATAGAGATGCATTAGTTTGTTGTGTCATAATGGATTAAGGAAATATATTTTATCAATTTACTTTTCTATATATGCTCATGATAACTTTTTAACAATGTCCCATGATGACAATAGTTCTGTCATGCCTAGGGTAAAACCCATATTATGAACACAATAACACCCTCAGATTTCTGATCCAGTTTGTAGTTTAGAATTTGTTACCCTTTTTCAGGAAAACTGTATGTGCGTTCTATTTAATATATTTAAAAAAATTTAAAAATTTATTCCAAGCACACTAGGCCTTAAAAACACACGCCGCCTCAATACACGGTATTGAAAAAAATACATATAATATCAAAAAATAATACATATAATATCTGATTCATTACATTAATATTTTTTATAAAAAGGGCAACCCACAAGTAGGGTGACAACCTGTCTCTTTCAGAAAGGTTGTAGGGCTTGAACCAATGATTGAATGGAATTAAGGTTTTCCTACAAACCACTGGCCTATGTGATTTCCTGGTTCATATTTCATTATTTTAGTTAAACATTTTTTCCAATAAATATTAACGATGAACCAGTAATGTAACTTTTTAGGTTTATATATTAATTTATTATATTGTTTTAATTGTACTCACCATATTGGTTTTTGAAAATATTTGGACCTAGATAAAAATACTTTTTTATGGATCCTACAATCCATTAAATGTGAATTTTAGTGCATTTGGAAGAAAAAATAATTTTTTGATATTCATTTCATGAAGTAAGGGATAAATTGGAAATTGATCAAGGCATTACCAAAGGATGAGATTCTGCATATAAAATGTAATGAAATCAAGTAAGTATATCTTTTCATGAAAATTTATCCACTTCAGAAAAAATGATCATAAAATAAAATTTTGTCCTAATTCCACCATTTATGTTTAACCTATGGCCTTTTAAATCATCATTGATTTATGGATTTGGGGCCTTCAACATTCCATTGATGATTCAATTTCTTATGATCAATGACTACTATCAATCTCTATAAATATTTAAGATCTTCCTCCATGTCTATATCCTCACTTTACACTAATTTTATCCTATTTAAAAACCTAGATATGTGTCATTCTAGTTGAATTTCATACTTTATTTTCTCTCTTATTATGTTGAAATTTAATTAAGTCCTTACGATCTGGGTTTTTCAAAAAAAATATTATTTATAAATTTCATACTCTTAATTAAAAATATCATTATAAATTGAAAGGATGTAATTTATTTAATGTGGTGAGAATGTAACTCCCTGAAATTTTAAAATATTATCATCATATTCAATTTTAGGTATGACATGCAATAGAAAGTATGGAAAGGAATATAACATCACAAGGAATTGTGATATATTTAATATTTTTAACAAATTCAAAATATTCTATATATTTCAATGCACACAATACTATATTAAATTTCATTAGAGGAAACAAGGTGTTTCTTCAATAGCATGCGTTACACAAAAGACTGAGTTTTACTGAATACTATTGTAGTTACTATTTAAAATGAAAATTATCACCTTGATATTAAATTGAAAGTTATAAATAGTATTAACTTTCATATGAAAATATATGATTGAATTAATTTTTTACCAATTGATTATAAATGAAAATAAATTCCAATTGAATATAATGGAAATGTTTTTCCAAAAAAATATTTTTATACTTCCAAAGGAATTTTATCCTAAGAAATTAAATTAATATCTTTTTAATGAATGATATTAAAATAATTTATATATTATATATTCAAACAATTTTTTTTGACATTTATCCAATTGATCTTATATGAAAAAGATAACAAAAATTAATATTTTAAGTATAGAAACGGTATTTTCTAAAGGTGGTTTTTCTGCCTTTTAATGGCACACATATTTTAAAAATAAATTTTGAAACTTTTATAAATTTTATTTTATAACATGAACCTAGTTTTTGAAATTTTAATGTTAAAATTATAATATGTTTAATTTTTGGTATTTTTCTAAGAAGTTTCCTTTTCTGTTAAATAGTGAAAAATAATAAAATTTAATTAAAAATGAGTTTTCATTTAAATAAAATCAAATTTAAAATTATATTTTAAATTGATTATAATGTAAAACAATATTATTTATAAATCTATTTATCCAATTTAGGTAATTTTGAGCATTTTTAAATGGAATTTTGATATAAATTCTTTGTAAACTCTTGGACATTTTCACTTTAAAAATATGCTTTCTCATCATGTTTGTGGTATTAATTTTAAGATAAAGTATTCCATTTTTTTGAGTTGATTTTGGAATCATGGATTACATATTTGGAATAATAATAATTTCTAATTTCTAATAAGTTCAACTTAGTTTTTTTTTCAAGTTTATTAGTGAAAATAGTTAAACTTAATTATAGTGATTAATGAAAAACTGAGTCTACTTAGTAGTTAAACATAGAATATAACGGTTAAAATGACCTTCCCATTTTTAAAACACCCTTTAGATAGATATATTCCAACCCTTATGACCTAAGTCTATAATTTTATGAGATTTGGTACATGGTTCCATGAAAGTGACCCGTATAATAAGAAAACTAATGAAAACAACAAGAAACATTGTTTTCTTTTAAATTATATAAAGCTTTGGGATAGGAGAAAAAATGGCATATGTTCAGTTGTATATCATTTTTAAATATAAATGTGTTTTTTTGTATCATGATAATTTTTTTTTAATTTTTTATAGATTAATAAGTTACTTAAAATGCTTAAGAAATGCTAATGTAGTAATTATTAAGTTAATAGTTAACTAAAATAAATGATACTAAAACAATAAAATTTAAGTAAATTAATTGAATTGTTACTTTAAATTAATTTTTTAGAATAATATATAATTTTAATTAGTTTTTAACTTCATATATTCAAATTATAATATATTATTTATATTTTTAAACCTAGATTAAATAAATTATGTCAAAATTGACATTAATGTTATTTTATAATAAATTATATTTTATTAATTTATTTAAAATTACTAATAATCATATCCTATCACAAGTGATTTTTAAATGTTAATAAATATGAAAAGTTTTCCATTCATATACCCATTTATCTTTTGTAATGAAAATTTTAACCCCTAAGTTGTGAAAACATTCTTAACACAATTAGGGTTAAAGTAGTGTTTTTGTGTGTTACTTGCGCTGCTGTTAAAATTAATTTCCAAAACACAGGGGATTTTTATCTTATAAACTATATAAGATATTTATAATCAGTGTATCTAAATTACCTAATAAGTATCACATTAATTTAGTGTTAATTTAAGAATTACATATGTTATAAAATTAGTTACCTTAATAAAAACCAAAATCGTAACAGAACGGAAGCTTATAAGTTAAGGAAAAAATTGATGAAAATGTGTTTGGTTTTTTTGGTGGAGGTTTATATCAAAAATAATTCACCAACACTCTATTATTTCTATTTTATATGCAAATTCGGTAAGATAGAACATCCAATAGGGAATACTACTGTGCATTTACAAAAATGTTATTCCTCCTCGACTATATAAATGCACACAATCTATTCATTCTCCACATCTCTAAAAATAGTCTGGTTTTGCCAATATCTATCCAAATAACTCCCCAAATTCTATACCATCATCTTATAATCCTAATATTGTGCATAAATCCAACTTAGGATGGCATTCATGCAAACATAATGATTTTTGTTTATACTTGAAGAAGATGTAATATTTTTCTAAACGTGTTTTTATTTTATTTCCTTCTCCACACCTTAAATTATTTAAATATCATTATTTTATAATAAACTATGTATATTTAATATAATTATATTTTTTATATTAATTTTAATACCCACAACTTCAAACACTTCCATAAAATGGGTTACGATGTCATCGTTCTTGTGTATGATAGACTACCGCCTCACGAACCAATGTTCTTTGTTTTTTCATTACCACATTTTAAGGTTGGGAATAATGACGGAATTATAGTTTATATATGATATATATGATTTATTTATTCTCTTATAATTACAATATAACACATACCTTCATGATTTCTATGTCTGGAAGACAGAAATGTCGTTCGTGTGTACAGTGAACGACTACCTCGCAATGCGATGTGATTCACTCACGCTTTACATGGAATGTACTAAGGATGATTTTAATAAACAAATGTGATATATATGAAATATTAATGATAATTTAATAATATTTATATATATATATATAATTTACTTTTCTTTCATCAAATATGATAAAAATAGAAACAGTGTTCATGCGTACATATGGTCTACCATCTCCATAAACGGTGTATTTCATTTCCTATCACCAAATTTTATGGATTAATATAAATACATATATAATAAATATATATGATATTAAAATCGTGGATTACATTATGGGTGTTATTAACTCATGATCTCAGTAAGAGGAAAACAAATCAAATAGAAAAACATACTAAAAGAATAAGGCAATTAACACACGAAACAATGAAAATAATGAAATATTATTAACAAATGGGTGATACTATGTTATAAAAGAATCATGTGTGATATTATAAATATTAATAAGGTTATTTTTTAAGATAAAAACATGATTAAAACCATTATATAGGGTGTTAAATAGAGTTTAACAAAAAGGAATCATAAAGTATGAGATTTTAACTCAATTTACATTCCTTTGAGACATTTTTTCTATTTTGCACTAATTAACTTTTATGTCGTGTATATAACTCCCATTTGAAATATAATACCATGAATACATAATTATTCATGGTATTTTAAGTTTCAATTTGAATTATCTCATCCTATGTGATTTGGATTGAGAATTACCAAGTAGTGAAAGTTATTGAGATATCTCACATTCTATTGTGATGGTTAACTTTCTCTTAAAACAATCACATTATTGTAATAATTTATCTTTTTAAATTATGTTTATATTAGTTATATTTATTCATTTTAATGGATATGATTACTTCCTAAACCATATACCATTTTACAAATAGTGCTTACTTTGAATGTTATTTAATTAACTGGTGAAACATTGATAATTATGTATCCTTTACTCAATATGGATTTTTGATAAGGAAAATTGTTTATGAATTAAATTGATTATTATATATATGATGAATGATTCATAGTTTTATAACTTGGGTTGGGTACCATTTAATGTAATACCTTTGATACATCAGTAGTCTCATGAGATGAAATTAGTTAGACAAACCCTATGTGTTTGTATCCTCCATGTTTTAAACTATCTTATGAATGGTCTTAATAGTGGTATGTTCTAAACCATATTATGGAAGGTATTGATGGTAATGGTATCGTGTTCATGGGAAACAGGACCTATGATATTAAATAATTTCTATAATTTATATTCAGCTGCTATTATCCATGTGATTTTCACTATGAAAAAATATATGGATGCATTTCATTCTCAGTTTATTGATTAAATTGAATGTGTTTTAAGTTATTTTACCTTATATATTGATTTTTTATTATCTTTTACTGATATTAATGTTATTTAAATGAAATTTTATTTTATTTATTTACCATTCCGTATTATTTACACACTTTATTCTTAGTGTATTGATTATATGGATGTTGGTTTCAGTTATTTTCCTTTCTATATTGATTATTCCCATTGATTCATTATTGATTACATTATACTTATACTTACATGATATCAAACATATTTTTTCCCTTTTCCCCAAGATTCTATTATGTTTTATATGACTTTTGTGTAGGGATATTCTAAATGGACTAAATTTATTCTCAAAAAAATATTTTTCAATTTGTTTATTCAATTGTAATTAAAGACTCATGTATCTATATAGTTTACCAAGACTAATAAACTATTGAATTATTAAGGATTCAATTACTTATATATTATGCCAAAGTAATGGTAGTAGGCACCCGATTTAGGATGATAGGGTCTAGCTACTACACTCAATCTGATGGATAGTCGAAGTGAATACTTCAGACTTTATAGGATATTCTCTGGGATTTATCATTATATTACTAGGGATGTTTAGATTATCATATTTCAATATTTATACTTTCTTATAATAGTATTTTTTTTGTCTAGTATATATAGAAAACTATTTAATTCATTAAATAGAATATGTTGTAAAACTATAGCATATTGGGATCGAGCCAGGGAGAGAAAGTTTTTGGGACCTGAATTTGTAGAATAGATGACTAAAACTGTAAAAATTATTTAATTCTATATGAGGGTATCTCACTATAAGTGAAATTGTTATGTATATGACTAGAGAAATGATCTATTTTTGGTAGGAGACCACATTGTTTCTTAAAGTGTCTCCATGGAAAGGTGTGATGCATTTTGGAAGAAATGGGAAATTAAGTATGTGGTTTATTGTTCAATATAAAATTTTGGAGAAAGTGGGATCATTTTATGATATGGTATCCTTGTATTTGAGTTTATCTCTATTACATAATGTGTTTATTGTTTTTTTAAGGAAACATGTACATGATACATCTCACCTTTTGATCCTTGAAGTATTCTAGTTAGAGGAGAATATTTCTTACAAGGAAAAGACAATTAATATTCTTCATCATATATGTGAGTTTTTTGAGAATAAGGTAAATAAATTTGGTAATGTTATATGAAAGAACTATATTATTGGAGAAGAAGTATGGAAATATAAAAATGATGTGACAGAAAAAAATCCCCACATTTTTAATAATGATTAAAAATTTTAAGGAAGTAATTTATTTAAGGGGAGGATATAGAAACGTGTGAAATTTTAATAATAAATAAATATATTATCTTATAATTTCTCATAATTAGATTTTATGAATTCATATTTAATATAATAATTTAATATATTTTTTTAGTTGAAAATGAAATAGTTGTATTCTATCTATATTGTTTTCAATAAATTATATGGATTTAGTTAAAATATAAATTTATAAATTTTAGAATTTTAATTTTATAAAATGAACTTAATTTACTCAATAGCTATATAATAATTATCTTAGGTGGATGTTTTTGGAATACTTTGAAGAGGTAGATTTTTGTTGAATAGTGAAAATATCATTTTTACAAATGCCATAACTTCTATAACATCATCATGATATAAGAATCAGATAATAATTTAAAAAAACGTTTTTTTAACCATAAATTTATTTAATGAGAATATTAAATTGTTTAAAAATAATATTTTTAATTTTGATACCCATGCTTAATGTTTTGGAACCTAAGTTATATTTAATTCTAATAAAAACTATTTTCGGTTATTTTAATTTAATTGAGTGATTGGAAGTTTCTATTTTTTTATTGACCTAAATAATATTTAACATTCATTTTTTATTTATGAACTAATTAATTTCATGTTTATAAATTATATACATTATTTTCTAAAATTCATTTTAACACATAAGAAGGATTTTTTCTAAAAAATATTTTTCTTTATGTTTTTCATACTTATATTAAAATTAATTTTTAACTATTTTAAATATTTAATCAATGAAATAATTTTAATATATAGATTGAAAATGATAAAATCAGAAAACAATGACCATTTTATTTTGATTCATAAAATTATGTTACTGTGATAAAAATTTATTCACCTTAGCAGGTTGTTAAATGAGGTAAAAGGGATAAAACTATGGGATAAGGTAAAGATTTTTTGTATATAGTCTTCTTGGATGAGGGTATTTATTCCAAAATTATATAATCCTTAAAAAATTTCCATTTTGGGAAAATTTTCATTGAATTATACATTAATATTATTTTAAAATATTTAATATTTACAACAGTGATAATCCCCTCACTTATAAAAGTTTCCCTTTTCCCCTCAATTATCTAAATAATATAAGCACTTTAAATCAACCAATACCTATGCAAATACCTCCCCAAAATACATATCCTTTTCTTATAGCTTTTGGTATTAACAGAAGACCAATATAATAAGCCTTATGTTTTTAAAGGATATTATCCATGTAAGAGGTATATGATCTATCCAATCTCATTCAAGTTTTTTTATTCCTAAACCTTATCCAAATACTTTATAACCATTTTATGATAATTAAATAAGTATAATTACTATACTAAAAATTTATTATGTTGATGTAAAAACCATTATCTACTTTTTATCCAACCATTGAAAAATGATTTGTTTGTAAATACGTACAGATCACCACCTCAATGGAAGATGTTTTTTTCCTTTCATTGCCGCCTCACATGGCATTCTATAATTATGGGTCAAATTAATAATTATTATATTTATAATATAATTATGATTAAATTAATATAAACTATTATATAGCTTCATTCTATTCCATCAATTAGAATGTGAAAACATCCTTCATGTGTACGTGCAAACTACTACCTATATGAAAGGCATGTTTCATTTTTCAACATCACCTTACATGGATGGTTATAAAAGAGTATATATTTAATAAATACGTTTTTTATGAAATTATTAAGGTTATAAAATGATGATTTAATCATTTCATGATCTCATTTACCCCAATCAACACACCCACGCTGTTTTGGATTGAAGAAACCCAAAACATGTGACGTGAACTTAACTGATCAAGTAACTAAATAAAAATTCCAAATAAATAAAATAAAAGTAAAAATAATAAATTAATAGACAAAAAAATATTTTTATTAAAGTAAATAATTAATATATGATTATTAATTAGTAAATTAAAATACATATTTGGCAATTCAGGACTTAAGGTAAGGTATTTTTCTTTAAAACATTGTTTTAAATGTTTTAAAGTTCTCCTCTAAATAATATATCTTTAACATTAATATTATTTATTTGGGATAAAAAATTTATTTTCTAAACTAAAATGATTTTTTAAGTTAATGTTCAACCATTTTAAATTTCTTTACAAAGGTTTCAAATTGATTATTTTTAATATTTTTCATATGGGTTATGCTTTTTAGATTCTTTATAAAGGAGTGAAAATAATGTTTTTTAATGTTTACCAAAAGACCAAAATTTCTTTTTATAATGTGCATTATTTTTTAAGAATCTTATTTTTCAATTTCTCATGTTTTTATAATGTAAATTCAATTCCCACATTTCAGTTAATTCTTCATTTTAAATAATTTTTTTAAAATTTTTATTTTTATTTTTATATGATAAATATAATTAATTATGATTATGATTTAAAATGAATTTTTTTATTATTTTTATTATGAAATTGAAATAATATATGTGTTTTATTAATTTTATGGTAATTATAAATTATATATGAGGATGGTGAGATCTAATATTTCCATCCAGTGCATTGGGAAATGGTATTTTCTCTAAAGAAGATATCTTCAAATTAACTGGACAGGTTATTCCATTTAAGGGATATTGTTAGGATAGTTCTCCCAAGATTCTTACATGGTCTTTTAGTGATTTATTTTATTTTTAATGGAAATATTTTTATTTCACGAGGTAGAAAAATGAGCTTATGGTTAAATTAAATTTGTGATATTTTAAATTTGAAAAAAAAATTTGTAAAGGAAACTTTTTTCTTGAGTTTTCATGTTTTTCTATGTAAATTTCATGATCATGATTTTTTTCTATACGGTTTATTATATAATGGTTTATAAAAAACATTTGTAAATTAAGTTTATTTAGGGGTAAGTTAATGATTATTTGAGCCCAGTTTTTATTATGTGAAAAAGGAAAACCTCCTTTTGTGTTTCCATGTTTTTTCAATAGACTAACAAGCGTCCTCTATTTTTTATATCCCTTAATAATATTTTGTGATCATCCCATTTTTAAAATATTTTTCACAGTGTATATGGATTTATAGAAACTATATTAAGGTAAACAACTCAGTAATCAAGGCTTTTCCTGAAATAAGAAAGTGTGTCAAGAATGAAATGGGTGTGTAAACACAAAAATAAATTTTCCTGGAAAATAATATACACTGTAGTTAAGTGTCCACTTTTTTATATTATATTTTTCAAAATTATTTAAAAATATAAAACTAAAAGATCCTTGGAATCTAATAAAGTTAAAACACTTGTTATAAATCATGTAATTATGTGTTGATTATGTTATGGGTTGTTACCATTAATCAATTTGAACTTTTCTTTGATTTTATTCAATAGTTTTTTAAATCTAATTCCCTTATTAGAACGAAATAATTCAATATTTATTTTTACCTGACTTAAAATCCCACTAAATATCAATCATGGATATAAATATATAAATCACACTATCATAGAATATTTTACTTATTTTATTTTCAATGGCCTATATCAAAGGAGAATACACACAACATTGTGGTGGTCTAATAAAATAAACTATAACATACTATTTTAAGATAATGGCCACTTTATTACATGGTTTTCCTCCTTTAAAATTTTTAGGGATGGAAAACTACCTCAGAAGGAACACTCCCTCTCCTTATTCCTTTTTTCACTTCTTCAAGAAGGTTTTTGGTAGTTAATGGACATTATTGTATCTTAAATATTACCATATGAAGCATGATTTTTAAGCATTGTGAATTGAAAAGTTATGCTCTAATGAAGACCACATTCATTGTGCTCTTTCTCCATTAATGAAAATTAGATCAAATCTATAATGAGTGAGATAGATCATTGTCTTCCATGCATGATCATAGAAGTGACTAACATCTTCCAAATAGTGAAAATTCTAAACTATAGTTATCATTATTATACTCCATATTCAAATATCTAGATATACTAATAAAATTATTTCTTCATCTATAATTCCTCTAAAACATTTGGTCTGACCATTGGAACTCACTCTCCAGCACAACTTCAATCCTCTCCCTCAAAACTGGATATGATATTGAAGTTTCATTCCCCATGAACTGTGTTGGACCATGATGTTTCATATCTTATACTCTATAAAAACTAGATCTTGAAATCCATCTATCACTGCCCAAAGATTACTAAAGTAGTTTTTATTTCATTCCCAAATTTTAAGAACTTAATTTTATGGAGTTGATTAATCCCAACTTCTACAAGCTCTAGAATAACACAAATTTTCATATATATAATTAAATGTGTTCAATCATAACCATTTATACTAAATATCTCTCTTCAATCTTGATCAAAATCATGACTTTTATAAAGTCAATTCAAATATTTAATACTTTATGGAAATAACCATATCAAAGGATTATTCTCTTCACTATGGCATGATTCCCTTTATCTTTAACTGTCTTGTGTCTTGACTACCTGATATTCATAATGATATTCATGTCAACCACATATCCATAAAATCTTGAAAAATAAATTATACAAAAAATAATTTTTAGGAATAATCTTAAAAATTTCCTTCAATGTCACCTATATTGTATCATGATGTCTTTAAATATGTTGTAAAACTTTTATCTTTATTAAACCTAGATTTCATTACACTCTACAATAAATAAACATATCACAATGTAACCACATGTATTATGATGTGATACATTATCTGTTATCACTTATTCTCACATGATTAATATATGGAATATATGTTGTGTCAAGATCCCATCAAATATAAAAAATTAATATTTCATTAAAATTTCATGAAATATACATTTATATGTAGTTTCATCACTCAATGCTTCCATAATCTTTTGTATCTCTAATTGTGGTGTGATGATACCAATTATGGTGTTTCAAACAAGCATATTATTATATGTAGTTGTATTTCATTCAAATGAATGACCAATTGTGGAATAGTACCCTTCTTAATGGAACAATTCATATTCCAACACTTTAGTTTAATCTTATATTAAATCTATTATAGTTTGATATACATAGTTGTGACATAATATACTACACCATCACTAAAATATTTCTTTATTCTACAAAATCCTCCATACATGCTCACATATCATTCACTCCACATATTAATATAGAATAAAATTATTATCCTTGAATATAAATTCCATAAATTAAATATTAAAAAAGTATCCTACATGAAATATCCATCATCAAATGTCATGAAATGATAGGATTATTTCATATTTTCTATTTCATTGCTCTAGGTGGGCATTATGGGGAGTTTAATGCTTCTTATCTAGATCTTCCAATACCCTCCTCCACATTTGATGTATTTTGATGCCGAGTTTCCTACCACACCATGTATTATCTCTATTTATATTCATGTAAATAAACTCCACACTTTTAATCTTAAATTATTGTAAAAAAATACAATATATAACCTACCGATTAAAATATCCCCCCAGATTGTCTCAATAATAATATTATAAATCAATCTCCATGGTCAAAAAAGGCCATCCACAATCAAGATATGGATTTATGATTCATTATTAATACTTCCTATTTTTCAATAAAATGAATGTTTTTTCTTCTATGTATATATTTTTATATTCTCCATATTATTTTCTCAAACTTAACCTCTATCACAAAAGTTAAAAGTTTTATTGTCATCATTGTTTCTCCTACTTTTTCAATAAAATACTTGATCTATATTTGTTAATAAATATCAATTCATTCTTCAATTTTCTTCCAACTTCTCTTAGTATCATCCTAATTTTTTCAAACAAGATGAAACTCTAAAATTAGAGATATTAAGATCACCTTTTAATTAAACTCTAAATCTCCATTAATATTTATTGTAATCACAAATTTTATTAAATCAAGATGTAAATATTTAGTAATCTATCTTTGGAATACAACTCTAGAACATCACTTTTTTATACCATGTGTTAAAATCCAAAACAATAATATATGTTAAAGTATTATATATAATATTCAAAACCATTTAGTTTTTTACATCACTTCAAAAGAAAATTTCATCTCTAACTTAAACTTTTATACTACAACATTAGCCTTATTTACCACTTGTGAAATTTTAGAATTTATTATTTATCTTATATCCATGCCTAATACCCTATATTATGTTTTTAAGACCACTAGAACTATTTATAAATATTTTATTTCTAAAACTAGTTGAGAAAATTTCTATATAATCATTAAAGATAAAATCCACTTCCAATTGTAGTTTCACTTTCAAATATTTCAATGAGATAATTTAATACTTTAGAATAATTCATCAAAAAATATTATAATATTAATGTTTTAGATATTACTATAGGAAACAAGAGTCTATATTAAAAATATCAATATTTTTCATGTCTCACACCTACTACCATAACATGTGATACTTGCGCTTTTATATTGTTTTTATATTTTTATGTGATCTTAATCACACTTACACAATATCATCAACAAATAATTAAATAAAAAATTATTTAATTCATACCACATGTCGAACCAATTATATCACTTTATATGATATAATTGTGTTACACTTGATATCTACGATCTTCTTTCATTTGTATAGTAATTATCCTTTCGCTATATTAGATAAAATATCATTTGAATATTAGTTAAACTCTTCCTAAGTTCTTTTTCCTCTAGAAAGACTTCTTATTAGTATTGATATTTATCATTAGAGTCCTATTTTTTATAATTTTTTATTATCCCAAAAATTTTATAAGATTATACAAAATTTTTATTTCAAAAAAAAATCAAATATGAACATCCTCCATGAATGTAGCTGTTTATCCTAATGATTTTATCCACTTTCATATAGGGTTAAAATATTCTAGATATGTAATGATATCACTTATTGTGAAGTGTAATTAAATTTAAATTAATTGATACTATAAATAGGTAATAAAAACATTCTTGAGTTTCATATTTATCTTCATACCACCTAAACATCTCCATCACCACATGTGACTCTAGATTTTGTAAGAGTAAGGTCCTGATTTTATGATCCCCTCTCTTTATGTTTTCCTAGTTCTTGGAGGTTTAGAAATGTATTTTTGAAGAATTATATAGGTGAGAGTTGGGTTTATGACCATATAAAATGTCATCACATTGTGGTATTGGGTGTGGTGTTGGTTATGGTCAATATTTTTTAGAGATATGAGAATGGTGGGGTCAATTTTTATTGTTTTTTTATGTCATTTGAGGTTTTGGGGTGGTTGGTATGTTCTTGGTGCAC
The DNA here is from genome assembly GCA_963277665.1 of Viscum album. Classification (NCBI taxonomy): domain Eukaryota; kingdom Viridiplantae; phylum Streptophyta; class Magnoliopsida; order Santalales; family Viscaceae; genus Viscum; species Viscum album. Next base: position 157,280,589 of record OY728125.1, read on the forward strand.
CATAGGGTGAAAAACACCCAAGTAGGAAATTTTTCAAAGTGTTTTGTCATGTATTTTCCTCATGTGAGAAATTGAGAGGATCATTATTCTATAATGGAAGGTGTGGTGACGCTAGTGGTTTTGAGTGTTTCATTATGGGAAATAGTGAGTGTTGAAATTACCAATAATATTGGTGTCTTGGCATCGAAGGGGGAGATGATTTCGTGTGCATGGAATAGGATGAAATAGTGATATATAGATCTTCACACCAAATTCCATAGCATGGTCGGTAAAAACAGTTAGGTATTTTTTCAATATTCCATAGTGAGTGGCTGTGTGGGTCTACTGGGTATCTAAATTTGCATGCACCATATCAATGTGTAAGTCATGGTACCATTCAAAGGTGTTTAAAATTTATATTTAATGAACATGATGTTTGGAGGGATATAGTGATTAAAATGAAAAAGAAACATGTATCCATTTGATTGGAGATAACTTGGATTTTTTTAATTCCTCTATACCATGCTGGAGACATTCTGGGATTCATCTATACATATAGGTTCAATAATTCCTTGGTTTTGTATTAATTTTCTTTATTCAAATCCTAATAAACCCCTAACTCTCTCAAAAACCTCCAATCACGTGATTTGAGAGTATAAATACCTTGAATCATCAGATCAACATATTTTGGACTGCGCCTTATCTCTTATTCTCCTCTCAACACCCTCTATGCACTTCTCTTTATTCAATTGATCCCTTTTTAAATTTCATTATAGAATTTTTTTGGGGTATTTTCATTATTTTGAGTTGATTTTTTAGTACGTATTAATGATGTTTTATTGTAGATAGGGTTTGAGGTGATTTCCTTCAAGTATATTATTGGTTGGTCATTATGTATATATTCTCCCTAAAATAATGTTAAGCATATAATTAAGGTAGTTGATTTTTTACTTTAATATTTTATATTACAATATTAATGTATCATTCTTTAGATTCTTTGGGTGAAAGGTAATATTGACTAATAAAGATAATAAATAAAATCCAGAATGAACTGGTAGGGATTTTTTGATCACATGTGTTGATGATTTGTTGATAATTCCACTTGTTGTTTCCAATATAGTGTTTTATTTAATTTCTATTATTTTTGTTGTTTTTTATCATGGATAATATGCTATAAATTAGATAAAAACATAATGACTGTAATGATGAACTGATTAATGAAAGAAACATGGGAATTTGATTACCATTTTTCTTTAAAGCTACAGAATATAAATGAACATATTGAATCTTGTTTATGGTTGGTTATTAGATTTTTATATCTATTATTGGTAGGTTTATTATTTCTAAAAACTATTCATAATTAATTGGTTGATTCAATATTTTAATTAAAATATTATTTCCTAATGATAATTTCTTATGGTTAAGTGGGCCCATTCTTATTTAATAAAGTCTTGAATTACTTTGAGTAATGTTCACGGTTTCCACTTTATTTTTTTTACTAAAACTACTTTTTTTATATATGTTTGATCTTGGGTAGTATAGTCTTACTATGTTTTATTTTTTGGGTTTATTTAATAAAAGGGCTAGATAATGCAAGTTGAGAGAGAAATGTGATTGTTTTATTTTTTCAGAGTTTAAGATGGGTGGGAATAGATGGCTGATGTTGAAATATGGGATTACCTATTTTGATGGATGTTACATAAATATTGTTAATGGGTTACTTGGGTATGGGTTGAGAGCTGGTATTTCCTATCTTTCATGTTAGTTGTTAATTTGTTATGGTTAGATTGTTGAATAGTTGTTTAATGTGATTTCCAAAAACCTGGAGTTGGAATATGAAACGCATGTGCATATCTTTTTAGAATCATAAAATGAATCCTAGAGTACATATATTATTGAATGATGAATGAAATTAATAATCAAGTCATTTTATGGTTTTTGATATTGATTAATTAAATGGAACAATGGGATGGTTGAACGGAAAACTCTATAGAGTAGTGGATAGAAATCAAAAAATTTATAATGTGAATTATAAAGTATGTTGAACTGTAATAAATTGATTTGAATAAACTATAATTTTAAATGGTTTAATAGTGAATTAATATTAATTTATAATTAATTAGTGGAAATGGTTAATGATGAAGAATATTGATACTTGTGTTCATGTATGGGCCTTAGTGTTGGTTGTTAGATATCATATGGGATGATAGCTACAGTTGAGTCTAAGGATATGTATTTTCATTTTGCATGGTTATAAATGAAATATATTCTTTTATTTTTTTATTTTATATAATCCACCACCTGATTTGGGTGAGTATCAATGCCCATGTGTATACATGCATAGGATATATTGGCTTGATTTATACTGCATAATAAACTTGTTGTAGTGGATTCAGAAATACTACTAGTTATGGATGAGATGATAAGGATTATTTTATGAAATAGATATATAGATTGATTCCAATATGAGATGTTAGACCCTATTTATGACTGAGGTAGGTAAGTCCAAGGCCGACATACATTAGATACAAATTGATATGAAGGGATTGTTGGAAAATATCTTTATCCTTGGGTATTCAGAGTGACAACCTAATGGGGAAGTGCTTGTGAGGTGCATATATTACATATGTGTTTTGATATGGATATTTTTACAATGTGTTACTTTTTTATCAATCCTTGGTGAGGATGGAGTACATTTTTATCAATTTAAGAATTTAGTTGTCCTAATTTTCTAATTCACCAAACATTAATAAACTTCATTCACATTTTCATGATATTTTCTTGAGATGAAACTACTGAGTATACTTATATAGTCATTCGAGGTATATATAATCTATTTTTAGGTCTATAGGAGCTGGTTGGTGATCAAATTGGGTATTACTCTCTTGTGTATTTGTTTTGGAGCAGTTGGAGTTTTGTAGTCTCTTCTAAGAATTTTATTTGAAGATTTTTAATTGATTTTATGTATGAAACTACATTCATCTAATTAGATTTCTTCATTATTAATTTATGGAATTGATTGGTGGATCTTATCTTATCTATTATTACATAAATTTTCATAAAGAGGGTAATGATTATGATTTTTATGGATTATGTACCCATGGTTCTAGTTCCCAACATGTGGTTTATTAGAGGTAGGTTTTGGGGGACATATTTCTCTTATAATAACTAGACCAGGAGGGGTATTATTGGATGGGGTTCATGAAAAATTGGAATCAAAGATGATGATTGAGAGATAAGATAATTTTTGGGGGTAGGAACTAGTGGGTATTTAATGTGTTAGTAGGGAGAGAGTATCATCTTGACATAGCATGTGTTATAGACAAGGGAGACTAGCTAGGAAACGGGTATCTTGGGACCTTTATAGTCTAAATCCAAGACCTTTAGGTTTACTAAACATGCTAAGTGAACTAATGCTACTTTTAGAAGAGAGCCCTAGGAAAGAATCATGTATCATGATTTTATGTTCCTATATTTTATTTGTGTATAAATGTGGAATTAGGATGAAATTGAATTAATTAATTAACCTTAAATATTATGTATTATTTTTTAATAAGTCCTTAAGATTTTTTATTTTATAGGAATGGATCCAAATGAACCTCCCCATTAGATTCACATCGAAGTTATTCAACAGGATGTGGAAAAATATCATCATAGAGATGATCTCATTTATGAAGGCACATATAGGATGAAACTATGAGTTTTTTAATTCCAAGGCATGCAGAACAAGTAGTGATCTATTTTCTATTTGGAAACTAGGGCACGGTTGGAGTAAGTGGAGATATCCTTTAGTTCAATATATTCTTATAAGTATCAATGGGTTTCGAAGTCTATGAAGATATTGTCTGGGGAAACTCAGTATTGTTGGTTTTTATCCATCATGGACCATGGGGAGTTGAATATTTCATGGGAGAAGTTTTGTAATTTTTTTTGGTCAATCTTATTTATTCAACCACGAAGGAAGCTTGTCAATAGGAGACCCTTTCTCTCCCTTAGGGTAATTCCAGTGTATGATAGTTTAGTACTTGGTATAAGAGCCACTTTCATTATTATTCGGACCTTCTTCCAGATAAGGATTATAGGCTGAGGAATTTTAAAGAGGATTTTTATCCATACATCCAGTTCTAGGTCACCCTATTCATATTTTTAATATATATATATATAGGTTCTAGAGAGGGAAGAGGTTATCAATATGGTGCTAGATAATATTTTATCATCATGGAAGTGGAGTCAATAAGACTCTCTATATGGTAGAGATGTGGAATAATGTTCATAGTATCCTAGTCTGTTGGCACCTACTTATGAGGAGAGTGTTTGGAACTTCCTTATTTTAATGATTAGAAACCATGATTCTTTTAGTACCAATAAATTACATGTTATATGATATCATCTTATTTGTTAAGATAGTTTTTATGACAATTAAAATAAGTATTGAGGGTAGTCACCACCATCCATGAGCTACCGCATTGGTGAGTTGCTGCTAGGAAGGAGTCACCATTGTGGATGAGCTACCACTAGTGGAGTCACGCTAGACCAGTTACCACAAGAGTTGTTACCGCCAGTGTAGTCACCACCACACTTCTTTCCTCTAGTGGAGTTATCGTCGGTCTTTTCACCACCAAAGAGCTACCACCATGACCTGTCACCATTAGACTCTAAGTCAACATTGGAATCTGAGTCATAGCTAGTCTAATATACTTTCAAATGTTGAGTGACTGCCATCTTCATTCCACAGTTTCTATCCAAGTACTTTCATGTGAATAGCTCAGTGGTAATTTCTATTCAAGGATAATTGATTTGACCAATTCTTAATGACATATTCAATTCCTATTTGTGGATTGTGGATCTCCTTCAACCATTGATGTAATATTTATGTGAAGGTCCATCTCTCTTTGTTTATGTGAGTGGTATGATATTAACTATCTGAAAAGTATACAGAAAATTGTGTGATTGAATCTGTGAGTCTGTAAAATCTCACTAATTCATCAATTGTGAAAATCAAAGACACATAAGAAAAATATCCTTTACAAATATTGATTGTTATATCTATGTAGATCAACAGAAACACCTATAAATTCCCATGATCCTCTATTTTTGCAACAACTTTCAAGAACGAAGCTTGAACTCCTCACCAAAGCTGATCTATGGACTTTGAACATTCTAAGCGTACCAGACTGAGCATCACTATTCTATTTATATTCTTTTGATTACTCTTTCTATTTTTTGAGCTGTGTCTTGTTACTTTATTTTTTTCAAACACATGATATATCTTATACCGAATAAAGAGATTACTTCTTATTCTCTCTTTCTATTTACATATGTTTCCCTTGATTCTTATGGAAGATATCCTTATGTTTCATGTATTGTATTACATCCAACTAGTAATTGTAGAAGAGGATTTTTAACATGAATATATTTTTCTTATTGTTTATTTACCTGACCCATGTTTTGGATCTATTTGATTATTATTATAATCTACTTGAAAGTAGGTGATTTCCAAGTGGGGGAGATTAATTCTCATCTTGAGACCGAACCTCTTTTTTATTATATTATGTTATTATTTTATTCTGTTACCAAATCAAAGATTTTTTTTAATCTGTAAAAAACAATCACTTTGATAGTTATTTATAAATAGTTTTTATATTTATTTTTTATTAAGTAAATTGATTTCAATAGTTAATATAATTTTAACATTATTTTAACAGAGACATAATAACACTTTAAGAAATATTTTAAAAGTACATATCTTATAATAATATATTATTTTGAATATTTTTCTCATTTTTATTAAGGGGATTTTATTTTAATTGTTTATCATAATTTTTATTGGGAACTAAATTCACCCCCTCTTGAGTTAATCACTCAGACCAGCATTTGGTATCAAATGTTTTTTGAGTTATAATTTCAAATTTTATATTAGTTATATTCAATAGATCTCAAATTTATGTCTATTATAAATTTTATATCATTATGTATAAAAGAAAATATGGATCTGCTACCTACATACCTCCTTATATTAATGGTACAAATTATCCTCAATCGAAATGAAAAATGAAAATGCATATAAAAAGTATTGGTTTTGATATTTTTACTATAATATAAGATCATTATGAAATACCAAAAACTTCTAGAGTTACTTGTAGTGAGGCTACAAAAACTTCATAAAATAATAATTGTAAACTATGAATGCCTTGTTTTGTGCCATGGGTGATGATGAATTTATTAGAATGTCTACTTGAAAATATGATTTTGAAATATGGGATACCATATCTATCACTCATAAAGGGACATAAAATGTTATGGAAATGAGACTAAATACATATAAAATCAAGTATGATACTTTTAAAATGAAATCTGATGAACCTATTTCTGATATGTATCTCAAGTTCAATGAAATAGTGAATACCATGCACTCACATTCAAAACAAGTGATAGACAAATATCAAGTGATAAGACTACTGGGATGCTTACCAGATATATAGATATGAACATTTATATCAGTTAGATAATCATGTGATGTAATTAAACAAACTTTCAAGGAATCGATAGTAAATATAATGATGTATGATGAAGATCATAAATTAAGCATTGAGATCTATGGATATGAACCAAAAATAAAATTAGTAGTCTTCAATACTACTACCTCCAAACAAAGAGGAAGGTTACACGATGAAAGTACCAGCGAAAAAGAAACACATGATGATAGTGATGAAGAGATGTCCTATATGGGTAGAAAATATAAGAAATTATATGGGAAAAATAATTTTTTTTAAAATTAAAATTTTAGAGGAAATTATGAATACAAGGAAAAGTTAAAAAAGGATTGGAAAAGATATGATATTAAAATGAAATAACCTGCTATGAATGTAAGAGGAAAGAACACATTAATGTTAAATGTCAAAAATTAAAATATAAAAAGAAATATTAGGATAAGGATAGAAGATTCAAGAAATGTTTAAATAAAACGTGGAGTTCGTATAAAGATTGCTCCAATAACTCTGGAAATAATCATGAAGATAATTATGATATGGAAAATATATGCTTCGTTGAAAGAACATTAGAGGTACAAAATATTCTTCCTACTACTCTTACTAATTTATAAAAATATTATGAAAATGAATGTAATAAAGAAATAATGAATGATGAAGATATATATAAATATTGTACCGTGAAGGAAGATACATTTCATGAGCTGAAGGATAAATATAAATCTATTAAAAAAAGAATGCTCTGATAGTAAATATTATGACTAACCTGACTGTTGAAAAATAGAAAAATACTCAATTGTTAAAAGAAAAAAATGAATTAAAATTTTCAAATGAACAGTTAAAGAATGATATAGATTGTTTTACCAATGGTAATAAAATATTAACTCAAATACCTGGAAAGTAAGTTTCTCCCAAATATAACACTAGTATAGGTTACCAACCTAGACAGAGAAAAATTTTAAAAACCAGATTTATGTCAAGTACCCATTCTAAAAATTCATGTGTTTCAAGTACCTACTAAATTGAAACTAATAAAGTATTTATTTCTAGAAGCAAACTATCTGTTTATAAGAAAACTATTACACAATTATGGGTTCTAAAATCTCCTATCCATAACATAACTGGACCCAAGAAGATTTGGGTACTATAATCATTTTCTGTATAAATATTTTTTTAGGAAACCTATTTGAAAATATCCAAAAAATCTTATGTTATCTAGACAGTGGGTATTCTAAAAATATAACTAGTTAATATTCAAATTTCTAAATTTTGATCAAATTCGATAGTGGACATGCCACTTTTGGTGATAGTGCTAAAGGGAAAATCATCAGCCTTGTCCAAAATAATAATTCTAATTTTTTATTAATTTATAATGTTATATATTTAGATGGTTTGAAATATAATATTCATATAATTTCTAAATTATGAGATCATGGTTTTATGTAAAATTTAAAAAAAAATGTCTATCAGGTTTTTGATGATTGAAATTTTTTAATTTTTAATGATTTAAGAAATGATAATATTTGTTCTATTGATATAAATTATTCTCCTTATAAAAATATTTCTTTTTTATTTTTCCTTTACAAATAATGTTCACTTTGGAATAGGATACTAGGCCATTAAAATATTCATTCACTTGGAAATATGACTATAAAATGATTAGTTAAAGATATACCAAAGCATGAATTACCAAATGATAAAGTTTGTAATCCCTAACAAAAAGGGAAGTTATATAATATTTCCATTCAATATAAGAAATAAGTTTCAACCTCTCAACCACTAGAGTTAGTCCATATGGAACTCTATGGACCATATAGAGTTTCTAATTTAAATGGAAAACATTATTTTTTTGTTCCTATAGATGATTTTTCTAGGTGCACTTTGGTATTATTTTTATCCCAAAAAAGTGAATCTTGTTCTTAATTTTTTAAGGATGAAAAATATGTAGAAAATATAAGTGGGATTAAGATTAAGACCATAAAAAGTAATCATATATGAGAATTAAAAAATAAATACTTTGAATTATTTTGTTCTCAAAATAGTTATAGCCATAATTTTTCTACACCTAGGACACCAAACAAAAATGGTGTTGAAGAAATAATAAATATATTTCCTTATGAGATAGCTCAGAATATACTAAATGAGTATGACTTACCTATTTAATTTTGGGAATCTGATGTTAATACAGCCTGTTATAAAATATATAGAGTATTAATTTGACCTCTATTAAAAACAAAACCTCATAAGTTATGTAATAATAGAAAAACAAAGATTAATTATATTATATTTTTTGGTTGCAAAGTCTTTATTCTAAATACAAAGGATAACCTGGACAATTTTTCTTCCAAGAGTGATGAAGGAATTTTTCATGGATACTCATCCTCCATAAAATCTTATAGAGTGTTTAATAAAATAAATCAGAAAATGGAAGATTCTATTCAAATTAAATATGATGAAACCAATACTAATGAACCAAATACTATCTTATAGAACCTTGATAAGGATCTTTCAAATTTAAAAATTAATGATAAACCTTCTAAGAGTTCTATTAAAAAGAATAAAGTTCATCTAGTGAACTAATAGAACCCGAACCTGAAGAAAATCTTGATACAACCAACCCCTCTTATCCAAGAAATGTTAGGAATAATAGAAACCACCCTTTAGATGCATTAATAGAAAACTTGGATAGAAATAAACAAACTATAGAATCTATTAGGAATCAAATTGAACACCAAGCTTTCTTTACACTTTTTAATCCTATAAACATTAATGATTAAATAAATGACAAATTCTGTGTAATGGATATGAAACATCAACTAAATCAATTTGAAAAAAAATGTTTGGGAACTTATTGATAGACCTAAATGTATATTAACTATTGGAACTATGTGGGTTTTTAGAAAAAAGGTTAATGAGTTGGACACTATAGTAAGAAATAAGGATAGATTATCTGCACAAGGGTATAATCAAGAAGAAGGTAATTATTATGAAGAAACCTTTTCACCTATATCTATATTTTAATAAATTAGGATACTTCTGTCCTATATAGCACATTTGGATTTTAAACTATATCAATTGGATGTTAAAAGTGAATTGTTAAATGAGTTTATAATTGATGATGATTTTGATAAACAACCCCTTGGATTTTAAAATCCACATTTTCTATATCATGTTTTTAAATTTGATAAAATAATATATGGTTTAAAAGAAGTTATTATAGCTTGGTATGATAGGAGTTACTCTTCTATTATTTAAAATTTTTCAAAATGTATAGTTGATCCAACTGTTTTTGTAAAACTAATTTCAAAAGATGTTTTAATAGTAAAAATATTTTTGGATGACCTTATTTTTTGATCTAAAAAAGGCTTCGTATGTACTAATTTATCAAAAAATGAAAAATAAATTTGAAATGAGTTTCATGGATTAACATAAATATTCTCTGGGATTTTAGATCTTTCAAAATAAATATGGTATTTTTTTTAAATAAAATTAAATATACAAAAGATCTTTTAAAATGTTTTAGATTAGAAAATACTAAAATTAATGATACTCTCATGAGTACCACCTGCAAACTATATCTTCCTAAAACTGGGAAATAAGTATATCGAACTAGTTATAGAGGTATGATTGTATGTATTAGGTATTTGAATGTTATTTACCTGAATATTATTTTTAGAGTGTGTATGTGTGCTCTATTTTAAGAAAATATTAAAGATTCACACTTAATGTTTGGACCAAGATGATAAGAAAGGTATCTATTTTCAATTGTTGTATTTTGTTGTCGAGGAAAATTTTTTAAGAAAAAAAATCACCTCAATTTTTATTTGGTGATAATCATATTGATAGATATTTTCAAAATATTAAAACTCACTTTGTTTAAGAAAATACCATTGTAAAGAAAAGAGTATGGTTGAATAAAAAGGTTCTAATCAGACTCACCTTGGGTTCAGAATGGGGGAATACCATAATGAGGATCTGATTGGATTCACACTGAATCCAGAATGAATGGTTCAAATTGAGAATGCATCTTTCATGAAGAAAATGCTCATTGGATTCAATCAATATCCAATGTAGAAAGATTTATTGTTTTGATGGATAATCATAGTTTGCATGACTACTGTTAATTAAATTCGACTATTATTTCCTTATTTTTATTTTATATAAATCATCAGTATGTTGTGAAACTTATGATTTTGGCTTGATAGAATAAATGGATTATTAAAAGAGATGAGGTCAATCATACCGAGATTAATTGTATTTGGGTGGAAGAGAAGATATATATATTGCTGATTGTATTCAGAAAAAATAGATTTGAGAGAAAATATAGATCGTGTTAAAGATCGTACTTAGAAATGATCATATCCAGGAAAATCATAATTCAAATTAGTGTACCTAGAAAAATTGTACTCAGTATTAAGAATAAAAATATAGTACTTAGAATAATTGTATCCAAAAATGATCATATCTAGGAAAGATCATATTTAGGGAAATATTACTTATAATGGTCATACTCTAAACAATCGTACCCCGAATGAGTTGGAAGGAAAGCTAGTCAGTGATGTTGAAAGTTGTTATCATCTTTCCATATTATTCATCATTATATCATACTCAGGAAGAATTGTTCTTCAAAAAATAACTGATGGAAATTGAATTGAGCTGAAGCCAATGAAAATTATAATGGTAAACACCGATCAATAATGTAGTCTACCATTTGAGATTTTTAAATGATCTTATAAAGTAAGTGATTGATAAATTTTGATTTTTTTCCAAATGTATTAATCAAGTGGTTCAAGAGTTGAATTTCATTGTTTTATTTTCAAATTAAAATTTATGGTAGGACAAGAGAAAATGTGAAATAGTGAGACGTGGTTCGAGAGCATAGATGAAGGAATTTTCTAAATATGCTATCAAGGAGGAGCTTGAAATTAAAAAGAATAATTGTATCCAATTGATATATAGCATAGTTTTCATTAAATCAGAGTGGTATCCATTTCTTTATTCATTAAAATTCAATTGATACAAATCCTTATTTTAAATAAATTGAATTGATATGAATAAGGGATGAAAATTGTAAATGAATTGAGAAGCATTGAGAAGATTTCATGAAGTCAAAATACACTAAAGATTTTAGGGGAAATTGAGATTTGGGTGAAATTTTTTGGGTGGGAAAAGTTTTTGGATTTCGGCCAAATCATCTTATGGGTCACCTATAAAATTTTAAAATCATGTCTTACTTTTTTGATAACCTATTTACTATTCACTATAGAATAGATGTTATCTTTGAGTTTTGGAGATAATAAGAATTGTTTGTATTCACTCAGGTTGAAAAAGTTTTAATGGCTCTAAGTAAAAGAGAAGAGACAATATCACTATGTTGTATTCAAAAAATCATAATATCCATTGATTATCATACTCAGTTGATTACCATATTCTTATCTTCCATTATATTTGGCTAATCATCATATCAGGATGGATTAATCGGATTAGGATTTCTATGTTGTGTCTTCCAGACTGAGGAAGAAGGAGTTTTGAATTGTCTTAATTGTACTCATCATGTGTTATATCTTTTATATATTGAAAATAATACTAGGAAGAATCAAACTTGTAATAATCAGGATAAGAGAATCATACTAAAAATAATCATATTGGGGAGAATTAGACTCTAAGGAGTTGAACTGAGAAAAATGTACTGGTAAAATTGGACTTGGTATTTCCTTAGAAAAGTATAGGAAGTTCCTACCATATTATTCATAAAACATTGAAGAATTATTTTTAAAGAAATATATTTTTGAAATTGAAAAGAGGCACATGTAACATGATTTGTTACACAAACTTTGTATTACCCAATTTTTGCTAAGAGGGTGCACATGAACTTTTATATTGTCTTCAAAGTAAAAAATGAGTAAAAGGGAATATCCTAGTAATTTTAAACCAATTATTGTTTCATAGTGGATTTTATGGTATTGGATTTTCTCCAAACCATACCATAGACATAACTATTCTTATTGAATATTGAACCTTATAAATAAATATGTTCTTATGGATATGTGTTTGAATTTTTCTTCAACAGGTAATTGAATCATTGACATGAGGAAATGTTTGTTTCATTTGTAAGGAAACATAAAGGAAAAAATCATCACTAATTCAACCCCACCCCCACTTAATGATGAATTTATCCTGATTATGTACATACAAGTGGTATCAGAGGTAGGTAGGTTCCCTTCTCTTATTATTTGCTAATTGAGAATTTTAATTGTGTGAACAGTAAAGGTATTCTGGTTTTCGATGTAAATAAATATCATATCTGGAAATATAGAATGTATCCTGATCTTATATCTATTGGCTATGATGTTGTTGAAGTTGCAATAGATGGTTTTCCTCTTATTGATTTTAAATCTCCTCTTAAATTTGTTGGTAAGAAGAATATAGAGAATTATGGAAGGGCCAAGAATGCTATATTATAATCAATTTATGAAAGTTAATCCGTAAGGGTGAAATGTGTTTCTATATCCAAAGGTATATGCAATAAATTGAAAAACATATATGACGGATATAAAAATGTGAAGAAGGAAAAACTTCAAATCGGGAGATTGAAGTATAAAGACTTGAAGATGGGTGAGTAAGAAAATGTTGGGAACTTCTTTACTAGGTTAAATGACCTTGTTAATACTATCATATGTCTTGATGAAAAGTTATATGATTCAACAGTTTTTAAAATGATTTTTAGAATCCTTCACGACATGTTTGATGTGAAAGTTTCTTCATTATAAGGCAGAGATCCTAAAACATTATCTCCTTATGATTTTCATAGCACTCCCATTACTTATGAAATTAGAAAAGAGAAAGCTATGAAAAAAATAAAATTTTATAGAGATATTTATTTCAAGGATGCAAAGAAAGAAAATTAAAATAAGATTATTATTGAAGATGAAGCTGGTGAATCTGACATTGAAAATCAGGTATTTAAAAATATTGATAAATTTTATCCTTGTTTTCAAAAATGTCAAAATATGTATAAGGAAGTACAAATGGAAACTTCACTTGAATTGTTTTGAATGTGGAGGCATTGATAAAATTGCGGATAATTTTCCTCAATGAAAGAAATAATAGGATAGTGATGAAGAAGAAATAATGCTAAGAATATCTTGGAAGAAACATGGAGACAATGAAAAATTTAAATCCATAGTGAAAGAAATAAAGTTATTCATATAACAACCATGCTCTTTATTTCACACTTAAAGATGATTTATTACATAAAATTTCACTTAAGACAAACCCAAGGATCGAGATTTCTAGTGTATTAGTAAATTAGGAACATTAAATAACAACTTAAAACATAAAATACCACATATTTATTGAAAACATATTTTACATGACCACAACATTTTGTCGAACTTATCATTGCATGGGATAACCTGAGGACATATATAAGAAATGGGTGAGATATAAAGCCTAGTAAAGGAGTAAATAAGGCATAACATGAATAATATAGTACATGTTAGGAAATATTCATATAAATGGAGCACAAGATAAAAATTAACATAAAGGCATGATATATAATGATTACTATAACATGGAAATTTGGCAACAACGTACAACATGATGTTAGCCTGAGCCAAGGCTCATTGCATATGGATTAGCATGACTAAACCTTCATTTCACTTTAATTAACACTACTAAACCCTAATTTCTATTGAATTGGCATTAGTAAACCATAATTTCACATGTCATATCATCATACTAAACATTACCCAATGCATTAGAGCGCTATTAGGGTTCACCGTTTATAAACATTTCATTTCAAGCATAAGTGTGCAACATGGATCATATAACATGGAATCATTAAAAATCATCATTTATTCCATGATAAATTAATGTGTAATATATACATGAAGCTATATAATAAATAAGTAGATTTTCATAATGGTGAATACCCCTAATAGAGAAATGGGTATGGTATTAACTACACGATGACTGTTTTCATGGAAAATCACAGTGTAATTTTGGCTGCGTAACATTGTGACATAATCAATCATAAAAATGGTTGATGAGAGAGAAAAGAATATATCATCACATGTATATGAAATGGAAAGTATAGGTTTCATATGTATACATGTCCCAACATATAGAATTTGGAAATAGAATGCGTAACATAATAAATAAACTTGAGGAAAGAGGAGAAAGGGAATAACTCTTATAAATTTTGACATGCTAATGGGTGTACATGGGAAGGATTAATTAGATATAATAAGGTATATCATCATTAAACCATAAGGAGGGTAGTATGGGGGAGTTGGAGGAATAATACCCCAACATTTTTAATTGAAAATAAAAGGGTGTATCAACAATAATAAACTTGGACAAAAATGAGAAAGGAATAAATCCCTTACAGAATTTCCATATGTTAATAGGTGTACATGGGAGGAATTGATGAGATATAAAGGGGTTTCTCATCATTAAAACATAAGGAGGGTAGTATAGTGTAGGTGGTAAATCATACGTCAACATTTTTAATTGAAAATAAAAGGTAATAACACTAGAAGGAAACATTGACATAAATAAGGAAGGAAGGAAAGTGAGGATCCCTTGCTTGAGTGTGCGATCCCAAAGGTTTGGGAGAGGCTTGAGAGAGGCTTCATGGTAGATTGGGGTGCATTGGGAGGTTTCTAGAGAGAGTAGAGTATATTAGGGATATGATAAAAGGATTTTTATTGAAGATAAGTGGGATCTTGGGTGGGTTTATATAGGAAATGAGATGGGAATTCTTTAATATTTCACAAACATAGGTTTTTGGAATCTATATAATTAAATATTAAAACCAACAAACCATCCCATCTTTTTTGCCAATGGTTTTTGCCACAGGGGAGTGGAAAATATTATTTTATAAGGCCAATGGCTGATCTTATTAAAATATTATTCTTCTTTATGTGGAGGTGAGTCACACTCTCAAGGAAATAATTTTAAAATTTAAAAATATTTTATAAGTATTGGAGGGTCCACTAAGGCATTATAAAAGAAATCAAACAAATATAAAAATAAAATTATTTTAAAGGTCAAACAGATATTGGCTGAATATGATTTTATAGTATTTTATTACATTACTATTGGGACATTATGATGTCATAAAACACGTTATATATTTATACGGTATATAATGTTTACCCAAAATTCAATTTTCTCAGAAAATTATGGAAAATTCACCATTGGATAATTTCGACATAATGATTCCAAATATAATATTCATTTTATCTAAATAATTTTATAAATATTTTAATTCTCACTTTTAAATTAAAAACATACATTTATTAAAAATTCAAGGGTTTTGACAAAAACAGTTTTCAAACCTTAATAAAATATACAATTGTATTCCTAAGAATTATAAAATAATTTATATTTAATAAAAATTAATTTAGTAATAATTTTTTAGTAAAATAATATTTAATTCAAAAATCCATTTATTCATCAAAATATATATATCTTAATTGTATTTAAATATTAACTAAAAATATTATTTGTGCTTTAAAACCAATTTACAAAGTAAAAATAATAAAATGAATATATATTATTTATTTTATAAAAAAATAATGCACATAATCATAATTCTAGGGTCTTGTTACATATCCTTTTATTACACCAGCATATTACCTAACTGTATGGTGTGCTATGGTGGGGCTTTCTTGGGGTTGTTCGGTGAATATGCTTTGGGTCGGGATCTTGATGAGCTTGAACTTCTCCCGTAAAAATTTTCACTCATGCTTAAGTTGTTGGATATCATCTTGGACTTGGTCTAGGGAAAATCATATAAATAATTTCTCCCTTGAATGATCTAATAAGTGGGATTTAAATGAAGCAATCCAACAAGTCGATGCCATCACTTCCTTTTTCTGTGTCAAAAGGATTTCTTAAAACCTTATATTTGTAATAGTCATGTGATTATTATGAAACAGATATATTATCAACAATATTGATACATAATTGTAATTTAAATCCAATTGGATAAAAAATTCATGTTTTTTTCTATATCCATAAGGAATTTAATTAAATAAAATAAAGGAAATTTTATTTATGAATGTTTGGGTCATTACAACTTTCACCCCTTAAGAAATTTAACCATAAAATTTTCTTTTCCCACTCTAAAATAGATGAGGGTAGCTTTGCCTCATCACTTCCTCTGGTTCTTATGTTTCTTCTTCAAACTTATGGTTTCTCCACAACACTTTGAAGAGGGGAATTGTCATATTTCGTAGAAATTTTTCCTATGATCTAATATATTCATTGGATTTTATTCATATGAGAGTTCATTCCCTAATGGTACCACCTCTAGATTGAGTACATGTGATGGGTTAGGTATGTACTTCCTGAAGAGTGATACATGGAATACATCATGTACTTTAGATAGGTCCATTAGGAGAACTATTCGATAGAACACTACTCCAATGAGATCAAGGATCTCAAATGGGATGATGTACCATGGACTAAGATTTATCTTCTTCCCAGATCTCATAAATCTCTTCCATGGATATATTGGGAGAAATACCATCTCTCCAATATCAAACTCTAGGTCATGTAAACTTTTGTCAACATAGATCTTTTCTCCACTCTCAGTGGAATTGATGTGTTATTGGTTTTTCTTAACCTTCTCCACCATTTCATCAACCATTTCTGGACCATGGAGTTTTTTCACCCCAACATTATCCCAAAATGTCAATGTTCTATACTTTTTCCCATAAAGGGATTTATAAGGATCCATCTGAATTCTTTGGTGGAAACGTTTTTTGTAAGAGAAATAAATCAGACAAAGGTGTTGTTATCATCCTCCTTTAAATTCCATTGAGCATTCTCTCAACATGCACTCAAGTGTTTGGATAGTCCACTCAGATTGGCCATAAGTTTGAGGATGATAATCTGTACCAAAGTTTGGCTAAGTATTCAAAGTGTGTAGGATAGTCTTCTAGAACATAGAGGTGAATCTTGGATCTTGATCGGATATAATCGATATTGGTACTCCATGCAGCCTTACCACTTATCTGATGTATATCTATTCTAGTTGATCCAATGATAAATCCTCCAAAATTGTAATGATGTTTGCAATCTTTATAAGATGATCCTCAACAACCAAGATAACATTGCTTCTTTTGGATTTCTTCGAAAGTCTCGTAACTATGTCCACAGGGATGTTTTCCCATTTCCATGTTGGTATGGGTAATGGTTGCATCATCCCCTTAGACTTATGCCTCTTATCCTTCACTTGATGAAATACTAGGAACTTCGATGTATAGTCAGCGATATCCTTCTTCATGTTATCCCACCAATAATTATCTCATATATCTTGATACATCTTTGTGTTTCCTGTGTGAATAGAGATATTCAAACTATGGGAATCATCCAAAAGATCTTTCTTTAACTCCATATTTGATGGAACATATAGTCTTGAACCAAATCTCATAATTAATTAATCATTAACATTGAACTCCAATTATTTCAATTTTCTGATAGTTTCATATTTCTTTTTAACTCCCACATCATCTTTTTGAGTAACTTATATTCTTTCCAAATGAGATGGTTGAGAAATCATTTGTCAAAGGATTGATGACTTTCCCTTCTTTGGGACTCCCTTATCCATCTTTATCAAATCTTAGCAGATTGGATCCATTTCAATTCTCACCAATGAAAGAGTTGTTGGATCCTTTCTACTTATAGTATCTTTCACTTTATTGGGAATCTCATTGGGACATTCATCACATTTCCCTTCGCATCGGTTGTTATCCATGTTCGTCATATTACCACCCATTGTCTAGAATAAAAAGAAAATTAGGGATGAGTATCTTAAACATTTTAACAAATAAATGGGGAATCCAATGATATTAAAGTGATAACTTATAAATTACATATAACTCCTTAACTTATAAATTTACCGGCTTTCATCGATGTTATCCATGATCTATCTCCTAACGTGTATTCTTATAGGATTTTTTTCTCCCTTAATAATGGTTAGAACTAAATTTATTAATTTATAAAAGCATATCCCCCCAGAATTTGGAACCAAGAGTGCAGTAAATCCCATTTTTTTGCACCAGATCCCATTCAAGTCTAGCTCAAAGTATTATTTTCAGGTTTGATCCCTAGATACATCTACGCCAGAGCCATATTTATTTGTTCGTATCTAGATAGGTATGTATTTTCTTGATAAACCACTTACTCTATACCCCCCAAAATTTAGGGAAATTTTCCTAATACTTAGTCTTATCCCTAAGGCTTTCTCAAGGTTTTTCTAAAACTAATCCCAAAAATAAATAAACTTATCCTTTGATACCAACTATAAAATCCCTACTCTTATTACAAACTTAAACATAATTTATTACATAAAATTTCACATAAGACAACTCTGAGGATTGGGAGGTATAGGGTCTTAGAAAATTAGGAACATTACATAAAAACTTAAAACATATAATAAAACGTCTTTATTGAAAACTTATTTTACATGACCACAACATTCCTTCGTACTTAGCATTGCATTGGATAACCTGAGCACATACATAAGAAAGAGATGATCTATAAGCTTAGTAAGGGAGTAAACAAGGCATAACATGAAAAATAATGTACATGTTAGGAAATAGGAATATCAATGAAGAACAAGAGAATTATGAACATAAATAAATGATATATCATGATTATCATCACATGGAAATGTGGCAACAACATACAACATGATGTTTGCCTAAGCCAAGTCTCATTGCACATGGATTAGCATGAGTAAACCATAATTTCACTTGAATTATGATTATTAAATCCTAATTTAACTTCAATTGTCATGATTAAACCCTCATTACACAAGTAATATCATGATACTAAACATTACCCAATGCATTGGAGCACTATCAGGGTGCACCCTTTATAAACATTTCATTTCATGCATAAGTGTGAATCATGGATAATATAACATGGAAGCATTCAACATCATAATTTATTCAATGATAAAGGAATATATAATAAATAAATTAAAATCTATAACAAATAATTATATGTTCATAATGTTGAATACCCATGATAGATAAATGGGCATGGTATTCACTACATTATGATTTTGGCACGAAAAATCGCGGTGTAATTTCACCACCATAATGGCATGACATAATCATTCATAAAAATGGTTGATGAGAGAGAGAGGGATATATAATCACACTTATAATAAATGTAATGTAAGGGGGTAATATATATACATTTCAAAACATATATAATTTTGAAATAGAAGGCCTAATAAAATAAATAAACTTGATGAAAGAGGAGAAAGGGAATAAATATTATGAAATTTCGGCATGGTAACAAGTGTACATGGGGGGGATTAATGAAATATAAAGAGGTATATCATCATTAAAAAACTTAAGGTAGTATGTGAGTGGTTATAAATCATACCCAAAAATTTTTAATTGAAAATAAAAGGGTATATCAATATAATGAAACTTGGACAAAAATGAGAAAGGAAGAAATCCATTACAGAACTTCAGCATGGTAATAGGTGTAAATGGGAGGAATTAGTGAGAGATAAAGGGGTATCTCATCATTAAAACATTTGTAGGGAAGTATAGTGGAGTTAAAAAATCATACCCCAACATTTTTAACTAAAAATAAAAGGGCATAACAATAGAAGGAAACTTGGACAAAAATAAGGAAGGAAGGAATGTGAGGATCCCTTACGTGAGTGTGTGATCTCAAAGGATTGTGAGATGTCTGAGAAAGTCTTAATGGGATCATGGAGCACCTTGGGAGGTTTATATAGATTTTAGGGCACATTAGGGACGTGATCTAAGTATTTTGACTGAATTGAAGTGGTATTTTTGGTGGGATTGTATATGAAATGAGAGGGGAATTCTTTAATATTTCACAAACTTAGGTTTTTGAATCTATATAATTAAGTATTCAAAGCCACAAACCATCCCATGGTTTTTTCCCATGGGTTTTTTCAAAGGGAATTGGAAAAAATTATTTTAATAGTCCAATGGATGAACTTATTAAAATATTAGGCTTGCTTATGTGGATGTGAGTCACACCCTCAAGGAAATCATTTTAAAATGTTAAAATATTTTATATGTCTTTGAGGGTCCACTAAGGAATCATAAATTTAATCAAATAAATAAAAAATCACATTATATTAAAGTAAAACATATATTGACCAAATATCCATTTTATATTATTTTATTACATCACTATTGGGTTATTATGATGTCATAAAAAAGGTTATATATTTATAAGGTATTTAATTTTTACCCAAAAAGTCGATTGTCTTAGAAAATTATGAAAAATTCACTTTTTTATAATTTTGATGTCCTGATTTCAAAAATAATATTCATTTTATCTAAATAATTTTCAAAATATGTGAATTTTCACTTTTAAAATAAAATTTTACATTTATTGAAAATTCATGGGTTTTGACAAAAACAATTTTCAAACATTAATAAAAATTAAAATTGTATTCAAAGAAATTATTCAATCATTGATTTTTAATAATAATATTTTTTTTAAAATATTATTTAATTCAAGAATCCATTAATTCATCAAAATAGATTTCTTAATTGAATTTAAATATTAACTAAAAAATTTATTTGTGCTTTAAAACCCATTTACAAAGTAACAATAATAAAATGAATGTATATTCTTTATTCTATAAAAAAATAATGCACATAATCATAATTCTAGGGTCTTGTTACATATCCTTTTATTACACCAGCATATTTCTTAAGAGTATGGTGTGCAATGGTGGAGATTTCTTGGGGTTGTTCGGTGAACATGGTTTGGGTCGTGATCTCGATGAGATTAAACTTATCTTGTAAACAGTTTGACTCATGCTTAAGTTTTTAGATCTCAGGTTGCGATTGGTCTAGGAAAAATCCCTAAAATTCTATCTCCCTTGAAATATCTGATAATTGGTCTTCAAAAGGAACCATCCTACTGGTCAGTGCCATCACTTCATTTGTCTTTGACAAAAGGATTTGTTAAAACCTTATATTTGTACTAGTCATGTGATCACTATTCTACGGTTATATTATCAAGTGTAATGATACATAATGGTCATTTAAATCTAATTTGGATATAAAAAATTCATGTGTTTTCTATAACAACCCAAACTTTTATTAATGAAATTTCCTCTTGATCTAGTTAAATTTCTTATTATGTAATATGTTTATATAAAAATGCACTTCATTGGTTTTATATTTTTTGATTTCAAAATACCATTAAGAATTGTGACCATTGGTAATATAGTCATTGAATACGGATCACATTATTATTATAAATATATGGATTTAACAAATCCAATTAACTCAGATAAAGGATACAATGGCATCATCCGATTGACTTTCCCCATATGAAGCCCATTTTTTAGAGCTTGGAAAGGAGGCGGAGTCATTGGGCTTCTCTCTTGACCAATCCCAATCTGAACTTCAACATGTTATGATTGAATGTAACAACCTATGGGAGAAGTGGATATTTATAGAGATTACCACCTGAGTGATGTTATCTGAGCCACCCCAGGAGTCTGTCTCCATTGTACACCTTACCCTTTGGTCTTATGCTGGTGTTATAAGGGGCTATGTAACAAGACCATAGCACTATGATTATGTGAATTATTTATGTATATAATAAATAATATATATCCATTTCTTTAAGGATGGGGATGAAGCCTCAATTTATTATTTTAAAGAAAAGACCTCTTTAGTGTGGGTAGAGGGAGATCCATTACATAGCCCGAAGGCCCAAGGCCAAGGGGCCTAAAAACAAGGCTTGAAATCCCATTATTTGGCCCAAAGGACCCCTTGGTGAATAGTACTGCTACAGTACCTACTTTGCTACATTACCCGCCGCCGCTATAGTTCCCTGCAATAGTGCCTTCACCGCTACAGTGGCGCCGCTGCTACAGTACTGCTACAGCACCCGGAAATTCTTCCCTGCTCGGATTTGATCCTGGGTCTTTTGGATTCCAAGAATAAGCTTGTACCACTTTGGTACAAGCTCGTTGGCATACATTCATTTTATTATTGTTGTTACATTGAAAATAGTTTTTAAAGAACAAAAATTATTTTTAGTTAATATTCAACTAAGAAATCTATTTTGATAAATTAATGGATTTTTGAATTAAATAATTTTTTTAAAAAATATTATTATTATTAAATTACTTTTTATTATGTATAAATGATTGTATAAGATTTAGGAATACAATGGTAATTTGTTTTATGGTTAGAAAGTTATTTGTGTCAAAATCCATGAATTTTTTATAAATGTTGGTTTTTATTTAAAAAGTGAAAATCACATATCTAAAATATTATTTGGATAAAACTATTATTATTTTTGGAATCAAGACATCCAAATTATCCAACGGTTAATTTTTCATAATTTCCTTAGACAGTCGAATTTTAGGGTAAAAATTAAAAGCCGTTTAAATATTTAATGTGTTTTATGACATCATAATGAACCAATAGGGATGTAATAAAATAATATAAAAATTATTTTCGAACAATATATTTGTTACCATTAAAATAAAGTGATTTTATGTTTGTTTGATTTATTTTACAATGCCTTAGTGGACCCTTCAAGACTTATAAAACATTTTACCTTTTAAATTTATTTCCTTGAGAGTGTGACTCCCATCCCCATAAGAAACCCTATTGTTTTAAGAGGTTAATCAATTGGCCTTATAAAATATTATTTTCCACTCCCCTTTGGTATAAACCATGGGAAAAAACCATGGTTTGGTATGTAGTTTGGATTAGTTTTATGTTTGGTGACCCAACCCTAAATAATACAGAATTCCCTCTCATTTCCTATATAAACCCACCCAAGCTCCCACTTCATCTTCACTCAAAGCCCTTAGAGTTCATCCAAACTCTTCCCTTATATCTCTATAATCCTCCCAAGGCACCGCAAGCTCCCAAGAGGCCTCTCTCAATCCTCTCCCAATCCTTTAGGATCACACTTCCAAATAACGGATTCCTTCCATTCTCATTTAATCCAACTTTCTTAATATTATTTTTCCATTTTATTTTCAATTATAAATGTTGGGGTATGGTTTCACACCCCCCCCCATAAATATCTCTTAGTGTTTTAATTATGGGAGACCCCTTTCTCTCTCATTAATTCCTTTTATGTACACCTGTTACTGTGCCGATATTCCGTAAGGAATTTCTCTCTCCTCATTTAAATTCAAGACATTCTTTTGTGTTATGAATCTAAATTCCATTACATATGTTTGGAAATGTATCTATATGACCAAATGAAAGTCTATTTCATTTACATATGATGATACACCCCTTTCTCATCAAACAATTTTTTTAATTCTTACGTCACGTCGTTACGCTGTCGAAATTGCACCAATTCTCCAAGACAATGTCATTGTGTAGTGAATACCATGCCCATTTCTCTATCAAGGGTATTCACCTTTATGAACATTTATTTATTGATTATAAATCCTCATTTATTAATTCCACATCCCTTTATCATGGAATAAATTATGATTATTGATTCCATATTGTATGATCCATGTGGCACACTTATGCATGAAATGAAATGTTTAAGAAGGGTGTTCCCTAATAGTTCTCCAATGCATTGGGTAAAGTAGAGTATAATGATATGTCCTATGAAATGGGTGTTGACTCATGTTAATTCAAGCGAAAATAGGGTTAACTCATTCATCATGTGTAATGAGGGTTTACTCATGCTCCATGAGAAATGAGAAATGGATCATGCAAATACCATATTAAGTGTTGTTGCCACATCTCTATGTTATGATTATCATACTTTATCATGACTTTATTTTCATGTTTCTCTTTTCTCCATTGATATTCCTAATGTCTAACATGTATTGTATTCATTATTCTATTCCATGTTTATTCCTTTATTGGGATTTGTATCTCACCCCTTTCTTATGTGTGTCCTCAGGTTATCCCACGAAATGTTAAGTACGAAGGCATGTTGTGGTCATGTAAAGGAATTTTTCAATAATGTTTTTGTATTTCACGTTTTAAGTCATTAAGTAATTTTCCTAAGCCCCAAAGACACTATAAATCTCAATATAATATTTTGTATCAAGTGAAGTATTTATGTAATAAATCATGTCTAAGTTTGTAATTAAAAGCTGGGTTGTTATAGTTGGTATCAAAGGGTGGTTTAGGTATTTTTGGGATTAGTTTTAGAAAACCCTAGTGAAAGCCTTAGGGATAAGAATAAGTATAATAAAAACATCCCTAAATTTTGGTTAGTATTGACTAAGTGGTTTATCAAGAAAATAAATCCATGTCCGGATACGAGCAGGTAGAGGCGGCTCTGACACAAATATACATAGGAGTGAAAAATCCGACAATGAGTTTTGGGAATGACCCAGGTTATCCTGGTACCTGACAATGGGACTTACTACACTCTTGGTTATGACACTCTCGGTGGCTATGATTTGGTAAATTTAAAATCTTAGTATGAACCATTATTACGGGAATTAATAAAATACCCCAAAAGAATATATGTTAGAAAGTAGATCATGGATTATATAGAATAAAGACTATATATTCATAAGCTAAGGAAATAAAATTAATTTATAAGTCAGTTGTTTTGTCCTTGGTTTACCCTTTATGTTTTACCCCTAACATTACTTTTATTCCATCCAATGGCGGGTAATATGAGGACTCGAGCTAACAACCGATGCGAAGACCAATGTGATGACTATTCTAATGAGATGTCCAATCCTATGGGAGAATGAATCGCGAACTTTGTCACGATTCTCTATCAGTTAACTCAATATTTGAATTGAAACATGTGTCAGGAGGAACGTTCAACCCACCCCCCCCCCCCATATCAAAGAACTAGTCTCTATCAAGAGCTTCATTAGAAAAAGGCCTCCCACTTTTAATTAATCATCAGATCCCTCAATCATTGAACAGTAGATCAAATCCATTGAAAAGATCTTCTCCATCCTTCAATGTTCTGATCAAGAGAAGGTTCTTCTAGATGCTTATCATATAGAGAGGTAAGTCGATCAATGGTGAACTTTGATAAACAAATACGATGCCAGAGGAGGGGATTGAGGTGTTCGAATGAAATGATTTCTAGAAGATATTTTTCAATAAATATTTTCCATGCACCCTCCAACTAATAGTGGAAAGGGACTTCCTTTCCATCAAGAAAAAGTACAACGAATCCATCGGATCATATGAGAAAACATCACGTGGATTTAATGGTATTCCAATGGCTTTGTCGATACCCCCGAATACAAGGTTGACCGCTTCTTTGGTGGGCAGAAACCTAGCCTATAGAAATCCCTGGTGATCCGTGACTTCAACAGCTATGAGAAAATTATATGATGTTCCATCAAGGATGAATTGTAGATCAGAGAATCTTGGGTGTATCATGGGGATAAGAAGCGTAATGTGGAATTAAATTCTATAAGTCCATTGGATAAATCCAACAATTCTAAGAAAATCCAGATCCTGGCTTGCCAAAGGTGTGGAAATAAGAACCCCAAAAACTTACTGAAGGGGATGAGGAAATGCTTTAGGTGTGGAAGATAATGGCACCAAGCTGTTAATTGCCGACAAGAGAAACCTACTACTACGACAGAGTAGATAAATGCTCTGTTTGACTCTCAAAGCATTTTTCATTACATCAATAGTAAAAAACTAGGGAACCTTTCAAATTAGTGCCCTAAGACAAGGGTTTTTGAAAGAAACCATCAACCTCCAAGGTAGCAAGGGTGAGCTTTTTCCATCACTACTGCCGAAGTGAACCCAGACAATGAAGTGGTGATAGGTATGCTAGTTATTCATTCAAAAATTGAAAACATACTTTTTTATTCTATTTATATGCATTGTTTTATATCCCAAAAGTATAGTAAATCAATCCCAACACCACCACAAATAATGGAAGTAAATATTTCGGTGAGTACGGAAAATGGGTAAATCATTGCATCCCATGAATATAACTCCTCCCCTATCATAATTTTTTGATTGAACTTCCCAAGGAACCTAATCATACTCCCTCTAGTGGAATTTGATTCAATTTTCAGCATGGATTGGTTTTCCCTATATAGAGCCAATATAAACTGTCGTGACAGGGAAATAACTCTCTATATGGAGAATCGACCCCCGATTATATGCAATTAAAAGGAGGAAGATGAATCTTATTTAGCACCATAATCTCAAGCATGGATATTACTTCCCTATGAGATTTCATATCTGGCTCAGATGATTAATTCTAAGGAGCCAACCATCCTTGAGGACATTCCTATTTTGAGAGAATTTTTTGAAGTGTTTCTTGAGTAATTTCCTAGTCTTCCTCCAAGAAGAGATGTTGAATACTCAATTGAACTTATACCTGGGGTGTTTCCAATATCCAAGACTCTGTATAGAATGGATGTTGTGGAGCTTCAGGAGCTGAAGAAACAACTACAAGAGAATTTGGATAAAGGGTTTATACGCCCAAGTTCTTCACCTTGGGGTGAACCATTCCTCTTTTTCAAGAATAAGGATGGGTCAATGCGACTTTGCCTCGATTATCATGAGCTTAATAAAATCATGATAAAGAACGAGTATCCTCTGACAAGAATTGATGACTTTTTCGATCGTCTACGTGGAGAAAAATACTTCTCCAAGGTAGATTTGTGGTTGGGATATTATCAAGTAAGGGTGAAGATGGAAGATATCCCCAAGACTGCTTTTCGTACAAGATACGGGCACTATGAATTCATAGTAATTATTTTTAGACTCACTAATTATTCAAAAATATTCATGGACATATTTAATAGAGTCTTCAAGGAGTACCTCGAAAATTTTCCGGTAGTCTTTATAGATGATATTCTAATATACTCTAAAACCAAGGAGGATCATGAGGAGCATCTAAGAACTATACTAGAGACCTTGAGGAAGGAGATTCTCTATGAAAAGTACAAAAAGTGTGAGTTATGGTTGAAGTAGGTCTCATTATTGGGTCATATAATCACAAGCAATGGGATATCTGTGGATCCCTCCAAGACAACTACAATTGAGGGATGTATGAGGCCAACATCGGTAATGGATATCCGTACCTTCTTGGGGGTTAGTTGGATATTATCTCTGATTTGTGAGAAATTTCTCACGACTTTCCAACCCTCTTACCGAGCTAACTCGAAAGGGAGTAAATTTTTCTTAGAGTGATGAATCTGAAGAGAGTTTTGAGGAGTTTAAAAGGAGGCTTATCACTACACATGTGCTCAAATTACCCATGAGTAGAGAACTTTTTTGGTATTTAGTGATGCTTTGAAGAAGGGATTGAGTTGTGTGTTGATGAAGAATGATAAATTGATAGACTAAGCCTCAATGCAGCTATAATTACATGGGAAAAACTATCCCATGCAGTATCTAGAGTTGGCAGATGTGATCTTTGCGTTGGGAATCTTGCAGAATTATCTCTATGGGGAGAAGTGTGAGATATATATTGATCACAAGAGCCTAAAATATATATTCACAGAAAAATAGCTTAATATTCACCAATGAAGATGGATTGAACTCATAAAGGAGTATGAATGATCAATAAATTACCAACCTGGTAAATAGAATAAGGCGGCGAATTCTCTAAGTAGAAAGGATCCAATAATTTGTTCATTAATGAGAATTGAAAAGGATCCAATCTTATTAGATTTTCAGAGGATATACATGGGAATAATTAAGGAAGCAACATCATCAATCCTTTTTCAAATGATTTCTCAACCGTTGCTTATGGTGAAAATAAAGGATTCTCAAAGAAAGGATGTGGAAATTCTGAAAAAGGAGGAAGCTATCAGAAATGGGAAATCCTTATATTTTATTATTAAAAAGGATTGAATTGTGAGATTTTGGTGACAATTATGTATACCATCTGATACTGAGATAAAGAAGGAGCTTCTAAATTATGCACATAACTCAACCTTCTCTAGTCACCCGAGGAGCACAAAGATGTATCAAGATATCCAAAAAAACATTTGGTGGGACAATATGAAAAGTTAGGTTGTAGAATATACATCAAAGTTCCTAATATGTCAGCAAGTGAAGGCTAAGAAGCAAAAGTATAAGGAGATGAGCAACCACTACCCATACCGACATAGAAGTGGGGAAACATTAACATGGACTTTTTCCCTGGACTTCCAATGAAATATAGAGGAAACAATGTAATATGGGTCGTTGTGGATCATCATACGAAGACAGTTCACTTTATTGTGATTCGATAGGACATATCATTAGATCAAATTGGACGGATATACATCAAAGAATTGGTAAGGATGTATGGTGTACCACTATCTATTGTATCTGATCGTGATCCTATATTCACCTCAAAGTTCTGGAAAAGTCTCCAATAGGCTCTAAGAACTAAAATGAACATTAGTACATCCTATCATCTTCAAACTGATGGCCAATATGAGCGAAATATTCAGTAAATGGAAGATATGTTTAGACCATGTTCTATGGACTTAAATGGAGGATAGGACCAACATCTTTGTAACGACCCAAAGTTTCATTAATGGAAATCCCTCTTGATCTAATTAAATGTCTCTTTATGTAAAATGTTTATATAAAATTTCAACTTCTTTGGTTTTGTGTTAAGAATTGTGATCGTTTCTTTTATATCCATTAAACAGTGATCACATGATTAGTATAAATATAAGGCTTTAACAAATCCAATTTACTCAGACAAAGGAAGTGATGACCTCATCCAATAGAATTGCTCCATACGAAGCCCATTTGTTGGAACTCAGAAAAGAGGTAGCATCTTTGGGCTTCTCTCTTGAACAAGCCCAAGCTGAGCTTCATCATGTCAATCTCGAACGAGACTGTCTACAGAAAAAGTGTAAGTTGATATAGATTACCACTCGAGAAATGTTATCTGAGCCACCCCAAGAATTTGTCACCATTGCACACCTTACACTTAGGTCTTATGCGAGTATTTTAAGGAGTTATGTAACAAGTCGCTAGTACTATGTTCATGTACATTATTTTTTAATATAATAATGAATATACTTTCTTGTCATTATTGTTACATTGTAAATAGTTTTTAAAGTACAAGTAGTGTTTTTAGTTATTATTTAATTAAGAAATATATTTTATTAAATTAAGGGATTTTTGAATTAAATAATATTTTAATAAATTATTATTATTATTATTAAATTAATTTTATTATATAAAAATGATCATATAATTTTATGAATGTAATTATAATTTTTATTAAGGTTTGAAAGCCATTTCTGTCAAAACCCGTCAATTTTAGATAAATGTCGGTTTTTATTTTATAAGTGAAAATTAACATATTTAGAAAATTATTTAAATAAAATAAATCATATTTCTGGAATCAGGACGTCAAAATTATCCAATGGTGAATTTTTCATAATTTTCGGAGACAGTCAAAATTTTCGGTAAAAATTAAATACCGTTTAAATATATAATGTGTTTTA
Source organism: Viscum album (assembly GCA_963277665.1). Classification (NCBI taxonomy): domain Eukaryota; kingdom Viridiplantae; phylum Streptophyta; class Magnoliopsida; order Santalales; family Viscaceae; genus Viscum; species Viscum album. Next base: position 157,310,490 of record OY728125.1, read on the forward strand.
TGACATCATAATTACCCAATAGTGATGTAATAAAATACTATAGGCTTTATTTTCGGACAATATATGGTTTACCATTAAAATAATGTGATTTTGGGTTTGTTTGACTTACTTTTCAAAGAATTAATGTACCCCTCAAGACTTATTAAACATCTTGTCTTTTTAAATTATTTTCCATTGGAGTGTGACTCAACTCCACATAAGCAAACCCATTATTTTAAGAAGTTTGTACTTTGGAATTATAATTTTTTTTCCTCTTCCCTTTTCCAAAAACCATGGGTAAAAACCATGATCTGGTTTGTGGTTTGGATTAGTTTAATGTAAGGGGTCCCAAACCTAAATAATAAAGAATTCACTCACCTTTCCTATATAAACACACCCACGATCTCACTTCCTCCTCACTCAAAGCCTTTTGAGTTTATCCAACCTCTGCCTTACTCTCTCTAGAATCCTCCCAAGGTTCCCCAAGCTCCCAAGAAGCCTCTCTCAAGCCTCTCTCAAGCCTTGGAAGCACACTTCCAAGTAAGGGTTTTTCTTCCTTTCACTCAATTTGTCATATTTTCTTAATATTGTTATTCCCTATTAATTTCAATTATAAATGATGGGGTATGGTTTTGCACCTCCCCCATACTGCCCTATTATTTTTTGAATGATGGGAGACTCCTTTCTCTCTCATTAAATTCCTCCCATGTACACCTGTTACTATGCTGAAATTCCGAAAGGAACTTATCTCTCTTAATTTACATTCAAGCAATACTTTTGTATCATGAATCTAAATTCCATTAAAATTGTTTGGACACATATATATATATGACCTCCTTACTGTCCATTTCATGTAAATATTATTAGACACCCCTTTCTCTCTCATCAACCATTTTTTATGAATTCTTATGTCACGCTGTTACGCTGCTGAAATTACACCAATTTTCTAAGCCAATGCCCTTGTGTAGTGAATACCATACCCATTTCTCCATCAAGGGTATTCACCTTTATGCACATTTACTTATTGATTATATAGTTTCATGTTTTAATTCCACATTACTTTATCATGGAATAAATGATTATGTTTAATGAATCCATGTTTTATGATCCATGTGGCACACTTATGCATGAAATGAAATGTTTAAGAAGGGTGCGCCCTTATAGCACTCCATTGCATTGGGTAAAGTATAGTATCATGATACATCATGTGAAATGAGTGTTGAATCATGCTAATTCAAGTTCAATGAGGGTTTACTCATGCTTCATGTGCAATGAGAATTTACTCATGCTTCATGTGCAATGATCCTTGGCACATTCTAATTCCATGTTAAGTGTTGTTTCCACATTTCCATGATATGATTATCATACTTTATCATGCCTTTATGTTCATTTTTCTCTTGTGCTCTATTAATATGCCTATTTTCTAACATGTATTGTACTCCTCAAGTATTCCATGTTTATTCCCTTATTGTGCTTTATAGGTCACCCCTTTTCTTATACATGTCCTCAGGTTATCCCATGAAATGCTACGTACGAGGGAATATTGTGGTCATGTAAAGGAAGTTTTCAATAAAGATGTTGTATTTCATGTTTTAAGTTGTTCTGTAAAGATCCTAAGCCCCAAAGACACTAGACCTCTCGATCTTCCATGTTTTATCAAGTGAATAGTTTTGTAATAAATCATGTTTAAGTTTGTGATAAAAGCAGGGTTGTCATAGTTGGTATCAGAGGATAGGTTTAGTTATTTTTGGGATTAGGATTAGAAAACCATAGTAAAGCCTTAGAGACAAGACTAAGTATAACAAAAACATCCCTAAGCTTTGTTAAGTACTGAGTAAGTGGTTTATCAAAAAAATGCACCCCTGTCTAGATACGAGCAGGTAGAGGCGTCTCTGCCACAGATGTATCCTAGGGATAAAAACAAGAAAACACCTCTTTGAGCTAGACTCGAATGGGAACTGGTGCGTCACAATGGGCCTTGCTACACTCCTACTTACGACACTCCCGGGGGATATGTTTTGATAAATTCACAAGATTAGTATAAACCCTTATTAAGGGAATATAAAAAAATCCCCTAAGAATATATGTTAGAAAGTTGATCATGAAAAGCCTAGATTGAATCCTATAGACTCATGAGTTAAGGAAATAAAAGTTTATCAACTTTTGTCTTTGGATTACCCTTTATGTGTTACCCCTAACTTTCCTTTTATTCCAGCCAATGGTCGGTAATAGGAGGACTCGTGCTAACAACCAATGTGAAGATCAGTGTGATGACTATACTAATGAGATTCCCAATCCAATGGGAGCGGGAATCGTGAACTTTGTCAGGTTTATCTCTCAACTAAATAAATATTTGAATAGAAACACTAGTCAAGAGGAACATCCAAACCCCCTAAGAAGGAACAAGTTGCTATCGAGAGCTTCATGAGACAGAGGCCTCCTACTTTTAGTGGATCATATGATCCCACGATCGCTGAACAATAGATCCACTCCATTGAAAAGATATTCTCCATCCTTCAATATTCTGAATAAGAGATGGTTCTCCTGGAGGCTTATCGTATAGAGGGTGAAGCTGATCAATGGGGGATGTTGATCAAAAATACAAAGCTTGAGGAGGAGATCGAGGCATTTGAAAATAAGGATTTCTAGAAGACGTTTTTCGATAAATATTTTCCATCCACCCACCGGCTAAAGATGGAAAGGGACTTCCTTTCCCTCAATAAAAAAGAAGAAGAATATATCGGAGCGTACGAGGGAAACATCACAAGGCTTGCACGATACGCTTCCAGCTTTGTCGTCACCCCCAAATTCAAGGTTGAACGCTTCTTTGATGGGCTGAAGCCTATCCTGCGGAAAGCATTAGCGACCCATGACTTCGACAACTATGAGGAAATTGTATGATGTGTCCTCAAGGTTGAAATGGATATCAGGGAATCATAGGGGTATCATGGGGACAAGAAGTGTAAGTTGGACTTCAATGCTGGTGGTCTGATGGATAAATCCAACGGTGCTAAGAAGATCCAGCTCCCCACTTTCCAAAATTGTGGAAAGAAGAACCCTGGAAATTGCCTCAAGGGGACGGGGAAATGATTTAGGTGTGGAAGAGAAGGGCACCTAGCTGTTAATTGTCGACAAGAAAGACCCACGGCTGCGATATAGGAGAGGAATGCTCCATTCGAACCATAATGCGTTGTTCATTTCTACAACTACAAAGAACTGGGGCATCTTGTAAATCAGTTCCCTAATCCAAAGGTTTTCAGAGGCAACCAACAACCTCCAAGACAGCAAGGAAGAGCTTTCTCCATCACATCTACCGAAGTGAACCCTGACAATGAAGTGGTGATAGGTACACTAGTTATTCATTCAATAATAGATAACGTACTTTTTGATTTATTTTCTACACATTCTTTTATATCTCGAAGATTTAGTAGAAAAATCCCCGCACCACCACAAATCATGGAAGTGACGATGTCGGTGAGTACGGAAAATGGGGCAATCATTGTATCACAGGAATATAACTCCTCCCCTATCATAATATGTGGATTGAATTTCCCGAAAAACCTCATCATACTCCCTCTAGTGGAATTTGATGAAATTCTTGGCATTGATTGGCTTTCCTTATGTAGAGCCAACATAAATTGTCGGGAGAGGGAAATCACACACCATATGGAGAATCGACCCCTGATTCTTTACAAGTGTAAGGATGAAGATGAATCTCCTTTAGCTCCATCATCTCAAGTATGGATATTAATGCCCTATGAGCATGTGTATCTGGCTTAGATGATTAATTCCAAGGAAGAAACAATCCTTTAAGAAATTCCTATTGTGAGGGAATTTGCTGAAGTGTTTCCCGAGAAACTGCCTGGTCTTCCTTCTAAAAGAGACAATGAATTCTCAATTGAACTTATACCAGGTGTGCTACCAATATCCAAGACTCCATGTAGAATGGATGTCGTTGAGCTTGAAGAGCTGAAGAAACAACTACAGGAGAATCTAGATAAAGGGTTTATATTCCCAAGTGCTTCACCATGGGGTGCACAAGTCCTCTTCATCAAGAAGAAGGATGGGTCAATGCGGCTTTTCATCGATTATCGTGAACTTAACAAAATCACAATAATAAACAAGTATCCTCTTCCATGGATTTATGACTTGTTCGATCAGCTGCGTGGAGCACAATACTTCTCCAAGGTAGATTTTAGGTTGGGATATTATCATGTAAGGGTGAAGAAGGAAGATGTCCCCAATACTGCTTTTCGTACAAGATATGGGCACTATGAATTCATAGTAATGCCTTTAGGACTCACTAATTTTCCAGAAATCATCATGGACTTGATGAATAGAGTCTTTAGAGATTACCTTGACAAATTTGTGGTAGTATTTATAGATGATATTATATTATACTGCAAAACCAAGGAGGATCATGAGGAGCATTTGAGAACTATACTAGAGACTTTGAGCAAGGATAAGATCAATGTAAAGTACAGAAACTGTGAGTTCTGGTTGAAGGAGGTATCATTATTGGGTCATATCATCACAAGGAATGGGATATCTGTGGATCCCTTCAAAACAGATGCAATTGAGGGATGGCCGACGCCAACATCGGTAATGGATATCCGCAGCTTATTGGGGTCAGATGGATATTATCGGTGATTTTTGATAAATTTCTCACCATTTTCCAACCCTCTTACCAAACTAACTTGAAAGGGAGTAAAGTTTTCTTGGAGTGATGAATGTGAAGAAAGCTTGAAGGAGTTGAAAATGAGGCTTATCACTGTGCCCGTGCTCACTTTACCCACAAGTGGGGAACCTTTTGTGATATTCAGTGATGATTAGAAGAAGGTCTTAGGATGTGTACTGATGCAGAATGATAAAGTGGTATCCTATGCCTCAATAAAATTGAATATCCATGAGCGAAACTATCCAATGCATGATCTGAAGTTGGCGGTGGTGATCTTTCCCTTGAAAATCTGGCGACATTATCTCTATGGGGAGAAATATGAGATATATACTGACCACAAGAGTCTTAAATATATATTCACACAGAAAGAGCTTAATATGCACCAGAGAATATGGATAGGGCTCATCAAGGATTATGACTGTTCAATATATTACCACCCTGGGAAAGTGAACAAGGTGGCAGATGCCCTAAGTAGAAAGGACCCAGCGATTCTATCAATGATGAGAATTGAGGAGGATCCAATCTTCTTAGACTTGATGAAGATAAACATGGGAATCATAAAGAAGGGAACATCATCAATCCTTTCACAAATTATTTCTCAACCATATCTTTTGGAAAGGTTAAAGGATGCTCAAAAGGATGATGTGGGAATTCAAGAAAAAGTCGAAGCTATCGAAAAAGGTAAATCCTTAAAGTTTAATGTTAATGAAGAAGTAATTGTTCGATTTGGGAAAAGACTATGTGTTCCATAAAGTCCGGAGATAAAGAAGTAACTTTTGGATGATGCACATAGTTCAAATTTCTCTATTCACCCAGGGAGCACAAAGATGTGTCGAGATCTCCGAGAAAACTTTGGGTGGGATAATATGAATAAGGAGATCACTGTATATACATCAAAGTGGCTGGTGTGCCATAAAGTGAAGGTAGAGAGACAGAAGTCTAAGGGGATGATGCAACCATTTCCCATACCATAATGGAAATGGGAGAAAATCCCCATGGACTTTGTCACTAGACTTCTGAGGACATCCAAATGCAATAATGCAATCTGGGTTGTGGTGGATCGTCTTACAAATACTGAACACTTCATTTCTATTCGTGAAGATTTATCATTTGATCAACTAGCACGGATATATATCAGGGAAGTGGTAAGGCTGCATGGAGTACCACAATCTATTGTGTCTGACCGAGATCCAAGATTCACCTCTAAGTTTTGGAAGAGTCTTCAACATGCTCTGGATACTGAACTGAACTTCAGTACGACTTATTTTCCTCAAACTGATGTCCAATCTGAGCGGAATATACAAACACTTAAGGACATGTTGAAAGCATGCTCAATGGACTTTAAAGGAGGATGAGATCAACATCTTCCTCTGGTTGAGTTCTCTTATAATAATAGTTTCCACTCGAGCATCCAAATGACATCATATGAATCCCTTTATGGGAAAAGGTGCAGAACACCGGTGTGTTGGGATGAGGTTGGTGAACGTAAGCTGCTTGGACCTGAAATGGTCAAGGAAATGGTGGAGAAGGTGAAAACCATTCTGCAGCATATCAAGGTAGCCCAGAGTCGATAAAAGAGTTATGCAGATAATCGTCGACGAGACCCTGAGTTTAAATTTGGATACATTGTTTTTCTACGCATATCTCCATGGAAGAAGTTTATGAGGTTAGGAAAGAAAGGTAAGTTAAGTCCAAGGTACATCGTCCCCTTCTAGATTCTTGATCGTGTCGGGGCTGTGGCCTATCGACTAACACTTCCACCTACCATGGCCAAAGTACATGATGTATTTCATGTATCCCTCTTAAGGAAGTACATATCGGACCCTTCACATGTACTCTCTTCTGAGGTGGTACAGTTGGAGGATGATCTTTCTTATAAGGAGCAACCAGTGAAGATAATAGATCGTAGAGAAAAAGTTCTACAAAATAAGACAATGCCCCTCGTCAAGGTATTGTGGAGAAACCACAAGTTTGAATAAGTGACTTGGGAATTTGAGGAAATGATGAATCTGAGTTACCCACATCTGTTTTAGTGTGGGAAAAGGAAATTTCGAGGGTGAAATTTCTTAAGGGGGGAATATTGTAATGAAACAAAGTTTCATTAATGTAAATCCCTCTTGATCTAATTAAATGTCTCTTTATGTAAAATGTTTATATAAAATGTCAACTTCTCTGGTTTTATGTTAAGAATTGTGACTGTTTCTTTTATAGTTGTTTAATAGTGATCACATGATTAGTATAAATAAAGGTCTTTAACAAATCCAATTTACATAGAAAAAGGAAGTGACGGCCTCATCCAGTAGAATTGTTCCATACAAAGCCCATTTTTTGCAGCTTGGAAAAGAGGTGGCGTCTTTGGGCTTCGCTCTTGACCAAGACCAAGCTGAGCTTCATCATGTCATGCTCAAACGAGACCATCTACGGGAAAGGTGGAAGTTGATAGATATTTCCACTCAAGCAATGTTATCTGAGCCACCCCAAGAGTCTATCACTATTGCACACCTTACCCTTAGGTCTTATTCGGCTACATTAAGGGGTTATGTAACAAATATCGAGTACTATGTTCATGTACATTATTTTTGTATATAATAATTAATATACTTTCTTGTCATTATTGATACATTGTAAATAGTTTTTAAAGCACAAGTATTGTTTTTAGTTATTATTTAATTAATAAATATATTTTATTAAATTAAGGGATTTTTGAATTAAATAATAATTTAATAAAATATTATTATTATTATTAAATTAATTTTATTATATATAAATTATCATATAATTTTATAAATGCAATTATAATTTTTATTAAGGTTTGAAAGCCATTTCTATCAAAACCCGTGAATTTTGGATAAATGTCACTTTTTATTTTAAAAGTAAAAATTAACATATTTAGAAAATTATTTGAATAAAATAAATGATATTTATGGAATCAGGACATCGAAATTATCCAACGGTGAATTTTTCATAATTTTATGATACAGTCAAATTTTTGGGTAAAAATTAAATACCGTTTAAATATATAATGTGTTTTATGACATCTTAATGACCCAATAGTGATGTAATAAAATACTATAAGCTTTATGTTCGGCCAATATATGTTTTACCATTAAAATAATGTGATTTTGGGTTTGTTTGACTTTCTTTTCAAAGCATTAATGGACCCCTCAAGACTTATTAAACATCTTGTCTTTTAAAATTATTTTCCATGGGAGTGTTACTCACCTCCACATAAGCAACCCCATTATTTTAAGAAGTGTGGACTTTGGCCTTATAAAATATTTTTTTCCTCTTTCCTTCTCAAAAAACCATGGGCAAAAACCTTGAGCTTATTTGTGGCTTGGATTATTTTAATGTAAGGGGTCCCAAACCTAAATAACAAAGAATTCATTCAGCTTTCCTATATAAACCCACCCAAGCTCCCACTTCCTCCTCACTAAAAGTCATTATAGTTCGTCCACCCTCTGTCCTACTTTCTCTAGAATCCTCCCAAGGTTCCCCAAGCTCCCAAGAAGCCTCTCTCAAGCCTCTCTCAAGCCTCTCTTAATCCTTGGAAGCACACTTCCAATTAAGGGTTTTTCTTCCTCTCACTTTTTTTGTCCAATTTTCTTAATATTGTTATGCCATTTTAATTTCAATTATAAATTATTTTGTATGGTTTCACACCTCCCCAATACTTCCCTCTTATTGTTTTAATTATGGGAGACCCCTTTCTCTCTCATTAAATGCCTCCCATGTACACCCGTTACTATTCTGAAATTCCGAAAGGAACTTCCCTCTCTTCATTTACATTCAAGAAATAATTTTGTATCATGAATCTAAATTCCATTAAAATTGTTTGGAAATGTATCTATATGACCCCCTTACTATCCATTTCATGTATATATGATGTGACACCTCTTTCTCTCTCATCAACCATTTTTTATGAATTCTTATGTCACGTCGTTATACTGCCGAAATTGCACCGATTTTCTAAGCCAATGCCCTTGTGTAGAGAATACCATGCCCATTTCTCCATCAAGGATATTCACCTTTATAAACATTTACTTATTGATTATAAAGTTTCATGTATGAATTTGAAATTCCTTTATCTTGTAATAAATTATTTTGTTTAATGAATCCATGTTTTATGATCCATGTGGCACACTTATGCATAAAATGAAATGTTTAAGAAGAGTGTGCCCTTATAGCGCTCCAATGCATTGGGTAAAGTATAGTATCATGATAAGTCATGTGAAATGAGTGTTTACTCATTATAATTCATGTAAAATAGGGGTTTACTCATGCTTTATGTGCAATGAGAATTTACTCATGGTCTATGTGCAATGAGCCTTGGCTCATGCTAATTCCATGTTAAGTGTTGTTGTCACATTTCAATGTTATGATTATCATGCTTTATCATGCCTTTATGTTCATGTTTCTCTTGTGATCTATTGATATTCCTATTATCTAACATGTATTTTACTCCTCGTTTATTCCATGTTTATTCCATTACTGGGCTTTATAGCTCACCCCTTTTCTTATGCATGCCCTCAGGTTATCCCATGCAATGCTAAGTACGACGGAATGTAGTGGTCATGTAAAGGAAGTTTTCAATAAAGATGTTATATTTCATGTTTTAAGTTGTTATGTAATGATCCTAAGCCCCAAAGACACTATACCTCTCGAACTTTCTTATTGTATCAAGTGAATAGTTTATGTAATAAATCATGTTAAAGTTTTCAATAAAAGTAGGGTTATCATAATCTTCAACTAGCTGAATTCTCCTACAATAATAGTTTCCACATAAGAATCTGAATTGTAACACCCCAGGTAAATAAAGAATATGACATTTCATATTTATCCATATTTGTGAATAAAATATTTAAATAACTTTAAAGGGGACGCTATGCTCGATGGCATACCCAACATGCAACAACGAGTTTCTTGGGAATCTTACGTTGCACTCTAATAATAAAATAATATTATTTTAAATGGTAGTTAACATGTAGCTATTGTAATGGCGGGAATGGATAGAAATAACTAAAATATGATTATATATGTTTTTAAATGTTTTTACATTTATCCAATAAAAGATAATGGCTTAAAATACGGAAAGATTTCAATTTTAGGCGTATATGCCCTAGTTTTCACTAAAGGTTCACTTATCACCTTTTGATGGCGAACCGTCATTAAATATAGTTTTGATCACTCTCATACATTCTTTTGGACCAAATAAAACTCTTATTAAGAATCGGGACATCAAAATTTACTTTGTGTAAATTTTTGGTATCTTTCCGATAAAGTTCATTTTTTTAATGAATAGTGTAAAATGTTGTATTTTAATTCAAAACCACTTTTTAATCTAATTTATTTATATGATTAGATTATATTTTGAATTGGTTTTAAAGTGAAATTAGAAAATATTTTTACCATTAAATCCAATAGTGTTCGTTGGAATCAATTTCACTTTGAAATCAGACTTAAACTAGTGTCAATCTTTTGATACTTATTGTTTCATAAAACACGCTATTTGACATGACAGCGGGAATTAATTATTAAATTAATTAATGTGACTTATATGTTTTTAATTTTGTAAAATGGGCTTCATTTTTGAATTCATAATATCAAATATAGCTTAGGGTGAATTTTTGGGATTTTTCTGAAAAACTTCAATTTTTGATGAATAGTGAAACCACTAAGTGGTACTTATAAAAACTAATTTTCCTTTTAAATGAAATTTTGCCATCATTGTGTTTTGATTTTCAAAAATCCTACATACATGGTTGTCATTAAGAAGTAAAATGTGGTTCAGTGAGATTAAAATAATTTTTTGGTGAATAGTAACTTATTAAGTTTTTAATCGCGATTAGTGGTAATTAGTGTAGTTTAAGGTAAAAATAATGCTTTAATAAAATGAGATGAGCTTGACAAATGTCTTACCCTCATTGGTTGTATCATGGCCGACCAAGACAAGCCATGGGTCAACTTGGGGACCCCATGGATCCACTTTGGTTGGGAAATGACATAAATAACATTTTATTTAATGTAAAAGTAAAATTGACACAAACATGATATGTTTTACTAAAACAATTTTTAAGTGGGGTTATACAAGTCATATTTTTGATTATAAATATTAATTGGAAAGATAAAACGATTTCCTAAATCATAGTATTTTTTCTATAATTTTTAGACATTATATAAATTAAATTATTTATGACATAATAATGATGCAGCGATGACATCATTATTTGACGATTTAAATAAAATGGAAAGATAATGTAAAATATATGAACTACACATGTCCAAAACTTATTGGATGAGTGGATTTAGAAGCCTTATCACCTTATCCACGAATTATATCAATGTGGGACCTTTTGAAACCGAAACACATTTTCAAATACAGTAATATTTCTTTACTTTCCAAAAGTGCCCTTCCTCTCCTCTTATAAAAGGCCCTCACCTCTACCTCATTTAACACACTCCTCAAGCCTTTGTCTCGGACAACCCCTGCCCATGTACTCTCTCCACATCCCTCTCCTCATCCTAGAGGATTCCCTTTGGGCAGAATCCTTTCAAAGGAAGCCTTTAGGCTCAAATCAAAAGGAGTTACACTTTTAAAGGTAATTCATTCTCTCATGTTCATTTGTTTTATTTTGCTTCTCCAACCCCCTAAACTCTTTTTATTTACTTATTTTGTAACAACACCATTATCTTCAATATACTATGATGTTGTTATAATATTTATTTGAGCTACACTATCACACAACTACATCAAATGGTTAAAGAACATACGGTTTCCGTGGATGGTGAAATTCTGCCTCCCGAAACGATGATTGTTCAATACTCATTTAACACCTTCAACGATGGCCATTATGATGTCACTATTTTTATATATGATATATAATATGTTTATGTTTTATTTATGCTTCTGTATTTTTCATTTTTGTCTTACCTTTATGGATTCCATTATGGGTATACGCGATATCTTCATTTAAGGAAGTGCGGACTACCGCCCCCTCAAAGTGATTTGATTCGTTAAATACCATATGTGGGATTTATAAAGGATGGAAATATGATATTATATATGATATTATACTGGAATTATAATATACCTTTATATCATTATTATTCCATTCTATAAAATACGAAATAGAAATGAAAGTAGCGTTCATGCGTACGTACGGCTTACCGTCTCCATGAACGGTGCATTTCATTTCTTACCTCTAAATGATTATGTAATGTTATAAATGCATGAATGTACTGGATATATATGACATATATGATATCTACATAATGAATACAATTCTGGATATAATAAATATTTGGCCACACGAACAACATGTAATTGTTAGAAGTCCACTTTCGACTTAAGAACCAAATATCGGCAAAACAAATATTATTAACTTAAATGATTACATAATGTTTATGACATGGTAATAAGTGGTATAAAAGTAATAATGAACTTGAAAAAGTTTCTTAAGGAATTAGAAATTAACTCAAGTTTATTATTCAGGAGATTAAAGAACGATCGAGTCAAGTCGGACCCGAGGTAAGGGATCCTACTCCTCTCTTTCTTTTTAAGTACACACTTTTATGTCATTCCTTTTAAAGCTCATCTTTCTTGTTATTGGGATGATCATTTATATTACACTTACTGTAATTTTTATTTTCATGTGATGAGAGACCCTATTCTCTCTCATCAATCCATTTTGGAAGTTTTGAGTGGCGCCGTTAGGCTGCCAAACTTTCGTAAGAGATCTAACCTCTCTCTTCTTTTTATGTACTCTCCTTTATGTCAATTCTTTTAAGCTCCTATTTTAATGTTGGGGGATGTTATTTTATATTCCTCTTGATGTAAATTTTATTTTAATGTGATGAGATACCCTATTTGATCTCATCAATCCATATTCGGAAGTTTTATGTGGCGCCGTTAGGCTGCCGAGTTTTCGTAAGGGATTTTTCATCTCACTTTTATTCCTGTGAGATTTATGCTACATTTGCCACAAATTCCCTTGAGTGGTGTATGTACTGACCATTATTCTACTCTTTGTGTAATATACTTTCGTTTATGAGTATTTACATCAATTATCTTTTGTCCTTCTTTCATGGGGTGTATGTTTTGAAAGATACCCAAGTCGGTAAGGGAATCTTTCACCCTCCTCTTTTTTAAAAGACTTCTTTTGTTGGGTCTTTTAATTTACATATCGTTATGTTGGGATATGTTCTCATATATCTTTATTGATGTAAATTTGATTTCCAAGTGATGAGATACTCTTTTTATCTCTCATCAACTCTTTTTGATGTGATGCCGTTAGGCTGTCAAGGGATCTTTTTAACCCAATTTCGATTTCTTTGGGTTCAACATGTAGTCATTGAATATGTGTGAATGACCTTTTTACACTTAATATCCACTTATATTGGGTGTATTAATATTTGTCACACATATTTTTGAGATTGATTTGTCCTTAATTTAAGGATACCTTCTTTATAAGGGATTTCATCACATTTGACATTTCTATTGAGGGTTCATTGTTGTTATGCACCAATTCACTCTTATATGGTGTATATACTGTCCTTTGGAGTATTATATCATGAATACATTTATTCTCATGATATTATAAAGTTTTGACTAAATGTTATTCCTCAACTATTGTATTCAAGTGTCTCTAATTTTGGTAAAACCCCTTTAACCAAAATATCGTTTTAAATGTTTTAATTATTTTTTCTTATTAATATCCATGTTTTCAAAATGGTTTTAAGGATTTATTTATATGGATATTAATGGTTTAAAATTTTAAGCTTCAAGGTGGTATGGGACACTTTGATTCAAAAATCTCTTTATTAAATGTTTTAAATGGTTTTGGAAATGGTTTCTTTTTGAATGGATTCAATATTTCAATATACTAAAATGTTATATTGTGATTGAAATGTGAAAATGTTATGTTTCCTTTATGCATGTTTTATGTGACACATTTATGTTATGGTTCTTGGGAATTGTTATGAAAACGGGTGGTTCCGTGATAAACTAAGGGCGGGTGAGCCCGTTATAGCTCTCCAATGCATTGGGTAACGCGAAGGAGTGAAACGTTAAGGTTTCTCCGAAGAGATTTGGGGAATATACTGTGATGGGTATTCCAAACGTAACCAAGAGGGTTACTCCCTACGTAAGAATGTTATGAATGCCTCAAGTTACCTTTATGTCTTATGTTTTCTATGATTTATTCATGGTTTGATGAGGTATGTTAAAGTGCCTATGTTTTATGGGTAAAGTATGATTTCATTCTTATGTATATATGAACTCATGTTTCCTTTCCATATTTTTATAACCCTTACTGAGCTTTTTATGCTCATCCCAAGTTTTTGAAATGTTTTTCACAGGTCAAGGGAAAGGTACATTATGTGATGATAGTGTCAAGGATGTTTCAAGAAAGAATCCGTGTTATATTTTAAATATGTTTCCGTTGATGGGAAGAATGAATACTGTCTTTTATGTAACCACTTTGTTTAAATGTGGAATGTAATGCAAGTTTCATGATCTAATTCTCTAAAACTCTAAACCTGAAAAGATCCTCAATGTGTAATCTTTTAATAACTCAAGATTAAGTAAGGTTTAAGGCTGGGGCCTTATAGTTGGTATCAAAGGCCGGTTTAGATAACTTTAGAGGTTAGGGTATTCTTTAATCATAAGTGACATTACCATAATGGTTAGGATTTCAGAAAGAGTCCTAGTTTTAGATAAAGTGAATGAGTAAGTATATCTTAGTGTTTACCTTCCTCGTTAGTACATGATGGTTTTGTTGATATACTCACACTGACCTTTTTGGTTTTAGTAAATGGCTAGATCTAGCAGGCACCAAAGTGACAATGGGTTTGAAGGAAACTGTGGTGGTTCTCTGATTAAGATACTCGATGAGATGGGGGATTCAATGAGGAATCTCATGGTTTTTCTAAACCAACTATCAAGGAGTCATGATCAACCACTTGAACCTTGGTGAGTTCTCTAATGCATCATGTACGATATGGCCAACTCGATGTGGAAATTCAGGTAATAATTATTAAGGTAACCATTAGGGTTTATATGATCCTTACTTTTGAGGTAATTATGGGTTATTATATGATATGATGGAAAATGAAGGGCATGAGATAAAATTGAGGTTAAAATATGTTATGATTATTCTTGAAGATTTTATCTCATTTTGGGGAATGTTTTAAGAATTATATAGTTTTGGAAAAAGGACAACACGCAGACCGTGTGACATCCCGTCGCGTCGGACAAAGCTGCGGGAATCGAACCCACAACCAAAGTGCGACTGGTATTTATCGCCTACCACTAGACTACGTGAAGTCCCTGGTTAGTTTGACCGATTCTTTTTAGTTATATGATTTTATTAATTAAGAGTAAGTTGATTTTGGAGGATATGTGATTAGGATAATTACTTTTCAATGTGAGACTTTATGAGCAACTGATGTTGTTTGGAGATAAATGTTACGATTTAACTTGGTAGACTATGTGACTAAATCCTTCAAATATTTGGGTTTCAATCTTAGATTGGTTTACTTTGAAGAATTTTATGGACAAATGGTCCTCGTTGAACTTTGGGTTTTGTTGGACAAATTTTGGAGATTAAGAATAGATTTTCTTTTTATAAAGGGTTATCCTTTTCTGGATTATCTGATCTTGAACTAGCCTTTTTGGTTTTGGTTTTGGTTAAAGACATGTAAAGTATATAGTTCTATTTCGTGGATTAGGTGATTCTCTAGAAGTTGATTATAGTACTCTTAATGTGAACAAGTCTTCCTAAATACTCATCTTTTGGAGAAAATATGAGTTTGTGTAAGGAATCTAATAAAAGTTGAAAGTCAATATGATAAGTGATTATGTTTCCTTATGAATAAATTCCTCAATAAAAATTAACTTAAAACAAAAATGTTGTCTATTAACTTTTCCTACTGGGGAATCGAATACCGTTTAACCCATCACAAGTTTGTGATTTTCTCGTGGTTAACTTTCTCCTAAACATGTTTTCTATCACTCTCCATCAGAACATGACCCTTTGTTTTTTCCTCCATGTCCATATTTTCATACTTGGAATCCTAGTATGGGTTAACTCGGGTGACCTTTGTACTTATCTCTCTTTATTTTAAAGTGTTTGTTTTACCGACTTTTGTTCCGATGTGGGACTTTCAAGGATGTTTCCAAGCGCAATTTTAAAATTGCGAGGACGAAATTCCCAAAAGGGGGGAAGGATGTAACACCCCAGGTAAATAAAGAATATGACATTTCATATTTATCCATATTTGTGAATAAAATATTTAAATAACTTTAAAGGGGACGCTATGCTCGATGGCGTACCCAACACGCAACAACGAGTTTCTTGGGAATCTTACGTTGCACTCTAATAATAAAATAATATTATTTTAAATGGTAGTTAACATGTAGCCATTGTAATGGCGGGAATGGATAGAAATAACTAAAATATGATTATATATGTTTTTAAATGTTTTTACATTTATCCAATAAAAGATAATGGCTTAAAATAAGGAAAGAATTCAATTTTAGGCGTATATGCCCTAGTTTTCACTAAAGGTTCACTTATCACCTTTTGATGGAGAACTGTCATTAAATATAGTTTTGATCACTCTTATACATTCTTTTGGACCAAATAAAACTCTTATTAAGAATCAGGACATCAAAATTTACTTTGTGTAAATTTTTGGTATCTTTCCGATAAAGTTCATTTTTTTAATGAATAGTGTAAAATGTTGTATTTTAATTCAAAACCACTTTTTAATCTAATTTATTTATATGATTAGATTATATTTTGAATTGGTTTTAAAGTGAAATTAGAAAATATTTTTACCATTAAATCCAATAGTGTTCGTTGGAATCAATTTCACTTTGAAATCAGACTTAAACTAGTGTCAATCTTTTGATACTTATTGTTTCATAAAACACACTATTTGACATGACAGCGGGAATTAATTATTAAATTAATTAATGTGACTTATATGTTTTGAATTTTTTAAAATGGACTTCATTTTTTAATTCAGAATATCAAATATAGCTTAGGGTGAATTTTTGGGATTTTTCTGAAAAACTTCAATTTTTGATGAATAGTGAAACCACTAAGTGGTACTTATAAAAACTGATTTTCCGTTTAAATGAAATTTTGCCATCATTGTGTTTTGATTTTCAAAAATCCGCCATACATGGTTGTCATTAAGAAGTAAAATGTGGTTCAATGAGATTAAAATAATTTTTTGGTGAATAGTAACTTATTAAGTTTTTAATCGCGATTAGTGGTAATTAGTGTAGTTTAAGGTAAAAATAATGCTTTAATAAAATGAGATGAGCTTAACACATGTCTTACCCTCATTGGTTGTATCATGGCCGACCAAGACAAGCCATGGGTCAACTTGGGGACCCCATGGATCCACTTTGGTTGGGAAATGACATAAATAACATTTTATTTAATGTAAAAGTAAAATTGACACAAACATGATATGTTTTACTAAAACAATTTTTAAGTGGGGTTATACAAGTCATATTTTTTATTATAAATATTCATTGGAAAGATAAAAATATTTCCTACATCATAGTATATTTTTTATAATTTTTAGACATTAAATAAATTAAATTATATATGACATAATAATGATGCAGCGATGACATCATTATTTGACGATTTAAATAAAATGGAAAGATAATGTAAAATCTATGAACTACACATGTCCAAAACTTATTGGATGAGTGGATTTCGAAGCCTTATCACCATATCCACGAATTATATCAATGTGGGACCTTTTGAAACCGAAACACATTTTCAAATAAAGTAATATTTCTTTACTTTCCAAAAGTGCCCCTCCTCTCCTCTTATAAAAGGCCCCCACCTCTACCTCATTTAACACACTCCTCAAGCCTTTGGATCGGCCAACCCCTGCACATTTACTCTATCCACATCCCTATCCTCATCCTAGAGGATTCCCTTTGGGCAGAATCCTTTCAAAGGAAGCCTTTAGGCTCAAATCAAAAGGAGTTACACTTTTAAAGGTAATTCATTCTCTCATGTTCATTTGTTTTATTTTGCTTCTCCAACCCCCTAAACTCTTTTTATTTACTTCTTTTGTAACAACACCAGTATCTCCAATATACTAGGATGTTGTTATAATATTTATTCGAGCTACACTCTCACACAACTACATCAAATGGTTAAAGAACATACGGTTTCCGTGGATGGTGAAATTCTGCCTCCCGAAACGATGATTGTTCAATACTCATTTAACACCTTCAACGGTGGCCATTATGATGTCACTATTTTTATATATGATATATAATATGTTTATGTTTTATTTATACTTCTGTATTTTTCATTTTTGTCTTACCTTTATGGCTTCCATTATGGGTATATGCGATATCTTCATTTAAGGAACTGCGGACTACCGCCCCCTCAAAGTGATTTGATTCGTTAAATACCATATGTGGGATGTATAAAGGATGGAAATATGATATTATATATGATATTATACTGAAATTATAATATACCTTTATATCATTATTATTCCATTCTATAAAATATGAAATAGAAATGAAAGTAGCGTTCATGCGTACGTACGGCGTACCGTCTCCATGAACGGTGCATTTCATTTCTTACCTCCAAATGATTATGTAATGTTATAAATGCATGCATGTACTGGATATATATGACATATATGATATCTACATAATGAATACAATTCTGGATATAATAAACATTTGGCCACACGAACAACATGTAATTGTAAGAAGTCCACTTTCGACTTAAGAACCAAATATCGGCAAAACAAATATTATTAACTTAAATGATTACATAATGTTTATGACATGGTAATAAGTGGTATAAAAGTAATAATGAACTTGGAAAAGGTTATTAAGGAATTATAAATTAACTCAAGTTTATTATTCAGGAGATTAAAGAACGATCGAGTCAAGTCGGACCCGAGGTAAGGGATCCTACTCCTCTCTTTCTTTTTAGGTACACACTTTTATGTCATTCCTTTTAAAGCTCATCTTTCTTGTTATTGGGATGATCATTTATATTACACTTACTGTAATTTTTATTTTCATGTGATGAGAGACCCTATTCTCTCTCATCAATCCATTTTGGAAGTTTTGAGTGGCGCCGTTAGGCTACCAAACTTTCGTAAGAGCTCCAACCTCTCTCTTCTTTTTATGTACTCTCCTTTATGTCACTTCTTTTAAGCTCCTCTTTGTAATGTTGGGGGATGTTATTTTATATTCCTCTTTCTGTACATTTTATTTTAATGTGATGAGATACCCTATTTTATCTCATCAATCCATATTCGGAAGTTTTATGTGGCGTCGTTAGGCTGCCGAGTTTTCGTAAGGGATTTTTCATCTCACTTTTATTCCCGTGAGATTTATGCTACATTTGCCACAAATTCCCTTGAGTGGTGTATGTAATTCCCATTATTCTAATCTTTGTGTAATATACTTTCGTTTATGAGTATTTACATCAATTATCTTTTGTCCTTCTTTCATGGGGTGTATGTTTTGAAAGATACCCAAGTCGGTAAGGGAACCTTTCACCCTCCTCTTTTTTAAAAGACTTCTTTTGTTGGGTCTTTTAATTTACATATCATTATGTTGGGATATATTCTCCTATATCCTTATTGATGTAAATTTTATGTCCAAGTGATGAGATACTCTTTTTATCTCTCATCAACTCTTTTTGATGTGATGTCGTTAGGCTGTCAAAGGAACTTTTTAACCCAATTTCGATTTCTTTGGGTTCAACATGTAGTCATTGAATATGTCGTCCATTGAATATGTGTGAATGACCTTTTTACACTTAATATCCACTTATATTGGGTGTATTTATATTTGTCACACATATTTTTGAGATTGATTTGTCCTTAATTTAAGGATACCTTCTTTATAAGGGATTTCATCACATTTGACATTTCTATTGAGGGTTCATTGTTGTTATGCACCAATTCACTCTTATATGGTGTATATACTGTCCTTTGGAGTATTATATCATGAATCCATTTATTCTCATGATATTATAAAGTTTTGACTAAATGTTATTCCTCAACTATTGTATTCAAGTGTCTCTAATTTTGGTAAAACCCCTTTAACCAAAATATCATTTTAAATGTTTTAATTATTTTTTCTTATTAATATCCATGTTTTCAAAATGGTTTTAAGGATTTATTTATATGGATATTAATGGTTTAAAATTTTAAGCTTCAGGGTGGTATGGGACACTTTGATTCAAAAATCCCTTTATTAAATGTTTTAAATTGTTTTGGAAATGGTTTCTTTTTGAATGGATTCAATATTTCAATATACTAAAATGTTATATTGTGATTGAAATGTGAAAATGTTATGTTTCCTTTATGTATGTTTTATGTGACACATTTATGATATGGTTCTTGGGCATTGTTATGAAAACGGGTGGTTCCGTGATAAACTAAGGGCGGGTGAGCCCGTTATAGCTCTCCAATGCATTGGGTAACGCAAAGGAGTGAAACGTTAAGGTTTCTCCGAATAGATTTAGGGAATATACTGTGATGGGTATTCCAAAAGTAACCAAGAGGGTTACTCCCTACGTAAGAATGTTATGAATGCCTCAAGTTACCTTTATGTCTTATGTTTTCTATGATTTATTCATGTTTTGATGAGGTGTGTTAAAGTGCCTATGTTTTATGGGTAAAGTATGATTTCATTCTTATGTATATATGAACTCATGTTTCCTTTCTATATTTTTATAACCCTTACTGAGCTTTTTATGCTCATCCCAAGTTTTTGAAATGTTTTTCACAGGCCAAGGGAAAGGTACATGATGTAATGATAGTGTCAAGGATATTTCAAGAAAGAATCCGTGTTATATTTTAAATATGTTTCCGTTGATGGGAAGAATGAATACTGTCTTTTATGTAACCACTCTGTTTAAATGTGGAATGTAATGCAAGTTTCATGATCTAATTCTCTAAAACTCTAAACCTGAAAAGATCCTCAATGTGTAATCTTGTAATAACTCAAGATTAAGTAAGGTTTAAGGCTGGGTACTTATATGAATGGAACCATATGAATACCTTTATGGTAAAAGGTTCCAAATAACGGCGTGTTGGGATGAAGTATGTGAGCGTAATCTTCTAGGACATAAAATGATCAAAGAAATGGTAGAGATGGTGAAAACCATTCAGCAGCATATCAAGGCATCCCAAAGTCGACAGAAGAGTTATGCAGATAACCATCAATGAGACCTTCAGTTAAAAGTTGGAGAAATGGTATTTCTATGCATATATCCCTAGAATAAGGTCATAAGGTTTAGAAAGAAAGGGAAGTTAAGTCATATGTACATCATCCCCTTCGAGATTCTTGATCATTTCAGGGATGTGGCCTATCGACTAGCCCTTCCAACCACCATGGCCAAAGTACATGATATCTTTCATGTATCCCTCTCATGGAAGAACATACCAGACCCTTCACATGTTCTCTCTTCATAGGTATTATAGTTAGAGTATGATATTTATTATTAGGATCCACCAGTGAAGATCTTACATCATAGATAAAAAGTTCTACAAAATAAGACAATGCCCTTCGTCAAGGTGTTCTGGTGCAACCAAAAGTTTGAAGAGGAAACATGGGAATCAGAGGAAGTGATAAATCATAGATACCCACATTTTTTTAGTGTGGGAAAAGGAAATTTATAAGGAAAAATTTCTTAAGGGGGGAAGATTGTAACAACCCAAGATTTTATTAATGAAAATTCATCTTGATCTAATTAAATGTATTATTATATAGCATGGTTATATAATGTTTGCACTTCCTTGGTATTATGTTTTTGGATTTTAAAATACCTTTAATAATTGTGACTATTGCTAATATAGTCATTGAACAATGATCACATGATCTGTATAAATATAGGGCTTTAACAAATCCAATTTACTCAGACAAAAGAAGTGATGGCATCATCCAGTAGACTTTTCCCATACGAAGATCATTTTTTAGAGCACAGAAATGAGGTGGAATCAATGGGATTCACTCTTGACCAATACCAATCTAAGATTTAACATTTTAAGCTTGAAACGGAACCACCTATGGGAAAAGTAGAAGTTGATAGAGATTACCACCCAAGCGATGTAATCTGAGCCACCCCAGGAGTCTATCACCATCGCACACCTTATCCTTTGGCCTTATGTGAGTGTTATAAGGGGTTATGTAAAAAGACATTATCACTATGATTATGTGAATTATTTTTTTATATAATAAAGAATATACATTCATTTTATTATTTTTGTTACTTTATGAATTGTTTTCAAAGAACAAAAATTATTTTTAGTAAATATTCAATTATGAAATATATTTTGATAAATTAATGTGTTTTTGAATTAAATAATATTTTAATAAAATATTATTATTATTAAATTACTTTTTATTATGTATAAATGACCTCATAATTTTTATGAATACAATTGTAATTTTTATTAAGGTTTGAAAGCTATTTTTGTCAAAATCTGGGAATTTTTTATAAATGTCGGTTTTTATTTTAAAATTGAAAATTCAAATATTTACAATTTTATTTGGATTAAATTAATATTATTTTTGGAATCAAGATGTTAAAATTATCCAACGGTGAACTTTTCATTATTTACTAAGATAGCTAAATTTTTGGGTAAAAATTAAAAACCGTTTAAATATATAATGTGTTTTAAGACATCATAATAACCCAATAGTGATGTGATAAAATATTATAAACATTATGTTAGGAAAATATATGTTTTATCATTAAAATAATCTGGTTTTTTTTACAATGCTTTAGTGGACCCATCAAGACTTATAAAATATTTTACCTTTTAAATTGATTTCCTTGAGAGTGTGACTCACCTACACATAAGAAACCAAATTATTTTAAGAAGTTCGGACACTAGCCTCATAAAATATTTGTTTCCACTCCCCTTTTCTAAAAACAATGGGCAAAAACCATGTGTTGGTTTGTGGTTTATATTATTTTAATGTGTGGTGACCCAAACCTAAATAATAAATAATTCCCTCTCCTTTCCTATATAAACCCACCCAATATCCCACTTCCACTTCACTCAAATCCCTTGGAGTTTGTACAAAATCTTCCCTCCTCTCCCTAGAATCCTCCCAAGTCTCCCCAAGCTACAAATAATCCTCTATCAAACCTCTTCCAAGCCTTTGAGATTAAACTTCCATGTAATGGATTCCTTCCATTCTCATTTTATCCATGTTTCTAAATATTTTTATGCCATTTAATTTTCAATTATAAATTCTGGGGTATGGTTTCAAACCTCCCCCATACTTCTCTATTTATTTTTTAATGATGTGATACCCCTTTTCCCTAATTAATGCCTTCTATGTACACCTATTACTATGCCAGAATTCTATAAGGAATTTCTATGTCCTCGTTTACATTAAAGAAATTCTTTTTTATTATGAATCTAAATCCCATTACATATGTTGGGAAATGTATCTATATGACCCTTTTACTATACAATTAATGTAAATATGATGAGACACCCCTTTCTCTCTCATCAACCATTTTTATGAATTCTTATGTCACGTCGTTACGCTGCCAAAATTGCACCGATTTTCCAAGCCAATGTCATTGTGTAATTTATACCATGATTATTTCTCTATCATGGGTATTCACCATTAAGCACATTTAATTATTTATTATAATGCTTAATGTATGTATTCCACATCGCTTTATTTGGGAATAAATTATGATGATTGATTCCATGTTGTATGATCCATGTGGCACACTTATGCATGAAAAGAAATGTTTAAGAATGGTGTTCCCTGATAGTGCTAAAATGTATTTAGTAAAGTATAGTATCATAATACATCATGTGAAATGAGTTTTGACTCATGCTAATTCAAGTGCAATGAGGGTTTAATTGTTCTTCATACACAGTGAGGGTTTACTCATGCTCCATGTTCAATGATCCTTGGCTCATGCTAATACCATGTTAAGTGTTATTGTCATACCTCCATGTTATGATTATCTTGCTTTATCATGCCTTTATATTCATTTTTCCCTTATTATCCATTGATATGCCTATTATCTAACATGTATTGTATCCATCATGTTATTCTATGTTTATTCCCTTACTGGGCTTTATAGCTCACCCCTTTCTTATGTATGTCATCAGGTTATCCAATGAAATGTTATGTATGAAGTAATTTTGTGTTCATGTAAAGGAAGTTTTAAATAAAGATGTTGTATTTAATGTTTTAAGTCATTGCGTAATGTTCCTAAGCCCCAAAGACACTAGACCTCTCAATCTTCTATGTTCTATCAAGTGAAGGTTTTATGTAATAAATCATGTCTAAGTGTGTAATAAAAAGTAGGGTTGTTATATTTTCTATATCCATAATACATTTAATTAAATAAGAGAAACCAAATTTTATTCATGAATGTTCAGGTCATTACACTTAAAATCCAAAAGATGAGTTCTCTTGTATAAATATGAAGAATAAGAAGGAATTGATGTTGAATCCAAAAAAATCAGTTGAGTATGGAGTTGAAAACACTTTTATTGAACCTAAAAATCATGAATAATTTTGAAGTAGTAGTTTTTAATAATAATAATAAACTAAACTAGAACATATTTTGAACAAATATTTGAAATAATTTCTGAGAAAGATTAAAAGGATTGGAAAGAAAGTTTGGAAGATTAATTTTCCTTAATAATAAATCAATAATGTTTTTCTGGTGAGAAAGAAAACGTGGTAAAATATATTTATGATTCTAATAAATATCTTGAAGAATAAATAATTTTATTGATTATATAAAGTTGAATTTGAAATCAATAGAAGAAGAGTTGGAACCTTTCCCACAAAAAATTTCTAAAACCATAAATAAAAGTACAAGTTTCAACAAATATATCACTAAATTTGGTGACTTTTATTGAAATGAGAAATATGAGAAGGATAAAAAATATACCTTTAAATGTTGAGAACATTAATTTTTTTTTTTGAAAAGAATAAAGATGGTAAAGTCATCTACTTGTCCAAGATCAACAAAGTTGGGAATTCAAAAGTCTCAAATAACCCTATGTCCCAAAATGTTTTGAAACAGTCTATGTCCAAAAAATTTATAAAAACATCTTGTTATAATAAAATTAAAAATAAAAGGAAGACTTTGATTGATAATAGAAAGATTTATGGGTTAGAAAAGAAAGAGAAGAAGGTGGTTGAGAAAGGTTTTTGTAATTTAAATTTGTACGAAAGCTTCAGAGTAAAATACTCTTTTTATGTATATTGATGGTATTATGGTGGATTCAAATATACGGTAAATATGTTTTGGTCCAACCAACAAATTTTCTATTATACCATAGGTTATGAAAGAAAAAGTTTGAGGGGAGTCAATATCTTAAAAGAAATAATTCTGAGAAGGTAGTTGTCAATAAATCTAAAAAGGTTAGAGTGAAAATTTAGATTATGTTCCAACCCCAAGAAACTATTTGTGAAATATGTGAACAACCAAGAGACATTAAAAAATATGTCTTTTTTTTCATCCTGACAAAATATTATTAACAATTCTAAATAACTAAAGGTGTTGGAATAAAGCGAAGAAGTAAAAGCTTTTATTATGAAACATCATTTAAAGCTACGAATGGAGAACAAAATTGGATCCTTGATATTGGGTGTTATTCCAATCTAAAAGGAGATTTGAAATTCTTTAATAATGTGAAATATTTTAATGAATGAACTATGACATTTGGAAATTTTGAATCCTTTAAAATAAAAGGTTTGGTATCAGCCATCATTGGTAAAGAAAATATGAAATCCAAGAAAACATTGTATGTTGATGGGCTACAAGATAATTTTCTATGTTCTTCACAATTGTGTGATGAGGGTAGCAAATTTATCTTCAGAAAATGTGAGTTTTTTGTGAAAATTGGGGAAGATGTAAACATTATTATAAGAGGCCAATGAACAAAAGGAAACTTTTTTCAGGATAGGGAAATACCAAACTCTTATTTATTGTGCATGGTGGAAGATAATCAATTGTGGCATAAATGGCTGGGAGACATGGGGTAGAGAAAAATGAACAAGTTATATAATAGAAATAGTGTATGAGACATTCCTTATTTTCTAAGAAAAAGAGATTGGTGTTTCACTATTTTTTGAGAAAGGAATGATTAAAAATGTTAAGCATAAGAAGGTTTATATTTGCTCATGACAACCCCTAGAGATGATTCATTCAGATAATTGTGGGACAATGAGAAAAAAATAAAAAATGAAGAGTACTTCATTACTTTCATTGATGATTGTACTCACATTACTTTTGTCATATATATGAAACAAAAATAAGATACTTTGAAAATGTTTAAAAGTTTCAGAAGGAATATGAGTATTCAATAAAGAAGTTGAGAACACAAAATAGTGGTGAATACAAAATTGAAGAATTTGAATGTTTTCTTTAGAAGCATGAAATTCGGAATAAGTATAGTTCCCCGTAAAATCCTCAAAAAAATAGGGTTGTTTAAAGAAAGAATATAAGTTTGATGGAAATGGTAATAACCATGTTACTTGAGCCTGACATTTCTCATTAAATTTGGAGGCATGACATGTGTACTGCCATTTATATTCAAAACTATTGTTTATATTTTCCAAATTCAGATATGAGTCCATATGAATTGATTTATGGAGAAAAATTCATGTTTGAAACACTTTAATGTTTTCAGGATTCCCTGTATTAAAAATTAGAAAGGTTCAAACTATGGAAAGTTTGAGTAGAGAGGTGAAGATGGAATATATCTTGGATATGCTTCAAAAGATATAGAAAATATATGCTTCAACAAAGAAACAAAAAAATTGTATTCTATTGATTTTAATGTAATTGAAAGATTTGAGAGATATAAACATACTTAGAAATAAAATGAAGTTGATAAAGATAAGGAAAATAATTTGGATAAGGATACATATAATTATAATCCTACTCAATAAGAAGAATCAAACTCAACCATTTATTGTGATGAGAAATATACTTTAAAATCCCATTAAATTCTGAGGAACCAAGTGGAATCTCAGAATATAATTGGTGATAAATATCAGAAGGTTTGAATAAGAAGAACAAAAAAATGCTATTACACATAATTTATTGCATTCAAAAGTGGATCTTAATGAGTTAAAAGAATACTTAAAGTCTTTAGAATGGGTTTAGACAATGAATGAAGAGTTGTATCAAATTTGAAATAATGATACATGGGATATTGTACCCAATTCTGAAAACAAAAACATTATCGGAACAATGTGGGTTTTTTAGAACAATCTGAATGAAAAGGGTGAAGTGATAAGAAAGAAATCAAGATTGGTGTGTCAAGGGTATTCACAAATTGATGGTATTAATTTTGATGAAACACTTTCACTAGTAGAAATATTAGAAACAATCAGGATTTTTCTTGTTATTTATACACAATGAGGTTACAAGATATTTCAAATGGATATCAAATTCACATTATTGTATTTTTATCTTGATGAGGAATTTTACATTGAACAACCTTTTAGATTTATTTGGGAAAGATGAAAGTTATATGTGGATATTGAAAAAGGATTTGTATGGCCTAAAACAATCTCTGAGTGCTTGATATTCTAAATTGGATACATGCACACAAAATTTTAATTTCAATAAAGGAAGAGTAGATATCAATAGTTACATCATAAAGACTGTGAATTATTCCATCATTGTAATTGTTTATGCTTATGACATTATCATTACTGGAAATGATGAATGAAGTTGTGATATATTTTTTGAAGAGAAGAAAAATGTATTTCAAATTTCTATACCGGGGTAAGTGAAATAATTTCTAGCATTTTAAATCTATAAAAATAAGAAATAAATTATTATCAAAAAAAGTATGATAAGGAACTTCTTAAGTGGATCGGCATGGAAGATTCAAAACCTGTTTCTACACCTATATCAGTGGGAACAAAATTTTCTAAAGATGGAGAAGTGAAAGAAGTTAATTAGAAAGAATTCTGAAAATTGATTGGAAGTTTGTTTTTTTACTGCCTCAAGACCTGACAATGTTTATCACATTACCTTATGTGAAGGATTTTAGAGTACTCTAAAATAATAACATTTAATAACTGGAAAAAAAATTCATAGATACATTATAGGAACAATAGAATTCAGAATCAGTTATAGAAGATTTGATATTATTGATTTGTTTGGGTATTAATCTTTTGATTGGGTAGGAAATGTTAATGATATAAGATCCACATTTGGTGGAGTATTATTTCTAGTAAATATGTTTTTTAGTTGTCATTCAAATAAATAGAATTCAGTAACTCTCAGTATAGGTAATGTTGAGTAGGTTGCTTCCACTCAAGCCACTACTCATCTTATGTGGATGAAAACTCAATTGAAATATTTTCTTATTGAAGTGAAGTTACCCTCACTCTAGTGTTGTGATAATCAAAGTAAAATCAATCTCACTAGGAATCTAGTTCAATATTATCATTTAATGTATATTGATATCAAATATCATTTCATAAAAGATCATGTGGAGAAGAATTAATTGAATCCGGAATTTGTTCCAATATCAGAACAAGTTGCTGACATTTTCACAGAACCTTTTCTAAAGTAATAATTCATTAAATTGAGGTTTAACATAGTTATCCAACCTCCATATCATCAATGTTGAGGTATGTGTTTTTTCCCCTCTATCATCTTTCATTTGGATAGTGTTTTAATGGGGGATAATTGTATTGTTTCATAAATCTATCCTTAAAAGGCATGTAAAAAGGGGGAGTTATGGGTAAGATATGAATTTAGAATTGTATTCTGTGTGAACTATTATAAAAATTAGTTGGAATGGTTATAGGAAATGAATTTTTTGTGTTCCGAAAAATTGGAGAAGCTGAGAAAGAAATTTTAAGATGTTTTCAGAATCACTTCTTTTGGACAGCATGGTTTTGTTGTCAATAATTTTTTTTCCTATAATGAGTTTTCTCATGTAGGCTTATAACATATGAAACATGATCCATTTCTTGAGGATAAAAAGTTCAGTGATTTAAGAAACTTGGTTCACAACAAAATTCAAAGGGGGATTGTTAGGAACAATATAAGGAGGAATGTTTCTATTTTAATGTGTTTTATTTTGTTGTCAAGTAATTTTTTTGAATAAAGAAAATCACTTAACATTTTATTTGGTGAAAATCATATTGATGGTCATTTTTTGAAATAATATGACTCACTTTTTCATAGAAAAGAAGCTTGTTGAAGGAAAAGGTTCTGATCGGACTCACCTTGGGTCCGTAATGGGGGAAGATCATAATGAGGTTTTGATCAGATTGATACTCAATCAGGAATGAAAGGGTCGAATTAAGAATGAATATATTTAGAAGTAAATATTCATCAGATTCACTCTAGATCCATTGTGGAAGGAGTTTTTTTAAGGATAATTGGAGTCTAGATTTTTACGATTAAGTAAATTTTGTAATGATTTACTATTTTTTATTTCATAAAAATCATAAGAAGTTGTGAAACATATGATGGAAGCTTGATTAAATAATGGGGGAGTGAAAGATATGGGTTCAATCATACCTAGATTAATCGTATTTGGGTGTAAGAGAAGATAGAGATAGTGTTGATTGTATTCAGAATAATTAGATCTAGATGGAAAGAAAGAAGGTGTTGAAGATTGTACTTAGAAAAGATTATATCAAGGAAAATTGTAATCAGAATGATCATACCTAGGAAAATAATACTTAGTATCAAGAAGAAAAACATCATACCTAGAATGATCATATCCAGAATAGATCATATCTAGGGAAATCAAACTCAGAAAGATTATATTCAGAACAATCTTACCCAGGATAAGTTGGAAAGAAAGATGGTTGGTGAATTTAAAAGTTATTGGCATCGGTCCATTATATTTATCATTCCATCATACTCAGGAAGAATTATTTTTCAAACAAATATTGATGAAAATGGAATTGAGCTGAATCCAATAAAAATCATAATGAGAAAAACTGGTCACTAATGTAGTCATCCATTTGATATGGTTGAATTATTTTTTGAAGAAAGATATAGATGAACACAAATTTTTTTCCAAATTCCTTCATCAAGTGATTCAAGAGTTGAATTAATTTTTTTTCCTTTTCAAATAAATTTTTCAAGTATGACAGGAGAAAAGTTGAAATAGTGGGAAGTGGTTCGAGAGTAGAGATGAATGAATTTTTTGAATATTCTATTAAGGGGGAGCTTCACATTTAAAAGACTAACTATATTCAATTAACATAGAGCATAATATTTAGAAAATAAGTGTGGTATCCATTATTCATTTATTTATATTCAATTTATATTGATCATTCTTTTGAAGAAATCATATTGATAAGAGGAAGGGATAAAGATTGTAGAAAATAGAGAAGCTTCGAGAAGAGTTGATGAAGTAAAAATACACCTCATATTTTAGGGGACATTGAGATTTGGATATTTTTTTTTTGAGTGGAAAAAGTTTTGGGATTCTATCCAAAACGTCTTAGGGGTTACATATAAAAGTTGAAAAGTACATCATACTTTTCTGATGACTGATGTAATTTTCACTATAGAAGAGAGAGACTCAACAAGTTTTACAAAGAAGAAGAAGTTTATGTATTCACTTGTGGTGAAAAGGTTTTGACGGTTTGAATTGAAAGATAAGAGACAAGATCACGATGTTTTATTCATAGGATCGTCATATTAAATGATTATCATACTCAACTGATTACCATATTCTTCTCTTCAATTTTATTTGGTTGATCCTCATATTGAGCTAGATTAATCAGATCTGGATTTCTGTGTTGGGACTTCCAGGCTGAGTAAGAAGAATTCTTGGATTGTCTCAATCATACTCATCCAGTGTAATATATTTTCATATTGAGCAATCTTACCATGAAAAAACAAACTAGGAATAATCGGACTGAGATAATCATACCAAGAAGAATTGTATCAGGGATAATCAGACTTAGAAGAATCTAACTGAGAAACATGTACTGGAAAAATTGGATTGGGTTTTTCCTTAACAAAGTATGGGAAGTTTTTACCATCTTCTAGGTAAGAAATTGAATAATTATTTTTAAAGAAATACATTTTTTAAATTGAAAATAATCACAAGTAATATGATTTTTTACAATAACATTTTATTAACCTATTTGTGATAAGAGGGTGAACACATAATTTTGGATTATCTTCAAAGTAGTATATGAGTGAAAGGGAATATCCAACTCACTGTAATACAGGGATTGTTTTCTAGTGGATTCTGTGGTATTGGATTGTCCCCAAACCATTCCAAGGACATAGCTATTTATATTGAATAGTAAACCTCGTAAATACTTGTGTTCCTATGGATGTGTGTTCGAATTTCTTTCCTCAAGGAATTGAATATTTAATAGGAGGCTAAGGTAGTTTCATTTGAAAGGAAACATAAAAGAAAAAAGTGTCACTGATTCACCCCTCCCCCTCTTAGTGATACAATAATTCTGACTAGGTACTTACACTTGATATTTGTTAAATGAACTCTTCAATAAATAAAATATAAAAAAATATTTATTATTTTTCTATCCATGAGGAAAAAAAATTTATTTAATAACTTATTCATATTTTCAGTTTGGTGGCTGTAAGTTAGATAGAAAAATCACATTAGGAACTTCTCATCTTTTAGAAAAATATCTAGCATCAAGGTGTAGTAAGAAACAAATTTATGTTACACTATCTTCTGTTGAAGCTGAATACATACCTATAAGTAGTTTTCATGCAAAAATTCTATTTATGAAACATACTTTAATAGATTTTGGATAACAATTTAGAAATGTGCCTATGAATTGTGATAACACAAGTTCAATAAAAATTTCTAAAAAACTAGTATCTCACTCTAGAAAAAAACACACTGATATAAGAAATCACTTTTTGAGATACTATTATCAAAAATATGATATAAATTTGGAATTTATTAGAACTGAACATCATCGTGCAGATATCTTCAAAAGGCCTTTGAATTTTGAACGATTAAACTATATTAAATATGAATTAGGAATGATAATTTTTGGATGAAAATTAACTGTTGAAAATTCACTGTTTATGAGTCACCATTGATGATTCACCACTGATGAGTCACCATTGAAGAGTCACCAATGACGAGTCACCGTTGATGAGTCACAGTTTATGAGTCACCCTTGATGAGTCATCATTGATGAGTCACCATTGATGAGTCATTGTTGATGAGTCACCATTGATGAGTCACTATTGATGAGTCATCATTGATGATTCCCCGTTGTTGATCCACCATTGATGAGTCACTATTGATGAGTCATCATCGATGAGTCACCGTTGATGAGTTGTCATTGATGAGTCACTATTGTTGAGTTACCATTGAATGGGTCATTATTCCCTTTCATACAATTGTTTTTTTACCTCTTTTCTTGAATAACTTTTTATTATTTTATATTTTATTATTTCAAATTCCTAAATGATATGATATATAGAATAAATCAAATTTATTCCCTTAACCATCAATCCTTTGAACTCTTAAATCCTTCCCTTCCTCTCAGACTAATCATCTTTTCTTATGCTCTCATTCCTCCTAAATATTCATCCAATTAGTATATCCCATGTGAATTGATTAATAGAATCAAATCCAGAAGAGATGAGGCAATATTAGAAACATAAATTATCTTCTAGAAATTGGGTTGTTGTTTCACAAAACCCATATCTAGTGAAACTGTTTGTTGAAGCAGAACTAAAGATAGATGCACAATAGATTCCATCAAGCAATACACTCGTATTGAAAGTAATAGAAGATCTAAGTGGATTTAATAGTTTACAACAAACAACCATGTATATTATCTGAGGTTTGTATATGATATATATCAGAATGATGGGTTTTATTCAAAGATAAAGATGATTAAATAAAAAGTCCTAATTATGGAGAAGAGTTTTGTTTCTCTTCAAGGGAATGGGAAAGTTGCCTAAGAGTACCTCATAAAAGGTTATATTATTATTTTTTAGGAATATTTCTGAGTTAAAGTGGTATTTTTAATTATGAAGAATCTCTCCTACAATTAACAGGGGATGGTACACTGTGAAGACCTATAGATTCTGATCTCAATGGTGAGTGTAAACTATTATTCAAGTGTCTATGATATGTATTGTGTCCATTAAAGGTAAATTTCAATAATATAATATATTAGGATGTTTACTTCCTTGTTGTGATGAAATAAGTAAAAATAATGAATCTTTGTATATTTATGTTGATCCATATGTATGAAATGTGCAAGAAAAGGTCAGGTTCAAATGCTTTGATATACCCTAAGATGATATCTTCTATATTTGATGCTATGGTATTAGTTAAATAAGGATACTAATTTGAAGATAAGTATAGTGTATTTTAATATCAAAGATAATTTTCAAGAGTTAAAGTGATTCAGAATCCATGGTAGAAGTGTTAAGAGAGATATAATGATATAATGTATGAATAATTAAACCCAATTGATCATCCAACTAGACCTAAGGACATGGTGGATCCTATTCATGAGCTCAATGTGTTAGTTGATTATTCTATTGATAATAATAATAGTGAAAAAATTAAAAAATCCATAGAAGAATAATAATAATTGTTAGTTGAAGTGGGGAGGGATCCAGTGAACCCTAAATATCATCCTACTATTTATTTTAGTTCTGTCA
This sequence comes from Viscum album, assembly GCA_963277665.1. Classification (NCBI taxonomy): domain Eukaryota; kingdom Viridiplantae; phylum Streptophyta; class Magnoliopsida; order Santalales; family Viscaceae; genus Viscum; species Viscum album. Next base: position 157,343,832 of record OY728125.1, read on the forward strand.
TTCCACCTAGTTCCCTTAGCATTTTCCATTCTATTTTGAGGTTTAGATAAATTTTATGATCTGTATATGGATTGTGAGTTGATTATAGGTAAGTATCACTCTTAAGTATATTTTTTTATGTTTACTGATATATTCATACAACATCATCATCAACTTGGATTGTATGTATTTTTCTATGAGAAAGACACCCAGGTGAGCAAGAGGTGTGTTGTTTTCATGTCATCCTTGATAGATGAGTAGATATTGAGTTTAGTATAAGATCAATTAGTTGTGTTTCTTAGGGTTGTTGAGGAAAACCTTGATGTCTTTCCTAATGAGTTTATGACACTACCCCCCTTAGCTAGATATCAAGTTTGGGATAGAGTTACATCCAGGCGTGACCTCGGTATTGATGTCTCTATATAGTGTGGAACCTTATTAATTGTGTGAGGATCATATTCAAATTGATGATCTTCTATAAATAGTATTAATTTAGCTAGTGTGTTTCCTTAGGATTCTATTTGTATCTTATGATGAAAGTTGAGATAAATCTATGGTTGTGTATCGACTATCATCACATGAATTATGATATAGTGAACAAACACTATCTTCTCCCATAGATTAAAAATTTATTTTTTTAGTTTAAGGGAGATATCTAGTTCTCAAATTTCTATTTGTGGTTCAGATAATATCTGATGTGGGTGAGGGATAAAGATATTATGAAGAGTGATATAATTTGTCATTATGGGAATTATGTGTTCATTATAATGTTTTTTGGTATTATAAACACCCCAACCATTCTCATGGGATTGATGAATTTATTATTTCATGACCTTTTTGGTCAATTCATGGTGATGTTTATTAATAAAATCATTATGTGTTCGGTGTTTTATAAGGATCATGTAGAGAATCTCCAAGCTTTTTTGAGAGTTCTTTATCAACAAAAACTGTTCAACATGCTACAAAAGTGAAAGTTCATGGATCTTGAGGTTCATTTCTTAGGGAATATTTCATCTCATCAGGGATTATTCATGGATCATTCAAAGGTTGAGTTAATTGTTTCTTTGGTAGACCTTGAAAACATTGTAGAGTTTGGGAGTTTCCTAGTTCCTAATAGATATTATATGAGGATCATACCTAAAATTCTCTCATATTGTGACACTTATGAAAGATTTTATTAGGAAGCATCATTGTTATTTTTGAAATGACCAATTATAGATTTCTTTGAGTATTTGAAAAATAAGTAAGTCAGTGATCCTGTTCTTTATTTTTGGAGGAGTATTTTGAGTTTGAAGTATATTAGGATGCTTTAAATATTGGATTAGGTTGTGTTATGATGTATCAAAGGGAGGTTATCTCTTATAGTTCTCGATACTTATGACCTTGTGAATGTAAGTATACCACTCATGATATTATTCTTGTTGCATTTGTGTTTTCTTTGAAGTTATAGTAGTATTACCTCATTTTTGGATTCTTTGTAGTCTTCAAAGATCACAAAAGTTTAATAAATGTATTTCCTATAATGATCTGAATTTTCTTTATAAATTGAGGATCCAATTCTTGCAGGATTTTGACTTCAATATTTTCTATACTTTAAGAAAGGGGAATTTTTTGTATGATGCTTCGAGTGGGAATTCACATAGTGATATTGTCATATAGGAACATTGATATTTAGAAGGTAGTGTAGAATATTCCCGTAAAGAACATTTATATAGAAATAGTTGATTTTATATGGTGTATTTATATGATGGAGGTGATGTAATATATGGTGCATTAGGTGGAGAAGTTCCAGCTACGAGATTTTCAAGTGGAGGTATTTCAAGATTAGGTTTTTTATAGAAATTCCTATAAAGGATGAACTAATTATGGCCTACTCAGACTATTGTTTCAGGGGAGAATTTTTGTTCCCTTGATAGAGTGTGATGTTTTTCTCCATTTGCTCCATAGTTATCCCTTGGTAGTATTGTAGTGGCCCAGACCTCTCTGGTCTATTACTTTGTGAAAATGTGGTGTTGGAGGTGTTCCGGGAGGTCAAGGTGACTTATCCCCAACACTTTGCCAATTTTCCAGTTCTGTGAACAGTGATTCCAATTTTATGAACAGTGTTTCCAGAACGGTAACCTTCTAACGGTGACCTTCTAACGGTAGCCTTTAATAGTGTTTCCAGAATGGTGACCTTATAACGGTGACCTTATACCGGTAGCCTTGAACAGTGTTTCCAGAACGGTGACCTTCTAACGGTGACCTTATAACGGTAGCCTTGAAAAGTGTTTCCAGAATGGTAACCTTCTAACAGTGACCTTCTAACGGTAGGCTTGAACATTGTTTCCAGAACGGTGACCTTCTAACGGTGACCTTATAACGGTAGCCTTGAATAGTGTTTCAAGAATGGTGACCTTCTAACGATGACCTTATAACTGTAGCCTTGAACAGTGTTTCTATAACGGTAACCTTCTAACAGTGACCTTGTAATGGTATCCTTGAACAGTGTTTCCAGAACAGTAACCTTCTAACGGTGACCTTCTAACGGTATCCTTGAACAGTGTTTCCAGAATGGTGAGGTATAACAGTGACCTTTTCTTTCCTTTGCCAAATTTTGAGTATGTGAACAGTGTTTCTAGCTACGTACAGTTTTTCCCCATTTGATGTTTCCTTTAATGTAAAATACATTTAAATCCTTGTTTTAAGGACTCTTAAGGCCGATTCAAATGCCATAAATCCTATATTAATTATTCCTAAGGTCGGGATGTATTTACTTGGTCAAACCGCATGGGTTAATGCGATCCGTTTTTAATGGAGAATTAACCGGATCTTAAAACGTCGCCCCATTAAATCTTCAAAAAGTAATCAGATATCATTCTCCCTTGTTCTTCCTCCTTGTTCTCTGCTATGAGATGCTAGAACCTTTAAATCCTTCACGTAACAAGTTGCACAATCAATCATTACTCCCACGATTGGTTCTTCTCGGTTTTGATGCAACCGAGCTGTGTCAGTCAATCTTCCCAATAAGGCATGTTTTATCATCGTTCCTTTGGGGATCATCTTCTCTTGTTTCTCCCTTCTATATTATACCATGTAATTTCCAAGATTCTAATGGGTTTTTCTTGGGGTTGGTTGGTACTGTCGTACTGTGGAATCCTCTAGTGGATGCAGTTGTCGTGAGAGGAGGATTTTGACTCGTTGTGTGGATAAAGAACGCCAAGAACTCTTCGAGGTAGGGGATTCATGGATTCTCTAATTGTATATGTGCAATCATAGAATTAGCATGATTTATCCATTTGGATCACAATGAAATTGACCTAAATAAATACTTGAACCAGATTAAAAGAATTGGTTGATCTCATGTTGTTGCTTTGTACCGTGATAACGGTTTGCCTCATGTTTTTCTAGATAGAGTGATATCTATGTTTTCTTTGATTAGATGTTCGTTCTTGATGGAAATTGATAATGAACGTAAAGCCAGAATTAATTGTTAATTAATTGGCTAAAGATAAAGAGGCATGTGAATGAATCCGGTTATTGTCGTTGATGTAGTTGTTCTAATTTGATGATAATCTAATTGGCATAGTAAGCATGTTAAATCTTTGTGATATCTTACTGATTAGTTTTTCCGAAATTGGAACCTACGGATTGAATCTGTTAATTCGATATGGATTAAAAAATCGCTTGTTTGATAATTTCTAAAAGGGTTCTGAGTTACCCGCTTGTTTGTTAAAGGGCCAAGAGCCCGTGGTTGTGATTATTGTTTTCCTGCTTCTTGTGCTATGATGTGACACTGGTGGGGTGTTGTGATATGTGGAGGCATGGAGGACTTGTGGTTGTGGCAGTGGATGACGCCTAGAGTGGCGATATGCATTAGTGTATGCATGTGGGTGTTGGGGAGGACACCAGGGGTGATAGAATGGGATGGATGTGGTTGATGGATGCTTGTGGATTCTTTGAATGTTTATCTTCTTTGCTTTTCCCCACTACTCAAGGCAACTGGTCTTGCTTACCCTTCTACAAAAGGAGTCGAAGACGTGCGGGGTATGCCACGTGCTTTCTGTGCTTAGCCTCTCGAAGGGGAATGGGTCTATGCTCTTTCTATAGGTGGCAAAGACTCGACGGGTAGTATATATACTCACCGTATTGAGTCTCCATTGTGTTTAGTAGCATAGTATGCTTTTCTAGAATTCCTGGGAATATTTAAAAGTAATTATGTAATAAATATTTGATTAAATGGTGAAAATCCACGGGAATGGAGATACTAGAATTTAAAGGTGATGTGAATCTTAAAAGGAGGAGTTGATTTTGAATGTGATTCCAATTCAGTTTAATGTGGAATTGTTCATGGTTAATTAATGTTTAAAGAATTAATTAATGTACAGTGGAACTGATAAAATTAGAATGGATTAATCTAATAAAGCTCTTGAAATGTTTTTGTGCTTATAGGATACCTAGTCTTAGAAGTAGAAGACTGGGGTCTGAGAGATGTTAGCTGCAGTTGTATCTAAGACTAGGTAATGCCCATTGTGGGGATGTGAGTTATATATATATTCTTTACTTTTTGTGTTTCTATACGCTACTCCACCCTGTCGGTAAGGGAAACTGACACCCCGGGGATTCTGAGCCCTGGGGGGGTGTTTTCCCCAACATTCTAATGGGAGGTCAAATGGCTGACTACCCCCTTTTGGCCCTGCTCTCTTCTCTTGGTAGATACATGTGCCAACAGGCACAAATGTTAGTTTCCCCATATATGTGTGTAGAGGGATGTAATGGATTGTGGTTATTTCACACACATATATTCTGGATATAGTATCCTATAGACTACTATAGGTGTAACGTGTATAGGCTGTGATGGCTTGAGGATCCCTACTCGGTGTATGGGCTATAATGGCTTGAGGTATAATACCCGATGTATGATACACGTTATGCGGGCTGTGGTGGCTCCCGGAACGTACCTAGTTACTTTTGGTTGGGAGGATGGTTTGGTGTTTTTCCCAGGTGTCTGCGGGCAAGCCATTGTGGTGCACGAGGTGCAGATTGTGGAACTTAGCCCAGGTGTCTACAGGCAAGCCTTTGTAGAGAGATGCACTGGACGTATGTCGTTGGGGAAAAGAGGCAAACCATTGGGGAAGTAGTAGCAGGTACCCTTTTTACTCTTTATTATATGTTGTATTTGTGTATGCGTTACTTGGTGAGAGTAGCCATAGTGAGGTTGGGAACATAGTATACCTGTTTAGGTGATGAGTTAGTTTCACTTCTAGTTTATGGGGCTTTAGCATGGTTTCTTTACTTTTGCACGAGAGGCTTGGGGAGGATCCTACTGAGTATACTATTATACTCACCCTATGTATATATAAACTGTTTTTCAGGTCACTTGGAGCAGGTTGGAGATCAAGCTAGTTACTACTAGCTTGTGGTTGGAGGAGGAGTTGTTCGGGCTTGTGGTCGCTGCCGTTTTACTTTATTTTGGGTACTTTTAGTTTCCCCTTTCAGTTGTATTACTTTTGAATGAAATTTCATACATGTACTTGGATTTCTTTTATATTTCATTTCTGAGTTGGAGTTGATTGGATTCTATTCTATCTCTCTTCTGCATGTTTTCTCTTAGAGGGTAATGCCTCCCATTTGTATCTTTATTATACCCTTGGTGCTAGTCGCCAACCCGGGGCCTACTGGAGGCGGGACGCGGGGGTCATTATCTCTTTTCTCACATTGCCGGCCCAGGAGGGGTACACTTTGTGGGGAGGGGGTCGTGACAGAGTGGTATCAGAGGTCTGGTTGAGGGATAGGATGGAGTTTGGAGTTAGGCACATGAGAGGATGCATGGGATGGTAGGGAAACGGTGTCATTCATGTTTAGCAAGTGGGGTAAACACTGGAGACCGGCAGAGACATAGGCGTTTAGGGACCCCTATGATCAGTTGCACAGACCATTATGTTTACGATGGCTACTAAACAAAGTGATACTGGTTGCAGGGTAGAGACCTAAGAAAGGATCATGCATCATTCTTCTTTGCGCTTGTGTTTGAATGGGTAGACCTTGGGATAGGTAACCTACAATATATAAAACAAAAACAATTAATTAATTAATGTTGAGTCTTCCATATTCCAGGCTTAGGATCTCTAATAGTTGTTATTTTACAGGTATGGCTCTAGGTCAATGTCCTCGTCAGGTTTGCGTAGAAGATGCCCAGCCGGCTGTTCCAGGAGATCGCCGCCGGGTAGAGGTTGACGACGATGACACTTGGAGGAAGACACTCCGAGAGTTTCAGGGCCAAAGTCTACAGAATTATGAGGGCTCTGTTTCATATGCTGTCACAGAAGACTAGTTGGAGGAGGTCGAGATAGGCTTCAGTTCGATTCGTGCTCGGAAGGAACACTGGGTGTCCTTGGTTGTGACGATGCTGCGTGGAGTAACGAGGAAGTGGTGGTTCTTGTTCCTCGGGGATCGTGAGGAGTCAGCGATCTCATGGGAGGAGTTTCAAGACAGGTTTAGAGTCGAGTTTCTTTCTTCGACTGCGAAGGCGTCCAGTCGCCAGGAGCTTCTTACCCTTCGACAGGGGAGCTCCAGTGTTCGAGAGTTTGGAATCCGTTTTAGGAACCTTCTATTATATGATTCAAACCTGTTACCAGATGAGGAGGCCAGGGCGAGGCATTTCGAGGAGACTTTGCATCCAGAGATCCAGCACCAGGTCACCCCTTTTATGCTGAAGACATATCTTGAGGTGCTGGCGAGGGCAGAGGTTGTTGAGAGGACTTTGTCTAGGATCGGATCGTCATGAGAGGGGAATCATCATGATTCCTCATGATGCAAAGTTGTGGTCCAGGGATCCCGGTTTTCAGGGCAGAAGAGTTTCCGTTCACCTGGGGGTAGGTCCCATCCCTTCCCATCTTGTTTCTCCAGAGGTAGAAACTCTTAGGCCTATGCCAAGGGATCAAGTGATTGTTTTTTTTGTTGTGGTCGTGGTCACTAGTAGCGGGAGTTCCCTACTTTTTAGAGCAGTCATCGTGCAAAGGGAACTCCGCTCCAGGTTCCTCCATTGAGGCAGTTTCAGTTGAGGTAGTAGCAGCAGGTTGCACTAGCTTTAGATCACCAGACGGTAGATGGAGAAGGCAGAGGACAGCCCCATGATGCTCCTCATCCTCAGAGAGCAGAGCGCGGCCGTGGTGGTGGTCGTCATCTGGGTCAGAGAGGCCGTGGAGGAGGTCGTGGTCAGCTTCATTCTCTAGCATTGCCAGCCCCAGGCGATCCAGATGTCATTCAAGGTACCCTTTTCTTGTTTTCTACCTTGGTGTATGCCTTGTTTGATTCAGGAACAACACACTCCTTCATATCACCTACTCTTGTCCATGCTTTGGGACTTTAGGTAGAGAGGCTTCTAGTGCCCTTGGCGTTGACTATGCCAGTTGGAGGTCGAGCCGACTTGTTTGAAGTATGTAGAGACTGTGAGCTATTGTTGGGGAAACCCCGCTCTTGGGGAGATTTCATATGTTTACGAATACAACCATATGATGTCATCCTTGGCATGGATTGGTTGTATTCGGTGCAAGATATTGTGAATTACTACAGGAAGAAGGTCGTTTTCTTTGATGCAGATGGAGAGAAAGTGGTGTTTGTGGGTGAGCGAGATCCTCGGATGAGTCATAGATGAGTTCAATCTTTATCATCCATGATGGATGAGATGATGCTGAGTTCTTCAGAGGTTCAGCAGTTGGCACTTCCTAGGGTCGTAGAGGAGTACCCTGATGTCTTTCCAGAAGAGGTTGTAGCGTTACCCCCTCAACGAGAGATCGAGTTTGGGATCGAGCTACAGCCAGGAGCGTCTCTTATCTCTATGTCTCTATATAGGATGGCCCCTTCTGAGTTACGAGAGCTACATATATAGCTTGATGGTCTGTTGCAGTGCAGTTTTGTTCGGCCAAGTGTGTCACCGTGGGGTGCACCAGTTTTGTTTGTGAAAAAGGCTGATGGCAGTTTGTAGTTGTGCATCGATTATCGTCGATTAAACAAAGTGACAATAAAGAACTGTTATCCTCTCCCGCAGATTGATGACTTATTCGATCAACTGAAGGGTGCAAGTTGGTTCTCAAGGATCGACTTGCGGTCAGGATATCATCGGATGCATGTAAAGGATGAGGATATCCCGAAGTCTGCTTTCTGTTGTCGTCATGGGCATTATGAGTTTGTTGTAATGCCATTCGGCGTGACGAATGCGCTAGCTTTTTTAATGGGGTTGATGAATGTTGTGTTCTGTGAATTTCTGGACAAGTTTGTTGTAGTTTTCATTGATGACATCCTTGTGTACTCCACTTCTGAAGAGGAGCATGCAGAGCATCTACGAGCCGTTTTGGGAGTTCTTTTCCAACATCAGTTGTTTGGGAAGTTGTCAAAGTGTGAGTTTTGGGCTCAAGAAGTTCGTTTCTTAGGGCATGTTTTGTCCCAACAGGGAGTATCTGTGGATCCGTCGAAGATATAAGCAGTGGTGTCTTGGGCAGCCCCCAAGACTATGTCAGAGGTGCGAAGTTTCCTTGGTCTTGCAGGATATTGTAGGAGGTTTGTAGCCAATTTCTCCCGAGTTGCGACTCCTCTAAAAGCTTTGACCAGTAAGGATCAAACGTTCATATGGGCTGATCAGTGTCAGAGAGCTTTCGAGTATCTAAAAGAGAAGTTGGTAAGTTCTCCAGTCCTTTGTCTTCTAGTAAAGGGTGTCCAGTTTGATGTTTTCTGTGATGCTTCACATCTGGGGCTAGGTTGTGTTCTCATGCAGCAGAGGTCAGTTGTTTCTTATGGGTCTCGGCAGTTGCATCCCCATGAACGCAACTATGCCACCCATGATCTTGAGTTGGCATTCGTGGTGTTTAATCTGATGTTGTGGAGACATTACCTCATTGGTGAGCACTTTTTGGTTTTCACCGATCATAAGAGTTTGAGGTATGTTTTCTCCCAACGTGACTTGAACTTGTGATAGTGTCGGTGGATGGAGTTCTTACAGGAATACGACTTTGAAATATCATATACACCTGGAAAAGGGAATGTTGTAGCTGATGCACTGAGCCGAAAGTCACGTTATGATGTTGTCCGTGAATCTGGAGATTCCTGGAGAGTGATGGAAGAGCTATCATCTTTGCATCTTGATATGGGAGACGTTGGGGGGTAGAGGTTGTCTTTTCCAGATGACGGTGCAGTCATCCCTGATGTAGAAGGTGGAAGAGTCTCAGTTGGGTGATCTAGAGGTGGAAGTTTGGAGAGACAGAGTTGTTTGTGGTGAGGCCCCTGATGGTTGGTCAGAGGATGAAAAACACTGAATATTGTATCTTGGCAGGCTTTTTGTTCCCTTGGTGATGCGCGAGACGGTTCCCCAAGAGTTCCATAGTTCACCCTTGGCAGTACATACTGGTGTGAAAAAGATGTACCGATCCTTGAGGAGTTAGTTTTGGTGGTCGGGGCTGAAGCGTGCGGTTGTAGAGTGTGTGTCTCGATGTTTAGTCTTCCAGAAGGTGAAGGCTGAACATCGTGTTCCTGGTGGTCTTCTCCAGCAATTACAGATTCCTCAGTGGAAGTGGGAGGACATCTCAATGGACTTTGTTACAGGTTTACCTCAAGGTCAGGGAGGACATGATGCTATATGGGTGGTAGTGGATCGTTTAGCAAAGTCGGCCCACTTCATAGCGATCAAGGAGTCGAGCTCAGTGGAATATTTGTCGAGGAAGTATCTAGAGGAGGTGGTGAGACTTCATGGAGTACCTAGGACGATCATTTCTAATCGAGATCCTCGTTTTACCTCTAGGGTGTGGAGAGGTCTTCAGCATACTTTTGGCTCTCAAATGTGCCTTATCACTGCTTTTCATCCTCAAACGGAAGGTCATAAAAAGTGAACCATCTAGACTCTTGAAGACATGTTGCGCTCTTGTGTTCTTGATTTTGGAGGTTCATGGATGAAGCACTTACCCTTGGTAGAGTTCGCTTACAATAATAGTTTTCACTCTACCATCGGTATGGCGCCGTTTGAAGCCTTGTATGGTCGGCCATGCCGTTCTCCGTTGTGCTGTACTGGGGTCGGAGAGTCAGCAATTCTCGGACCAGAACTAGTACAGAATACAACAGAGATTGTTCAGGTGATTCGTGAGAGGATGAAGACAGCGCAAGATCCTCATAAATCATATTCTTATCAAATAAGGATTCCCTTAGAGTTTAATGTTGGGGATCATGTGTTTCTGAAGGTGACTCCACATCGTGGGCAGCGAAGGTTTGGTCATGGAAGTAAGCTTTCTCCCCTGTTTGTTGGGCCTTTTGAGGTGTTAGCTCATGTTGGATCTGTGGCGTATCGATTAGCACTTCCCCCTCAGATGAGTCAGATACATGATGTTTTCCATGTATCACAGCTCCGTCATTATCTTCATGATGAATCTCATGTTATCGATTGGGGAGAGATCGATATTGATGATGATGCAACCTTCGAGGAGCGACCTGTGGAGATCCAAGACTGCAAGGATAAGGTGTTGCGTGGGCATTCTATCCCCTTAGTTCGTATCTTGTGGCGACACAGTGGCATGGAAGAGAGTACCTGGGAGCGTGAGTCACAGATACGTGCTCAGTACCCAGAGTTATTTAATGTTTAACTCCTTTCATGTAATGATGTTTCCTTTATGGTTAGACCATTCATGTTTTATTTGTGTACCTTTGATGAGATGTTATCATTGAATTGTTTGGATATGGATTGGTTGTTCCCATACTCTCAGATGTCATAGTTTTGTTCCAGCTTTCGAACAACTCATGGTGGTTTTCCCCTAAGAGGTATCTTGTGGGGTGGTTGTTCGGACCCCTCTTTTCTTCTGGGTTGGTTTTTAATTCTCGAGGACGAGAATGTTTTGAGAGGTATCTAATATAATGGCTCGGACCTCTCCGGTCCATTACTTTGTGAAAATGTGGTGTTGGAGGTGTTCTGAGAGGTCAATGCGACTTATCCCCAACACTTTGCCAATTTTCCAGTTCTGTGAACAGTGTTTCCAGTTTTATGAACAGTGTTTCCAAAATGGTAACCTTCTAATGGGGACCTTCTAACGGTAGCCTTGAACAGTGTTTCTAGAACGGTGACCTTCTAACGGTGACCTTATAACGGTAGCCTTGAACAGTGTTTCTAGAACGGTGACCTTCTAACGGTGACCTTATAACGGTATCCTTGAACAGTGTTTCCAGAACGGTGACCTTATAACGGTAGCCTTGAACAGTGTTTCCAGAACGGTCACCTTCTAATAGTGACCTTCTAATGGTAGGCTTGAACAGTGTTTCTAGAACAGTGACCTTCTAATAGTGACCTTATAACGGTAGCCTTGAACAGTGTTTTCAGAACGGTGACCTTCAAACGGTGACCTTATAACGGTAGCCTTGAACAGTGTTTCCAGAACGGTAACCTTATAACAGTGACCTTGTAACGGTAGCCTTGAACAGTGTTTCTAGAACGGTAACCTTCTAACGGTGACCTTCTAACGGTAGCCTTGAATAGTGTTTCCAGAACGGTGAGGTCTAACGGTGACCTTTTCTTTCCTTTGCCAAATTTTGAGTATGTGCACAGTGTTTCCTGCTTCCTACAGTTTTGCCCCATTTGACGTTTCCTTTGACGTAAAATACATTTAAATCATTATTTTAAGGACTCTTAAGGCCGATTAAAATTCCATAAATCCTATATTAATTATTCCTATGGCCGGGATGAATTTACTTGGTCAAACCGCGTGGGTTAATGCGATCCATTTTTAATGGAGAATTAACCGGATCTTAAACCGTCGCCCCATTAAATATTCAAAAAGGAATCAGATATCATTCTCCCTTGTTCTTCCTCCTTGTTCTCAGCTATGAGACGCTAGAACCTTTAAATCCTTCACGTAACGAGTTGCACAATCAATCTTTACTCCTAGGATTGGTTCTGCTCTGTTTTGATGCAACCAAGTTGTGTCGGTCATTCTTCCCAATAAGGTATGTTTTATCGTCGTTCCTTTGTGGATCATCTTCTCTTGTTTCTCCCTTCCATATTATACAATGTAATTTCCAATATTCTAATGGGGTTTTCTTGGGATTGGTTGGTACTGTCGTACCGTGGCATCCTCTGGTGGATACAGTTGTCGTGAGAGGAGGATTTTGACCCGTTGTGTGTATAAAGGGCCTCAAGAACTCTTCGAGGTAGGGGATTCATGGATTCTCTAATTGTATATCTGCAATCGTAGAATTAGCATGATTTATCCCTTTGGATCACAATGAAATTGACCTAATTAAATACTTGAACCGGATTAAAAGAATTGGTTGATCTCATGTTGTTGCTTTGTACCGTGATAACGGTTTGCCTCATGTTTTGCTAGATACAGTGATATCTATGTTTTCTTTGATTAGTTGTTCATTATTGATGGAAATTGATAATAAATGTAAAACCAGAATTAATTTTTAATTAACTGGCTAAAGATAAAGATGCATGTGAATGAATCCGGTTATTTCCATTGATGTAGTAGTTCTAATTTGATGATAATAGAATCGGCATAGTAAGCATGTTAAATCTTTGTGATAGCTTACTGATTAGTTTTTCTGAAATTGGAACCTACGGATTGAATCTGTTAATACGATATGGATTTAAAATTCACTTGTTTGATAATTTCTAAAAGGGTTCTGAGTTAACCTCTTGTTTGTTAAAGGGCCAAGAGCCCATGGTTGTGATTGTTGTTTTCCTGCTTCTTGTGCTATGATGTGACCCTGTAGGGGTGTTGTGATATGTGGAGGCGTGGAGGCCTTGTGGTTGTGGCAGTGAATGATGTGTAGAGTGGCAATATGCATCAGTTTATGCATGTGGGTGTCGGGGAGGACACCAGGGGTGATAGAATGGGATGGATGTTGTTGCTGGATGCTTGTGGATTCTTTGAATGTTTATCTGCTTTGATTTTACCCACTTCTCAAGGCATCTAGTCTTGCTTACCCTTCTTCTGAAGGAGGCGAAGATGTAAGGGGTATGCCACATGCTTTCCGTGTTTAGCCTCTCAAAGGGGAATGGGTCTATGCTCTTTCTATAGGCGGCAAAGACTCGACGGGTAGTATATCTACTCACTGTGTTGAGCCTCCTATGTGTTTAGTATCATAGGATGCTTTTCTAGAATGCCTGGGAATATGGAAAAGTAATTCTATAATGAATGTTTGATTAAATGGTGAAAATCCACGGGGATGGAGATACTATAATTTAAAGGTGATGTGAATCTTAAAAGGAGCAGTTGATTTTGAATGTGATGCCAATTCAGTTTAATGTGGAATTGTTCATGGTTAATTAATTTTTAAACAATTAATTAATGTACAGTGGAACTGATAAAATGATAATGGAGTAATCTAATAAAGCTCTTCAAATGTTGGTGTGCTTATAGGATACCTAGTCTTAGAATTAGTAGCCTGGGGTCTGAGAGACGTTTGCTGTAGTTATATCTAAGACTAGGTAATGCCCATAGTGTGCATGTGAGTTATATATATATTCTATAGTTTTTGTGTCTCTATACGCTACTCCACCCTGTCGGTAAGGGAAACTGACACCCCGGGGATTATGAGCCCTGGGGGGTGTTTTCCCCAACATTCTGATGGGAGGTCGAATGGCTGACTACCCCCTTTTGGCCCTGCTTTCTTCTCTTGGTAGATATTTGTGCCAACAGGCACAACTATTAGTTTCCCCATATATGTGTGCAGAGGGCTGTAATGGCTTGTGGTTATTTCACACACATATATTCTGAATATAGTATCCTATGGACTACTATAGGTGTAATGTGTATAGGCTGTGATGGCTTGAGGATCCCTACTCGGTGTATGGCTATAATGGCTTGAGGCATAATACCCGATGTATGATACATGTTATGCGGGCTGTGGTGGCACCCGAAACTTACCTGGTTACTTTTGGTTGGGATGATGGTGTGGTGCTTTGTCCAGGTGTCTACGGGCAAGCCTTTGTGGTGCACGAGGTGCAGATTGTGGAGCTTAGCCCAGGTTTCTACGGCAAGCCTTTGGAGAGGGTTGCACTTGACGTATGTTGTTGGGGCAAAGCGGAAAACCTGTGGGGAAGTAGTAGTGGGGTACCCTTGATATTCTTTATTATATGCTATATTCTTGTATGCGTTACTTGTTGAGAGTAGCCATGGTGAGGTTGGGAACATAGTATACCTGTTTAGGTGACGAGTTAGTTTAACTTGTTATTCACGGGGCTTTAGCATGCTTTCTTTACTTTTGCATGAGAGGCTTGTGGAGGATCCTACTAAATATACTGTTATACTCACCCTATGTATATATAAACTGTTTTTCAGGTCACTTGGAGCAGGTTGGAGATCAAGCTGGTTACTACTAGCTTGTGGTTAGAGGAGGAGTTGTTCGGGCTTGTGGTCGCTGCTGTTTTACTTTCTTTTGGGTACTTTTAGTTTCCCCTTTCAGTTTTAGTACTTTTTCATGACATTTCATACATGTACTTGGATTTGTTTTATATTTCAGTTCTGAGTTGGAGTTGATTGGAGTCTATTCTATCTCTCTTCTGCGTGTGTTCTCTTAGAGGGTAATGCCTCCCATTTGTATGTTTATTATACCCTCGGGGCTAGTCGCCAACCCGGGGCCTACTGGAGGCGGGACTCGGGGGTCATTATCTCTCTTCTCACATTGCCGGCCCAGGAGGGGTACACTTTGTAGGGAGGGGGTCGTGACAAGTATATCCTAGTGTGGATAAGAAGTATCATGCCTTTTGAGTTTATTTTTTGTAACATCCTCAATTTTAGAAAACATTTTCCTTCCTTAATTTACATGACTATTACTCTTAAATAGGATTATAATTATTTTCTTGAAGGAATTAAACTTTATTAGAAAATAAATCTTATAAAATATGAATCAAATTAAAAACACTTTATTCATTAATAATGAAACATTAAAAAATTATTACCATGGATAATTACATAACATGGTTGATTACATTCTTGAAAAATTTATAAAAAATAGATAATAAATAGAAATGAATAATATCTTTAAACTAGAAATCCCACTTGACTATCTTCAACCTTGAGAATCAGAAATAGTTGAACTAAACCTAAAATGAAAAATAAAATAATGAATGGATAAAGTGCCTGTAGAGACCCAAATCTTGAAGTACATGGACATTACATTACTTTTGTAGAATACTTAATACATAACAAAAACATACACACAAGGACCGTAATAGCTTAGTGTCTTTGTAAACTTGGAACGTAATCTTCTAATCGTTGTGAAAGATCTTCAACATCTCCCATGAAGATCTTGCACTTTTTGTTTCCTTACCTAAAACCTTTCTCTTAATCCTGGGGGAAAAGAAAACATAAAAAGGGTGAGATAAAATTCTCAGTAAGGGTAAGCATGGATAAAATAAAACATACCATATACATTTGAACTTAAAAACATGAACATAATGTTTAAACATCAAAATCTTGAGCAACGTCATAAAACATGGAAGTACATAAGGCATGGATCATAATGGAACATAAATCATGATAAAATAGCAGGGGAATAAAACATGTAATTATGGAAACCATTAAGCACATGATATGATTTCCATAGTATCCAAGGAAATGCTGCCAAGACCATCTTAGTGGACAAAGTCCCTTTCTGAATCAAGTTCACTCCTCAATTCAGTCCTGTAACACTGAACCGGATTAACTTACCATTCCAGACATGTCTATCTCATGAGATATAAATCTTTACCCAATGCATTGGAGGGAGATATAGGTCCCACCCATTTCATAATGAAATCATTCTTACTTGTTCCACAAAATAAACTTAAAACATTCATCATAAACCAAAGAATAAAATGGGTTTCATAAACATCATCCCATCATCTCATAATCCATATAAAACAAATGGAAATTTCATCATAAGAAAAGTGAAATTATGTAAATCATAGAGACATTAAACTTGAAACATACACATATAAAATAATGTCATCCTAGATGGAAAAATGGTTTTGATAAAACACTTGAAATGAATTCTTCAGGAAAATATCCTTTCTTCTTCAAAATCAATTTCTTATAACATCATGCAATTTTAAAAGAAAAATATTTTGTTGAAAATATTCATGAAAACTTTTGGAGGAAGCTTCATGAAAATAAGGCTTTATAAAACCATAAAAATTCATTCATGCCGTATAAGTTAAAAAAACATTCTTCTCGTACTTTTTCCAGAAAAGTCAAAAAGTACCTTGTAAAAGAAATATTCCATACATACCATGTAGTAAAAGTCAAAAATGGGTAAAAAGTACATTAAACAGACATGAGAAAACTTTTTGAAAACATGGACTTGGATGATAACAATAGCCCCAGTAAATACTTACAAATAAACAATCTCGGATAAGAACGAGATTAGAAAGGTTATCCCTTACTTGGTGTCCGATATGCTTTGTATGTATCCAAAATTTCTGTATAATGATGTAAATAATGTCATTGACTTATTACAGAATCATATTCATTGTTTTATATCATATATGGTTCAGTTATGACTTTATATTACCCATTCTTTTGTAAATTCATGTTAAAGTAGCATTTTGGGTAAAATCGTTTCATTTGTCGTTCGTGTTTTGACTTGTAATTACTCATATGATTACTTAGATCATGATTACATACATCCAGAATGCAAAACATGATTTATATATAATATATATTCATAATATACATATATATAATATATCGATAAATGGAATGAAATACACAGTTCATGGAGACGGTAGGTCGTACTTACGCATGAACACTGTTTTCGTTTCCTTATTGAATTGAATGGAATTAAGTAGATGACATAAATATATATATACATAAATACAGTAGCATTATTATGTCATATATTTCATGATTACTTATTATATATACTTTATAATCATTCTTGAATGGTTAACATGTAGAGTGAATCTCATCGCGTCGTGGAGACGGTAGTCCATACGTACGCACGAGCGATGATATCATTCCTATGATCGTGGAATTGTATTAAAGTGTATGTATAAAATTAAATAATAAATATCACTTTACAATAATCATATATATTAATTACTTTCACCATTTTACCCATCCAAGTAAGGTGGTGGTGGAAAATAGATTACACCATGGCATGGAGATGGTATTCTATACGTACGCACGCGCGGTGATTTCATTTTCCGTATGATAGATAGATGGTGAAATATGGTTTTTTAAAACTTATAATAACATATTAATATATGAGTGATACTGATGTTATTACTTCATGATGAAACAACTAAAGAAGAAGAAGTGGAAGAAGATATAAAGTTGAAAGAATCGGTAACGGACATTACCTCTTCTTTGAAGCGCCTCTTTGAAACCTCCTCTTAGGGAACTACAATTGGCCATTGAAGAAGACCAAAACCACTAGGATGTTTCTAGGGAAGTGGAGAAGAGAATTTTTCAGGGTTTGGCTGAGCTTGAAGGCTCAAAGTGGTGTGGGGAAGAGAGGGAGGAGGTGTCCTTTTATAAGGGAGGAGAGGGGCACCTTTGGAAAAACTAAAAATATTATTTTATTATAAAGTCATATTCGGTTTTGAATAGCTCCAAATTAATTTATTTAGAAGATAAGGTGGGTATGGGTCTAAATACTCTAATTCAATAGAATTCATACAAGTGTAGGTTTCTATTTTAACCTTATCATTTATATTTAACTTTAAGTTAAATAATTTAACTTTTACTGTGTCTTCTTGTTTTCTTACACTATAAGGTTAATAAACTTACTATAACAAGACAAACTAACCCCAAGTTGTTTATTATTAATATATATAACCATATCTAAGTCATTTGGAAGAACCTTATATTTTTATGAATAAAATAACAATAAATAATATAATATTTGTTTTAAAAACTATTTTATGTCAATTTTGACACTATTTGGTAATTGATTTTTGTGAAAATCATAACACAATGATTAGTTCGAAAAAAAAGTTAATTAAATCAATACTAACATGTCATATTAACCTAGAAAATTAGTTTAATTCATAAAAAGTTTCAAATTACATTTATTTGGGTATTTATAACATCAATTATGTCAATATTTTATTAATAAGATAATTATTGCATCATCTTTGTGTCATAAATAAATTAAATTATTTAATGTCTAAAAATTATAAATAAAATACCATTATATTTTAAATCGTTTTATCTTTCTAATTAATATTTATAGTCTAATTTATCTTATGTATAACCCTATATTAAAAATGATTTACTTATTAAACATTGATTTTAACTATTTTAACCCTTCTTTAAATAAATTAATATTAAATGTCCTAATCTATTCCAAGTGGACCTAAATGGTCATATTTTATTTCTAAGGTTGTTTTTGGTCGAATTACACTTATCCAATAGAATTAGTACATGTGTTAGGGCAATATTAATATCATTTTTACCATTAATTACTTTATTTACTTTTAACCGTGGTAAATAAAAGTAAAAAGTTACTATTCACCAAAAATTATTTTCATCTCATTGAACCACATTTTAGCCCTTGATATTAACCATGTCTCTCGTATTTTTAAAATTCAATTCATAGAAGTGGAAAAATTTCATTTAAATGAAAAAGTCAGTTTTTTAACTACCACTAAGTGGTTTCACTATTCATCGAAAATTGAAGTTTTTCAGAAAAATACCAAAAATTAAGCCTAAGAATTTTTTGATATTCCGAATTCAAAATTGATGTCTATTTTTCCAAATTCAAAACATAGAAGTGGAATTAATTAATTAATTCTCATTATCAATACAAATAGCGTGTTTTTAAGAAACAAAAACTATCAAAAGATTGATACTTGTTTATATCCAATTTCAAAGTGAAATTAATTCCAATGAACAACATTGGATTAAATGGTAAAAATATATTCTAATTACACTCTAAAACCAATTAAAAAGATAATCTAACCATATAAATTATTACGATGAAAGAAGTTTTTTTAAATTAAAATATAGCATGCTTTTACTATTCATTAAAATTTGAATGTTATCAGAAAAAAATCAAAACTTTATCCAAATTAAATTTTTATATCCTAAATCCAAGGGAGAATTTTATTTTGTCAAATTTAACTTATAAACTGGTCAAAAAATTATTTAAAGTGGGTGCGCCATCAAAATCCGGCAATACTGCGTTTTTTGAAAAATACTTATTTTACCTGAAAAATTTATTTTGTTCTCATACTATATTCTAGAAAATGTGTAAGATGAATAATAATGTTATAAAATTAAAAATGTAGTTAATAATATTCATAACGGCTAGTCCATAATAATATTATAACAATATATCATTGTTTTGTGAAACTCGGTATTGCGTACTACACACGCTATTGAGGAAGGTCGTGATTGCGTGTAATGAAAGACAAGTTAGGGTTGCGTATACTGCAAGTTAATACGGTGTTGCGTATAGAGCAAGGTAATCTTAGTGTAGCGTACAACACAAGACATCAATGAAATTAAAAAGAATAATTCTCATAAAATCACAGTTTGTTACATTCTACCCCCCTTAAAATGAATTTCACCCTCGAAATTCGTCGGGGTTATAAATGGTTTAATACTTGAAAGTTTCTTTAATAGAAACCCACATCGTAAAAAGGGAATACCAAAACATATCTTTGAAAACTAAAGTATGAAATGTAATGGTTACCCAAATTAACTAATCACTAGGTTTCCACATAGGAGAACATAAGTGAAAATATAGATATGGAAGAAGAATCTAACCATCATGTTCTGATGGAGAGTGGTAGAGAACATGGCTATGAAAAATCCATCAATCAAAAAGCCATAAATTTGTGATGATCTAAGGTACCCTCTGATTCATCGGATATAAGAGCACTAGGACAATATTTTTGGTTTTCAATATCATTTCCTTAAAGTTGAAAATTTTGAATTAGAAGAAATACTTGCTTGATTTTAGTATAATCTCACTGTTGTTTGTGCTTTGATCAATTTCCACTAAATCTCTTAAAGAAATGAAGTTGAATTTATTATTCGTGAAGAGTTGGCAGATCATGTGATAGAATGATGGGTCATTCCATCTGTTTCAAACAAAAGGTTAGCAAAAGTTATCAAATATACATAAGTCTGTCTATAGTGAAGTTAATCAAATACGATTCCAAAAATGAACTTATACTTCATATATCATACCGCTTAATAAAATAAAACTAGTTTCTACAAACCAAGGACTTCCTTTAGGCCAGTGGTAGGTGATAAAGGCCAGTCGTACTTTGGTTGTGGGTTCTATTCCCACAGCCTTGTCTGACGCGATGGGCTATCACCCATCCTGTAGGTTTTCCTTTTTCTAAAACTATATTACTATAACATCGCATCAATAATATCGGAAAAAGTTATTATCTAAAATACTTCGGTCCAAGCTCGTAGTATAAAGATAATGATTTCTTGAAATGTCACATAACAATCACGTGAATTCCATCATTTATCCCCAATATATCATAAGATATATCTTGTTGGTCAAATTACAAACATGTGAATACCTTAATTATGTATTCTCTTGAAGAATGAATAAACATTCATCCTTAGTGAAAACATGGATGCAGTTAAAAGTTAACACGTTCCACATACCAAAATCCCAAAAATTCAATATACTAAAACCATGATATCACTTAGTCCTTATATCAGTCATGAGCTCATGATTACTATCATATTATTTTCTCCTTATCCCTTCATTATGCGCATTTCATCTACTTTCCAAAAATATTTCAATAACTTTTTCATGGTTACAAGTACCATATAATTATTAAAAACCAATACATAGATATTCCAAAATTCCACAATACTATAAATGAGATTCCATGATACTATTTTAAAATCCCATTATATAAACACTTAATCATTACACAACTTCAATTTCATACTCAAAATCACAAATAGTGATCGCATGAGACTTCCCTTTATCCTTTGCCTTAAGAGGTTTCTCACGTTGATCATCATTAACCTATGGATTAGGGAATTTATTAGTATAATGCCCCATTTCCTTGCACTTGAAGCATTGAAGTGTTGGTGGAGATTTCTCTGTAGTCTTTTCTCTATTCACATTAATAGCAACCTTTTTCCCATTACTTCGATAATCAACTGCTCGATGACCTTATTTTCCACACTTAAAACATTTTCTAGTACCTTTTATGAAATCTCCACCATGCTTCTTTCCACACTTTGATCATAAAGAAACATTCATCTTCTTTTCACCATTGTTTTGAGATTTCTCCTTGAAATCTATCTTTTGTTTCTTGTCAAAACCATGAGATGGATATGTTAAACCAACTTCTAGTTCTACCTTGATAGCACAACACACAATTTCTTCATAGCTACCGAAGTCTCTTATATCTAATTCCCTTTGAAGACTTGGTTTTAAGCCACTGAAAAATCAATCAACTTTACTTTCAGGTTGGATGATAAAGCTAGATGCATACCTTGCAAGTCTTGTAAAATTCACTTCGTATATACCAACAGATTCATCATCCTTCTGCTTAAGCTCAAGAAACTCCTTTTGCATCTTTTTTCGAAGAATACGAGGGAAGTACTTACTGAAAAACAAGTTCTTGAACTCGTCCCATTCCATGGACTCAATTTCATCTCTTTGCCTCGTATTCTTGATAAGATTCCACCATTGATCAGCATCACCTTCCAAATGATATACTGCTAAGATGACTTTATCATGCTCAGAACATTGTAGAACTGAAAATATCTTTTCAGTAGTAAAGATCTATTTTTCATCCACTAAGGGATCAAAAGACCCGTTGAATGAAGGTGGACGCCGCATCATGAAGGATTCAACAGAATGTTGCTCCTTTCTCTACTCATTTTGAAGTCCAGAATGATTCATAGCTTGTGTAAGTATATAAATAAGATTGTGCACTCCATATCCCATGACATTGGTTTGGTCGGGAGGAAAATCATTGCATTGTGCATTACATTTATCAACACTGTTCCTTAGGGTTCCAGCCATCGTCTAAAACCCAAAAATAATAGTGTGAGAGGCAAATACCATGCTAGGGAAAACAACATAATAAAGGGGGAGTACCTTCAAAATCTAAAATATTAGGTTTAAATTCTAAGATCGATAGCGCAATTCTAGCACTATAACTTATACGTATACTTAACCTTAGGGACATCCCTAGACATACCTTATAAATATCTCTAGGGATCTCACTAAAGTTTTCGAATCCTAGTTTCCAAAGGTTAACCATACCTTTCCTCTGATACCAACTGTAGAGACCCTATGCTTGACGTACATGGACATTACATTACTTTTGCAAAATACTAAATACATAACAAAAAACAGACACACAGGGACCGTAATAGTTTTGTGTCTTTGAAAACTTGGAACGTAATCTTCTAATCGTGGTGAAAGATCTTCAACATCTCCCATAAAGATCTTCCACTTTTTGTTTCCTTACCTAAAACCTTTCTTTTAATCCTAGGGGAAAAGAAAACATAAAAAGGGTGAGCTCAAATGATCAGTAAGGGTAAGCATGGATAAAATAAAACACACCATATACATTCGAACTTAAAAACATGAACATAATGTTTAAACATCAAAATCTTGAGCAACGACATAAAACATGGAAGTACATAAGGCATCGATCATAATGGAACATAAATCATGATAAAATATCATGGGAATAAAACATTTAATTTTGGAAACCATTAAGCACATGATATGATTTCCATAGTAGCCAAGGCATTGCTGCCAAGACCATCTTAGTGGACAAAGTCCCTTTCTGAATCGAGTTCACTCCTCGATTCAGTCATGTAACACTAAACCGGATTAAATTACCGTTCTATCCATATCTATCTCATGAGATATAAATCGTTACCCAATTCATTTTAGGGATATATAGGTCCCACCTATCTCATAATGAAATCATTCTTACTTGTTCCACAAAATAAACTTCAAACATTCATCATAAACCAAAGAATAAAATAGGTTTCATAAACATCATCCCATCATCTCATAATCCATATAAAACAAATGGAAATTTCATCATAAGAAACGTGACACCAAATAAATCATAGCGACATTAAACTTGAAACATACACATATGAAATAATTTCATCTTAGATGGAAAAATGGTTTTGATAAAACACTTGAAATGAATTCTTGAGGAAAATATCCTTTCTTCTTCAAAATCAATTTCTTAAAACATCATGAAATTTTAAAAGAAAAATATTTTTTTGAAAATAGTCATGAAATCTTTTGGAGGAAGCTTCATGAAAATAAGTCTTTATAAAACCATAAAAAGCAGTTCGTGCCGTATAAGTTAAAAAACATTCTTCTCGTACTTTTGCCGGAAAAGTCAAAAAGTACCTCATAAAAGAAAGATTCCATACATACCATGTAGTAAAAGTAAAAAATGGGTAAAAAGGACTTTAAGCATACATTAAAACACTTTTATAAAACATGGACTTGTATGATAACAATAGCCCCAGTAAATACTTACGAATAAACAATCTCGGATAAAAATGAGATTGGAAAGGTTATCCCTTACCTTATGTCTGATATGCTTCGTATGTATCAGAACCTCCTGTATAATAATTTAAATAATGTCATTGACTTATTAAAGAATCATATTCATTGTTTTAAATCATATATGGTTCACTTATGACTTTATATTACCCGTTCTTTTGTAAATTCATGTTAATGTAGCATTTTGGGTAAAATCGTTTCATTTGTCATTCATGTTTTAACTTGTAATTATTCATATGATTAATTAGATAATGATTACTTACATCCAGAATTTAAAACATGATTTATATATAATATATATTCAGAATATACATATATATAATAGATCGATAAATGGAAAGAAATACACCATTCATGGAGACGGTAGGCCGTATGTACGCATGAACGCTATTTTCGTTTCCTTATTGAATTGAATGGAATTAATTAGAGGAAAAATATATATATATAAATAAATCCAGTAGAATTATTATGTCATATATTTTATGATTACTTATTATATATACTTTATAATCATTCTTGAATGGTTAACATGGAGAGTGAATCTCATCGCGTCGTGGAGACGGTAGTCCGTACGCACGCACGAGCGATGATATCATTCCCATGATCGTGGAATTTTATTAAAGTGTATGTATAATATTAAAGAATCAATATCAATTAACAATAATCATATTTATTCCTTACTTTCACCATTATACCCATCCAAGTAAGGTGGTGGTGGAAAATAGATTACACCACGGCATGGAGATGGTATTCCATACGTACGCACGCGCGGTGATTTCGTTTTCTGTAGGATGGATAGATGGTGAAATATGGTTGTTTCATACTTATAATAACATATATGTATATGATTGATACTGATGTTATTACTTCATAATGAAACAACTAAAAAGAAGAAGTGGAAGAAGAAATAAAGTTGAAAGAATCTCTAACGGACATTACCTCTTCTTTGAAGCGCCTCTTTGAGACCTCCTCTTAGGGCACTAAAATTGGACTTTGAAGAAGACCAGGACCTCTAGGATGTTTCTATGTAAGTGGAGAAGATAATTTGGCATGGTTTGTCCGAGCTTTAAGGATCAAAGTGGTGTGATTAAGAGAGGGAGGAGGTTCCCTTTTATAAGGGAGGAGAGGGGCACCTTTGGAAAAACAAAAAATATTATTTTATTATAAAGTCATATTCGGTTTTTAATAGCTCCAAATTGATTTATTTTGAAGCTAAGGTGGGGATGGGTCGAAATAATACCATCCAATAGAATTTATACAAGTTTAGGTTTCTATTTTAACCTTATCATTTAGATTTAACTTTAAGTTAAATAATTTAACTTTTACCGTGTCTTCTTGTTTTCTTACACTATAAGGTTAATAAACTTACTATAACAAGCCAAAATAACCCCAAGTTTTTTATTATAAATATATATAACCTTATCTAAGTCATTTGTCCGAACATTATATTTTTAGGAATAAAATAACAATTAATAATATAATATTTGTTTTAAAATCTATTTTTTGTCAATTTTGACACTATTTGGTAATTGATTATTGTGAAACTCATAACAGAATGATTAGTTCGAAAAAAGTTAATTAAATAAATACTAACATGTAATATTAACCTAGAAAATTAGTGGAATTCATAAAAAGTCTCAAATTACATTTATTTGGGTATTTATAACATCAATTATGTCAATATTTCGTTAATAAGATAATTACTGCATCATCTTTGTGTCATAAATAAATTAAATTATTTAATGTCTAAACATTATAAATAAAATACCATTATTTAATAAATATTTTATCTTTCTAATGAATATTTATAGTCGAATTTATCTAATGTACAACCCTATATTAAAAATTATTTTCTTATTAAACTTTGATTTTAACTATTTTAACCCTTCTTTAAAAAATTAATATTAAATGTCCTAATCTATTCCAAGTGGACCTAAATGGTCATATTTTATTTCTAAGGTTGTTTTTGGTCGAATTACACTTATCCAATAGAATTAGGACATGTTTTAGGGCAATATTAATATCATTTTTACCATTAATTACCTTATTTACTTTTAACCGTGGTAAATAAAAGTAAAAAAGTTACTATTCACCAAAAATTATTTTCATCTCATTGAACCAAATTTTAGTCCTTGATATTAACCTTGTCTCTCATATTTTCAAAATTCAATTCACAGAAGTGGTAAACTTTCATTTAAATGAAAAATTCAGTTTTTTAACTACCACTAAGTGGTTTCACTATTCATCGAAAATTGATGTTTTTCAGAAAAATACCAAAAACTCAGCCTAAGCATTATTTGATATTCTGAATTCAAAATTGATGTCTTTTTTTCCAAATTCAAAACATAGAAATGGAATTAATTAATTAATTCCCGTTATTAAAACAAATAGCATGTTTTTAAGAAACAAAAACTATCAAAAGATTGATATTTGTTTATATCCAATTTCAAAGTGAAATTAATTCCAATGAACAACATTGGATTCAATGGTAAAAACATATTCTAATTACACTTTAAAACCAATTAAAAAGATAATCTAACCATATAAATTATTGCGATGAAAAAAGTTGTTTTTAATTAAAATATAGCGTGTTTTTACTATTCATTAAAATATGAAAGTTATCAGAAAAATATCAAAATGTTATCCAAATTAAATTTTTATATCGTGAATCCAAAGAATAATTTTATTTTGTCAAATTTAACTTATAAACATGTCAAAAACTATATTTAAAGTGGGTGCGCCATCAAAAGGCGGCAAAACTGCATTTTTTGAAAAATACTTATTTTACCCGAAAAATTTATTTTGTTCTCATACCATATTCTAGAAAATGTGTAAGATGAATAATAATGTTATAAAATTCAAAATGTAGTTAATACTATTCATAACCGCTAGTCCATAATAATATTATAACAATATATCGTTATTTTGTGAAACCCGGTATTGCATACTACACATGCTATCAAGGAAGGTCGCGATTGCGTGTAATGAAAGCCAAGTTAGGGTTTCATATACAGCAAGCTAATACGGTGTTGCGTATAGTGCAAGGTAATCTTGGTGTAGCGTACAACACAAGACATCAATGAAATTAAAAAGAATAATTCTCATAAAATCTCTGGTTGTTGCAGCTCCAACCTTAATATGGAATGAGATATTTTCTTTGTGAAGTGAGAATGGAATGAATAGATTATTTTATTTAGGCAATATATAGGAACAAAATTAGATCGTTATAAATATGGTCATTGATAATATTTTCATTATATATATGGTCATTGGATATGAACATATATAATAGGTATAATGAAGTTGTGTACTATAACTAAAAAACAAAAATTAATATATTTTAGAAATAATTCATAATGTAACAAAAATACAATACTTAATTAAAATATTCAATTATATAAATATTTTATGTTATATATTATTATTACATAATGAATTTAATTAAATAGTGAAATTTCATATTTAATACAAATTTATTTATAATATAAACAAGTAAACAAATTAATAATCAACCCATAGTTATTAATAGGTTGGTAATAAGAATAATTTTATTTTATACTTAAAATTTTCTTTTGCTAAAAAATGACTTTTTATGCGCTATGGATTTTCCCATTAATAATCTAAATATATTCTAGTTGAATGATGCTAAATTATATTTTTAATAATAATAAATGATTAAAATTCATTTGTTTTGTAATTTATAAGAAATATGAAAAAAATAGTTAACATTATTTAAAAGTATTTTTACCATAGAAACATTTATTTATTATAATTTATACTTCCAATTAAAAGATGAATTATAAAATTTTATACTTTTAATTTAAAAAAAATTTCCTCATTTTTATATTTAACATAAAAATATTATATTAGGTTGAATATTCTTTATTTTTATTAAATAGTCTATTTTTAGGTAAGTGGAAAATATAGTTTGCACCACTACCGTAATTTTTATGACATCATCATGATATAAGTATAACATTAAAACTTATAAAAATTATTTATCATTCAAACATGTATTTAAAGAGTAAAAGTATTCATTTAAATATAGCACATTGAATTTATAAAACCTATTTTTATAATTTTGTAACTGAGGTAATATTTTGCTCATATAAAAACTATTTTTGGTCATTTCTTTTAATTAAATGTTATAAAATCATATTCCATTTTTTATGGATTTGAAATACAAATAAATCATATTTATTTATTAATAAACCAAATAATTTTATGAAAATTAATAAAATTGATAATTTTATCATAAATATAATTTTTATACACAGAAATATGATTTTTCTCAAAAAAATTGTTTTCTACGTGTTATGTACATTAATATTAAAATTAATGTTTCCCACCCTTGAAATTTTTATTTGATAAAATTAATTTCAAACTTTTAGTAATCATTTTTAAATTAATTAATAAGGTCATTTTTAATCTTGGAAATTAAAATAAATTATCAATGTTAAAAAATGATTTAGCACGGTAAAAGTAAATTATGGTAAAGATTAAAATAAATAGTAAGTCATAAAAATAAGATATATATATATATATAATTTTTTGAAGGTTTTATAGACATAATACCCTTAAAAATACATTGTTTTTAATTTTTTTACTCACATTACATAAATAGAAAATTGTCCTTTTATATTTTTACAAAAATGTCACTCCTCTCACTTATAAAAGGAGACTTCCAAAATCTCTTTACACACACTCTAAAAATTTGAATTCCCCTAGAAAAACTACCCATTTTAATTCAATTTGATCCCTATATCACATTTTTCATTAACTTTATTCATGAGAAATTCATAAATCCTCCATTTAAAAAAGGTCCTCTAAGAGAAGGTTTAAATTCTCAAAATGAGTATAAATCACTTCCTAATAGTTTTTCTTCTATATATTTATAATATTTATCTTTCATAAAAATATATTATAACCATTATAATATACTGAAATTATTATTATTAGTATACTTATTTGTTATTATGCAAATTTTATAACCATTATCTACCCTTCCAAATTCCCTATAAAAATGAGAATGATGTTCATACGTACGCATAGACAACCACCTCTACAAAGTTAAATATTCATATTCAATATCCACCTTAATTGAATAGTTATTAAATTTAATTTAAGGAATAAATATTATGTTTATAATAATTTTAATATTATTAAATGGTAAACTGTATTCTACCTTCTATATGTTCTATGAAAAATGAAAACGTCATCTTTGTGCACATGTGAACTACCACCTCCTTGGTCGATGTTTTTTGTTTTACATCACCAACAAACATGGATAGTTATAAAAATGTATTTAATAAATATATAAGATAATAATTAGTAATATATTTCATGAATAATGTTTTTAAAATATAACATAAGAATTAGTGATCATTACGAAGTAACCCATTATATCAAAAAATTACTCGAAACAAGCTCATCATGGATTCAATTTCCACAAACCATGCCCATGAATTCCCTGGAATGAAAATGGTAATTCATAAATAATTAAAAAAAAAAGATTATAATATATTTAAAAATATGTTAATGATAAATTTTGTATCAATAAAGAAGAACCAACATCTCAATTATGAAGGATAATGAAAAGAACAAAATTATTAACATCTAATAATGAAAATAAACTATAACTAACTAATATATGTATAGAGAACAATTATAAATGAATAGTATAAAAGGTAAGATATATTAATAAGTTTATTAAATAATAAAATAACATTGTTATGTTTATTATATATGATTCTAAAGAGCTTTTGTGATATATTGGATAAAAAGTAAAGGGTTCTCATCACTATTTTATTCTTTGAGACATATTCCATATTCACCACTTGTTTTATTTTGTATGGTGTATAAACCAAATCTCAAAAAATATATCATGAATCATTTTATATTTTTTTAAATAATTTTCCATTCATTTAATATTTTTCAAGATCATTTGATTTAAAATTTATCAAATATGTAAGAGTTTATTTTCCAATCATGCTCATTTTTTGTCTGGAATCTCTTTTCTCAATATCCATTTTCTTCTTTCCACTAATCCTTTACTTTTTAATTTGAATCTTGAATAAATATTACTCATTTTGGAAATTATATTTATCTTTATATACTTTTTAAATGAATTATTATTACTCTTTTAATGATTTGGGTTTTAATAAAGTTATTTTTAAAAATTACTCACACTAACATCTTTTATCTTCCACAATACATTTTAATACTTAACCTTTATTTCTTTTCAAAATTAAATTTTTCCATATTTATATTTTCAAATAATTATTCAAATAAAAAAATTATATTCTTGCAAATGATAATTAAAATTATCTTTTGACTAAATTTTTTACTAACTTTGAACTCCTCTAAAAATTGTGAAAGGAAACCCATTTTAAAAGTTTCCATATAAATTAATTTTCCCAACCAACTTTTCCAATTTTATTTAAGAATCCTTCCATCCAAGATTCTATATTTTCAAAAGAAATTTTAATTCACTATTTTTTAAAACATTTTATAATAATGGATAAAAATATAAATTTTATTTTGTATGTTTTCTCCAAGAAAATTTCTAATTCTCTTATAGAATATTTTTTATTTATTTCGATTTATTTTAATGATTCTTATTTTCACCAGGTATGTTATCTAGTGATACCATCCACCTTCTTTGTCTATAGTGATTATGATAATGTTATTACATTTATTAGGTATATAAAATATTTATATCTCATATGTTTGTTATTCCAATACAGATGTTTATTGATTTCTATGTCAAGTTGATTATGTATTATATTAATCATTTAATGTATTTAGAATTCATTGGTTATGTGTAAGTGATGGGTGGGGTCTTGAATTATATAGCCACTCGATGTGTTGGTAGGACTCATAAAACATCCATGTTTAGTTATTTGGTGTAAGAATACCCATTTATAATTTATATATTTTGATTAGTCATAGTCTATATGATTTCCATAAGACCTACGTGTCATGTAATATCTCCAAGACTATGGGCAATGTAATTTCTAATCCTACAGGCCTTGTAAGGGTTCCCCCTCATCCCTTGAAAGGGGTGTTATCAGAAAATAAATAAAAAAAGAAGGCCTTCGGGCCATTCAGTCAGGATGGTAATAATATTTTCTTGTATATAGTCAAGTTGGTAATAATAATGTATTGGCTATCATCATGATTGTAAGTATGATGTCTTGGAAGAGGCTTTAATGGTAAGATTTATACGATAAACATTATGTGATTTATCACTATGAATCCATATATTGTTATCATTGTTATCTATTTATTTCAATTATTTTTTATCAATAAATATATTATACTCCCATGTTTCATTTAGTCGTATAATTAATATAATTATTTATTCCTTTCAAACAATTTATTCTATTTTTTTCTATAATAGTTTACATTTTACTCTACCCCTTAATGAGTGTTTGATCTCAACCTTTTATTTTTTTCCTTTCCCTAGGGTATGAAGAATATATCATTGATTGAATTTACGGATATAAATAAAGTAATAAGAATTTTTTTGAGTAGTTTAAAATACTGTGTTTTAATGTTTCCAATGTAACGTGTCAAACATATATGTATCTGATCGTTTAATACTGCTAAACTATGAGATCCTCTTTGATGTAATCCATTGTATCTTGTACCAATGTAATAGATTAACCATTGATTCTGGGTTACTAGTGTTGTGGTTGTTATAGTCAGTATCAAAGAAATTTTTGTTGAACCCTTGGGAACTATATTTTAGGAATATATGGATTAGACTATATAACCCTGTGACATACTCTACATATATGTATATGTTTGGGGAAACATCGTAATATTTTGGTAAGGTATAGAGTGTGAGTTTTCCTAGAAATAACATCCCCGTCCAGATACAAACAAGTAGATTCTGTATCTGGCATGGATGCACCTAGGGGTAATAACCTAGAAAAGACTAGTTGGGTATTAACTTGATCTTTAACTCATGCTTGAAAAATATGCCTAATAACACATTTGGTTTGAAACTCTCAGGGGTATATACTGTGTTTTATTCACATGCCTTTTATGAACCATTATGAAGGGTTTGAAAATATTTTTATTATTTTAATATATTTTTTAAAATAATTATGTTTTAGATTCAAGGATTTGTTGGTGCATAAATTTTCAATTTATTCCAAGTGTAGCACAATATTAATAATTAAATACAATGATTTAAAATTCATAGTTTCATTCATGAACTAATTATGTTTATAAAATTGTATATAGATAGTTCCTAGAGGAATATTTTGTGATAATTATGGATAGTTTGACAATGGGTTAGTTTCTTTGGGAGTATAATTTTAGTAATATACATAAACAATTTAAGTTTAAAATTAACTTGATGACAAAGTGATTCAGTTTATTTTTGGAAAAGATTAATATATTTTTAGGATGATTTATAATTAAGGTGGAATTGATTGATATTTGATTTTATAGTGTCCATGGATTTTTTAATTTAAAATCATAGGTCGAAACTTAAGTGCAACTAAAATAGTTGAAATAAATGTATTTTGGGTTGAAATAGAGGTTTCAAATGATTAGACCCTTGGGGTAAATTTTTCATATTAATCAGTTAATCAGTTATTATCATATCCATTTTGGGTTTAGTATTTAGATGAGAATTGGATCATGAAAATGAAGCTATTATAGGTATGTCTTTAGAAAATATTCTAACCAACTATGGAATCATATTTTCTACAAATTTTTGAGACAAATGGAAATCTCAACATGTTTTCTATTCTTATCAAAAATTTGTTTCCTATTGTTACCCAAGATAGCGAGTTTGATTTATCATTAGAAATTATATCATGAGTGATGTTTATCCTAAATATTCCCTTAACTAATTACATAATTGAATGATAATTAAAATTGAGATAAGGAATTTTATTTTGGGGGGGAGTGTAAAACCCCAGGTTTTAGGAAACATTTACCTACCAAATATGTTTCACTGTTACTATAAAATAGGTTTATATCTTTATATGTTAATTAATTAAACATGAGTATAAAATAATTCATACAGAATGTGAGTTAAATGTACATAACATTATTCTATCATAATAAATTCAATAAAAATACATAGTATAAATTATTAGATACCATGGTTGATTACATCCTTTGAAAGTAAATAAACTAAAAAGGAAAATAAATAGAAAATATTAATATATTTATTACTAGTAAACCCTCTAGATATTTTTCAACCATGAAATTTTCCAATAGTTTAACTAAAACTACAATGACAAAGAAAATCATGAATGGAGAAAGCATCATCCTAAATATGGAATGTGAGGTGTGCTTTTTGAAGTGAAAATGGAATGAATAGATGATTTATTATGACTATATATAGGAATGAAATATTATCACCATAAATATATTCATTTCAAATGTGTTTATTGGGGATATAATCATTGGATATGCACATAGAAAATTTGAATCACCTCAACCCCAAAATCCCGATGTAGGTGTCTTACTTTTTAAATTATCATAATTAAAAGGAATCAAATCATAAAGGACCAATCTATTTAGAAGTTTTTGAAAATTTCTTTACATACATGATACCTATTTTATATTGGGAAAAGAAAATAAAACATAATACATAACAAATAAAAAAACTACATCCTTGAAACTCAATCCAAAAATTAATCTTCATATCCTAGTGAAAGGAAACAAAATAAGGGTGAGCTAAAATTATCATTAAGGGTAAGTATACAGAAGAATAAGTAGTGAATAAATGAGAATAATCAACCTAGAAAGTTAAATAATAGATCACACATGCCATTTAAATAACTGGAAAATGCAGAATGAACATGCCAATGTAAGAAACTGAAACACATTCCATTTAATTAATAAACTACGAATGAACTAAATCCTTAGATAATGTCAAAGAAAAAAATATCATAGATTAGTAATAGATAAATATTAATTATTTAAATTCTTAATTATGGGATTCCATGCTTCTTAGGTACATGGTACATTTACTGTCAATACCTTTCACATGATGGTTTTTAACATATCAGATAAAAACTCATCTGATAGGCTAAATGATATGTCTCATGAGACGACTAATGAATTAAAGGGATATCTATAACTGGGACCCACTTGTGTCGTACCTATCAAAATAATTCCTCATATATAGAGTAATTTATTTAATTCATGAAAAATGTTCCATATCAAATATCTTTCATGAATAAAAGATATGGATTTATCAATAGTTCTCCAATTAATCAAATAAATGTCAAAGTGAACACCATATGAAAAAATGGTATATGGTTTTGGAAATAATAATAACCATTATGTGATAATATTTATATTTAAGATAAATTTAATTTACAATAAAAATGATCATAAGAAAGTATTATTTCAAGAGAAAGATAACAATCACAAAAGAAATTTATATTACAAAGATAACTTTAACCACTTGGTAATTTTCAGGTTAAACCCCCTTGGATGAGGTAGTTCCAAATAAAACATAAAATACCCTGAATCATGATTGAATCATGATATTAAATTTAAAAAAAATCAGTAGATAAACCACAAAACAACGAAGTAAGTGGTTAATATGACATTTATCTCACATTATTAAAAAGTGAGATGAAAATCCCTTACCCTACATTTCCTTTTGGATTAGAATCCTTTAAACTAATTTATAATCATTTAAATAATTTTATAAACTTATAAAATAAGCTTAATCATATTTATAATGTCATATATTATGTTCTTATAATATCTTATTACATGTGTGTTAACAATCTTTCATTATTTTCACACTTATAGGTGTTAATTGCCTCGTTTTTTAGTATGTTTTGACTTATTACTTGTTATTAATATAAATTATTTAATTATTTAATTATCATATATATTTATTATATACTTATTTATAATAATCCATAAAATTTGGAGATAGTAAATGAAATGCATTGTTCATCAAGATGGTAGGACATATGTGCACTTAAATGCTACTTCCATTTCTTCTCTATATTAGAAAAATGAAAAATAAATGAAATATATGTATATTAAAGTTCCAGTATCATATTTTTTAAATATATTTCACATATATTTAATAAAATCATCCTTAATACATTCCATGTATTTTGTGAATGAATAGCATCGCTTTGAGGAGGTGGCAGTCTACACGTCCATAAATGATGTTATCATATTCCCAAAGAATTGAAAGCATGAAGATATGTGTTATAAGATAATTCCATAATAATAAATAAATTATAAATATTATATATATATATATATTATCTATAAATCCATCATTATTATATCCTTTAAAGGTGGTAAATGGAAGCACGAAATACATCGGTTCATTAGGCAGTAGCTCATTGTACATATGAATGATGATTGTGTATCCCATTTGATGGATGTGTGTGAAAGTATTGGTCAAAATAATAGAATAAAAAAAATCTCAATATATTTTAGATATTTATTTTATTATATAATAATGATATCAAAATAATTTAAGGGGTGGAGAAGTAACTGAAATAAAAGTGACTGTTGAAGAACATTACCTCTTATTCGGCTAAATCCTTTTTTTATACTAAGAGAATTCCTTGGTTGGATTTATGCCAATATTTAGGATTATAAAAGGAGTTTAGGGATTTTATGGAGATATTTGGGTAGTTTTTTTATGATAAAAAGTTCTTTATATGTGTTAATAAGTTGTAGGGGTGAGTTCCTTTTTATAATGGAGGAGGAGTGACATTCTTGTAAATATAAAAAGGTAGACACTATTGAGAGGTGTATCTTATATCATGTGCCCCCAATAATGGTTAATATTCGATACAATGGAGGATATTTTCGAAATATGGTAATTAAATGGATTTTATAAAAGTTTATTGGTCATTTTGACCTTTATGTTTATGGTTTAGTCCCTTGTTAAGCTAATCTTTCTCTTAATCACTATAATTAATTTTAATCACATTCACTAATATTTTTGGTGGAAAATATGTTGAATTTATTAGAAATTATAAATTATGATGGTTACTAATATGGAATTCATTTTTCCTAATTCTAATATCATAAATGAAATTAATTAATTTAAAATTAATCCCATAGTTGGGACATCAAAGCGGGTTTTTAAAGTGAGTATGTTCAAATGTGTTCCAAATTTTTATATAAACATTCAATGTGAAATTTATTATAACATGATAAATTGTTTTAAATTATATAAAATTTATCTAATTTTACTTTAAAAAAAAATAAAAACATAATTTAACTAAATAAATAAACTAGATGAAAATACAGTTTTCAATAAAAACCCATTATTTATCACTATTCATCAAAAATTGAAACATATCAAAAAAGTACCAAATATTCTCCCTAACCTAATTTTGAAGTTCCACTTTCCAAAATGAATTTTATTTTGACATATAAATTTATAAAAGAGTCAAATTTTTGATGTAAAATAGGTGCACCATTAAAAGGCTCCAAAACTTCCTTTATAAAAATATAGCTTTTATGCATAAAATAAGACTTATTCTTGTTTTAGGCTTATCAAATATATATTATTAATGTAAAAAATTAATATATAATATATATTTTTAATTAATAAAATTCACTAATATTAGTTAATTTAATTTATTAACACAAAATGGCTTTGTGATCATAGAATAGTTCTTTATGAAAACATTCCCTTTATATAAAATTGGTTTTTATTTTCATTTATAATTAATTTAAAACAAAATAATTAAACCATATATTTTCATAAGTTATTTAAACATATTAATAACCATAAATTTCATGGTTAGGATGTATCTTATTATATTACATAATAAAATCTTAGTAATATATTGTTGTTCGGTAAAACTCGCTCTTGCATGTAACGTAAACTACCGAAAAAATCAATCTTGTGTGTAACACAAGCTAGCTCAGTTTTTCATACATTAAATGATATAGAATAGTTTTATTTAACATATTAAATTTTTATTAATCTATATTGATTTTATATTTCTTTGTACAGTTTTTTTGTGTCAAACACGCTCTTAAATACAATGTTCTTACTTTAGAATTTTGTGGTGTTATATTCTCCCCCCATAATTAAATTGCATCATCAAAATTTGAACTTGATATTGGTAATTTAGGGTTTTATACTCTAAAATAATATTATTTGAAAACCCCATATAGTAAATAGGTTAGTAAATAGGGTTAATAACACATATTATTAATAATAAGGAAAAGAAAATGAAAAATTCACTACAAAACTATCCTTTAAAATATGAGAGCATTAGTGAAAACATAGACAAGGAAGAGAAATATAACTATCATGTTCCTATAGAGATTGATAGAGAACATTTTTAGGTGAAATATTATGAACCCAAAACCATAAACTAGATGTGTGAATAAAGTTCATTGATATCACCAAAAATGATGATAATATGACAACCTTTTATTTCCGGAGGATTTTTCCAAGAGTTGATAAATATTTGACTCTCTAAGAATATAAGTAAACATATTTTTCTATTTCATAAACACAATATTATCTTTTATTTGTTCCTTGAACAATTTATAATTCATTTCTTATAATTGGTTTCATCATATAGAGAAGTAATATTTTAACCTCAAAAGCCTCATCCAAATATCAATTTAAACTATTTCATAAAGAATTGACCCAAAAAATATTATAATCCAACACTTTAGAATCATTTTCATGGTATTTGGTAGTATCCAATTTAATTTAGTAATATCAATAATCTCATTACTTGAACATCATTTTCTCTACATCAGGAACATATTAAGGTTTATATTTCCCACAACCATGTGTTTTCCAAAAAGTTATAACTTGCTAATGAATTCCTTTTCTTGGTTCTAATCAAAATATGCTCTCAAATCCTTAATGAAAAAGTACTACAATAAAATCCTTATATATTTCATAACATTGTAAATAGAATACTCTTACTACATATTTTGTGGATCCCAATACACAATAATAGTAATCATTCCACTTTGGTCGTATCAATAGGATATGCATGGCCTTCTCCCCTTGGCCTCTTCTGTGATTGATCTCCTTGATGCTTAGGGAATTCATTGGCATAGATACCTATATCCTTGCAGTTTCATCACTGAATAATATAATATTTCTTCTTCCCTTTGTGTTCTTTTTCCTGGTGACCCTTTTCTATGTACTTATAACAAACTCCAAATCCTTTCGAGAATTTCCCAAGGTGATTGTTTCCACAGTTATCACATGAGGGAATTCCTTCTTTCCCTTCTACCCTTTATCATTTATTTTCACTTTCATCCTCTTTTTCTTTGGCTTCACTTTGGAGCTATGATACATAGAGAATTATTTCTCTATCATGATATCACATAGAACTATTTCATCATATTAATAAAATGTTTGATATACCATCACCCTTCATATACCTGACTTAATGCCTTAAAATAAGTGATCAATCTTACACTCTGTGTTGCATAGGAAATCCATTGTTTTCCCTACTTACCATGCATAGGTACCTTTATACTCTACAATACTTTCCTCCTCATTTTTCTATAAACTAATTATCTATCTATTCATCTTATTTTCTTGCTCATGGGGGAAATATTTATCAAAGAATGTCTACTTAAAATTTTACTATTCCATGTGTTCTATTTCCTCTTCTACCCTAGTATTCTGGATCAAGGACCACCATTGACCAGTATCACCATTGAGATAATACACTTCAATGGTAACCTTTTTCTTTTCACCACTCCTTAATGCCATGAATAGATTCTCCAAATACTTAATCCATTGGTTAGTCTCTATTGGTTCAGTAGTGCCACAAAATGATGGGTGTTTCTGCTGCATAAAGTGATCCAACATAGTATATTTTATCTGTGGAATTGTTTTCCCCATTTGGGAAAGTTTATTTTTCATAACCTGATTAATTTTCCCTAATATTGACATAATTTTATCTATTCCAATACCAACTATATTGGTTTCCTAAATAGGGAAAACTCTATATTTTCTATAAGTGTTGATCAAGTTCTTCATTCCATGTGCTATTTATAAACAATTTCATATACTAGATTAGATCATAACATTATGTAACATAATTTATAACCCCAAAACAAGTGAAACACTTATCATAAATTGAATAATTTTTCCATAACTAATCTCATAATAATTAATATGGATTCCTTGAGGATATAATTACATTTAAATCCTTTATAATGGTTTATAAAGAAATTATGAATTGTCGTAAGTGTATCTATAATGACCCATACATTACATACATTGTTATTACTTCATAATTGAAGAATACTTATTACAAAATATAACAAAACCATGATAGGACCATATAGGTATAGTGTCTTTAGAAACTGGGAAACATAAAAACTGGTTCATAAATCATCTACATTGTCTCTCATTTATTTCATCATATATAGAGTCCCTTATGGCATATCATACTGAATACCCTTCTTCATGGCCTGGGGAAAATAAAACATACAAAGGGTGAGATCAAATTCTTAGTAAGGGAAAACAAAGGAAATATAAAACATATCATATTCATAAGAACATAGAATTTTGAAAATCTTAACCTACAAAAGAGATCATAATATCATGACATGGGATAAATCATAGTAGTGAAATGAAATCTCAATAATCATAACATAAGACATGAATATTTGTGTCATACACACATAATCATTTCAAATCATTTCATATTATTTAAGACTCATCGCCAACACCAACATAGCGGACAAAGTCCATTACTAATCCGAGTTCACTCCTCGTTCCAGTCCTGGATCACTGAACCAGATTAACTTGTCATTCCAGCCATGTCTATCTCATGAGATATAAATCTTTACCCAAATCATTGTAGTGAGATATAGGTCCCACCAATATCATAATTAAACCATTCTTATGTGGGCCACAAAATCATAAATTATACATCATAGCATAACCCATGTAATAAAAATGGGATTTTGAAACATAATGGCATCATAACATAATCCATATAAGATAAAAGGACTTCATAAAACTAATTCCATCATAACATAATCAAATGAATGTAATAATAGGGATAGAAAGAGAACCCTATATTATCTTAGATGGAAAATAATTTTGATAAAACACTTGAACTCCATTCTTGAGTAAAATATCCTTTCTACTTCAAAAACATTTCCCTTAATCAACATGTCATACAATTTTAAAGTAAAAGAATTTAATTAAAAATAAACTTGAAAATTTTTAAAGGAAGCTTCATTGAAATAATGTTCTATGAAATCATAAAAATCCATTCATGCTGAATAATTTAAAAAAACATTCTTCTCGTACTTTGGCCGGAAAAGTCAAAAAGTATCTCGTACTGAAAATGACAAAATATTCCTTTCATATATTTTACTAAAAATTAACCTATAGGTAAAATTGGATTTAAACAATCATAGGAGGATAGAAATAATATTACATATATAGGAAACATGTATGTGGATGATAAATACGCCCCAGTAAATTCTGAAGTATAAACAATCTCGGATAAAAATGAGATTTCAAGATTTTCGCTTACCTTAGGTTTGATATGCTTTGTACATATCTGAACCTCCTGTATGATGATTTAAATAATTCATTTAATTATTCCAGAATTTTATTTATTTTTATGATATCATATATGGTCATATTCGTATCTTCTTATTAGTAATATTTCATTGTTACTTGTTATTCGGGTGTTTATTGCTTTATGTACTTATGTGTGTTTTATTGAATAAATTCTTACTCCTATTTTTAGCTTATAGATACATAATTTACAAAATGTTATTAGTATAATATATATCATATATATTCATTCAATTCATTTATATAATCAGGGTTTAATGAAGATCATGTAGAACGAATCACATCGCATCGTGGAGACGGTAAGCCGTATGTACGCACGAGCGACGATATCATTCCCATAATTATTGAATGGTATTGGTGTGGATGGTAGAATATATAAGAATTAGTATCATGTTATAATAATAATATATAGTTATTATTTACACCATTATACCCATCCAAGTAAGGTGGTGGTGGAAAACAGATTACACTACAGCGTGGAGATGGTATTCCGTACGTACTCACGCGCGGTGATTTCGTTTTCCGTAGGATGGATAGAAGGTGAAATAGGGTTGTTTAATATTTATAATAACATATCATTATATTAGTGATACTAATGTTATTACTTTATAATGAAACAAATAAAGAAGAGGATGTATAATAATAAATAATTTTGAAAAAATCGGTAAAGGATATTACCTATTCTTCGATGCGCCTCCTCTAAACCTCCTCTTAGGGCACTAAAGTTGGTCTTTGAAGAAGACCAGGACCTCTAGTATGTTTCTAGGGAAGTGGATAATATAAATGGATAGTGTTTGGCCAAGATTTAAGGCTCAAAATGTTGTGAGGGGGAGAGGGAGGAGATGACCTTTTATAAGAGAGGAGAGGGGCACTTTTGGAAACCTCTAAAATATTAATTTATAATAAACAAAAAACCCACTTAATAAACTCCAAAAATGACTCAAATAAAAATATTAGATGATATAGGGTTGTAATATCATAAAAAAATAAATTGTAGACCTGTGGGGTATTTATGTTATACTATATCAACTTGATTTATCCTTATTTAATCTATTTAGTTTTACTTGTGGTAATAATATTCTAAATTTTAAATTGTTATAAATAATTACTTCTGTATTGTGAATTGTCCATAATTGGATAATTTATGAAATTTTAGACCATATAAATTTCAATTTATAATTTTTAAATATTTTTTGTGAATTTTAAACAAATTTATAATATGTTATTTTTGTTAAATAAGAATAGTGTCAATTTTAACCCTATTCATTTATTTGAATTTAAATAAAATCCACACAGAGGATATGTTCAAAATAAAAGATTTAATAGATTTATAACATGTCATATTTATCTAGAAAACTTTTGGAGCATATTAAATAGTTATTATAATATTTTGTTTTAATATTTTTTAAAACTATGTATTTGATATTTTAATCAATAAAATAATTTCAACATCACTATTGTGTCATCATAAATGATAATTATTTAATCCATAAAAATTCTAAATAAATTCACATGATGTAGATAATTTTATTATCTTTTTGGAGACTATTAATGTTTGAAGTTTTATGATGTTTATCACTAAATTAAAAATTTTACACTTATAAGATAAAAGAGAGTGACAAGTTGTCACTTTCTTTGGTTTTAATAATAATTATATAATTTTCACGGTCCAAAGTCCATGAAATGAATCTATTATGACCCTTAGGTGACATTTGTTGACTTTTATTCATCCAATAGAATTTCGGCAGGTGTTAGGGCAATTTTATAATCTTATTTTTACCCTTAATTACCGGATTTACCTTTAACTGTAGTAAATATAAATTACCATAGTTACTATTCATAGTTTCAAAAAAAATTAACCTATTAACATAATTTGGACCCATTGAATTCAAATATGGAATCCAATTTTAAAAATTCAAAATATTGAAATTGTAGTTATTAATTTAAAATTAATCCCATTGTTAAAAAATGGGTTTTAAAAGTTAAAACATTGTCAAAGATTGAAATGTTTTTACATATGAATTCAATGTAAAATTAATGGAAATGACATAAATTATATTAACTGGTATTTTATATTCTATTTATACTTTAAAATCATTAAATTTTATCATTTAACTATAAAAATTATCTTGATGAAAAAAGTTTTTTTTAAGAAAAATTTAGCGTATTTTTACTATTCATCAAAATATGAAAGTTATCAGAAAAGTATCAAAAATTTATCCAATATAAATTTTTAAATCCTGATTCAAAGGAAGAATTTTATTTTTTAAAATTGTTCTTATACACTTTTAAAAAATTAGATTTAAAATGGGTGTGCCATCAAAAGGCGGTAAAACTGCATTTTTTTGAAAAATATTTCTTTTATATGAAAAAATGATTTTGTTTTCATATCTCATTCAAGAAAATGCGTAATATGAATTATAATGTTAGAAAATTCAAAATTCGGTTAATAATATTCATAAAATCTAGTTCATTATAATAATATATCATTGTTTATTGAAACTCGGTATTGCGTACAACACAAGCTATCGAGGAAGGTTGCTCTTGCGTGTAACGCAAGCCAAGCTAGTGTTGTGAGTAGTGAAAGATTCGTTTGGTTTTTCATAAAACATAAGACCTAATATATATATATATATATATATATATATATATCATAAAATCTCAGGGTGTTACATTCTACCCCCCTTAAAATGAATTTCTCCCTCGAAATTCGTCACTCCATAACAAACAGATGAGGATACCTTTCCCTCATCATATCCTCCAGTTCCCATGTAGCTTCTTATAATTGGTGGTTCCTCCATAAAACATTAACCAAGCGAGTGGTCTTGTTTCGTAAAACTTTTTCACTATGATCCTGAATCTCTATCGGCTGTTCTTCATAAGAAAGATCTTCCTCCAGTGTTATAACTTCTGAGCTTAGTACATGTGA
This sequence comes from Viscum album, assembly GCA_963277665.1. Taxonomy (NCBI): domain Eukaryota; kingdom Viridiplantae; phylum Streptophyta; class Magnoliopsida; order Santalales; family Viscaceae; genus Viscum; species Viscum album. The sequence goes on from OY728125.1 coordinate 157,386,779, forward strand.
AGGATCAGGTATGTACTTTCTCAGAAGAGATACATGGAACAAATCATGAACTTGAGAGATATTTTTTGGAAGTTCCAATTGGTAAGAAACCTTCCCAATACGATCTAGTATTTCAAAAGGACCGATATACCTAGGGCTCAGCTTTCCCTTCTTTCCAAATCTCATTACTCTCTTCCAAGGAGATATTCGTAAGAACAATTTATAACCCACTTCAAACTCTAGGTCTTTTCATCGGTTGTTGGCATAACTTTTTTGTCGACTCTGAGCTTCTCTTATGTGTTGTTAAATAGATCTGACCTTTTTGCCATCTCATCAACAACATCAGGTCCTAATAGCTTTCTTTCCCCTACTTCACCCCAGCAAGTTGGAGTTCTTCATTTCTTTCCATAGAGAGCTTAATAAGGAGCCAGATGAATACTGGAGTGAAAGATATTATTATAAGAAACTTCCACCAAGGTATGTGTTGATCCCAACCAACTTTTAAATCCAAAGAGCAAGCTCTCAACATATCTTCCAAAGTTTGAATTTTTTTCTCAGACTGATCATCTGTTTGAGGATGATAGGCAATGCTGAAACTCAACTCTATATCTAGAGAATGCTAAAGACTTTGAAAAAACATAGAGGTAAACCTCAGATCCTGATTAGATATAATGGAAAGTGGTACTTCATGAAATCTTAAAACTTATTTTACATATATCCTGGAAAGATGATCAAGAGATAAATTCTCTCTAAAATCAATGAAGTGTGCCGACTTCATAAGACGATCAACTATAACCCAGATAGAATTATTGCCTTTTGATGTTTTAGGAAGTCCAGTGACAAAGCCCATAGTGATGTTTTCCCATTTCCATTCTGTTATGGGTAATGGTTGTAACATCCTCTTAGACTTCTATCTCTCAGCTTTAACTTGCTGACAAACCAAGCATCGAGAGACATATTCAGCAACATCTCTTTTCATGCCATCCCACCAGAAGTACTCTTTCAGGTCCCTATACATCTTCTTGCTTCCAGGGTGAACAGAGAATGAAGAACTATGGTCCTCATCCAATATTTCCTTATTTAATTCTGGGATAGGAGGAACACAAACCTGATTCCTAAACATTATTATTTCATCACAATCAATGTGGAATTCAGGAACATTTCTCACCTTCTTTTGTAACTCTACATCTTATTTATTTTTGTCTTCAATCTTCACACGTATAGATGGTTGAACATTCATTTGATAAAGATATGATTTTTCCCCTTCCATTATAATACCAAGATCCATCCTTTGTAAATCCATAAATATTGGATCTTTTGTGATCCTCATCATGGATTAGCTAGCATGGTCTTGTCAACTTAATGTTTTTGCCACCTTGTTTACTTTACGACGGTGGTAATGAATTGAGAAGTTGTAATCCTTAATCAGCTCCAACCATCTTCTTTAGCTCATATTCAGATCCTTTTGTGTGAAAATATAATTTAAACTTTTATAATCAGTATAAATATCACACCTTTCACCATAAATATAATGCCTCCAAATATTTAATGCAAAGATTACCACAGCTAACTCCAAATCATGAGTTGGATAATTTTGACCATTGATTTTCAACTGTCGTGAGACATAAGCTATCACCATATCATTTTTCATGAGAACACACCCCAACCCCTTCTTGGATGCATCATTGTAGATCACAAAACTTTCTCCACTACAAGGCAGTGTGAGCGCAGGTGCACTGGATAACTTTATTTTTAGCTCTATGAAATTCTCTTCAAATTCCGTCATCCAAACTAACTTAATTCCTTTCTGAGTCAATTTGGTGAGTGGGTTAGATAATCCTGAAAATTATTTCACAAAACATAGAAAATACCTAGATAAACCAAGAAAACATTGGATTTCAGTTACTGTTGTGGTCTCAACTATCTTTTAATAACATCCATTTTTGCTGGATCCATAGCTATCCCCTCTTTTGTGATTTTGTGACCCAAAAATGAAACTTTTTGAAGCCAAAATTCACACATGGTAAATTTGGCATAAAGCTTCTCCTTTCTCAGGGTCTTCAATACAATTATTACATGATATTCATGTTCTCCTTTGCTCATTGAATAGACAATAATATCGTCTATAAAGACTACCACAAACTGATCAAGATAGTCTCTAAACACTCTATTCATTAGATCCATGAAGATATCAGGGGAATTATTAAGACCCAATGGCATCACTATAAATTCATAGTGTTAATACCTTGTATGGAATGTCAGCTTTGGTATATCCTCCTTTTTGACCCTTAATTGATGATAACCTGAAAGAAGATCAATCTTGGAAAAGTATTGAACTCCACATAGTTGGTCAAATAAGTCATCAATGCATGAGAGAGGATATTTGTCCTTGATGGTGATCTTGTTAAGTTCTTGATAGTTAATGCAAAGTCTCATCGATCCATCTTTCTTCTTAACAAACAGAACAGGTGCTCCCCAAGGTGATGCACTTCGGTGTATGAATCCCTTATCAATATTCTCTTGTAGTTGCTTCTTCAATTCATGCAACTCAATTGGGGCCATTTTATAAGGTGTCTTTGAAATTGGCATAGCACCCGGTGTGAGTTCTATTGAAAACTCAACTTTATGATTTGGTGGAAGACTTGGAAACTTCTCTGGAAAGACATCATCAAACTCTCGTACAATGTTTATATTCTTAATCATGAGTTTCTCCCCAATAATTTGAGATAAATGACCTTCATTTATTGGAAGCAAGACCAATAAGATGGAAGAAATTTCCACTGGAAGGTTATATTCATCCTTTCATAAATATATGGTCATAGATTGACCAGGAATTTGAAATCTGACTTCCCTTCTTTGGAAATTGATATGAGATCCATATAAAAAAAGTTAATCCATTCCAAGAATCACATAAAATTCCACTATAGGAAGGATCACAAGATTTTCCGGAAGCATTTTCCCTGAAACTTCAATAAGAGAAGAATTTTAATCTTTTGATGTGACTGTTGTGCCATTATGAGTTGTCATAGCTAACTCAATATCTAATTGTTGAGTTAATATGGTGATACCCTTAGAAAATTCTTTAGAAATAAGAAAGTGGGTGGATCCAGAATCAAATAAAGCATTTTCTACTTTAGAGTGGATGGTAAGTGTACCTTTCACTACTTCATTATCATAATAAAAATCACCGATAGTAATTGAATGTTACTTTCCTTTTTCATTATCCTTAAGAGTTTTTTGACGTCGATCATCATTCATATCCCTTGGATTTGGGCATTGATTAGCATAATTCCCCATTTCCTTTCACTTGTAACATTGAAGTGTAGGAGGTGTATTCTATGTATCCTTTTATTTTCTTGCATCATTAGACATCTTCTTCCCATTACTTCGACATTCAATTGACCAATTACCTTATTTTCCACACCTAAAACATTTACTTGTCCATTTAAGACAATTCCCTTCGCGTTTCTTTCCACACTTTGAGCATAAAGGAAAAGTCATCTTCTTTTCAGTGTGGTCTTTAGATTTTCCTTTGAATTTCATTTTCCTCTTCTTATCAAACCCATATAACTGATGGGTTACTCTAATCTCCATCTCAACCTTGAGATCACATCGAACAATTTCTTCGTAGCTATTGAAGTCCCTTATGGCTAATGCCCTTTGGAGACTTGGTTTTAACCACTAAAGAATCGATCGATCTTACTCTCAGGTAGGATAATAATCCCAGAAGAGTGCCTTGTAGTTCTTGTAAAATTTGATTCGTAGGTACCAAAATATTCCTCATCCTTTTGCTTCAGTTCAAGAAACTCCTTCTCCATCTTTGTTCGAAAAATATGAGAGAAGTACTTATTGAAAAATAAGTTCATAAACTCGTCCCATTCCATGGACTCAATTTCATCACTTTGCCTTGTATTCTTCACAAGATTCCACCATTGATCAGCTTCACCTTCCAAACGATATACTGCTAAGATGACTTTATCATGTTCAGAACATTGAAAGACTGAAAATATCTTTTCAGTGGTACTGATCCATTGTTCGTCCACTAATGGATCAAAAGAACCGCTGAATGAAGGTGGACTCTTCCTCATGAAGTATTCAACATAATGTTTCTCCCTCCTTTGCTCGTTTGGAAGTACTACATGATTCATAACTTGAGAAAGTTTCGTGAGCATGGATACAATATTTTTCATTCCATCTCCCATAACGTTTGGTTTCTCAGGGGAACAATCATTGCATTGCTCGTTGCATTTAGCATTAACATGATTCCTTCAGGTTCCAGCCATTGACTAAAACCAAGAAGCATATTGTGAGCCACACAAATTACAACAGGAAAACCACATAATCAGGAATAAAATTTCACACTTTAGGTCTTATAATAGTTTATTCATGGCCATTTCTAAAACACTAAGATTGTGTCTTATGCTTAGACATATCCTTAGGGTTCTTACTAAGTCTTTCACATCCTAGTTTATAAAGGTTGACTATACCTTTCCTCTGATACCAAATATAATGACCCATACATTACATACGTTGTTATTACTTCAGAATTTAAGCATACTTATTACAACATATAACAAACCCATGATAGGACCTTATAGGTATAGTGTCTTTAGAAACTAGGAAACATAATCAACTGGTTCATAAATCATCTACATTGTCTCCTATTTATTTCATCACATCTAGATTCCCTTTTGGAATATCCTAATTAATACCCTTATTCCTGACCTGGAGAAAATAAAACATACAAAGGGTGAGCTCAAATTCTTAGTAAAGGAAAACAAAGTAAATATCAATCATATCATATTCATAAGAACATAGAATTTTGAAAATGTTAACCTGCAAAAGGGATCATAATATCATGACATGGTGTAAATCATAGTAGTGAAATTTAATCCCAATAATCATAACATAAGACATAAAACTTTGTGTAATACACACATAATCATAGAAAATCATTTCATATTAGTCAAGACTCATTTTCCAAGACCATCATAGCGGAAAAAGTACATTACTGAACTGAGTTCACTCCTCGTTCTAGTCCTGTATCACTGAATTGGATTAACTTGTCGTTCCAGTCATGTCTATATCATGAGATATAAATCTTTACCCAATGCATTGGAGGGAGATATAGGTCTCACCCATCTCATAATGAAACCATTATTATTTTTTCCACAAAATCATAAATCATACATCATAGCATAACTCATGTAATATAAATGGGATTCTTAAACATCATGCCATCATAACATAATCCATATAAGATAAAAGGACTCCAAAAAATTAATTCCATCATAACATAATCAAATAAATGTAATAATAGGGATATAAACAGAACCCTATATTATCTTAGCTAGAAAATAATTTTGATAAAACACCTGAACTCCATTCTTGAGGAAAATATCCTTTGTACATCAAAAAAAATTTCCTTTCTCAACATGTCATAATTTTTTAAACTAAAATTTGTTAATTGAAAATAAACTTGAAAAATTGTAAAAGAATATTCAGGTAAATAATGTTCTATGAAATCATAAAAATAAATTCATGCCGTATAATTTAAAAAACATTCTTCTCGTACTTTGGCCGGAAAATTCAAAAAAGTATCTCATACTGAAAACGACAAAAGATTCATTTCATATCTTTTACTAAAATTTCCCCAATGTGTAAAATTGAATTTAAATAATTGTAGGAGGATAGAAATAATATTACATATTGAGGAAACATGGATGTGGATGATAAAAACACCCCAATAAATTCTGAAGTATAAACAATCTCAGATAAAAATGAGATTGGCAGATTTCCCCTTACTTGAAGACTGATATGCTTTGTACGTATCTAAAACTCCTGTATAATGATTTAAATAATGTCATTAAATTATTACAGAATCGTGTTTATTTTTATGATATTATATATGGTCATATTCTTATCTTCTTTTTAGTAATATTTCATTGCTACTTTCTATTCGGGTGTTCATTACTTTATGTACTTATGCGTGTTTTGTCGAATAAATTCTTATTCATATTTTTAGGTTATAGCTACATAATTTAAATAATGGTATTAGTATAATATGTATCAGATTTATTCTTACAATTCATTTATATAATCATCCTTTAATGAATATCATGTAGAACAAATCACATCGCACCGTGGGGACGGTAAACCATACTTATGCACGAGCAACAATATCATTCCCATAATTATTGAATGGTATTATTGTGGATGATAGGATATCTCAGAATTAGTATCAGGTTATAATAATCATATATATTTATTCTTTACACCATTATACTCATCCAAGTAAGGTGGTGGTGGAAAATAGATTACACCACGGCATGGAGATGGTATTCTGTACGTACGCACGCGCGGTGATTTCGTTTTCCATAGAATGGATAGAAGGTGAAATAGGGTTGTTTCATATTTATAATAACATATAAGTATATTATTGATACTGATTTTATTACTTTATAATAAAACATATAAATAAGAGGAAGTAGAAGAAAAATAAATTTGAAAGAATCGGTAAAGGGTATTACCTCTTCTTCAACGCGCCTCTTCTGAACCTCCTCTCAGGGAACTAAAGTTGCTCTTTGAAGAATAACAGGACCTCTAGGATGTTTCTAGGGAAGTTTATAAGTTAAATTGATAGGGTTTTTACGATCATGAAGGCTCAAAATGTTGTGAGGAGGAGAGGGAGGAGATTCCCTTTTATAAGAGATGAGAGGGGCACTTTTGGTAACCTCTAAAATATTAATTTATAATAAACTCAAACCCCACTTAAAAACATCCAAAAATGACTCAAGTCCAAATATTATATGATATAGGGTGTTAATCTCATAAATAAATAAAATTTAGACATGTGGGGAATTTATTTTAAACCTTATCAACTTGATTTATCATTATTTAATCTATTTAATTTTATTTGTGGTAATAATATTATAAATATTAAATTGTAATAAATAATTACTTATGTGTTGTGAATTGTCCATAATTGGATACTTTATGACATTTTATATCATATAAATTTCAATTTATAATTTTCAAATATTTTTTGTGATTTTTAAACAATTTTATAATATGTTATTTTTATTAAATAACAATATTGTCAATTTTGGCACTATTCATTTATTTGACATTAAATAAAATAAACATAGAGGATATGTTTGAACTAAAAAATTTAATAGGGTTATAACATGTAATATTTATCTATAAAATTAGTGGAGTATATTAAATAGTTGATATAATATTTACATTAAAATTTTTAAAACCATTTATTTGATATTTCAATCAATAAAATAATTTCGACATCACTATTGTGTCATCATTAATGATAATTATTTAATACCTACAAATTATAAATAAATTAACATGATTTAGATAATTTTTTTAGATTTCTGGAGACTATTAATGTTTTATGTTTTATGAAGTTTATCACTACATTAAAATTATTACACTTATAAGATATAAGAGAGTGACATGTTGTCACTTTCTTTGTTTTAACAATAATTATATAATTTTCATGGTCATATGTCCATTAAATGAATCTATTCTGACCCTTACGTTACATGGGTCCACTTTTATTCATCTAATATAATTTTTTCAGGTGTTAGGGTAATTTTATAATCTTATTTTTACCCTTAATTACCCGATTTACCTTTAACTATAGTAAATAAAAATTACCGTAGTTACTATTCATAATACAAAAAAAAAGTAACATATTTACATAATTTTTACCCACTAAATCCAAATATGGAATCCATTTTTCAAAATTCAAAACACATAAGTTGCAGTATTTAATTTAAAATTAATCCTATTGTTAATAAAAGAGGTTTTAAAAGTTAAAACATTGTCAAAGATTGAAATGTTTTTACCTATGAATTCAAGGTAAAATTAATGGAACTGACATACATTATATTAAATGGTAAAAATATATTATATTTATACTTTAAAACCATTAAATTTTATCATTTAACCATATAAATTATCTGGATGAAAAAATTTATTTTTAAGAAAACTTTTGCATATTTTTACTATTCATCAAAATATGAAAGTTATCAGAAAAGTATCAAAAATTTATCCAATATAAATTATTATATTCTAATTCAAAGGAAGAAGTTTATTTTGTAAAATTGAACTTGTAAACTTGTTAAGAATTAGATTTAAAATGGGTGCGCCATCAAAAGGATGTAAAACTGCATTTTTTTGAAAAATATTTCTTTTATCCGAAAAATTGATTTTGTTTTAACATCTCATTATAAAAAATGTGTAAGATAAATTATAATGTTATAAAATTAAAAGTTTTGTTAATAATATTCATAATTTCTTGTTCATTATAATAATATATCATTTTTTAGTGAAACTTGGTATTGCGTACAATGCAAGCTATTGAGGAAGGCTGCTCCTGCATGTAATGAAAGCCAAGCTAGTGTTGTGTGTGGTGAAAGATTACTTTAGTGTTGATATTAATGTAAGATATATATATATATATATATATATTTCTCATAAGATCTCAGGGTGTTACAGTATACCTTGAGAGTGTCAAGCTAGGTGCACAGTAAGGACCATTGTCTTGTACCAAGTTAAGTTTGAGTCAGGCATGACACACATTTTTAGAGTTGTTTCCCATAGGTACATATCTTCTAGAACCACATAAAATTATAGTATCCAAATAGGGATGTATTTCATGGAATACCAACATAATATCTATCTTACCCAAATCATAGGATCTTGTTTTATAATTATACTCAAAGTCTATAATATGGTTATGTTCTCTAGATATGTTTTCTAAATCTAGTTTCTAAGGTTGTTACTAAACATCCTTTAATACCAACTGCAATGACCTAACCCTAGAAGCCCAGAGTTGGTGCCTTTATTAAATTAGAATGATTATAAGTAATAAAATCCATAAGGAAAAATCAGTTATCTAGTTTTTAAAAACTATATTACATACATGATACCTATTTTATAGTTTGAAAATAAAATAAAACATAAAACATAACAAATAAAAATAGACATCATCCTTGAAACTCATTCCAATAATTCATCTTCATATCCTAGGAAAGGAAACAAAATAAAGGTGAGCTCAAATTCTCAGTAATGGTAAGAGTACAACAGAAGAAGTAAGTAATTAATGATAATAATCAACATGAAAAGGTAAATAACTTAAAACACATTCCATTTATATTACTTGATAAGGAAAAATCAGTACCGCAAGGTAAGGAATTGAAACAAATTCCATTTAATTTATAAACTGATAATGAACTACATCTATAGATAATTTAATAAAAATATCGTGGATAAATAATAATTGAATCTAAAAGAGCCAAATTATTAATAATTGGAGTCCATTTTTTCTACGTACATGGTACCTTTACTGTGAATACCTTTCACAAGAGGATTTATACCATATCGGGTAAAAACTCATCTGATTGGCCAAATGATTCAACTCATGAAACTAATGATACATCGAGGGATTATCTATAACCAAGACCCAACCATGTTTTACCTATCCAAATAATTTCTCATATATTGAGAAATTTATTTAATTCAGGAACAATGTTCCTTATCAAATATCTGTATTGAATAAAAGATATAAATTTATCAATAGTTCCCTAGTTAATCAAATAACTCTCAAAGTGAACAATGTATGTAAAACAATTATATGGTTTAAGAAATAATAATATTCATTGAATGAGAATATTTATATTTAATAAAAAGTTTGATGTACAATAAAAATGATCATAATGAATTGATTATTTCAAGATAAAGTTAACAATCACAAAAGAAAGTGATATTGAAAAGATAACGTTTACCACATGGTAATTTTCAAGTTAAAACCCCTTGGATGAGGTAGTTCAAAGTGAAACTTAAAATAAAATTATAGTTACTCATCATATTAAATGAAAAATGGGTAGTAGATACACCACAAAAAAATATTTAAGTGGTGAATATGACATTTATTTCACATATTTAAAAAGTGAGATGAAAACCCCTTACCTTGCATTTCCTATTGGGTGAAAATACCTAAAATATTTTATAATGGTTTTAATAATGTTATTAACTTATAATAGAACAATAATAAAATTTATAATATCATATATTATCTTCTTATAATAGCTTGTTACCTGTTTGTTAGCAATCTTTGATTATTTTCACTATTTCGGGTGTCAATTGCCTAGTTTTTCAGGTATGTCTTGACTGGTTACTTGCTTTTCCTATTACTTAGATCATGATTTAATCATATAAATAATATAAACCATGAATTAATTGTTATATATATTCTTTATATATTCATTTATAATAATTCATAAAATTTGGAGATAGAAATTAAATGCACCATTCATAGAGACGGTGGGTCGTACATATGCAAGAACGCTACTTCCATTTCTTTATTGTATTAATAGAATGAAAAGTAAGTGATATATATATATATATGTGTGCATATTATAATTATAGTGTCATATTTATTTAACATATGGGACATATGTTTTTCAAAATAATCCTTAATACATTTAATGTATAGTGTGAATGAATCACATCGCTTTGAAGTGGCAGTAGTCCACATGCCCAAAAAAGATGTTATCGTATTCCCATAAAATATAAAGAATAAAGGTATGTGTTATAAAATAATTCTAGAATAAAAAATAAATTATATATATATATATATATATATATATTATTTACTTTAAATCCATTATTATTCCAACCTTGAAAGGTGGTAAATAGAATAAAGAATGACATCGGTTCATGAGGCAGTAGTCTGTCGTACACTACAACGATGATTGTATATCCCATTTGATGGATGTGTGTGATATTTTAATATGAAATATTAGAATAAAAACAACTCAGTATATTTATGATACTGATTTTATTATATAATAATGATATAAAAATAATCGAAGGGGTGGAGAACTAAATGATACTAAAGTGATCATTGAAGAACATTACCTCTTATTCGGGTAACGCTTTTTAGTTTATAACAAAAGACTTTCATGGATGGATGTATACCAACGTTGAGGCATTAAAATGATGTTATGGATGTTGGGTAGATATTTGGGTAGGTTTTGAATGATCCAAATGGATTTATAGGAGTGGATAAGTAGGAGGGGAAAGGGCCAATTAATAGTGGAGGAGGAGTGGCGTTCTTGTAAATATAAAAACTTAAACACTATTGAGAGATACCCATTACATATTCGACTCCAATAATGGTAAATATTATATTAAAAGGAATATATTTTGTATATATTCCATGAAAAATTATTTTTTACATGTTTCTAGGTCATTTTGTACCTTAAGTTTATGGCCAAGTCCCTTATTAAGCTAATTTTTCACTTTATCGATGTAATTAATTTTAATCAAATTAACTAATATTTTTGGTAAAAAAACAGTTGAACTTATTAGAAATTATAAATTATTATGATTAAAAATATGGAATCCATTTTTTGAAAGTTAAAATCACATAAGTGGAATAAATTAATTTAAATTTAATCCCGCAGACCGGACGACAAAGTAGTTTTTTAAAGTGAATATGTTCAATGGTTTACCGAGTTTTTATATAAATTTTAAATGTGAAATTTATTCCAATGTGTAAATACCCAAGCTTCCATGGTACATTTCCCTTTGAATAATGCAATAGCTTGCATTGTATGCAACTTCGAGATTCTAACACACCGCGACCAATCAAACTAGTTGTTATGGATAGTAATACCCTCTTTTTGAAATATTATAAATTTTATTTTTCAAAATGTAATTCATTTTTGAATTTGGAATATCGAAATTATCTTAGGGTGAATTTTCTGTATTTTTCTAAAAACTTTCAATTTTTTATTAATAGTGAAAAACACTACATTATTGGTTAAAACCGAATTTTTTATTTAAATAATTATTTATTTAAATTAAATTAAATTTAGGTCAAAATAGATACAAAATACATATATAAGTTAAATCTAATTCATTGGAGTCATTTTATAATAAGTTTATATATATATATAAATTTTATTGAACTTTTTACTGTCTTTTACCCACCTCCTAGGAGCATTTGCAAAAATTGCATAAAAAATAATTTTACCAATTCTATGAGTTGAATTTCAAAAATCTGAGAGACATGGTTAATATCAGTAAGTAAAAAAAAATTCAATAAGATGAAAATATTTTTTGGTGAATCGTAACTTTTTTCATTGATTTACCACGGTTAAAAAGTAAATAGGGTAATTAAGGGTAAAAATGATATTATAATTACCCTAACATGTGTCCTAATTCTATTGTATAAGTATAATTCCACCAAAAACAAACTTTGAAATAAAATATGATCCTATTTGGTCTATATGGATTAGATTAGGACATTTATTATTATTTTATTTAAAGAATAGTTAAAAGAGTTAAATTCAAAGTTTAATAACAAAACCATATTTAAGATAGGGTTACACATAATATAAATTCAACAATAAATATTCATTAGAAAAATAAAACAATTTCCTACATAATAGTATTTTATATATATTTTTTAAACAATAAATAATTTAATTTATTTATGACACAATGATGATGCGGTAACTACCTTATTAATGAAATATTAAAATAATTGATATTATAAATATGAACATATATGTAAATTGAGACTTACGATGAATTAAACCAATTTTATAGGTTAATATGACATGTTGGGGTGGGTTAAATAAATTTTATTCAAAGTGGTAAAGTTTTTACGGCTTTCAAAAAAATCAAATACTAAATACTGTCAAAATAGACATAATTGAGTTGTTAAAAATATTATATTATTAATTGATATAATAGTCCTACAAAACTAATGTTTTTCCAAAGGACATGTATATTGTTATATATATTAATAAATAACCACATGGGGTTTTCTTGTCATGTTATAATATGTTTATTATCCATATAATATAAAAATACCAAGAGACATGGTAAATAACAAACTATTTAACTAAGAGTTAAATCTAAACGATAAGGTTAATATGATGATAAAAACCAGTGTAAAACCAATTTTTTGAGAGGTTTTAGACCCATACCCACATTAGCCTTTAAATAATTTATTTTTTATCCATTATAAACCGAAAATTAATTTATTATAAAATAATATTTCAGACTTTTCCTAAAGTGACTCTCACCTCTCTTATAAAATGTCACTTCCTCTTCTCTTACTTTTACACCTCCAAAGGCTTTTATCTCGGCCAACCCAAACCCAAATATCCTCCCAGCTATCCTACATTAATCATAGATTCCTTCCTTTAGTCATAAATCCAACCAAAGGAGCCATTTTGATCAAATTAAAATGAAGAACTCGAAGAAGAGGTAAATATTTCATCACCCCTTTCAAGTTCTTTTCTTCTTCCACTTCCTCTTTCTTTGTTGTTTACATTTTAAAATAATGACTCTAGTATATTATATATACTATGATGTTATTATAAAAAATTTACAACCATATTCATTATTTTATCCATTCTATAAATGACAAAGTGACCATACGTGCGTACGTACGGATTACCATCTCCACGTCGTGGTGTATTTTGTTATTCAAACACTTCATCATTTGGATGGGTATAATAATGATTATAAATGAGTAAATAATAAATATAACATGATAATGATTCTATATATATGATATAACATCCAATTATATATTATTTTAATATCAAAAGTATGATATTGTCGCTCGTGCGTATGTACGGATTACCATCTCCATGAACATGATGAGATTCATTCCCCATCATAATCATTCAAGAATAATTTTCATTTTATGATTAAAAATAATGTTTATGAACATAAAATAATTCTGTATATGAATAAAATACATCATATCCATAAAAAAACATGGCTTACATAACAAATCATAGAAAGTAAAATGAATCAGTTAACACATCAAACGTTGATAATACTAAAATATTATTAACAAAGTAATATTAGAATATCATATATGATATCATAATTATATGGTTCTGGTATAATTTAATAACAATTATTTTACTATTATAATAGAGGTTAGCATACCCTCGACGAAGGAAAAGTACAAGGTAAGGGTTAATTTCACAATCTCTTTATTATCCGATGTCGTTTTTAAGTAAGTATCTACTAGGACCACTTTATCATCAACATACATGTTTCTTAAAAATGTATTTCAAAGAATTTTTACTATTTACAATACTATGGTTTAAAGTCATTTATACCCTTGTTTGTCTTTTTATAAAATATTTTGAAAGGAATCTTTCAGTCATTTTCCAAACAAGGTACTTTATAACATTTTCGACAAAATTAAGGTAAGAATGTTTTTTTAACTTACATGCTAAGTGCGGCTATTTTCTGCCATTATAACATCATCAAAGCTTCCCTTAAAATCTTATAAGAATATTTTCTAAATAAATGTTTTCTTTTATAATTACATGACTTTTAAATTATTTCAAAATAAAAAGAGATATTTCTCTAAAAACAGTTTTTATTTCATCTATGTCAACATCCATTAATGGATTTTAAGCTTATTTGATGTTGATTTATCATGATACAAAACTTCCATATTGTATTGAAGGTTTTGTGATATGTTTGACTATGGATGTTTTATTTTTACACCATTCATGGTTTATCGATAAAGTATTGACATTTCGTATGCTAGTTTTAATACGAATGGTTATGTTATGTTAAAACTTTTTTATATGAGGAATGAATTGGACTTAGTATGTGACTGGTGGAGACCACTATAGATCCTATATGCATTGGCAGGTCTCATGAGACAAACTCGTGTCTTGGCACAAGGCCTTAAAAAAATCTTTTTTGTAGTCTTGTCATAAATCCTTGACTATGTGGTTATGAAGTTTGACATTATGCATCCCATCATTACGAAAGTGGCTATTGATATTGCATGTGATTATTTGACTAGTAGAATATCCATGTGAATAAGTAAATGGAATTATTTGATTTTATCTTTTCTATATTATTATCAATTTAAAGGTTAAAAGGCTTTTTTAGTCTTATACATTGCATTAAATGTTTATGCTTATTTATGAAAGTTTCTGCTATATTGTTATCCTTACTGAGCATCTGATCTCACCCCTTTCTATGTTTAATTTTTCCCAAGATGCAAAGAAGTATATTATAACTGACCTGCAAGGATAATCTATGGGATATGAGTGTGTCCTATGGAGACTATGTTGTTGTAGTTTTTCATTTTATAATGTAATGTAAAACATATGAATGTATCAAGTATTTCCAAGGATACTAAACTAATTGGTCTTTAAAGACATGATCTTTTGTGATCATGACAATTTCAGGTAATAAGGCACTGACTATGGGTAACTAGGGTTGGGGAATTATAGTTGGTATCAAACAAAGTTTAGTACAAACCTTGGAATCTAGATTTATAAAAAATCTGATTAGAGTACATTACCATAAGATAGACTTTGAGGATTAATATAGAAGAACTTCCTAGAATTTTGGTACTATAGAGATTTTTTTATTTTTCTATGAAATAAATCCATGTATGGATACGATCAGGTAGAGGCGGATCTGGCACAGATGTACCTAGGGGTAAAACCCAAAAACACCGCTTTGATCTAGACTCGAATGGGAACTGGTGCATGAGAAAGTGCCTTACTGCACTCTTGGTTATGACACTCCCAGTGGATATGCTTATGATAATTCCAGTTTTCTTTACAAACCATTATGAAGAGTTTATGAGTATATACTTCCTTAAGGAAAAGATTTTTAGGATTGTGGATTATATACATAAACAATTCAATTTATGCTAACTGTTTTACATGTTTGGAATTATGTATTGTGATTCATAAACTAATATAGTGTATGCCATTCTTTATAAATGGCTCCTTGTGGAAGGAATGGAAACTGTATCAATGCACATAATCCATGTAGGTATTTCCCTCTAACTCAAGATAATTATAGTGGAGCTATTGAAGCAACTGGTGATGATTAGCTTATCACCATACTGGGACAACTCACTTAGGTAATGAATAATAACCTTACCCATACGGAGCACCCTGATCCACAACGTAGAGGATCAATGTTCGACCGCTTCATGAGGAAAAACCACCAACATTAAATGGGAGTAAAAAAACATTACCAGCTGGGCAATGGATAAATTCCTTAGAAAAAATATTTCATGCTTTGAGGAGTACCTAAAGGGAGAAAGTTTTCATTGCAGTTTATTGCCTCATGGGAGATGCAAATCAATGGTGGTCATTAATCCAAAACACAAAGGAATATGAAGAAGTATCAAACATGGAATGGAGGGAGTTAAAGATATTTTCTTGGACAAATACTTTCCTCGTGACCATCGAGCAGAAATGGAAATACAATTTCTAAGCCTGAGGAAAAAAGAGGATGAGAATGTTACAAAGTATGAGTATAACTTTACAAGGTTAGCAAGGCATGATACAGATTATATACGTAAGCCAAGAAGTAATATTTATTGTTTCTTTGATGGGTTAAAACCATTTCTCCATCAAACATTATTCTAACAATCCTTCTCATCATACAGAGATATTGTCTCATGTTCTATCAAGAGAGAAAAGGAATTCTCTAAGTCCTACGACTTTAAAGAAAAGAAAGAGATGAAGAGATCTTATGAACACTTTGGAAATGTAAATAAGGGGAAGAAGGGAAAAGTTGAATATCTATCCTACAGTAAATGTGGTAAAAAATACCCTAGTACTTGCCTGAAGGGAATTGGAGTCTATTACAAGGGTGGTGAAAAAGGCCACCAAGCTCATGATTTCAAGGGTAAGAAAGAGGCTGTCAATGTTGAATACTACAATTTTAGAGAAAGGGTACATTATGTAAATAAATGTCCTAAGAGCCAAGGAATCTTACCTTAGAAAAGGAAAAGGGATCAAGGCCAAGATTTATCTATCACTACTACTGAGGTTGAAGCTCTGAAAGACGTGGTGGTAAGTAATTTAATGGTTTTCTCAAGTTTAAAAATTGATTTATTTGATTCTGGATCATCGCATTGTTTCATATCTTCCCAGTTTTCTAAAAAAAATAGATATTTCCAATTTGATTTAATAAGGTATTTTACAGTCAAAACTCATAAGGGAAGTATCATTGCAACAATGTTTTGTGAATCAGTTCCCATTAAGACATATAAACATTATTTATCTACTGATCTCATTGTCATACCCATGATTTAGTTTGATATAATCCTCGGTATGGATTGGATTTCATACCATGATGTGAAAATTTATTATAAGAAGAATGAGGTTACAATTTCCGATGATGATAATGAGTACCTTATCTATAGAGAAGAAATGTCACCATCTGATTCTTATCAAGATCCACCCCCAGTAGCTCAACAAATTCAATTATTGGGGAGGAAAAGAATGAAATAACTATGGGTTAGTAAAGGAATGTTCAAATAGAGGACATACCTATTGCGGAATAATATGTTGATGTGTTTCCAGAAGATTTACCTAGACATCCTCTAGAATGAGAAATTGAGTTTTCCATTGATTTAATTCCTAGTTCAAGACCCATATCAAAGACCCCTTATAGAATGGCCACTGTGAAATTAGTGGAACTAAAGAAAAAACTAGAGGAATTGAGTAATAATGGATTTATTCACCCTAGTGTTTCTCAATGGGGATCCCCTGTCCTTTTTGTTAAAAAGAAAGACAGATCTATGAGGTTGTGCATTGACTACATGGAGATCAATGCTATAACAATAAAGAACAAGTATACCCTACCTGGAATTGGTGATTTATTCGACCAACTTCATGGAGCTCAATATTTTTCAAAGATTGACCTTCAATCTGGATATCATCAATTGTGTGTGAAGAAGGAAGGCATTCTGAAAACATCATTTTGAACCAGGTACGGGCATTATGAGTTTACAGTAATGCCTTTTGAATTGACTAATGCACCCTCTATTTTCATGGATATAATGAATCGAGTTTTCAAGGAATATCTTGATGAATTTGTAGTTGTATTTATTGATGATATCTTGGTATATTCCAAAAGCTACAAAGATCATGAAAATCACTTGCGCACCATTCTAAAACCCCTCATAAGAAATAAATTATACAGAATGTTTACAAGTGTGAATTCTGGATTAAGGAGATTTCTTTTCTTGGACATATTGTCTCTAATGATGAAATCTTCATTGATCCTTCTAAGACAAGATAAATCCAATAATGGCCATCACCGACGAGTATAATTGAGGTACGCAGTTGTATTGGTTTAGTAGGTTATTATTGGTGTTTTGTCTAGAATTTTTCTAAATTGGCAAACCCATTAACCAAGCTCATGCATAAAGGGGTTAAATTTGTTTAGACAAAAGAGTGCGAAGAATGTTTTGAAGAACTGAAGATAATATTATTCAATGCTCCTATATTAACTCTACCATCAGGGAATGATGGGTTGGTTATTTATAGTGATGAATCAAAGAAAGGACTTGGTTATATCCTTATGCAGAATGATAGGGTTATTGCCTATGCATCATGACAGCTAAAAATTCATGAGCAAAACAATCCTACTCATGATCTTGAGTTAGCAGCTATAATATTGGCTTTGAAGATATGGAGATATTATATCTATGTTAAAAAAATGTGGGATATATATCGATCATAAGAGTTTGAAGTATATTTTCTCATAGAAAGAATTGAACATGAGGAAAAGGATATGGATTGAACTACTCAAGGATTATGATTGCACAATACACTACCACTCAGGGAAGGTAAATAAGGTGGAAGATGCTTTGAGCATAAAGGATCATGGATTTTTGAACAAGATGAGAGTTAAAAGGGATCCAATTTGTATGGATCTAGTGAAAATGGATATGGGAATAATAATGGAAGGTGAAACATCAATATTTTTTCAAATGGATTCCAAACCATCATTACTAGAAAGGATAAAAAGTTCTCAGGCTGATGATGAGGAGTTTCAAAAAAAGTTAAAGCTGTGAACGATGGGAGATTTATCGACTTTATATATGAAGATGGGATTTTGAAATTTGGGAAGAGACATTGTGTTCCCGATATACCTAATCTAAAAAGTTAATTTCTAGATGATTCTCATAGCTTCAATTTCTCTATAGTCCCTGGTATCACCAAGATGTATTGAGATTTGAAGGAACATTTTTGGTGATACAACATAAAGAGGGAGATTGTTGATTTTGTGTCAAGATGTATGGTTTGTCAACCAGTGAAAGCTGTAAGGCAACATCCTGGAGGGGTCATACAACATATTCCCATACCTGAGTGGAAATGGGATAATATTACGATGGACTTTGTCATGGGGCTACCAAAGACTTCTAGAAGGAATGATGCAATATGGGTCATTGTTGAACGTCTAAAAAGACTATATATTAATGAAGTTGTAAGATTTCATGTAGTACCCTTATCAATTGTTTCTAATCATGATCCCCATTTTAGATAATGATTTTGGAAAAGTCTTTAGAAATACCTGGATATGGAACATCGTTTGAGCACTGCTTACCACCCTCAAACTGATGGACAATCATAATGGACTATTCAAACCTTAGAAGACATGTTGAGATCCTGCTCACATGACTTTCAAGGTACGTGGGATCAATATTTACCTCTGATGGAATTTTCCTATAAAAATAGATTCCATTAAAGTATTCAGATGGAACCATATGAAGCATTATATGGCAAGATATGTCTCACAACAACCCGTTGGGATTTTTTTGGTGAAAGAAAACTCATAGGCCAAGAACTTGTTGAAGAAACGATGTAAAATGTGAAGGTTATCCAAACCCACACCAATGCAGCTCAAAGTAGTCAGAAGAGCTATGCCGATAACCAAATGAATTATTTATAATTTCTTGTAGGAGGTAATGTTTTCTTGAAGGTATCTCTATGGAAGGGATTTATATGATTTGGTAAGAAGGGTAAATTAAGTCCTATTTACATCATAACTTTCGAAATTCTGGAATGAATTGGGGTTGTAGCTTACTATTTGGAAATGCCACCAAGTCTCTCCAAAGTTCACGATGTGTTCCACATATCACTGTTGAGAAAATACATTCCTGACCCAACGCATGTACTCACCTTTGAAAAAAGTAAACTGGAACCTGATATGTCTTATTGTGAAGAGCCTCTCAAGATTCCTGATACAAGAGAACAAGTGCTGAGAAACTGGACGACTCGTTTAGTAAAAGTACTATGGGGAAACCATAAGATGGAAGAGGCAATGTGGGAACCCGGGGAACTTATGATGAAGAACCACATGAATATTTTTATGCAGTAATATTCTCAAAATTTTGAGGACAAAATTATTTTAAGGAGGGGAGAATGTAACACCCCAAGCTTCCAGAGTACGTTTCCCTTTGAACAATGCAATAGCTTGCATTGTATGCAACTTCGAGATTCTAACACACTACGACCAATAAAACTAGTCGTTATGAATAGTAATACACACTTTTTGAACTTTTATAAATTTTATAAATTTTATTTTTCAAAATGGAATTTGTTTTTGAATTTAGAATACCACAATTATCTTAGGGTGAATTTTCTTGTATTTTTCTGAAAACTTTCAATTTTTAATGAATAGTGAAAAACAATACGTTATTGGTTAAAACCGAATTTTTTTATTTAAATAATTATTTATTTTATTTAAATTTATTTTAGTTAAAAATAGATACATAATACCTATATGAGTTCAATTTAATTCATTGGATTCATTTTATAATAAGTTTAGATTTATAAAAGTTTATTGACCTTTTTACCGTCTTTAACACACCTCCTAGGAGCATTTGTAAAATTGCATAAAACATAATTTTACCTCTTATGTGAGTTGAATTTAAAAATCATAGAGCCACATTTAATATTAGTAAGTAAAACTTGGTTCAATTAGATGAAAATTATTTTTGGTGAATAGAAATGTTATACTTTTATTTACCACGATTAAAAAGTAATTAGGGTAATTAAGGGTAAAAATGATAATATAATTACCCTAACACAAGTCCTAATTCTATTGGATAAGTATAATTAGACCAAAAAAAACCTTAGTAATAAAATATGATCCTCTTTTGTCTACTTGGATTACATTAGGACATTTATTATTATTTTATTTAAAGAATATTTATAAGAGTTAAATTCAAAGATTAATAACTAAACTATTGTTAATATAGGGTTACACACAATATAAATTAGTCTATAAATATTCATTATAAATCTAAAGATATTTCCTAAATAATGGTACTTTATTTATAATTTTTAGACATTATATTGTTTAATTTATTTATGACACAATGATGATGTAGTAATTACAATATTAATGAAATATTAAAATAATTGACATTATAAATATCCAAATAAATATAAATTGAGACTCATGATGAATTAAACTAATTTTCAAGGTTAATATGACATTTTAGGGTTTTTTAAATAAATATTATTATAGGTGATAAAGTTTTTATGGCTTTCAAAAAAATCAAATACTAAATAATGTCAAAATTGACATAATTGAGTTTTTAAAACAAATATTATATTATTAATTGATATAATACTCCGAAAAATCTAGGGATTTGCAAAAGGACTTAGATAAGGTTATATATATTAATAATGAACCACATTTGTTTTATTGAAATTTTATATTATGTTTATTAACCACATAATATAAAAATACAAAGAGACATGGTACATGACAAACTATTTAACTTAGAGTTAAATCTAAAAGATAAGGTTAATATGATGATCTAAACTAGTATAAAACCTATTGGTTGAGCGTTTTGAGACCCATACACAACTTAGACTTTAAATAATTCATTTTTGAGCCATTATAAACAGCGAATTATTTTATTATAAAATAATATTTCAAGCTTTTCCTAAAGTGTCCCTCACCTCTCTTATAAAAAGGCACTTCCCCTTATCTTAATTTCACACCTCCAAAAACTTTTGGCTCGGAAAATACCTAAAAACATATCCTCACAACATTCCTCCATTCATCATAGAGGACTTAATTTAATCATAAATCCAACCTAAGGCTCCCTTTTGATAAAATCAAAATGAAGAACCCGAAGTAGAGGTAAATATTTCATCACCCATTTCAAGTTCTTTTCTTATTCCACTTCCTCTTTATTTGTTGTTTCCATTCTAAAATAATAAATTCAGTATATTCTATATACTTTGGAGTTATTATAAAAAAATTTCAACCATATTCACTATTATATCCATCCAATAAATGACAAATTCACCATACGTGTGTACGTAGGGATTACCGTCTCCACGTCGTGGTGTAGTTTGTTATTAAAACACTTCATCATTTGGATGGGTATAATAATGAGTATAAATGGTGTAAATAATATATATAAAATGATAATTATTATATATATATGATATACCATCCAATTATATATGATTTTAATATAAAAAGAATGATATTGTTGCTCGTGTGTACGTACGGATTATTGTCTCCACAAACGCGATGAGATTCATTCCCCATCATAATCATTCAAGAATAATTTGCATTTTATGATTAAAAATAATTTTTATGAACATAATATTATTTTTTATATGAATCAAATACATCATATCAATAACAAACATGGCTTACGTAACAAAGCATACAAAGGGAAACAAATCAGTTAACACCCGAAAGGATGATAATACTAAAATATTATTAACAAAGTAATATTAGAAGATCATATATGATATAATATTTACTTATATGGTTCTTTTATAATTAAATAACAATGATTTAACTATAATACAGGAGGTTAACATATCCTTGACCAATGAAAAGTACAAGTTAAGGGTTAATTTTACAATCTCTTTATTATCCGAAGTTGTTTTTACTTAAGTATCTACTGGCACCACTTTATCATCCACATCCATGTTTCTAAATAATGTATTTCAAAACATTTTTAATATTTACTAGACTATGGGTTAAAGTCATTTATACCCTTGTTTGAATTTTTATAAAATGGTTTGAAAGGAATCTTTCAGTAGTTTTCCAAACTAGGTACTTTATGTCCTTTTCTACAAAATTAAGGTAAGAATGTTTTTTTAACTTATATAGAGGGTGAAGCTATTTTCCGCCATTATAACATCGTCAAAGATTCCCATACATGATTATAAGAATATTTTCAAAATAAATGTTTTCTGTTATAATTATATGACTTTTAAATGATTTCAAAATAGAAAGAGATGTTTCTCTAAAAAATGTTTCAATTTCATCTATGTCAACATCCTTTGATGGATTTTAGGATTATTTGATGTTGATTTATTATGATAGAAAAAATCCATATTGTATTGAAGGTTTTGTGATATGTTTCACTGTAGATGTGTTATTTTTACACTATTCATGTTTTATGGATAAATTATTGACATTTCTTATGCTATTTTTAATATGAATGTTTATGTTATGTTTAAACCTTTTCATATGAGGAATGAATTCGACTTATTAAGTGACGGGTGGAGCCAGTTATAGCTCCTCGATGCATCAGTAGGTCTCATGAGACAAAATAGTGTCTTGGAACAAGGAATTGAAAATATATTATTTGTAGTCTTGGCACAAGGCCTTAACTATGTGGTTATGAAGTGTGGAATTATGCATTCCATCATTATGAAAGTGGCTATTTATATTGCATGTGATTATTCGACTATTAGAATATCCATGTGAAAAAGAAAATTGAATTATTTGATTTTATCTTTTCCATATTATGGTTAATTTAAAGTTTAATAGGCTTTTGTTTTAGTCTTATACATTTTATTAAATTTTTATTCTTATTTATGATATTTTCCTCTATATTGCTATCCTTACTGAGTATCTAAGATAACCCATTTCTATGTTTTATTTTTCCCAGGATGCGTTGAAGTATATTATGACTGGCCTGCAGGGATAGTCTATGGGATATTAGTGTGGCCTATAAAGACTATGTTGTTTGAGTTTTTCATTTTATAATGTAATGTAAAACTTATGACTGTAGCTAGTATCTACAAGGATATTAAACTAATCGGCCTTTCGAGACTTGATCTTTTGTAAGCATGCCAATGTTATGTAATAATGCACCAACTCTGGGTAACTAGGGTTGTGGAATTATACAATGACCTAAATTGGTTTAAATAAAATAAATTTGATCTAATAATACTTTAAAACAAATAAAAAAATAATTTTACTATATAAATAATCTAGACGAAAATGAATTTTTCAATTAAAATCCATTATTGTTTACTATTCATCAAAAAATGTAACTTCTAAGAAAAATTTGAAAATTTCACCCTAATCTAATTATGATGCTCTAACTTATAAAATGAAGTTTATTTTGACATATGAATTTATTAAATTTTCAAAATTCATGTTTAAAATTGGTGGGTCATTGAAAGGCGGAAAAGCTACCTTAATAAAAATATATCTTTTATGCATAAAATTAGACTTGTTCTTATATTATGATTATAAAATATATTTGATGTATGTAAAAAATATTTTATTTAATATATAATATATATTCCGTTAATATCATTCACTAATTGTATTTAATTTAATTTAATATGATAAAATGACTTTCTGAGCATAAAAATAGTTTTTTATAAATAATTTCCATTTATATTCAATAGGTTCTTATATTCATTTCTAATTAATTTAAAAACAATGAATTAAAAAATTTATTTTAATAATTTATTTAATCTTATTCCAAAACATCAATTTCATGGCTATGATGTATCTTATTATATTAAATAATAATATCTTAATAATATATTTTTGTTCGGTAAAACTCGATCTTGAATGTAACAAAAAATACCAAAAAAGTTGTTCTAGTGTATAACACTATCTAACTCAGTGTTGAATTCATTACAAGCTATATAATAGATTTATTTAAAATATTAAATATATCCTAAATTCTCTATATGTTATATTCCTATCTACGCTTGGGGTTTCATTTCATACACACTATTAAATACAATGTTCTTACTTAAGATTTTATGGGTGTTACACAATGACTATATTGAATTTGTGTATTGTTAGTAACAAGTTAAAAATAATATATTTCAGAAATAATAAATAATGAAAGAAGAATATAATATATAACTAAAATATTCTATTATAAAAGCAATTATATGTAATATATTGTTATTAGAGAAAGAATTTAACTAAATATTGGAAGTTATACTTAATAAAAATGTATTGATAATATAAATAAGGAAATATATTAACAATCAACCCATATTTAATACTAGATAATAATAAGAATAAATTCATTCTATGATTAAGAATATATTTTACAAAAAAATCAATTTTTATATTTGATGCATTTTTATTTTAAGAAACTAAATATATCATATTTAAAAGATGATAAATTATATTTTTTATAATAATTATACATTTAAATTATTTTAATTTTTAATTGATAGGAAATAGGAACTTCAATAGTTAATATTTTAAAAAATTCATTTTCCTATAAAAACCCTTTTTCATGATATTTTAAATTTCCAATTAAAACATGATTTCCAAAATATTTTAATTTTAATATGAGAAAAAAGAATTGTATTTTTGGATTCGACATAAAAATATTTTATTAGGATGAAATTTTGGGATTTTTTGATATCATTGATTTTTAGGTAAATAGTGAAAAATATAGTTTTCACCAATACAATAGTGTTTATGAAATCATCATGATATAAGTATGACCTAAAAATTTATAAAAAAATAATCAATCAAAATTTATTGAAAGAGTAAAATGATTCATTTAAATAAACTATATTGAATTTATAAAACCTTTGTTGAAATTTTTTGAAATCAAATATTGTTTTATTCCAATAAAAAATATTTTTGGATTTTCTTTTAATTAAATATTTACATGGTGGATTTTGATTTTGGAATAATTTTAAATATAGATAAATATTATTTTTTACTAATAAACCAATTGATGTTATGAAAAGCAACAACATGGATACTTTTATCCTAAAAATAATTTTTCAGCTTACAAGTAAAATTTTTTTGAAATTTTTTTTTTACACCTTAAGTAAACTAACATCAAAATTAATTTTTCTCGGCCTTGAAAATTTTATTCGATAAAAATATTTTAATACTTTAAATTATCATTTTAAAATTTGGTAATAATTTTAATTTTAATCATATCCATTAAAATAAATTAATTGGGATAAAATAGAGTTACAATGGAAAAATTAAATTATGGTAAAAGATAAATCTAAGAATAAAGGGCCTAAAATTTCTCAAAACATACCAAAAAATGAGAGGTGAATACTTATCTTGACCCAATCCTCATAAAACTTCCATTACTATAAAATTTTGGTATCAAAATCCTTGAAAAGTGAATTTTCATTTTATATTATTACAAAAATGTCACTCCCTTCACTTATAAAAGGGGACCCCACCAAAACATTATATACATTCTAAAAATAAGAATTTACCTTAAAAATATTCCAATTTTACATACCATAGAGACTTACCCCAGGTTTTTAATCCCATTTATACAAGGAAAATTCATAAATCTGCCATTTCCTAGAGGTCCTCCAAGAGAAGGTTCAAATTCTCAATGTGGGTACAAATAACTTATTAACTTTTTTATTATATATATTTCACCTCCAAATATATTTGATCACTTTTAATTTAATTACATTATTATTGTTTCTATAATGAGATTTTATCATGTTATTGTTATAACCAATATTAACCCCACCTTCTTTCTTAGAAAAGTGAGAACAATGTTTGTGTGTGCGTGAGGATTTATTCCTCTACATAGCGATGTAGTTAAATTTTCATAAACACATTATATGGATATTTATAAATTTTATTTAAAGAATAAATATGATATTTATAACTTGTTTAATATTCTTAAAATATAAACCATTTTCTGCCTTTTTTCATTCTATGAAAAATGAAAAATGCCTAAGATGCATACTTAAAAACTACTACCTCCATGGTTGATGTGTTTTTTCTTCATCATAGCCTTTCATGGATAGTAAAAAAAATATAATAATATATATCTCGTATTAATTATTAATATATTTCATGAATAATATTTTTTAATTATAACAAAAAAAATTAATGATCATTATAAATTAACTCGTTGCTATCGGTAAATTACCCCAAACAAGATCATAATGGATTCTACTTTCACAAACCATACCCATTACATCCATGTAATATAAAAGAAACATAATAAATAATTTTAACACAAATATTATAATATATTTAATAACCTATAAATGATAAAAGTTTTAAAAACAAACAGAAAAGAACATCTCTATTATGAAACATTAATAAAACAAACTAAATTATTAAGATCTAATGATAAAAATACACTACAACTAGATAGTATATGTATAGAAAATAATTATAGATTAAGATTATAAATTTTAATGGATATTAATAATGTTTTAAAGTAACTGATTAGGAAAGTTTTATTTATTATAAGAGTGTTTAAAGATATTTTTCTAAACTGTGGAGTAAATGGTAAGGGTTATCATCATAATTTTCATCTTTGAGATATTTTTAGTATTCACCACTTCTTTTATTTTATGAGTTTTATATAATAACTATTTGACTGTTATATATTTATTATATCTATATTAATTCTACTTATTGTTTCATTTAAATTTCTCCCTTTCAAGATCCTATTATTTAAAAGTTACCAAAATCATAAGAGTTACTTTTCCAATATCACTCCCTTTCATTTGAGAAAATTTATCCTCCGTATCCATATTCATCCCCCCAACAATGTTATTATTTCTTATTGTCAAATAAAAATATATATTATTCATTTTGACCTTAATATTTTTCTTTATATCTTTTTAAATTAAATTTTCATTACTCTTTTGACTATGTGAGTTTTAATAAATATATTTTGAAATATTATTCACATTTATAGATTTTATCTTCACATCCAAATATGAAAATATTGTGTTTATTTATTTTCCAAATTCAAATTTTTAATATTTATATTTTTGAAATAATGTTTTAAAAAAGTTTTTATGGAAAAATTATTTATATTTATATTTAAAAGTTACTTTTAACTTCAGTTTTTTATTAACATTGACCTCATTTAAAAATTTTGTAAGGAATATCATTTTATTTTTTTCCATAAAAATGAATTTACCCATCATATTTGTTTGTTTTAATTTAGAAACATTACTCAATGTTTCAATTATTTTCTAAAGAGATTTATATTCCTTTTATTTTATAAAATTATTTCTAATATGGGGATAATAAATATAAATGATATTTCCATTTCTATCTCCACATAAATTTTTAATGCACTTTTAAAACAGTTTTTCATCTCTGCCAACATCCATTAATGCTTCTTATGTTTAGCAGGGAAATTATATAATGATATTATCCAAATTGTTTCTCAAGATGTCTTGTGATAATTTTATTTAATTTATCAACTATAGAAATTATTAATATCTCATAATTTTATTACTAAAATTGGATTTTTATTAATTTCAATGGAAATTTGATTATATATTTTATTGATCATTCAATGTAATAGAAAATAATTAGGCATTTGTAAGTGAAATGTGGGGTCCAAAATTATATATTTCTTGGATGCATCTATGGGCCTTATGAAAAAAAAATATGTTTTTGGTGTAAGCCTACCGATTTATTAATAATGCCTTAGTTATAATAATTATAATAAGAATAATGTCTTGGATGTGTTCACAATAGTAATAATAATGTCATGGTTATGGTAATACCAGTAAGAATAATGTATTTGTTGGTGTCATGGTGGTAAGAATGTTCCATTGACTATAGTCATGATGGTAAGTCTGATGTTTTAGATGAAGCTTTGATGGTAAGATTCATATGGTCGCCATTATAATTTGTTTCACTATGAATCTAGTTATAATCCTATATGTGATATATTTATTTCCATTATTATGATATATATTGATATATTATGCAATGAAGTTTTATTTGGCATAAATATGGTAATTTATGCTTCCCATACTATTTATTCCATACTTAATCTATGATAGCATCAACTGTATGCTACCCCTTACAGAGTATTTGAGCTCACCCATTTATTTTTTATCCTTTATTCATGGTGAAAATAAGGAATATTTAAATTAATTCAAGGATATTCTAAAATAAATAATAATTTTTTGAAGATGTTTTTAATTCCATGCATTAAATTATTCAATTTAATGTAGGAAACATGTATGTATCTAGTCTCCCAACACTGCTAAACTGTGCAATACTCTTTGATTTTATACATTGTATATTATATCAATTTAATAAATTAAACATAAGTTTTGATTTATTATAGTTAGGGTTGTTATGATTTTATTGTCTAGTTGTTAATTAATTAGTCACAGAGTTTGTCTCTCGATTTTTGGTGATCCAAAGTTTGAAGGTTTAGAACCTTTTTCTTAGTGAGTTTCTTCATCCTCTTGTTGATCCCTAGTGACGTTTTAAGACAGGTTGAAGGAATTTTTCACTAATATTCCTTGATCTATTGGTGTGGGTGATTTTATATGGATGATTATGGACTACTTGATGAAGTCATCTTACTTATTTTTTATTAAGGACTCAAGATTAGTATAGGTTTTATTAAGGAAGTGCTTGCAGGAGGAGGTGAGATTTAATGGGGTTCCAAAGATTATAGTCTTTGATCATGATCCTCACATCACCTAAAGGGTTTGGATATTTCTATAGTGTGATTTTGGTTCTCATTTTTTCCTTAGTAGTTATTTTCATCCAAAAACAAATGGTCAGATAGAGCAGACTATCTAGACTCTTGAGGATATTTTATTCACAAGTATTCTATATTTTTTAGGTTCACGGGTGAGGAACTTACACTTAGTGTAGTTTAATTATAATAATTATCATCTCTCTACCATTGGTATGGACCCATTTAATTTTTTTTATATCTTACCTTTATTGTACTCATTGTGTTGGACTAATGTCAAGGATTCATCAATTCTTAGACCAGAATTTGTATAGAACATAAAAAAGAAGCTTTAGGTTATTTGTGAGAAAATAAAGGAAGTAGAGGATAATCATAAGTTCTATATTGATCATATTATAAGGCCTAAAATATCAACATTGTATATCATGTGTTCTTGAAGATGTCTCCTCAACATGAGTAGTGATAGTTCGGTCATGGGAGTAATATCTCTCCCTTATTTATTGATCCATTATAGATGTTAGAGCATATTTGAGCTATTATGTATCAGTTAGAACTACCCCTCAAATATTTCCAATTTCATGATGTCTTTCATCTTTTGTAGCTGCTCTTGTTCCTTTATTATGATTATCAAGTCATCAATTAGTGTCAATTGGAAGTTATGAATGAAATGGACTTCAAATAGTGAACTGTTTAGATCATGGACTATCAAAAGTACTTACCTAATGGGTGTGTTATTCAATAGATTTTTATCTTGAAGATAAATGGTGATTTGGAGGAGAGAACATGGGAGTGAAAATCATAGATACAATCTTAATATCTAGATTTTTTTATGTATAATATTTCTTATTTTCTTTGTTTGACCTTTTCATGTTTTATGAGATAGTTTCGGATGTTTCATGTTTATACACTTTTCCCTAAGTTTTTGGTGGTGTTCTATTTTATATGTATCCTTAAGTGGTATCTCATGGGGTTTTAGTATGATCTAAATTACTCTTACCTTCTTGAGTTTGGTTTTATTTATAATGGTAAATAATTGTCTGAGAGGTACATGATATAAGGGTTTAGTTTTATGAACCCTTACCTTGGTGTTTTATTGGGTATTGGAGGTACTGATAAGTAGTTTAGAGGATTTATGTAAGTGATGATAGAGTTTATAGAAATATATAAGGCCACCACACTAGTGTAGTGTGCATGGTACTTATCATGGTGATGCTCTTTTGGGGATATGAAGGTGGAGTGACCATTTTGTGTTGATTGTTCTGAGGACTTATTAATTTTGGGGTGGTTGTGCATCATTTGGTGCATCATTGAAATAAAAATTCTCAATAAGGTGTATTTTATTGTATATTACTTATATGAGAAATAGAGAGGGCAGCCATACTATAGTGTAAATTGTGGTACCACAAGTGGGTTTGAGTGTTTCTCTATGGGAAATTAGGAGCATTGAAATTCCCTGTGAATTGGGAATGGTGGAATGTGAGTTCAAGGTGATGATGATCATACTATATAGGAGAAAATATAAATATTTATCAAACCACACATAAGTATTTGTCATGGTGGGTTAAAACAGGTAGACATTTTTTCCCTATTCTATGGTAAAAGATCATAGTGGGCTTCTGGGAACTAGAACATTCATGCCCCATGTTTTGGTGCACGGCATGGTACTAGTCAAATGAATTTAAAACTATTTTAAATGTGAATGAGAGTTTGGGGAATATACCAATTCAGTTTCTAAATAATGGAATCACCCTTTTACTAGAGTCTCCATGGTAATTTTTCATGCCTCTAGGTTGTGGGGGAGACCTTTCATACTTCCTTAATAAATAAAGGATAAATAATTCCTTAGTTTAATTTTCATTCTCTTCCTTCAAACCCTAGTCAATGTGCATACTTTCATTGAATTTATTAACACCTTGGATTTTCAAATAGAATTCTTAGGGATCATGGTACACTCTCTTCCCCTATACTCTAAATCTTCCATGTCCTCTATTTTATAGAGGTTCATTTTTCTAGATTTTACCAAGTTTGTAATATTTTTTTATCATTTATTGATAATGGTTTTTTGTTTATAGGTTCTAAGATGGTTTCCTTCGATTTTGGTGATGGTTGACCCTTGTTCATCAATTATTACTCAAAGAACATTGAACTGCTAACCGAAGTGTGGTATTAATTACTTCTCTCTTTTATGGATAAATTTTAAAGTATAACATGTTCTATATTTTTTTGGGTAAATGTTGGAATTAACCAAATGAATAGAATAATGGGAATCAATAATGAATTAGAAGGGATGTTGTGATCGCATGTGTTGAAGCTTTGTTGATAATTCCTATTGTATTTTTCTATATAATGTGCTATCCCATTTTTCAAATTTTTTTATATTTTTAATGGTTAATATTATTAAAATTTCATAGGAAATATAAATTTAGTAATTTTTAATTGATTAATTAAACAGGAATTATAATTTTTTTAATTATTTTCCACCAAAACTATTGAATATGAAATAATTTCATGACAGATGTTTATGGTTGGTTTATTGACTTTAATATCTAATATTGATAGGATTTTTTTTTTGAAACCCATTTTTTTTAATCAATTAATTCAAGAATGTAATGAAATAGTTTTTTTGTAGATAGTTTCTTGAGGATGAATGAACCCATTCTTGTTTGATAAAGGCTTTATTGCCTTGGAGTTATGGCCATTTTTTCCCCTTGAGTTTGTATATTTAAAATAATTTTTTCATGTATTTGTTCTTTAGGGTAGAAGATCTTTGTTCTGTTTGATGAGTGGGGTTTGGTTGAAAAAATGGTTGTGTGACTTATATTGATGCAGGGGTTTACTTATTGCCTTTTTTACTGAGTTGAGGGTTGATGGGAATATAAGGATCTAGATAATAGCGTGGATTTCCTTTTTTTATACTAATACATGAAGATTATTGATGGGTTTCTTGGGTATGGGTTGATATATGGAATAATCATCTTTCTTATTAATTTTTATTTTATTTTTATAGTTTGATTTTTTGATGGTTTCTTGATGTAATTCCCAACTTCTTATTGCAATTGGAATGTTCACTATGAGTGAATCCCCTTTGGGTAGCTTATGATAATTCCAATAGTACCAAGATTATGGAATGGTGAATGGAATTAATGATGAACTCATGGGATTGGTGTTGAAGATGAGAAATTAAATAAAATCATGGGATGGTTAAATGGAATGATCCATAAAGGATGGGATATAAATCTTAAATTTTTTAATGTGAATTATAAATCATGTTGTCTTATAGTTAATTAATTTAATTAAAAAAATGTGTAAATTTTATAATAATGAATAAATAGTAATTTATAATTAATAATAGTAAGTAGTTAATGATGGTGAATCTTGATGCTTGTGTTCTTGTATGGACTTTAGTTTCCAAGTCCATAGTAGAGTAAACCAGGTGTAATATGGAATGATAGTTGCAGTTTAGTCTATGTATAGTTAGTTTCACTTAGTGTGGTTGTGTGTGACATATATTCTTATATTATATGACATTATACTCTTCACCAACCAGGTCAGGAAATCATTTAACACCCAAACGATTTGTGTATAGATGTTTTCCTCAATATTCAGGTACGTAATGGAATGGGTAGCAGACTTCTCTCTCTTCCCCACTCTCCCTTAAACATTAAATGATGTGTAGATGTATCTAGAATATAATGAATTATGTTTTAGGGTACTTATATAAAAGGGTTTTGATGGATCACAGTTTTACAATAATTGTATGTTTGGGAAATAGTGGCTTGAGTTTATAGAATATACTTATATTAAATTTGTCATATCTATAGTTTCCCATTAGTGTACATGCAGAGGTTGTAGTGTCTTAAGCCCGAATTGCCTGAAAGCCTTCTTTTTTATTTTATTATGGATAATCCCCTTTTTAAGGGTTGAAGGGCAACCCGTACATGACCTGTAGGCCCAAGGCACAAGGCCCGACTGACTTGCAATACATGACCCGAAGGCCCAAAGGCATTCCATGCCCAATACATGACCCGTAGGCCCAACCCACTTGAATTGCCCCTCCCCAGCTTCTACGCCATTGATCACCTATCTCCCCACCTTGATTTGCTAATCAGCTAGCATTTCCCAATACAAAGCTGCACGGTGCCTGGTCCCGATGGCGGCTTCCATACCCTCTCATTCTTCCAATCTGGTTAGCTCTGTATCTGGTGGTTGTTACTCTTGTTACTCTGATCCACATATGGGGTCTGTTCTATGTGAATTTTGGCTACACCATGGTCTTTGTGGCCCAAATTCCATGTGGCCCGAAGTCCTTTGATGACTCGAAGGCCCTTGAGACCTGTAGGCCCAAACCGGTGGCCCAAAGGTCCAAATTGGGTGAATAGTTCCGGTTACTATAGTACCGAATAGTAACTGCTATAGTAAATGATACAGTACTGCTAAAATACTGCTACAGTACCCCCGGAAATTCTCCTTCACCCGGTTTTGAACTTGGGTCTCTTGGATGCCAAACAATAGCCCTTACCACTCAGGTATGAGCTCATCGGCTATAGAAATAGTGATTTTTGACCTACCCAAGACACAACCCAATTTTTTTTTTTGATTTTTTTTTGATTTTTTGGAAAAAAAATTTCTTGAACACTTGTCAATAAAATTTGAATAATATGTCATAAACCTATATACTTTCCCAAACCCCACTGAACGAAAACCTCTCCCCCACACTAACATGGATTCTATCCCTTCAAGCATATTATAACATAGTTAAATCAAAAAAAAGGGGTACCCAAAATGAAATCCATTCCCCCCACACATAAATTTCAAAAAAAATATGCGATGAAAATCCATGTTGATATTGGGTGGGAGAAGGTATTAGTCTTGTAGTATTGATATCAAATAAAAGGTTTTCATAGGCTCGAAGGGGCTTTAAAAAGGTGGATTATTGTAAGGGAAATGGGAGGCTATTTGGCTATTGCGATTAAAATGTGGTTCATAAAAAGCTTCTATCATATTAATGCTCACTAAAGTAGGAAATTCAACTCGAAGGTCCACAAACTCAACACTCACAAATTGGGGTAAAAAAGACACATTTTGAAAATATAGACATAGGTATCCTTGGAATGAAAGCAAATGGTATTCCTCACGGGTGGGGAAAATCATTTTCAAAATCAAAAATTGAGCATTAAAAATTTATTGGTTTTGAAACAATATTCTTTATCCAAATATTTGATGAAAAAACAAAATTTTCGAGATGAAACCATGTCTTTTAACTCCCCAAAATGGTTGGAAAATTTTTAAAAATTGGAAGGTGAGTAATCATGACTCTTGTTTTTTCATATTTTTTTGTTTGGGTTTTTTTAGTTTTTAATAAATAAACACCCTCATAAAAGAGAAAGAGAAAAATAAAGGGTTTGATAGAGAAAGTTGTAAAAAAATGAAAGACAGAGGAACAAGAACAAAGAGGTAGATGGAGGAAGCGTGACAGAGAGAGTTAAAGGGAAAGAGGTGCCCTCTGGTTTGGATTTGGTGGGTTTCCATCTGCATATAGTGGTGGGTTGACTGCAGAAGTTGGGTATCCAGTGGAATTCGATGTTGATCCAGGATTGTGGGATGTTACCTAAAAAAGAAAAATCATTATTCATCTAATGAAGAACTAAAAATAAATTAAAATTTCATAAATGTAAAAGAAAACATGGGTTTCCTCCCAAGAAGTGCTGCATTTATTAGTCTATAGCTAGACAGTTGTAGTGGAATACCCATATTCCGATGGTGGCCACCATATTTTCTCAACTCTAGAGTGCTTCCTGAAATACTTCTCCTTTGGGATGCCTGATTTTTCATTGGATAATTTGTCTCCTTCCTTGATTGTATGCTTGCAATTAAATGGAGGTGGAAAGAGAATATGACTATCCTCCCGTTGGTCTCCAATGTGAGGAATGATTTTATCCACAAAATGATGGTTTTCTATACTTGGAAACTCAGGAATATGTCTCAATTCTAATGGTCCATTTATGTAAGGATCAGATAACACAAAACCACAGTATGAGATCCCAATTTTTTTGACTCATTTATTTCATCACTTACGGATGTAGAGTAATGAGGATCAGTTGAGTCATAAGACTGAATAAAATTTTTAATATCCTTTATTTCAATGTTTCTCACCAAAGAATGGTCAATTTAAATATCACCAATGATCACTTTATTAATTAGGGAATAAATCTCACAACCTTCTCTCTCATTAGGAAAAGATAAACACATTTTTTTATGGTTAACCTCACATATAATAGAATTTTCAGAATCACGGATAGGAAATGATGAATGTTAGATAAACTGATCTGAATCAACAAATGTGCATTCTAGTTCATTTTCCTCCTTATCATCCAAGATGGAGAAGTAGAGGTTATAGGCAAGATGAGATTCTAAAGATTTTTCAAGATCCTTTAGATTAATGGAGTTTGCATTTGTAATGTCAACATAAACTTCTCTATTTATGAATTGGTTAATGAGGATGTAATATTCACAAACTCCTCTATCATTAGAATAAGAAGGACATGATGGATTGGGATTCAACACACTCTCAGAGTGAGTTTCAGAAGAATGGATAGAGAATGCAGATTCATTCTTTGGTGGGTATCACGTGGACTGAAAAATACTAAACTTCACCAGTTGGTCACCAAATTGCATGGATAAGATGCCAACATGGTCATCAATTTCGGTTTTAGATGTCATAAGGAAACGTATTCCTAAAATCAGAGGAGATTGTCAAGAATTTGTCTCACCTTGTATGTCAAGGACATAGAAGTCAGCTGGGAAGATAAGATCATTGACTCGGACAAGGACATCCTCAATTATACCCTTAGGATTAGCAGTGCTTTGATTGGATAATTTAATGAAAACACCCATTGGACGTAAGGGGCCTAGACCAAGGTTGGAAAAGATTGATTTGGGAATGCAATTAATTGAGGATCCTAGGTATATGAGTGCATCATCAAATTTGGAACTTCAAATTTGGTATGGAACCGTAAAGGTCCCTCGATCTTTGCACTTTATGGGAATAGACTACTAGGTGGAAACATTTTCAAAGGTCCTAAGTTTCCTCTTATGGGTGCACAATTCCTTAAGAAATTTGGCATATTTAGGGATTTATTTAATGGAATCTAAGAGGGGAATTTTAACTTCAACACATCTAAACATGTCGAGCATTTCAGGATCAGGTTTAAATGACTTATTTGTCTTAGATACAGCTTTTGGAAAAGTAATTGGATTCCTAAGTGGAATGGAAGGAGCTGAGGGAATGGGTTCAGATTCCTTTTCAAGTTTATTTTTCTTTTCATTTTATTGGTCAACATTTAAAGGGGGTTGGAGGACTTATCTTGAGGCATAGCAGTTTCCTTCCTCGATCTAAGTCCAATTGAACTTACATTACTCTTGGGGTTGGGTAATGGTTGAGCTGGAAGTTGGGAAGAATTGGACGGTTGTTGCTGACTAAGGTGGGATAAAAGTTGACCAATTTGGGTTTCAATACATTTGAGGCTAGAACAGGTGAAGAAGGCAAGATCTTCAACTGCACTTTCCCATGGTTGCTTGGAAGAATAGGCTTTTCCCGGATTGGGATTACCTTTATTTTGTTACATGGGAAAGTGATTGTATTGGTTTTGGAATTGGGAAGGCTCACTTGGATAGTGGAATCCAGGAGGAGGATTGTTCCTTTATTGTTGAGGAACAAAAGGATAAGGTTGTTGGAAGTTACCAACACCTTGACCATATTGGAACTGGTTTGAGTTTTTATGAGGGAATTGAGGGGGATGAGAGACAGAATTACCATACCTCAGTCATTAGTTATAGGAAGAAGAGAAGGGCTCAGAGTGAGGTTGGTTGAAGTTTCTAATGAACTGGCCTGATTGCTGAGGGTTGGAGTTTCTCTGAGCATATGATGCATTGATCTCCATTGGTCCAGATGAATTGGATTGATCCTCTTGAATTTGTTGACATGTGTTAGTTGGATGAGATGGAGAGTTGCATATTCCACAGTTTTTGACAAGTCCAGGAAACATTGATTTTGGAGAAGATGAATTTAGGGCTTTGGATGCCATAGCTAGTTGTCTCACAAGACCTGTAAGTTCACTCATACATTCGGTCATCTTGTTCAAATCTAGGGATTTATTATCTTGGTCTTGTTTGACATGAGCATGTGCTCGAGTATGGAATTGTTGTGTGTTTGTATCCAGGTTTCTTATGAGCTTTCTTGTAGCTATAGGAGTTTTATCAACAAGAGAACCACCACTTGTGACATCAATGAGGGTTCTCTACATATCCAATAACCCATCATTGAAGTATTGGAGCAAGATTTGGTTAGGTATTTGGTGGTGTAGGTAGGTTTCAACAAGATTTTTAAACCTCTCACAGTACTCATGAAGTGATTCATTTGGGAATTGATGAATACCACTTATTTCCTTTCGGATAGAAGCAATACGAGAAGT
Organism: Viscum album; assembly: GCA_963277665.1. Lineage (NCBI taxonomy): Eukaryota > Viridiplantae > Streptophyta > Magnoliopsida > Santalales > Viscaceae > Viscum > Viscum album. The sequence goes on from OY728125.1 coordinate 157,424,798, forward strand.
AGGAAAGAATTTATCTAAAAATAGTCGATTCATGTCATTCCATGTGGTTATGGAACTAGGAGGGAGGTAGTAAATCCATGACTTGGTAGTTTCATCTAGGGAGAAAGGGAATTCTTTGAGTTTGATTTTTTTTCTCAGAAACCCCTTGAGGCTTTATTGTAGAGCACACCACTTTGAACTCTTTAAGGTGGATATGTGGATCCTCACTGGCTAGCCCATGGAAATGAAGAAGAAGATGAATCAAACCTGATTTGAGTTCAAAGTCATCTTCTATGTTCAAGTATTGAATACCAAGAGGTTGGTAATTAATATCAGGGGTAGCAAGTTCTTTAAGTGTTTTTTCCCTAGGATTAGCCATATCTAATTCAATTGGTTGGGAAAGGGGAGGTTCTTGAATGAGTTGATTATCTATTTTGTTCCTCCTAAGTTGGCGAAGTGTTCGCTTAATTTCGGGGTCAAAAAAATCTGAGGGATTGTTTGGGAGGCTATGGGGTATTCAGAGAGATTTGGAAGAAATATTAAGAAAAATTTTTTCTTTGTGTTTTTTGTTTATTATTTTTATGAGGAAGGTGGGTTTTTCTTTGTGTTTTTTTCAATTTTGTTTTAATTTTTTTTTTTGGTTTTTATACAATAACCAGAAACTAATGACAACTTAGAGAACCATCCCTAGAAACGATTCCATTTGAAAAGCATGGTTGATTATTGCCTATCGACCGGTCAAAGTTCCGATGCTCTTCTAATGTGTATATCAGCACTCAGGTCGAAACCTCGACAATGATACTTTTTTTTAGTCAGTTCTTTTTAGTTATTTGTATTATGATTGGGGGGTTTGTTTGTAGAGAATATGAAATAATTAATGGATGATGTTTGATTTAAAAAATTAATCAATGTTGGGGTGAGTTCATTATTGGGGATATAATCTTATAATATCCTTGAGCTTTCTTTATATTGTATTAAATTAATACCCACTCCAGAAGATGATTTTGGTCAGAATTCCCAAGTGTTAAAGCTTTAATCCAAGACATATCCTAACTTAAGGTTCTAATAATTACCATGACCTATTTATGGTAGTGTATTTTTTGTTACAATAATCCATGTAATCCAAATATTAAACAAAATATGGCATTAATCCATGACATATAAAGTTCAACATACACAATATTAACTCAAACAATACTCATCGAGCAAAGGATCTCAATCAATTAATATCCCAAAATTATAACTCACCCCAATGGTAGATTTACTCAGAAATTTAAATTATTAGTAATCTGGTTATAATTATTATGATGATAAATTAAGAAGATAATAAAAATAAAGGGATAAGAAAAGAGCGGTGCGTCGAACACACACACAAATGAAGAAGGTAATTAAATACTGACTTTAGATTGAATGAGAAAGCAAAAGAAGGGAAGGGGATTAAAATGTATTTAAACTATTTTAATAACATTAATATTAAACAATAGAAGGTGGATGATAATAAGTGATATTGAATAATAAACTTGCACTAAAACATAATTATAAAGAAAGACTTACAAGATAACAAAAATGAAGAACACAAAAGTAAATGAAAACAAAGAGAGTAGGAAAGGTCCCTAAAGTAAAAACATGAGTATGGAAGGTCCTTCGAAGCTTTTGGAAATGCTTTGGTCGTTCCAATATGTTCTCCTCTCTTCTGAAATGGCAACTCTTTACAAGGATAGTAGGGTGATTTATTTATATCCCAATGTTGTGGGCTATTTGCATTCCAAAACTGCCCCTTCACTTGCATCGCCAATTTGATAAATTAGACATCCGAATATCGAGATATGATCTTCTTACAAGTTGTAGATAAATATCTTCTCTGTCCACTCTGAAATTTGGTGGCCATTGGACTTAAGGATCCAATGTTATGGCTGATTTATTAAAAAAAGTTAATATGTACAATTCGATGTAATATTTTGAAGAACAAAATGTAAATGGGTTTTTGAATAGGAATATGCCTTCAAATAAGAATTATTTAAAAAAAAAGGTCTCTGACTATATATTTTATTTCAAACTGCAATATCTTAGCTTGAGTTGATGATTACATCATGAGATATGTCAGGCATAGTTTCCGAATTTTAATTCCCGGCAAGAATTGTGGGATGGACTTAAAAGCATTAGTTGGGACCCTTGTTCATGGAGTTAGGACCTAAAATTTTCATCCATTACTACATGAAATTTTATCTGAATTTATTAGGTTATTAATGAATTTTCAATCCTCTATTGAGCCCAGTAATTCAATCTTCATGGATGGTCCAGTTTCCTTATAGATTATGTGGGCCTTCTTGTGTGGTCTATATGAGCCTTCAAATGGAAGAATTAGACCATGATCCCTTCTAATGAAATGTTGGAAATGGAATTAGGAATCCTAAAAACAAGAACCACACAATTTGGATTAGTATGGTGATATTTATAAACAAAATAGTAAACCGACTCAATTGGACTACTTCTAAAAATGCTCAAAAATTATACTTAGTATTAAAACGTTAATATTTCACAAAAATTATGCACATTTCATATAAAATAAGTAGAGGGAGTATATAATAAGTAATTAAAATATTAATAAAATCACCCATCAATACATATAAGCCTTGATTCCCCACTAACGACGCCACCCCAAGGGTTTCACAGGGGGAAGAATCACCTCGTCACCGTAACCAATCATTTTGGGGGAATCTATTTATAACAGTCCAATGTATTGGTTCCCTAAAACAAGGATGTAGGGAATGTGGGGGGTCATTCCAATGGATATCGCCACTATGGAGCCACCTAGGAGGGATCCCAGCCATCCAATCTGACGATTCTAACTAGTTCCATATGTCAACTAGCAGTCCAGACATATTCAGGCTCTATTGGCCCCATCCTAGAACATTTGAACCAATGTTTGGGGTAGGACACAAACACTGCTCGACATGAGGCCTCTCCATCAGCTCTAGTGGCACCTTACACCACCATTTCACCTCATCCTTCCATCCTGACCACCATACGGGGACCTTTCTTCACCTCATTGGGATTCATACCCCAACTTCCCACCATGAAGGTTTGTTTGACACTCCCCATTATGGGTGCCACTCGTAACCATCATGGTCCAACCCCTGGGGAAAAATTTATATGTAGGGGTCCTCCTAAAAACACCACCAACTGATACAGAGGTCCTCCTCATGTTGAATACTTCCCATACCCCAAAGATGCATCCTAAGGTAGGAGTGTCAACAATCATCATGGGGGTCATACCTACAACACTTACCATGGAACATGTTGAAGGAATCACTAAAAACCTAAAGGCTTCACATTCAGATAACTCACATTCCACATGTAAAATAATGAGGCAAATTTCACAACACTATAGACCTCTCAGATTATAATGGGAAGGAGATCTCGATGTAAACCCCTCTGCCCCCACTATTATAATTGGAGGAAGAATCTTGTCGAACAAGGCTAACAATCCTTAAAAATGAGGTCTATAAGGACTCTAGATCTCTATTTATGTACATTAATATGTAAGTGGTTATATACTCCTTTGATGGACTCATAATGAAACTGGATCTACCACTATAAGCTTCCCTCCTCTCAACTTCCACCTTAGAGGCTGAAGAGACATTGGGGTCTGAATTGGAACCCTTATATGATGGTGAGGAATTCACTGGGCCATAAATCCATGATGTCTTTATTGATCAATAGGGTGTGCAGACACCCCATCATATGTGGATATAGTTATCAAGCTATCTCTACCTCCATAAGACACTACGAAATTCTAGGGATGATTGACACGTATGAAGCCCCCTCTACTAGAGGATCAGAAATGGTACATGTCCTTGTCACTACCACCCTCATTTTCATAGAAGATAATGATTAGGTATTGGGTTGATAAGGAACCAAAATCCCTTCTAGGTAATGAGAAATGGGAAAACTTCTAGGAGTTCATGGACACCTTCTAACTATCAGTTATGTTTTGGCCTCTAACAACCCTACGTTTCACCACACTAAAATTCCATATCTAGGACCAGGTGGGCTACTTCTTTCAGAATATCAAGGTCAAATACAATAGACTCTGGGATCATTGGATAGCCTTCCCAAAAATCCTTTAGAATATCAATTCCATCAATAAACAGTGGTAGAGGGTTGATATTGTAGTGATTTTGGTGTCTCCTCTCCCTCATTCATGTGAATACAACCAAACGTTTCAATTGATATACATCAGGAGCCTCACTATGATCTGACGAATCATGCATGAGGAATCCGACCATGTTCAGATCATATGTTGTGGGAAGTATGTTTTCAAGCACTTTAGTACCCTTACCAAGAAACAATCGGACCATCAGGTTGTCCAGCTCGTTGATAATGAATTCGTACATTAATCACCACCCTGAAAATCATCACAATATATTCCATGGATGATTAGAGAAATTAGGTTGACAAAATAGGATGTGATGGAGATAACCCACCCCAAGGGGAGATGAACATTCATTAATATTCTACATTTGATACCTAAACTTATTATTAGAGTTAGTCATTGGACCTCATCAACACCCTCAATGGGTTGTTGTCACCTTTAGATATGTATCTCAATAAAGTCAAGGTAGGTTCTGAACTCGCTGGTCAATCAAAGGTCATTATAGAGACCAATTTAGATGCTAGTTTATCGACATTTATTCAGGATCATGAGGACTACAAGAGGTTCACAACTAATCTCATCACCGAACAACACCCAGGGTGAGACAATGTTAGAGAAGACCCCATCCCTCCATCTAATAATCCATTTATCCTTGGCCATGAACCCAAATATTGGTAAGGAATTCCTTCACATACAATCAAGGTAGATGTTGGTGGCCCTAGAATTTGGGAACGATATGACCCACATACCCTATTATAATAATGTGAGTTCCCTCCTTGGTACCATGATTTCTATACCTCCAGATCCAATATATCATTCATGTATTTGGTGACTACCAATCCTCACCAAGATAACATTATATTCTTTCTCATCACCTTTCTTGAGGCTCTCTAAATACAAAAAGTGTTAATTTAACATAAAGGGAAGTCGTGCTTAGAATGGGTGTACCATGTTTCCATTCCCCTAGAATTTAGTAATTTGATATTTTATCCATTCAATGATATGGGTGATCCACTACAATACCTGGCCCACTTTGACTCATAATTTAGCCTAATTATAGGGACCACAGAGTATAAAGATGATGATAAACCTTATTATTTTTTTTCAAAAATTGAAATGAACAACCATCATTTTTTATAGAAAATTATCCATATGATCTTTCACTTGTTGGGAGATCTTAGTATGTAGTTATTCTACCAGTTCAGCTCCACCATGCACAAGAATAATATTATTTTCTTCTATAAATGAAAGTAGATAACCAATGTGGAATTTTCTAACTTCATTTTCTAGTGTAAGGGACTCACATAATCCCTTGATATGCATATTTCTCAGGAACAGTTGTTGATGATGTGCATAGTGAATAGAAAATATGATTTAGTCACTAAAATCATCTTTCTAATATATCTGAGTGGGTTTCTATAGTTCTTAAAATAAGACCAGCCTCTGGAAAAAGCTTTATAGTGGACCAAAAAATGGTCATGTTCATTACCACTTCCATATCCTTTGAAAAATTAAATAAAGGAAGAAAAATTCAATGTTGTCTAAGTGTAGTCCCCAAAAAAAGTCCACTTTTTGGTACCCATGTTGGATCGACCTCATCAACCATAACCTCATGGACCGTAGTATTTTCATGAACAGCCTCTCTTTCAAAATTATACCTGATCCCCCAATCAGGGATAGCTAGCCAAAGTTCCATTCATGTAATGGAAAAAAAGACCCACTCTTCAAGGATGCACAAGTCCTTGGGTACTTCATCAATTCCCTGGAAAAGGACATTATTAAACTTCCAAAATATCGGATATTTGAGGAATCAAACCTCACTAATCGTTCCAACTACTACCAATACCTCAGGATCCTCAGGAACACCATCAAGGAGCATTTCATATTTAAATATTGGATCTAAGACCAAATGTATTGTGGACTCGTCAAATTTTTTGATGTCCCAACATAAGTATCACATGAATCTATTGACTACAATAGCATTAATGAAGACTCTGGTGAATGGAAAAAGGCTCAGCATCAGGGTATACAGAAGTACAATGACTAGATAGCCTATAAGGTGTGTTACACAATTCCATGGAATAATTTTTTCCAACTTAAGAAAACCAGTACAACTTTTGGTTTCCAATCCCACTCTGAACACCTCATTAGTATTGTGGAATTCCAAGTCTTGATAAATAGGTGTTGATGATGTCAGAGAAATCGGAATCCCCCATTGGTGCTAAAATTATTCTATGCCTTCAGTGAATTTATACCACCTAAATTGGGAGATACCACCGTGGTTCATCCAATATTTTAATACTCCACCAATGAATAATATGAATATGATTCCACGTATGTTGTCAGGTTAGTGGATCATTGCACAACACTTAGTAATAAATAATATAGCAACCAACCTCAAAGTAGCTCTGGTAGAAACCATCAAAGGATATATAGGTACCATGATTATAAGAAAGGTATCCAAGTTAGTACTTCACAAGAGAACATTAATTCCATTGAGAATAGACAATAATCATTATATAGGGCTCAATAGGCACAACCTTATTAGGACACTTCATCAGGGGTGCCTCTATATCCAATTATGTTGGTTGATCATGTGTATCTACCACAACAATATTTTACATAGTTATAAACATCTAGGGACCAACTTTAACAAACTAATGATCCTCCTAAACCATCTTGATAGTAGTTTAAAATGACCAAAACTGGCCAGGCCTCAGTGCCTCAGTGCCTCAGCCAATGCCACCTACTCTGCTCCCTATTAAAGAGTGACCCTTGGAAAGTATAAGCATTTACTTTTAATAAATACTTTATGTGATGAAGCACCTCTAAATTCTACTAGTAAGACTCTATATCCTCAACACACTCCACCCATAAAAAGAGATGTGTTAGGCCCTAATTGAGGACTTGAATATCCCTCTATAGTTTGAGACTACCGTAGTTACTGATGAAGCCTACTATACAAAGGAATCTAATCGGGAAGAGTGTCGATACAAAATTTCCTTCTCTAAAGATGATGAGGGTGCCACTATCCAGCGGCACAGTCATCTGCTATATATCACATGCTAGTTCAATGGAATGGAAATTTTACACCTCTTAGTGGATATTGGATATGAGATCAATCTCATCCCGACCTGGTTATTCCATAAGATGGAAGAAAAACTGACTCCATATAACCTGGTAATTCAGAGGTATGCCAAGATCAAGTAGAAATTGCATTACAAGAATTTAGTTGAAGAAACAATTTAGAGGCCAAGTATCAAACAATGAGTTTTGGGGATCCTTACAGGATGCAACCTACACTTTTCTATTAGGAAGGATCTAGATCTACCTGCATGCAGTGGTCCCCTCTTAGTATCATCAGTGCATCAAGTACTCCCATAATTGTGGATTGGAGGTACTTCAGGGTGATGATTCCCACTTTCACTCCTATTAAACCCACTACATTAATGTTGGGTACCACATAAAAGAGGTAAATCAGATTCAGACTGATGGTATTGATCTTATCAATGCCCCAAATTCTTTTATGGCCACCTTATTGGATACTTGGGTATATTTGAGAGATACATTCATTATTCCAACTCATTGGTTGGTTCCCTTGACCTTATACCTTGGAATTTTCTTCATCATCTCCAAGAAAAAGGAGTTACTACAGATCACATAATACTCCTACACAAGTCATGTTCAACCCATACCAGAAATATAAACTCATGTGGAATATTGAGTAATACACCCCATGTTCATTGATCCATGACACCACCACGTGTTCTAAAAGGAAGAGTTGACTTAGTTAAAATCCACTCAACTTCATAGCTTCAATTTCAAAGGTGGGTCTCATATTTAGAAACCATGTGGAATTGAGTAATAAACATTTAATGGAATGGTCTTCATGAAGAAAAATCTCATGGCAAGGGTTCCACCACTACTACTACCACTACTAGGTATATAGATCCAAAGGATTCACCTCCCTTCATTTAAAATTTTATTTTGGATTGAGAGGAGGATTTTAAAGATTCCCCTCTATCATTTTAAGAGGGTTTCGCCAATTAAGTCAATGAGTTGACCCAGGGGAATCTTGGTATAGAGGAAGATCTAAGGCTAATGATGATTAGTTTTGTCATTACTTTAAAGGATAAGAAATTTTGTATGGGTTTCTTGAAATAGATCCACAATATGTCATCTTGGTACGAAAGGGAGATACCAGGGCTTGATACCTAGGTGGAATTTCATTACCTTGGACTTCCAACGAGCTACCATGGTTTCAAAAAACCTCCCAAGAAGATGAAGGCTTTCCATGGTAACATGGTCAAGGATGAATTTGAAAATAAAATTAAAGAAAAATTTATTAGGGAGGTTTATTTCCCCAAGTGGATGGCTAACATTGTCTTAGTTAGGAAGAGGAGTGGGTAGATTAAAGTCAGCATCGACTTCTAAAACTACAGCTGCCACTTCCTAAAGGGTGATTTAACCTTTCTAGTAATGGGGATATTGATCGATGTGATATCCAATTTTCATTCCCTCTCATTCATGGATGGGTATTTTGGGTATCACCATATATTGATGTACCCCATGGATGAGGAGGCGACCGATTTCGAAGCACCATAAGAAACCATATTCTATCGAGTGATTTAATTCAGGTTGAATAATGTTAAAGCTACCTACCATCATTCCATTCACTACATATTTAAACTATTCATTAAGGACATTAGTAGAGTTAAATCTCTCAAGCTCTAGGACTATAGTAAGGATCTTGAGAAAGTGTTCGACCTCCTTCACTCCCATCACCTGGAAACAAACCCCTTGAAGTGTGTATTTGGGGTTACCTATAGAAAATTATTTTAGCTTAGTTTTCAAATATATATAAATTGAGATCAATATGGTTAAGATCATCACTTTTATAAATATACCTTCTCCAAGAAACATTTGGGAGCTATGGGGCCTCCAAGGCCACATGGCCTGTATCCATCAATTCATTGAAAATTTGGCCAGAAAGTGTAATACGTTTTAGAGATTCGTGAAGAAAGTCACTATCTTCTATTGTGATAAAGATTATCAAACATCATTCAAGGAAATTAAGTTGTTTTCTTCCATCCTCTAGTATTTATTTCACCCATCCTTAAGAAACCTCTCATCTTTTATATGACCTCTATAGAACGGTCCCTTGGAACCCTCCTAGATTAGAAGAATAATGAGGGTATTGAAAAAATCATGTATTATCTTAGCCGTATTATCCTTAAAATGGAAATTATGTATCCACCTATCAGTAAGAGTTTCCTCACAATGGTATTTGAAATTCATAAGTTACAAGACTAATTGAACCTCCGTGAGATACAAGTGGTATCCCACATCAATCCACTAAAGTACATTCTCAACCACCCCATGTTGACAAGCCAAATGGTGCGTTAGGAAGTAAGTTTCTAGAAGTTAGAAAAAAGGCTTGTCCCTCTAAAGGCTATCAATGGGAAACCAATGGTATATTTATTTGTTGTGCATCCAACCCCTAAGGAAATTCCCTTGGATGTTGATTTACCAAACAAATCCATCCTATCTATTGATTAGGTTTTGTTGTGTTAGAAGATATATTTTTATGGTTCCACCCATAGAAAAACTGTGATAAGTCTCAACAACCCCAAACTCAATAGATTGGGCCTTAAGATTTTATTCATCAGTCCCACACAAGTCGACTTGTCATACTCATTCCTGTTGTTGTAAGGTTTCACCAACAACAAGGTTGAGCACTAATCTCTTATGATTAGCCATGCATTGTCCCTCAAGATCGATGTACCCCTTGTATAAGTTAAGGTGGATTCTGAGATAGTCCTCAAAAAGTTAAATAGTGACTATGTCATTAGGAAATAAGAACTTGTTCCCTTACTAGATAAGACTCATGAGTTGATGGCCCAGTTCCCTTCCCAGCAAGAGGTAACACATGTTCCCTAATCACATAATCACCAAGTGGATGCATTGGTTTTCCTTACCTCATTAAATTTAGATAAAAACTAATAAAAAATAGTAATTCATGTGGTACATCAAAGGGTCATCTCCCTCATCCCTTATTATGATGAAGATCAGTAGGTAAATCATTTTATGGTTGGAACTTCTGCGAAAGGGACCTCAAATGACCTCAAAGTCGAAGAAACACCTAATTGGATTACTCCCTTGGATTAGTTCATCCAACATGCAATTATCATTACAAACTGAGCCAAGTGTACGTAGATCCATTGACACTTAGCATAATTTATCATTCAAGATGGACTCAACCTTGAGCAGACCCTCTATAGGTGTTGATTCGATGGGATCCTCCAATGTTGAATCTGTGGGAATGAGATACCAGATGTTCTGAAAGTGGTCCATTCTGGTTCATGTGGGTCCCATAAAGTGGGATTGAATATTTCTCACTAGATCTATTTTTTGGGTTAATTTTTAACCTCCATGCTTCATGACTTCATTGAATTCACCAAGAGGTGTCATGCATGCTAGATCCATTCCAAATTCATGCATTAGCCACTAGAGCTTATTCTTACCACCAAGTACACTTAGGAATTTTTTATATGGGGACTTGATGTTTGTTCCCCTAAAAACCATCAACATATCAATAATGAAGGTTCTTTTTGACTACCACATACTTATTTTCAAAGTGGGAGGAGGCCATCTCCCTAAATGAGGTCAATTCCCAGTCTGGGATTGAGTTTGTGAAATTCAACATCATCCATTGGTTTGGTATTCCTCACACTATTATCAAATACAAAAAAACTAAATTTTAAGCCTCTGATATAAATAATTTGTATTAAAAGTAAAAAAATTTGTCCAATCACACCTCCTGGTATCATGAACATTCAAATGGGAAGATCAAGGTGTTCAACAAAACCCTCTCTAACATCCTTTGAAATTTGGTAAGAAATAACCAGAATATTTAGCCTAGGAAGATCCCTAATTCCCTATAGAAATATTGTATGATGACTAGAAATTCTACCCAGGAGACCCCATACTCAATGTTGAATGAAACAGAGGAAATTGTTCTGATATAGGTTCAATTTTCATCACTCCAAATGGTCGTTTACAATCAGAAGATGATGGATTTGAGAGTAGAAGTCAGTTTGGATGAATTGAAATCCCTTGAAGAAAATAAGATCTAGGAATTTGATAATCTAGAAATTAATTAGAACTAGGTGATATGATCATTCAATAAAATGGTCCACCTCTTCCCCTTCCATCTGGGTGATATCTTATTGGATCTTATAATTCCCATGATACCTAGAAATAACCAATTGAAACTAGAACCCAATTGGGTTGACCTTACATTATTTATAAGGTCTAATCCAATGGTGCATACTCATTAATCACCATGGAGGGGTAGAACATCACACCTACAACCAATTTTATGTAACTTAAGCAGTACTTTAATTGAGTATCATAGTTTGAGCTATATGACTTTAAACTATAAAGCACCACATCCACAGCACATAACATTAAACTGTAACCTTACCCTATGAAATAAATATGGGATGCGTCAAATGATGGATTTAGGATGGTCCAAGTTTGAGTTATATACATTTAAAGTATAAATAACTATTTCCTCTTCACATTATGTTAAACTATATCCTTTCCCTATGTAATAAACATGAGATGCCACATATTAAAAATATTGGATGATTCAAGTTTGACAAGTATGACTTTAAACTAAAAATCCCTCCCATCCTCCGCACATGAAGCTAAATTGTATCCTTAACCCCCTTAATAAATATGGATTGACTCAAATGATAAATATAAGATGATTCAATTTCCACACAGGAGATTATAGCACCATTACTACATTGGTTTCCTACTGCACCGCATTATAGAACTTCATTTTGCTTGATTCATAGTTTTTTGGGATACATAGTGACACCTAAAACCTTGTCTTTGGTCCCAAACATAAATTCACACCATAGGATGAGACCATCTTTTCTATCATTAGGCCCACATAGACCTTGTTCATGATCAGTGTATTACTTATGGATTGTGATGTCACTCCACCATCACTATGGTTCCACATATCACTATGGCACAAAACCATATGACATAATCCTAAATATATGATGTTAAAGTATAGTATTCCCTATGTGAAAATCATATGATGCCACTTATTCTAAACATTAGATTCCATGGGCATCAAGTATAAGATTCCTAATGTAATGATCATGAGACAAACCCCAAATATGCCCCATTGGACTCCTCATCAGTTGTAATCCCCAGTCATATTCCTTAGCCCACTAGTGGGTTAAGAAGACCCCATATATGTCCCCACTAATCCCAATAAGTCCCAATTGGAATCCTCCTAAAGTGTAATCCCCAATCATACTCCCATGATCTAACAGTAGGTTGAGATAACCTCACGACCCTACATGATGAGGAAACAATAGAAATCCCTCCTATTAAATCCCAAATATGTCCCCATTAGTCCCAAGAACCCCACCCCCTGAGGGAGTAAAAAAAAGATATATAGCTCAATGCATAATCCCCATACCCCATATATTTGTTTATGATTTTAAAATATGGTCATACCCCATGAAATGACCATGGATTCCCTATATAGTAAGAATAGGATTGCTCATGTGATAATAAAAGATGCCTAATGTGAGAAAAATCTGACGATACACTCATCCTATGGTGGATTCCAGAAATAGGACCATAATCTCACCATATTTTCTCCTAAATATAAATGGGAGAACCTAATACAATCCCTCCATGTTCAAAGCTATATGACCTTAAAATTCCACAACCACATTTCCTAACCTTATGAAATTAAACTATAGGTTAAACATATTTTCCACATGATGTTAAATTGTATGGTCCAAATACATTTTTCAAAAGTTAAAAATATGTTAGGACTTGATCTCCCACTCAATATGACACCCTCATTTCTAGTGTTGGTCACCCACCACACTATTTTTTGAAACTACTTGTGGCTTGATTTTCTACTTTGTGGGATATTTAACGATGCTTGAATCTCATATCTTGGTCCTAGCCTAACCACCAACTTATTTTTTGGTCTTTATCTTTGATAAAATTCTCAATCCTCACATGTTGATATAATCAAAAAGTGAATTCAAGTGCATGTTGGAATAACTCCTAGAGTATTTAAATCCCTCTAGAAATCCTAACATTCCCACTTCTATACTTTATGCCTTCCTCAGTTTGGATCCTTATTACCCTTGAAATCTGAATAGACCTCCTAATAGAATGAGTGTATGGACACACTAGTTCAAATAATATCCATGGAACACACATTGAAGTGTCCATATAGATAAATGATGGGTCTTGTGTTTTGAACATGTTCAACAGTCGATCCCCCATTTTTTCACCCTATCCTTGACTGGTGTGGTTTTGGAACTTTTGATTTTACCTTTCTAAATTTTTGTTCCTTTCCCATTGGGAACCCCTTTTCATGGTCAAAATATTATAAGTCATGATTTACCTTCATTTCCATCCTCTTTATTCTGGTGGAGTTTCAATACCCTTGTGTTATTCACCCGTGTGTTTGTACACATGACCAAGCATGTCGGCATCGTTTGAGATTTCCCAAGTTTTATTCCTTTCCCCTTATCTTTATCTCCCTTGAAACATAGTAAATTCCCTAATAATACTATTTAATCACACTAAGTATGGATCATAGGGGGATTATGAGTCATGGTGGAGTCCTCTATAAACATGATTGATATGCACATGCCTTCTATAAAAAGAATATTGTTCTTCTATGGTCAAACTCCACAATAATAAACTAGGATCCCTGGTCTTGGAATATTGAACCTAAAAAGTGTGTAAATTTTCAAATATAGGATTTTTGTAGCACCTGGCCTCCTTCACCCTCACTTCACATCGGGTTTCTTCTATTTTGTGCAACAGAAACACCCTCAGGACACAAAACCCCTCTGGTCCAAGCATTGGGATATTAAAATATGCATGGATTTAGACAAAGATGTTTTAGGTGGAATCAAGTATAATTTGGTTCTATCTTCACGTTAGTTTATTAACCCTTCATTCCACACTAATCCCCTTGAGACACAACACCCCCTTTTTAGTCTACTCATCATGACCTTAAATAGTTAGCAAGCCTGTAGTCCAAGACTCATTACTATAAATTGGAAGCATCCCTCATTTTGTTCTTATATGTATAACCTTAAACCATATATCTAGGTTATTTATGTGACATATTAATCTATAAATTCTTCTTTTTCATCATCACCCAAGAGGATATCCCCTGTTCCGATGATGGTCTACAAGCACACCTCTTTTTAAAACGATGTGTGGATTTATTCCAAATTACATGGGATATATTGATTCATAAACCCCGTGTATTTATCCCAAATAAAAATAAAACCATTACATGATACTATCCTCATTAACATTTGTCCCCTTGTAACTCTATTAATGACAGATTTTATAGTGAATGGATGCAAAAACCATCTAACTTGTCCTGAAATGGTCTAATATCTACAACCTTAAACTAAAACCCATGGTCCCAGAATCAAGACCTTAAACTATATGAAACCCACCTTAGGACTATTTTTTTAGTCAAAGGTAATCCTTGTAATCAATTCAAATTGGGATGGAATATCTGTAAATCTACGTGAATCCTCCTAGAGTACCACCAAAAAATCCAATTTCTATGACCTTAAACTAATAGCATTCATATTATAAGCATAAAGACATTAAAATATATACTATTATCCCCCCATGTCCCCAAATATGCATTTATTTTTCCTCACCTCTGGTGATTCGGAAAATAATTCCCTTTTATTTCTTCATATACTCACTTGAGAGGACTGCTCCCATATGGCATTAGTTTCCTACATTTCCATGTTATAGAACTACATGTAGATTAATTCCCTAATTAGTGAGATATATTGTGGTACCTAGATCTCATATCTTGGGACTAGGTAAAAATATTCACTCTACCTTCACCCTATTTTGGAGCACCTCGCTTCATACTGGGCCTTATCACCCTCACACATACTAAGGCACTATGATTATTAGGTGATGGAAATCCACACATTATGACATTAAACAATGTGAAACCTTGTGTGGTATTAGGTTTCCTAAAACCTCACTTAAATATGGTATTATAATGTTCCCCCACCACATAATATTCTTCAAATGGTAAAAACATTATGAAATTAATCTAGAATCCCTATTCCAAGCATCATGATATTAAATTTTGTGTATTTGTCTACATATATTCCCCTAAATATGTACAAATATGGTCCAATTAGCATGCCCTTAAACTACATAAGGTGAGAGGAACATATGTATTTCATATTGAAAACCCATATGGGAAATCTAAGAAAAAATCAGACTTTCACCCTCTGGGTCTCTCCTATGACCTGGGAAAAAAATTCAAGCATGAAAAAAAGAGGGAAAAGTCAGTATGACTCGCTACTGAGCCCTAGAGAAATCCGGGTTAATATTTCTAGATCCACTTGTTTATGAAACAATTAGTGTAAAATTGTATCTCCCCATTCATCATGAGATATCATCCCTTGTGTTCCATTTTTTCTGCATCTTACTACCTTGATGGAGTGTATTTTCATTCATATTGGTTCCCTTATCCTACTCATATAATGATAAATTATTATACGTATGTCTTAACCATATAAATCTAAATAGTAAAAAACCATGGTCAAAGCTATGAGAACTTAAAATACAAAAACAATCCCTCACCATGTGATCTTAAACTGTGTGTTTTACATCCTTTTCAAAAGACATTAAACTTTAATCCTTTCATTAACATTTTACAACATAGAAGTATAAATTATTTTAGACCCTCACCTGAGAGGACCAATCCCCACTTTTATGTTGGTCACCTGCCGCACCACTTGAGTTTCTTAACCATCTCTTTGAAAACAATACGATGCTCCCCTTAGAGGTGATTCTTGATTTTTCTTAGACCAATACTCCAACCCAATGTATTCAAACAATAGTGTTGTAATCCCAATACTTTTTAACTCAATATGAAAATTTACTCAATTCTTCCCAATGTTTTTTGTCTTCCTTGATTTGATTCTCCATCATTTTTTACATTAGAATAGACCCCCCAAACAGTGATGGTGACTAGAAAAAATAGCTCAACTCTCTTCTCAGAACACACACTAAAATAATTTCGATGAAAATTTGATAGGTCATTTATTTGGGAACATGTTTAATGTTTGAACCTCATTTTTATTTACCCACCTTTAGTACTACAATAATGGAATATTCATTTCAAAAATGTTCAATAGTTATCCTATATCAGTCTATCTCCCCCTTTTTCTGAATATTGTATGTCTCAATTCACAACTTTCATCCCCCCCCCTTATTTGAGTATAATTCAATTCCCTTAGTGTTACCTCTCTTGTGAACCTATTCACATTGGGGAAGTAAGTCGGTGGGGTAGGTTTATCCTCTCAAACCAAGGAATCCTTGGTTAGGACACCTTAGTGGTGAATGGATCATTTAAACATTACCTTTCCTGATACTCTCATATAAGAAATATTTCTTCTATTTATCTCTTTTTTCTCACATTGATCATGACTCGCTTGGGCTTAGAGGTTTATGGCTGATTGTATTTATTTTATGATTGAGATAAAACAAAATAAGATATATTATTTTGTGGAATTGAAATAAAACACTTCTAATCCCTTATTGTGGAGTTTCATACATATATTAGATCCCCTCATTTATTTAAAGAAAAGGAGTACCCCTAAAACTTGGATTAGGCCAGGGACTACTCCAATCCAATTGACCTCTACTGAGTGGCCTCAAGGTTCTACCACCACATATCCATCATTTTTTATTCCTCTTAATAAATAGGGAAAACTATATTGGATCATATCTACAGTTAGCCTTGTCAATCAATATACTTCACCACCAAGTAGGTTGTTTCCACTACTTCTACCTCAGTCACCACCAGTTGTGCCCTCATATGATTGATCATATCTCCCCTATTTGTGATGATATGATCATGTTATAATATCTAACACTCTAGGTAAGAAATATCCTACCTGGCATCCTAGAGTGCCTTGGTTCCATTGTATTTCCCTCATACCAAGTGGTGTCCAGATCTTTTCACTCCTCACACACCTGTTTAGTGAGGAATTCCTATTCCAGAGCATGAGGATCATAGGAGTATACACTCCCAGTCCCTTGTCTCACAGTATAGTGACTGAGATACCCTATCCAACTTATAAAATTGGTCCATGAGGTGTGGGTGGTGAAGCTATACATTCTCCTTTATTCTTTGTTTTGAAAAACCAAATTCTCCTCATCCCTGTCAGATCTAGAATCCTTGAAGTCCTTAGGAAACGTGGGCTTGTACTCAGGGAAGTATTTCAGCACATAGGACATAGGTTCATCTATAATAATCTTATCAGATAGGTTAGGCTCAACATCTATAATATAGTTGACCATATCAAACAATTTTCCTATATCAAAGGCTTTTTTACCTCCTCATGTACCTCTAGGGTAGGATCTATCACCATAGCTTCCAAATTCACCATTATTGAGCACATAAATTCAACCACATATTTTTTAGGAACCTCTGATATAGGATCAACCACCATAGACTCCTTGATCACCTCATTTTAGGGAATAACCTTGGCATCCCCGGTTGAGACCACTTCTTTTTCCATCTCTACCTCAATTATAGCCTCTTTCAATACAAGCATTACCACTGGAAGTTGGGCCCCTAACATGATATATACTATAATTAAAAAATAATGTTAGCAGAACTGAACTTTTAAAAGTAAAAGAAAAAGGAAATTATAAAAGGGGTAAAGGATTTACAAGAGTTATAAACATCGTCTATAAGTTTAGTGATATTCACTGGAAGACCTGATAATGATGACACATCTATTGTGGATGAATCCATTCCCACCAGAAGAGCCTCTATAGCCAAGCACATTGGCTCTAATTAAAGGAATCCAACAATCCAGAACAACAATGAGAATAAAAATACATAGACTAAATAGTGAAAATATAGTATTAAATATTATAATGTTGCATTTGGTGTGGGTGAGCCTCCACTACATCCACGAGAAGATCCTAGATGATAGATGGTTGGATGCATGTGGCCGTAATTCAAGGGGAGGTGTCGCACCTACCCATTCAAGGTATATATATTTATCATCATCCTACAAATATCAATCACATATATATCCCTCTTTGTATTAGTTAATCCCTACACAGACCAATAGAAATAGGTTAATAAACCCGAGGGAAAAAAATTGGTGTAGACCAACAAATGTCTTAGAAGTTTACCCAATCGGTAGTAGAATTTTCTCCCTATGTAGATCATAAGAAAGAATCAATTCCCTATGATTCCTCCTCAAATAACCCATATTGACATGTCTAGCCAACAACTAGTTGATCCCAAATCGGTCTAAAGGGGAAATAATTCTTGTCAGTTCCCTCACCCAATTCTTCTGGGGGAGTGCCACACCATGAGATTCGATCATGTACTCTATATTTTGAAGGTATTTATCCACTTCATATTTGGATGTTTGGAAGTCAGAAATGATATGACCCAACCAAGGTAGTTTAATCCCCTTATCCAGAAGAATTATCCATATTTCATGGAGGGATGTAAGTTGTATGAAGGTATCCATGCTCCTCTAGACAATGTGGAGGATGGTTTCATCAGGGATATCTAAATGGAACAACCACTTCCCTAGGGCCACAACTTGAAACCTCAAGACCACCCTGTATGATTGACATTCCCCCAAAGTCATTTTTCTAGGATCCTTAGGCTTTCCACTTTTCCCCAATCTAAATTCATAACTACCGATCCTCTTGTCAAGATGACTCTTCCTCCTCATTGTTTTCCCCTAGTCATAACACTCCCCCAACCCCATGGCTACCAGAATCCCTCTTCAATATCAGCCAAAAAAACTAGGTCCCTTAACATATTTTTAGGGTACACACTCTACTAGCTTTTTTCATACTTGTGTAAGAGCCCATAGGGGGTGTTGGATAGTGGAAACTTATTCCTCCCCCTTCATCTCACATAAGCATAAAACATATTTTCTAGAGGATTGGAGGATGGAATTTTAATCACACACTAGTATAGAACTTAGGGGTCATCCTCTAGATGCAATCTAATTAGTGGAAAAGCCAATACATGGAATATGGTTTGAAAACAACATTATAATCCATCCTTACCACAAGAAATCCACCTTGAAATGATATGAGACTCACCTTATTCTCCAATAACTTGATGATTTCATTTATAACCATCCCCATTGGGATGAGGAATAGATTAAATATGATGTTCTTTTCTTTCTTAGCCTGTGTGATCACACTAATCTACCCCAACAATAGAAGAAAGATCTTGAAAATATTTAATAATGATATTCATAAGTTCGTATTGGGGGTGGGTTTATGGGGTTAGGTTACTTGTACCCCCCCCCCATATCTTTGGTAACCCATCCATATAAGAAATTGAATGGGTGAAAATGAAAAGAGGGTTCGTTGTCTATCTCATGATCCATAATGCCTTGTATAACTTTTCCATAACTAACATCAGAAAGTTTATGTGATACCGTGTTTCCATCACTACTACCATGATGAGTTTTCTTGGCCAAACCCCTATATTTTCAATATATATAGGGAGTATCCACCCACAAATGAGAGTCAGGATAAACCCCACCAACCAAACCTTGATAGAAAATTGCTTCACACTATACCCCCATATATTTCATTGGATCGCCTCCAAAATCCTCCAATTAAAGTGATCCTTCCCTCACTACAACACCTTTGATAACTATCAAAACATCCTTAGTATCCTCTCTATGGATTTATTCAAAACATATCCAAACCAGTTATTGAAGGGGTTATATTTCATCAATGGATTTAAATCTTTCTCCCCTTGCACCAAGCATAGTAAAACCCTTGTTTATTCCAACATTTGTTCATGGTCATCCCATATTTCCTCTATAGGGAGAAATTAATTATATATTTCCCATAATATAGGGATACTAGTAATTTTTTGGAGATCCCAGAATTTAATATTGACCTCCTTGTAAAATAGGTGAAAATTATTAGTCCCTAGTGTCCACCTACTCAGCAATTCAAGTATGATATCCCGATAGCAGTAGACATGGAAATGTGAGGTCTATACCACTTCATAAAACCCCACATAATTCAATTATTCTTCAAAATCATAACATGATAGAAACATCCAATATTCCTAGACCCATCCATCCATGAAATTTACACACTAGTATAGATCCCACTCCTCTATCCATCCTTAAAGATGGTAAACCCAAACATTCCGTAAAAATATTTTCATATTGAGGGGGGTTGTCTCTTTAGTAATAAACTACCATTTATGGTTTTCACAGGGTTTCATAGGATATTTACTGTGATCAAGTTTTATTCCTTCACATAGTGATAGGATGGAGCCTTGTTACAACTATACATCATCGGGGAACTTTCAAACCGGTAGGTGACATGTCTCGGTCAACATTGGTGATGAAAACATCATCCCTAAGTCTAAATCCATATAGCAGCAACCCCTTTCATAAAAGATAATTCTGTTTTGTTTCTATTATAAATTTAGTATGGGTGTCATAATTCATTGTGTAAGAAAAGCTATCCCTGATTGTAATGTTCTGACCCATCTCTTTCCTTTAGGTAATGATAGTTTCTACACCTTCAAACACCATCTCAAGAGCCTTGGAAAATTTTTGATGTCTGTTTGAAAAATATGGTTTATAGAGGTATATTATCAAGAACTTTTATGTGCATTAGGTGATATCCTTGGAGAATATTTGTTCATAGAAAAATAATGTTTTGTGGGAACTAAGGATTTGGGTCTCAAAATGCTCACAAAGGTGTTGAATTTTGTTAAAATATAGAATCGATCAATCTTATGAGAATAAATTGTGGACCCTATGGATGCCCTCACCCTATTTATAGGAAAATGGGGAGCCATGTTTCTTTAGTTTTGGCACCCATACAGATGGTTTTTTGTGATTTAATCTCAAAATGGGACCCTAATCTCCAGCAAAAGCTCCCATTCTGAGGGGGGAATTTTTTGTCACTAAGGAAACACTTGTTGTGGGAAATGTCAAAAAATTAATGAATGGTTAGAGGTGAATTTATGATGAAACAGAAATAAAATCCAATTAAGGGTTTGGGTTCATTAAATTTTAGACATTATGAAAGGAAAACTAATTTCAAAGTTCATTTAAGTTCCATGGATGCTCACCCTATGTGAATGTTGGTGAGTTCTTCATAGCATATTTCTTCTTGCAAAGCTTTCTAACCTCTGTGAATAATGTTCAGTTCCAAAAAACATCTCTTCCCACCCTCGCAACACCTATAAATTCATCCCATAACTTAAACCTTAAGTGGATAAAAACATTCTAATTTGACTATAATATACAAATTCATGAAAATTTATCCTTCATTATCTAAAGAATATAATGATCCCTACATGTATCCATATTTTTCAAGAAATCACCCATGATTTCTTAAAAATCAAATACCATATTAGAGATGAATTTCATGATGGTTCATGACCTTCTCAATAGTGGAAAACCTCTCTCAATTATTAGGGATTCAAGAAATAATTATCCATAATGAGACCTTCCCCATGGGATCCAATACATTACCCCAGGTAAGGGGTAACTTATTTCATGAAACATTTACCCTTGTGAATCCCCTGACCTTTGTGAAACCTACTAACATCATGAAACTCACCTGGAAGGTCCCTACTTGATTCATCTTTTTATAAATTCCACATTTGAGTGACTAGTGACCCTATACCTATTAAAACATAGTTTATTCATGCCCTAAAATATTGTATAACTGGTATCATCAAACATCATATCCACTCTCTTCACTCCAAGTGGGCCCTACAAAGCTATATCGCCTATTAATCCTAAGAATAGGTACCCCCAATTTCAAGACCCCCACTTGTAACTTCACCATTGAAGTGTTTATGTCTCATGCCATCCAAAATCATGTGCATGGTATACAAATAATCCCTAAAGGTGGAATCATCATGGAAAACTACCCACCATTCCTTATAGGGATGCCTAGTGTCTTATCCTCTTCTCCTACCTAGAAATTATCTCCCACACATTTCCATGTCAGGAGGCCTAGGGTTAGATCTTTCTCTCCTACATGGAAATGTTCTCCCTGTTCATAGGCTCCATAAACTTCCAATATTCAAGAAGTTAAACTAAATAACCCAAAATCATGGTCATACAACATTAAACTACATGACAACATCCTCAACACATGCCCTACTATATTCGATGAACAAAGGATTCCCCTTGTATGACTAGAATGGGGTGACACATCATCCCATACCCTATGAAATCAAAAAAATATTTCCAATGTATAAATCACATGGGATGATACCGAGTTTCCCTTATGCCTAATAAAAACACTACCCCTTGTTGTTGCTCCTTCCATGACATGAGCAGCCTTACCATATGATGTTAAATTGTATGGGAAGATACAATCACATTACCTTAACCTATGAATTATAACAATTTTCATTTTCATCCCTATCTATTAATAGGTAATATAGGATAAATCCTTTAGGTTCAATCTCAACATACTCAGGATACCTCCCTAAGGCTCAATGTTAACCCCCAACAACACCATTAAATCTAAATTTCTTCTCATTTGAAGGATAAAAATGTGAAGTGTGATCATATCCCCCCTATGGAACACTCATGATCACCAAAATATATCCACAATATATAAAACCTGTAACCAACTTTTCCCCATTAAACATTAAACATGTGACCAACCTATCCCCACAAGATGTTAAACATGTTTCCAACTTGTCCCTATAAGATGTGAAACCTTCTACCAATCTATCCCCATAGGAAATTAAAATTTTGACCAAAATATCACAATAAGATATTAAAACTATGACCAATAGGTCCCCACAATACCCTATCCATTTGAAACTCCCCACTGGATGATTTAGAATCTCTACCTCAAGCAATGAACGTGGGATACATAAGGTAAATAGCCTCATAATTCTTACATCCCTTGCACAAATTACCTCATGACCAGCATGGGATTCCGTGGTTTATACCCCAAAGATTACATATACATGATATTCTTTAAATTTTGGAATTAGAATATTTTTTATGTTCCCAATACACATAACATCTAAAAATGTTTAGATATGTCCAATGTTACAATTATCTTCGACCATAGATAGTTTCCCTATTGTGACATAAGTAGTGTAATTAACTGGAATCCATATTAAGATGGAAATTGGAATGATCCTCATGAACATGTATCAAATATATAAGGGTGACTCAGGAAAGGTAATGAGCTCCAAGGAGAAATCCTTTTAAAGAGAAACCAATATCCCATTATCTTGTTTTGATCAAGGAGCTGACTTCTCCAATTATTGTGGTATAGGCCACCTACTTTTAGAAAGAAGGAATGTCTAGAAACTTACCAACAACCTTAGAGGAGGATTGACACAATACATGGAAGAAAACCGCATACAGAGAGTCAAGGAAGTAAATTTCATCGTTATGTACAGATACACGTCCCAAATAGAAAAAATCTGAAAACTATATATATCTCTTTGAATAAATGGGGATTTGATTATTCATATAAAAGAAGAAAAGTTAGATTTATATGATGATGAAGAGCACTCCATGTTATTATCAAGAATGAAGGTTACTATATTATATAGAATCTAACAAGGAAATTTAACGAAATATGAGATGAGGAAGGTGTTTTATTATTGAATAATTAACTAAATCACTATAAATATTATTAAGAAATTGAAGAATAGTATAAGGTTTTGGGGTTGTTAAATTTTCTTTGAATTATTTATTTTTCAGATGACCTAATGATAAAAAATAAATTATAAAAATTTTCAAGATAATTGTGATAATTATAATGTGGATAAATATTATTAAGATAATTCTTGAAGTGATTTTAAAATAATTAGAGTGGTTGAATATGACTGAATAATTTTTAGGTTAATTTGAAATCGTTAGAATATGATACAAATGTTTTAGAAATTATGATGGTATTGAGAAGTTATTATAATTTTCTAAAGTTGTTTTAAGCATTTTAATAATAATTAATGTGGGGGAGATTTTTTAGAGATGAGTGGACAAGGTTTGAGTTGAATTTTGGTAGAATTGAGATGTTGGTTTTCTTTAAAATTATAAAAGTGTTGGGTATATAATAGTATATTGGTCCTATATAAGAGTATGTATATTATATGTAAGAATAAATATATAAAAAATGAATATGTATAATTGCAACATGTGCTCCCACTATACACCATAAGAAGGGGTGAATTTGGGTGACTAATTTTTTATTTACTTAAGTTCAATTGGATTTATTTTTCACATTGAAAAGAAACCTTGAATTTTTCACACAAAAAAGATAGATAATACCAATAAAGTGGCATGGACACAGAGTTTTTTACTTTTTTTATAATCACTAGGCTATATACAAGAAGAACATATCATCATTATTTTGGTATAATAATTAATAACTACTACACTAATTATAATTACAAGCATTAAAACATACCCACTAGTTGTTCAAGTTATACAGTCTCTTTCTCTCATTTAATCATTTATAGAGGGTTTCACAAGATAATGTTGAAATGGAGGTCAAAATCACAATATATGATCCAAAGGTATAACACCAAACTACAATGACTGTTCTTATTGATGTTATGATCATTACTACTATTTTTCAATGAAATATATATCAAATATTTACTTTAAAGCCTAATATTCAATAATATCTATTCCAAACACACTTCACTTAAAAAATATAAATATTAAATGAACTACACTATAGATACACTCGTATACCTAATTTATTTTATTTCTTCTCTACTTATGTGTGTGTACCATATTTTTTATTAAGTGCAACAAGTTCTACTATAACCTGAGAATTTTGAAATTCAAATTAAAAATTAAATATCTAATCAAATTCTATTATTATAAAATTATCTCCCTTGGATTATCTTCATATAGATCTCCACCATTTTTATTCCAATAAATAATTATTTATTATCACATCAAACTCCTAACTATTCTAAGAATGAAAACTCTTGAGTTTATTTTTGGAATCTCTGGATCCCTAATGTCATGGTATGTTATGAATCATTACAGTATAATAGATTGGTTCTCTATTAATTTTTTCAACAACTTATAGTTTTTTTATATCATGATGAAAATATTCCTGGTACAAAACCAATTTTTAAAATTATAGACCCTTGCATAATTTCCTTTTTGTTTATCACAATGATTGGTGGTGCTGGATGGGATTTTTTAGGTGTTCCATAGGATTGGGGGAGTGGTCATGTCCATTTTGGGGATCACCATGCCCTGGCAGTGGTCATGGTGAAGGAACCTTTAGAGGTAAGGGAATGAAAAAACCATTTTGAGATGTTCATTTAGTGTTTTATGTACCACAACTAACAACATGCCTTGTCAACCCATTTTGGAGGTCATGTTAGTTGTGGTTTCCTTCGGTCTAAAACGGATAACAAGGAAATGCCCAGTGAGGGTGTGGATCTAAGTGCGGTTCCTCGGGGTATATCCTATCCAAAATTAGTTAAAATATTTTCCATGAAATATAATTGGTCAACATTAGGGAAAATTTCCATGAAATGGGAAACACACCCTAGTGGAAGCCATTTGGGGTTGACACGCTGAAGAACACCACATTCATGGAAAAGGTCGTGGTGGAATTTTTAGTGGTGGTTAGGGTTGTTTTGAAATATATGAAATCACCATTGTTTTTCATGGATCTCATTCACATCAATAGGGTAACTGGTGCATCTTAAATTCAGTTTTAACTTGATTCATACCCTCTATTAACTAATCGATGCTTCTCCTATTATTTTCCTTTAAGTTCTAGACCCCTTAGATGAACCTTTGGATTTTTTGGATTTTTCTCTCACATTGGTTAAAGGTGCCTTCCCCAACTTTTTATCATTTACTTTATTCCTTTTTATATATTTTAGTTGTACCAAACCCTCAATTTTGGGGCAGATATTTAATATTTATTTCTTAGTGGCTTGATAATGTTAGGTTTTGGCTAGTCTTTCTTCATCTTGGTGGTGTTTCTTCAAGTGGTGGTTTATACATGATCATTTATTATTTTGTAGATAACATTGAGCTTCTAAATCAAGGTAATGGATTCATTTTTTCTCCTAATTTATGTGAACTCATAATATTTCCATTCATTATCTGTTAGCGTAATGGTGAAATTAATCTTAATGAAGATTAAACTAGATTAATGAAAAGAATTGTTTTTTTTTTGTTATAGTGATCACATGTATTTATACCATGTTAACAACTTGCCTCTTGTATTTATAGACAGTGTGTTATCTTTGTTTATGTTATGTTTTATCATTGTTGTTATGTTTTAATTGGTTTTAGAATGTAAATTTTGTAATGATCATTATAAAAATAATAAAGATGCAGGTAATGCTTGTTGGATAAATAATAAAGAGGCATGTTTAATTGAATTTGTTCTTCCTTAAAGTTTGATGAAACTAGAAGCAATTATTTAAATAATGTTTATATATATTATACCTGTTGATAGTGGATGCCTTAGATTTTCTATGATTATAACCTATGAATAATGAATTGGTTAATTTTAGATGGTAATGAATTCATTTTTTGATAAACATAATTTTCTAGGGCCAATAAAGTTCATTTTCTTATAAAGGTTTAATTCCTTGGTTCTAGGAACTAAATTAATTAGAAACTATTTATCATTTTCTTATTTCCTTATGTGATTTCTTTGGGTGAGAGCCTTATGATGAGAAATGATGTAAGCCTAGTATTTCTAATGGTTTTGTGAGACATGGGTGGGGGTGCCTAGGTTTGTGGTAGTTGTTAGGAGTGTGATGATGAGATAGTATGTATATTTGTATTAGGGATGGAACTAGGACTGATAAAGTGTTTTAAATATAGATTTTCGTAATATTTTTTTGCTATAATCTAGGATTATTTATTGATAATAAATTTTATTTAAAGGTCAGATAGTCGGGTTGATTTGTTTCATTATTTTCCCTATTACTTAAAATGGCTAGTTGTGTGTGGTTTTTGAATCTATTTATAGTATATTAGGATCAGTCATAGAGTACCTAGAGTTATGAAATGATAATGAATGTTAAATATTTTAACCCAAGGGGTTTTAGGATTAATGGAATGCTAAATAAAGATAAATCTTTCGGATCCATGTAATAGGTTGGTTTATACCTAGAGGGAATGGATTTTAGTTGGTAATTATTGTTTTCAAGAATTTTTAAAAGAAACAATTAATTGAAAGTCTTGAAATTATTGTTTACTTATATAAAATCTAGTCCTTAGGAGTGGATGTTGGGTGAATGATAGATGATAGCTATATTAGAGGTTATGTCTAGGAAGTTTACATAGTATGGTTATAAGAATAATTTATATATCAAACGTTATATGTTTTTCATACACTTCCTCATCCATTTCGGTAGGGAAACCAGAACCCAGTAGACTATGGGTGGGTATTTTTCCCAATATTTTGGTAGTTGAAGAACAAATAACTAGTTACCCCATCATTCCCTTATCTCTTATACTAATATTATTATTTATTGGTATGGATTGTGGTTTCCATTCACATATATATGTGTAGAGGGTTATAATGTATTATGGTTATTTCACACACAAATATATCTCGATATAGTATTCCAAGGATAATTATAGGTATGTTCTATATGGATTGTGATGTATTAAGGTATAATACATGAAATACAAGCTATGGTGTCTCCTAAGAACTTTCTAGTTACTATATGGAGATTTGGATTTTGATGATGAGATGATATTATGCATAGGGTGAATGGTGTGTCATAGTTTCCCAAGTGTTTTCAGGTAGACTTATATATTTGGAGAGAGATTGAGCCATACTTTTAAAATTTGGGTACAGTATAAAACAAATATAGAAGTCATAGTGGAGAAAATTCATTTGATTTTATGTTGGTTATTATATTATTACTTGTATATGATACTTACTAAGAGTGTATTGTTGAGGCTGAGAACATAGCATACCTTGTTAAGTGGTTATTTATCTTCACTTGTTTATTCACTAGGATTTAGTATGATTTCTTTATATTTTTAATGAATGGATCTGAGGAGGATCCTACTATGTATACCTATTATTCTTACCTTACATATATACTAACTATTTTCAGGTCCACGGGATCTAGTTGGAGATCGGGTTGGACATTACTAGCTTGTAGTGTTGTTCTAGAGATATTTGGGATTTGATGACATTGTTAAGGAATTTATTTTGGTACTTATGTTTTATTTTTATATTTTAATAGTTTTTATGAAATTATATGCATTAATTGGGATATTTACCTTTTTTCATAGTAGCATCTATTTTCTTGTTTTATGTTACTTCCCATTCCTCTTATTCTTCATAGAGGGTAATGCCTCCTATTTGTGTGTATGATATATCCTTTGTGCTTGTTTCCCACTCATTGTCTGTTGGAGGTGGTAGTAGAGAATAACTATCTCCCTTATATCATTTCTAGGATAAGAGGGTTACCTTTTGGGGGAGGGGATCATGACATAATGGTATTAAAAGATCAGGTTGAGAGAGATAACAGAGTTTAGAGGTAGGAACTAGGGAGTTCTATAAGTGTTGGTTGGTAAATGGAGTCAGTTGAGTTTAATAAGAAATTAAATAAGGAAACACATCTAGGACATGGATATTTAGGGCCCTTTATGATCTGATGTTAGTAACTTTAAGTTTATTGAGCCTATGAAGAGAAGTGGTTATAGTTATAGGGAATGGACCTAAGAAAGAATCATGCATTAATCATCTTTTCTAATTTTTTTAAAATGGGTTTACCATGAGATTATGTTAAACCTTTCTTAAATAATTAATCTTTAATATTCTTTATTCAAGGTTTATGAGTCCCTAACCATTTTTCCTTTTGTATGTATAGCTCGAAGTAGACATACTCATCAGGTTTACACTAAATATTTTCCGCAAGATGTGCCAGTAGATCATCACATATTTAAGGTTGATGATGATGAAACATAGAGGTGTAAAATTAGAGATTTTTAGTTCCATAGTATACATAATTATGAGGGATCCATTTTGGACGCAATGGTAGAGGACTGGTTGTAGGTGGTGGATATAGTATTTAGTTTGATCTATAATTAGAATGATAACTAGGTTTGGTTGGTGGTGGTGATGTTGTGTGTGGAAGCTAGGTAGTTGTGAAACATATTCCTCAGGTATCAGGTGTATTTTTTTATCCTGTGGGATAATATTAGAGATCAATTATGATCTAAGTTTTTTTCTACAACCTTAACGGCATCTAGACACTAGGAGCTTCTTCCCTTCGATAGGGGGTTCCAACGTGTGGTAGTTTGGGATATATTTTAGGACCCTTCTCAAATATTATTTGGAAATTTTTCTTAATGAGGTGGCCTTATAGATGCATTTTAAATAGTTTTTATATCTGGAGACATAGTTCCAGGTCTCCGCATTTATTCTATTAATGTATCTAAATGTGATGGAGAGATAAAATTTAATTGAAATGAAACTATTCAATACTAGATTGTCATGAGAGGGGATTCTTTAGGATTCTACATGTATCAGATCTATAGTATTGGGTACCTAGTTTCCTAGAAAGAAGAATTTTTGGATATCCACGGGTAGTTCCCAGCCCATATAATCTCATTTATTTAGGGTTGGAAGCTCTCAGTCCCCTTCCAAGGGATCAGACATATGTTTTTTCTATGGAGGTTATAGGCATCAGCAATAAGAGAGCTTGACCTTTCTAAGTAGGTAGGTCATGGTAGGTGTACCAATTTATGTTCTTCCATTGTGGCAGTTTCTTCTAATTTAGTAGTATCAAGGTTATGTAGCATTTGATTAGTATAGTAGAGATGGATTAGAGAGAGGCTAGACCTATGATACTCTTCATTCTCAATAAGTAGATTGCGTCCATGGAGGTGCCCACCATCAGGGTCAATTAGGCTATAGAGTAGGTTGTGGTCAGTTGCATGCCATCGATTTTCTAGTGCTAATTGAGATGGATGTAATTTGAGGTACCCTTTTCTTGTTTTCTATTTGGTTTCATTCTTTTTTTATTTAGGATATACTCAATTCTTCACATAACATGCCCTAGTCCATGCTTTGGGACTTGAGGTGGAGAGGATTCTAGTTCCCTTGGAATTGACTATGCTAGTTACAGGTTGTTCTTATCTATGTAAATTATTTATAGATTATATTATAGGGGTGGGGAAGCCCCACTCTTGGGGAGAAATCCTATGTTTTTGGATAAAATTATACAAAATCATCCTTAACACGGACTAACTATATTAAGAATATGATATCATTGATTTCTTCAGGAGGTTGATATGTTTTATGATGTTGATGGATATTATACTATGTTCATTTGTGATCGATACCCTTCGATGGGTCTAAATAATGTTCCCTATTTATCTTCCTTGATATCCATTTTAATGTCACATTTTTTCAAAGGTTATACCAAAATAGTTTCCCATGGTTTTTGAAGAGTACTCTAATGACATTATTGAGGAGGTTGTGGTGTTACCCCATTGATGAGAAATCACATTTGGGATAGATATAAAGACAGGATTTTCTTTCATTTCAATGTCTCCATATAGGATGGAACCTTTTGGGTTGTTGTGGATATGAATACATATTGATGGTATCTTTTGGTGAGGTTTTGTTCAGATGAGTGTGTCAACTTAGGGTACTCTAGTTTTGTTTATATGGGAGTAAAATGAAATTTTGTGTATTTCTATTGATTATAATTGTCAAAATTAGGTGTCATTAACGATTTTCTCCATTCATTAATGTATTGATTACTTATTTGATCATCTATAAGGAGATAGTTGGTTTTCAAAGATTGATCTACGATCAAGATAACATCATATGCAAGTGAATGATGAAGATATACCAAACACTTATTCTCAATGACATTATGAACATTATGAGTTTGTTTAAATTAAATTTGGTGTGTTGAATACTCTATTAGTGTTCATCGGGTTTATAAATGCAACATTCTGCCAATTTCTGGATTAGTTCATAGTGGTTTTCATCAACAGCATCCTTGCATACTCTACAACAAAGAAGGTGAACATGGAGAATATATGATAATTTTAATGAGTTATTCATCATTAGAAGCTATTCAGGAATATATCAAAGTGTGATTTATGGGATCATGAAGTATTTTTCATAGGTCATGTTAGGTATCAGCATATATCAGTAATGGATCCTTTAAAAATTGGGGTGGTTGTTTCTTGGGAAACCCCTAGGAATGTTATAGAGGTGTAAAGTTTCCTCAGTCTTTACAGATATTACAAGATTTTTGTATCTAACTACTCTTTTATTGAAACTCATATGATATCATGGAATAGAATGGATCAAGATTCCTTGTGGACTTACTAGTGTCAAGCATCTTTGAGGTACCTAAAGGAGAAGTTGGTTAACACTGGAGTCCTTTTTTTGAAGGAGTTCTATTTGAGGTTTTTTGTGATGGTTTTCATCTTATCTTAGGGAGTGTATTTGTAGATAATATATTTATTATTTATTATGGTTTTTGTAATTTAAATACCCATTAGAATAACTATTCCACCAATTATCTTATGTTTTAAGCGGTTTTTTTATTTGAAATTGTTGTGGCGGTACCTCATAAGTGAACATTTTTTTGTTTTCATCAGTCACAATATCTTGTGTTATGTATTATACCAACATGACATGAACTTGAGAAAGTTACAGTGGCTAGGATTATTATATGATTATGACATTAATATTTCCTCTACCACAGGAAATGGTAATGTTATGCTAATATGATGAGAAGAAAGTTACACAATATTATTGTGTGTGAATCAAAATATTCTTAAAGAGTTGTGGAATAACTCTTTTCTTTTCATATTTATATGGGAAGGTCTAGTGGTAGAGTAATAATTTTTAAATTATATTGTAATAATATTTAGTGATTTAGGTGGAGAAGTCCATGATGGTGGATTCTGAGTTGTATGTTTGGAGGGATCGAGTTGTCTATGATGATTCCCCTGATAGTTTTTATGAGGATGATTAACATTGGGTATTATTTTAGTGGGTTATTTTTGTTCCTTTAGTGGTTCATGATGGGTTTCTCCATGATTTTCACAACTTTACTTTAGTATTACATCATTTTATGACCAAGATTCACCATACATTAATCGTTCAGTTTTGGTGGCCAAGGATGAAGCATTCAATAAATATGTTCATATCCAGATATTTAGACTACAAGAATGTGAAGGTTTAAAATCAGGTTCCTGATGGTTTTTTCTAAAAATTATATGTTCATTAGGGGAATTGGGAGGGAATATAGATGGAATCCATTACCGTTTTACCTTTATTTTAGAGAATATTTGATGTTATATGGGTGATAGTGAACTGTTTGATGAAATCAGCTCACTTCTTAGCTATCAAGGTATCGATCTTAGTGTATGTTTTGTCAATGAAATATCTGTATGTGGTGGTGAGGATTCTTGGATTCCCAAGGATGATCATATTCGATCGTGATCCTAATTTTTATTATAGGTTTTGCAGTGGTACTCATCATTCTTTTTATCTCAGTTGTACCCTAGCAGTATTTTCATCTGCAGATAGATGATCAAACAGAGAAGACTATCTAGACTCTTGATGATATATTGCATGCATGTATCCTAAATTTTGGAAGATTTTGGATGTGGAGCCTACCCTTTATCAAGTATTAATAAAAAATAAATTCCAATAAAATATTTGTAAGGTACTGTTTAAAGAATTTTATTTTCAGCCTTGTTGTTCTCCATTGTGTTGGACTGGGGTTAGAGAGTTAGTAATTCTCAAGATGGAACTAGTTCATTGCATAATAAAGATGGTTTCAGTGATTTTCAATATGATAGTGGTGGTTTAGGATCATTTTAAATACTATTCAAATCATAGGAGGACAACTCTTGAGTTCTATGTTAAAGATCAACTGTTCCTAAAGATGTATCCTCATTGTTAGAAGCAAATGTTTGATCATGGGAGTAAGATTTATCTCTATTTTATTGGGCCTTTAGAGGTGTTAGATCATGTTAGATCTATTACATATTGGAAAACTCTTACCGCAATGATGGGTTGGATTCATGATTCCTTTCATGTGTTGAATCTTCTCTTCTATCTTTATGATGATTCTCACACCATCAATTGGGGTGATATCGATTTTGATGATGATAGGACCTTCAAGAAGTGTCCTATAGATATCCAAGATGTCTAGAATAAGGTGTTGTGTGGGAATTTTATTCACATGGTTTGTGTTCATTGGTTAAATTATGGTATAGAGGAGAGAAATTGGGAACATGAATCACAGACACACACTCAGTATCATAACTTATTTTATAATTATATCTTCTTTTTTAATGATATTTTTATGTTTGATGGCCTTTTATCTTGACTATAGGAGGATTTTATCTTCTTTGATTCCTTTTATATGGATTTTCTCATGTTTGAGAATATATCTCATGGGAGATTTCTTGAGATATGGATTCTATTTATTCATAAATTTTCACCTTATTCCATTAATTGAAGTGGTTGTTCTCTAGTGATGGTGAGATTCTTGAGAGGTATCTTTTGGGGTGGTTATTCAGATGACCCTTTTTCCTTCCCTTCTCTCTTAGTTTGGATTTTAAATTCTTAAAGTTGACAATTTTTTGGGTGGTATTTGGTGTAATGTTATATAAATTTCCACCCTTAACTTTTTGTTTTTTAGGAGCCTCGATGGTTCTGAGAGGTAGTTTATAGGTGTTCTAGAAGCTAGGGGAGTGGTATCGGCCATTCTGGGTATCACCACGCCCTAGTGATGTGTGTAGTAAAGTTTGTGTCAGATGTAAGGGCATGGAAACGTATTGTTGGGGTGTTTTTTGGTGTTTGGTGCACCGCGTATAGTAACACATATTTCAAAGTAGTTTTAGAGGTCTTTTTTTATGGTTTCCTCCTATATTAAATAGATAGCATGGAAACCCCTAGTGAGTGTATAGAAATAGGCATGGTGCCTTAGGGGATCTCTTGTCCAAAATAAGGAATAAGACTTCAACATCTCAAGGCCTTGGGTTTATTGAGGGAAAATTAAAAATTAATGGGGAATACATCCTAGTAGAATCCTTTGGGGGATGATTCACTGAAGAACCCCACGTTCATGGTGGTGGTGATTGTAAAAGTCATGGTGGTAGTCAAACCTATTTTGAAATGGTTGGAATCACTACCATTATTCATGGATATCATACATTTCAATGGGAAACACATTCATCTTAAATGAGTGGTCCTAAATGGGATTTAAACTCGATTCATCCCCTTAATTAATCAATCCACACTTCTCCTCTTATTTTCCTTAAATTCCAGATGCTCTGGACAAACCTAGGGTATGTATGGCTTGTTCTCTTGCATTTAGGCTCCAATTATGGATGATATCTCTAGGTAAGTGTTTTTTCTACTCCATTGGAACTCTTTGTTTGATTACTTCTTGGATTTAACCCCTGTATCAAGGAGTATTGAGCACTATTGTTTTAAGGTAACTTCTCCTCCTCTTTTTCTTTTTTCATTATTTTTTTATGTTCTTTATACCAATAACTTATATTTGTGTCTAAGATCTGAGATTGGTTTATTGGTGGATTGAAGATTTTACTTTTTTTAGTCATTATTCTACTTTGTGGTGTTTCTTCTAGTGGGGGTTGATCATAAATTATATGTTTTTATATGGAGAATTTTTTAACTTATAAATTAAGGTAGGAAATTCCTTACATCTCAAGTTTTATGTGAAATCATAAATTTACCATGCTTTATATCATTAGGAAATGGTGGAATTAACCTTAATGAAGATTAAAATAGATTAAATAAAATAATTGGGTTTTTTGTAGCAATCACATGTGTTTATACCATGTTAATGGTTTTCCTCTTATTTTTCAATATAGTATGTTATAATTGTTTATTTTATGTTTTTGCCTATTTTTTATATTAGAATAATTTAAAGAATGTAAAGATGGCAATTTATTTTGGCCAAATAACAGAGAAATTGGTATTTCTTGTTCAGTAAATAAAAAATAGGAATGTTTAATTAGATTTTTTCTTCCTTAAAAATAGTTGAAACTGGAAGTGATGCTTGAAATCATGTTTACATATCATATAGTCATTTATAGTTGATTTTTTAGGTTTCTTTTGTTTGTAATTGATTAAAAATGAATCATTCGATTCAAGATAGTAAGTAATTTTTTTGATAACATAATTATTTGGGTCCAATCGATTATTTTTTCTTATGAGGTATAAATGCCTTGGTTCTAGGGCCTAGATTCCTTAATAACTATTTGTATTTTCCTTGATTTATTGTGTGATTGATCTATAGGTGAGCCTTGTTGTGCGATATAATGTGATTTTAGACACCGAAAAATGCATAAGTGTCAGAGAAAGTTGCATAACGAAAAATCGAAGTCATATTCAGACCCAGAGGCCTGGTCCGGAGGGCCCGAAGATGTTGCACGAAAAAAAGGAGAAGTGTGAGAAAATATTACGTGTCGCACAGAAGGTACCAGGATTCATGAAAGGTCACGGCGCTGGCGTGAAATAATTTCGTGCCCGCTCCCCTACACGGTTGATATTTTGCGCCGCCGCATCGGTCGCGCAATTATTTCATGCAACCCTGGAATTCCACACTGCCTGATGCCTATAAATAGAAGGATACCCCCTTCATTTTCGGGGGCTGAATAATTTGAACCACATCTCGTGCGCATAATTCTCATTCCGCACGTGCGCAATATGGCCTTCAGGTGGGGTTCTTTTTCATGACAAGTTGCCCTGGGATCCCCCTTCACGCGAGATCCCCCTGGATTAGACTAAACTCCAAACCCTCAGGGTCTACCCCCCTGCGTGCAATTCCTTCCATTGCTCGTAGGCCTGTCAGTTGTGCGCAATCTTTGCGTGCCCCCTGTCCTTACGCTCGGCCCTCGCCACCCGTGCATAATTCTTCCCCCTTGCGTGCCATCCATTAAAGTTGTGCAAAAGCCTCATCCGCCCTAATTTCATGCAGCCCAAAGGGATGCGCGTAATCCTTCAGCACTTTTCACCTCGGTGCTCCCCACGCACCCCCTGTGCACAAGTACCTGATGCCCTCCTTCCAGGTGCAGTTTGCAAGTGTCCTGTGCACCCCGGGCATTCATATCATGTATGGTTTTCCTGTAGGGGATTCTTGGCTCATACGAAGTAATGTCAAAGTCCCTTGGAAAATCCTTCCTACTGTGTTTCTCCGCCTCATGCTTCTTCACATAGGCACGCTAATGGCTATTGCTTCTTTGTATAGCCACGCTAACGTGGACCCCTTGATGGTTTGCCCCGCGACACCCCCTTAGAATGGTCTTACCGATGCCTTCTCTTCCACAAGGAGCAGAGGTCACCAACTATGTAATTCCTAGGGGTGCAGAGCCAACCCACCTCATCTGACCTGCATGACGTTAAACTTCCGAGCACCTTGTCCTTAACACATGACGTTAAACTGTGACTCGGCCCCGTGCCTTGCACGCAGGGTCCCCCCGCCTTAGAAATTCTCCATGCTCGCTCATCTCCACGGGGATGGTGGGGTCATCCCTTAAAGGGGGTGATTTATTAGAGTGGTGTTTTTCTGCGGGGAAGGGCAGCCACCTTGGTGTAAGCCCCTAGCCTTCCTTGTAGTAGGGAGCACCCCTGCTCCTCCTCACTTCCTCAGTGCCAATGCCAGTGGATAGCATGATGGGATGTGGGACTCCTCCTCTCTTCTTGGGTGCCAAATCCCCCTCCCGCTGTGCTTTTTCACCCTCGGGCATCTATCCTAGAGTAAGTCTCGGCACCATGGGTTTCTCAACGCGTAAGCCCCTCTTCGCTTCCCACGGACGCACCCTTCATGACGTGATCGTCAGGTCCCTGTAGCCTCTTGTTTCTCACACTGATCATGACTCCCATGAGCTTAGAGTGAGCACTGACCCCAACCCCCACCTCCAGCGAACTATGAGGACTTTGATCCATGTCAAGGCATGGTACGTAAGAAGCCTCCACAAGGTTCAAGCCCAACACCCGGTCGTTCTGACCCCTTCACGTCGGTTCAAGACCCACCACCATGGGCCGTCTCAGAGCGTAAGCCCCATTTCTACCGAACTACGTGGACTTTGATTTGTGTTAAGGGATGGTACATAGGAATCCTCCATGAGGTTCAAGCCCCACCACCATGGGCTGTCTTAGAGCGTAATCCCCATTCCATCCCGAACTACGGGGACTTTGATCCATGCTAAGGCATGGTACGTAGGAAGCCTCCACAAGGATCAAGCCCCACCACCATGGGCCATCTCAGAGCGTAAGCACCATTCCATCTGGACCTCAGGTCCCTCTTCACGTCGGTTCACTGACTCTATATCCTTGGGATGCCCCAGAGCATAAGCCCCAAATGCCCTTTCCCACATGATGTTAAACTGCATTTCATCGAACTACGTAGACTTTGATCCATGTTAAGGCATGGTATGTGGGAAGCCTCCACGAGGTTCAATCCCAACACCCATGTCTGATCCTGGCCTCTCCCTCGAGCCCATGTGCCTCAGGAAGCTCATTCCCTAACCTAGAGGTCTTAATCCCTCTGGGTCCCATCCATGAGTTCATTCTCATGGGTGACCTCTTCAGGTGTCCCACCGTATTACCGAACTACGCGGACTTTGATTCCCAGTCTCATGGATACGTAGGAAGTCTCCTCAAGACCCAAGACCAAAGCCACCATTCATTCTGATTCTTACCCGGGCCACCACATCCCGGTGGGATCATGCCGTTTTATTCCCCTCCATAGTATCCGGGAAGCCTCCCACGTGCTGGCTCCAACATCGGTGTCCCCTCCAGGAGGTTCTTCAATCTGATCCACTCCATCTAGTGTTTTGATCTGTCTGATCTATCTCTGCTGGATGTTAAACATGCAGCATACCCTGTGTTAAACTTGGGAAGCTGAGGAAAACCTCAGATACATGCCTATGGCATACAGTTCCCCACATTCGATGTGGGATGCCTCGGGCTTCCACGCCCTCAAGAAGCCCTGTAATAAGGGATAGAAAATATACATGCCAATTCCCTAACGTCAAGAGACGCCAGTGATTCCCCAACGTGACTACTCCCCTAACCGACGGTTTCTGCCCTGACCGGACCCCTTGGAAGGTCCTGACATAAGCGGCGTAATTAACTGGTGTCTAGGAAGATATAGCACCGGGAAGAGATTCATGAGCCATGACTTAATCTATGAGGGAGACCCGGACATGGTGACGAGCTCCGAGGAGGAATCCACAGAAGGAAGAAATGACATCCCATCATCCCAGTTTCGATCAAGGAGCATATGTCCCTAAATAAAGAGCGGTTGCCGCCCGCCTTTGGAAAGCAGGAATGCGGGGCCACAGCAGCGCGTCCTCTATGTGACGGATGCGCGTGTTCCCGGAAAAAGCATAGGAAACAGAAAAATGGTGAAACCGACGTGAATCTCCTCTCCTAATCTTGGGGAATAGTAGTGATCGAGACATCAGGGGATAATCATGTCTCCTGACCTCGTCATCTGGTACCAGGTCCCACCGAGCAGGCCAGATGTGGAACTCGCCAGAAGTTGGGACAGTCAGGACGTTAAGCATTCCGTTCTATGACGTTGTCAGCATGGATACCTCTTTCCAACCATGGAATACGGAATGATGTTGGGGCACTGGTTATCGATTCCTTTTTCTAGCAGTATTAATGAGTTCTTCTCCCTATATTAGGAATCAAGTCATTGCCTCTGAAGCTCGATCACCTGCCCACCGATGCAGGGGCAGGGGCAATATCAACGTGGCTACCCACGTGGTTCAACCTCTTCCATGACGGCCACGACCGCCACGAATTCTAGGTGCCCATGCCCCCTCTCCCTATTAGAGATCATCCAGCGAAGGGTAATCAATGACCTTGTATGCAGGTACGAGGAGGAGGGGGTCATCCCCACCAGAGATATGGCTCGCCTAGATCTTGAGGCAGCTATGCCTCACCGTCCACGCCGGCCCTGAGGGCCGTCCAGGGAGCCTCTACTCCCCACCCCAATGTTCAATCGTTTCGGTAGCTTGTCCCCGGAGCACCACGACAACTCCCTCCCCTACGCCGATGAAGTAGGAGGTATCCGGGCAAGCTCTATCGGAGTCCCAATTCAAGGGCTCCTGGTAGGGGCCCCCACCAGGCCGCGTCAGCGCCGCCGCTCGGTTCCCCTAGTCGAGGAGCAGGTAGTTCACGGACCTACACCACTAGCTCCAGTCCACCTGAATCGACGCCAGCATTCGGCACGAGCAGAAGAAGATGCTCATCGTGGGGCATCAACATCAGCGAATACTGTGGCTCAAGCCACCGCTGATTCACCCCTCCAAATCCCTACATATGTCGAGCGGGGAAAGGATTACACCCAACCTGGATCAAGGCCCCAACCGCCCCATGGGTAGGTTTGGTCAACTCTCCAAGTCACTGGCACAGGTGATGGCTGTCGCGGACCAATCTGCAGTAGTGTTGCCCGGTGCGAAGTCTCACTCTGCACCACCACTACGGAAGGTGCGGGCCCTCCCTTCTTCCAATCTCGGCTTAGAGTTCTACCCCGTGCCACCTTCAACCCAGGAGAGGGTCTTCCCTGTGACATCAGCACTCCACATGGGGGTATCTCTCACGCCCACTAAACTGGGTACGAGTCACTCCCCCTGCTGCGAATAGCAAGCTTGGAAGCATTGCATGTCTGGTCACTCGCCAGTATGGAGGTCCTCCCTATGTCCCTTTTGACATTTTTCCCGGTGCCCCTCGCACCCCGGCCTCCTCGGGAGGGTACTTTCTCCACCCTGGCACTGGTACAGTCGGGGGGACCCCATGTTGGAAATGAGACCTACCCTGAAGAACCATCCAGAGGCAGGAGAGCAGGCTGCCGCCGCCGCAAAAGGAATCTTGGGGAAGGCCGGGCAGGAATTAGGCCAGTCCGCTCCTCAGACTCTGAGGTGGAGTATGATCCAGCGCAGGAGCCCTCCCCTTGGTCCTCTGAGTCAAGGGCTGGGGCAGGAATGAGACAGATCAGCCTCATGCTTTCGGAATGCGAAGCTCGCAGGATCCTTACTTCCCTCCGAAGGTATATCCTGGAGGACGAGACCCTGGCATGCTTCCAGGGGCCGACCGCGTAGTCTCCACCATCACCTCCGGAAGCACCCTCTACCTCAGAGCTATTTTGGGGGTTAATAATGGAAGAGCCAGGACGTAACCCACCCCCCGGAAGACACTGCTACCGCGTCAGGATTTCTGGTCGCTGGTCCATCCTACCGTGACATGGCGGCCAGGTCACTGCAATCCTTAGGGTACAGCCTGAGATTCGGCGGCCAATCAGCCCATTCGTTGTATTCTCCATTGGACAGCCTGCCGTCCCAGTGGTCTGCCTCAGTACCGCCCCCAGTTACTTAGCCACCCTCAGTTGACAGGTTGGGAAATCAAATTCCAGACCTTGTATTTGAGTCAGGGAACTTTTGGACCATCCTCACAGTGGACCACTTCCTGGAGAATTTTTGTCCGGTCACGGGATCAAATTTTGTTACGCCAGAATCGCTCACCCCGGAGGAGTTTGAAAGCTTCCGCCAGACCCTCTGGGTGACTCACCTCTGTCTTCGCCACCGGTGGGTGACTTGTGCCAGGAGCCAAAAGCTCCTCAAATGCATCGGCGAACAATGCCTCCTGGTGGACCTGGCCACACTCCCTGCAGTCCGACACCCCGAGTCACCTGGCCACCATAGGACCCTCCAACAACAGTGCATTCAGATTTTTCAAGTACTCTACAGAGTGGTCGAGGAGGCTACCCACCACATGAAAGTTCGTGGATGGGGGCAGTATGTTGCCCTCCTCTTCAGTTTGATTCACCGGAAGCCTGACTCCATTTGCAGTAGTGAGGGCATACCCCTAGGAACAGTGGCAGTCAACATAACCAACCTGGAAGGAGAGTCGAATAAGCTGGGACTTCTCAATGAGAACATCTCCCCTGAGGAAGTGCTACCACTGGACCCATTAGGAAGGATTACTCACCAGCAGAGGAACCTCCAAGGTCTCCCTACACCCACCGAGTCACTGGTAGTGACCCTGAATGCCAGTAAAGGAAAATATCATGTTAGATCTCTCAAGCACTCCGACCCATCAGCCTCAGCACTGAAGACAGAGGAGGACTCCAAGAAGGTCGTGTTGTTCCAGAAACTTGTTGAGTAAAAGAGCTTGTTCGACGAACTTCTAGCTGAGTACATTGCAAAGCGGCATCCTGACTACGGCGATCCTAGTCCGGGGCAGTAGGGGCAAGAACAACAACCCCTCGGCGAGATTCTCCTGGGCAACCCTAATCGTACTGTATTCGCTGACAGGGCAGAATCCGGAGCCCATGGAAAGAGGGTGTTGTATGTCTGGTCGAACCCTCCTGAACGACGGGACCGCCCAAGGAACCCTGTCCGAGCTCCTCCAGCCGCCCCAAGGGTCGCTCCACCAGCCGCTCCAAGAGCCGCTGGGCTTGGCTACTACATTGAGGAACCCAGAAATGCGCTCGTGGTTAGGGATCCCTTTCAGGACAGGGACCCGTGCCCAGAAGATCCGATGGGGGCACTCATTGCCCACCTGGTAGCTTTCAAAACGCAACAAGTTGTTGTCCCACCCGATGGAAAGTCGTACCCGGCATGGGTGGACGACATGTCGACACCCCCTGGATTCAAAAATCCCACTTTATCCCCCTTTAATGGGATGGGGGACTCGCTGCAGCACCTGACCCACTTCAACTCGAGGTGTGGGAATATGTTAGGGACTCTAGCACAGTAGGAGGCTGCCAAGCTCCCTTGCTTTATTCAAACATTGGAAGGGTCGGCATTCGTTTGGTACAGCCAGCTCCCCGTTGGATCTGTGACTATATAGGAGGACCTTCGCAGGCAGTTCCTTTACCAGTTCATCTCTATCACCCAAAAGATGAACATCGCAGACCTCCTCAGGTGCAAGCAAAGGCTCGACGAGCGAGTCGCGGACTTTATCGCCCGGTGGAAGGGGCTCACATACTCCCTTGACATGCCATTGACTTAGAAGAAATTACTGAAAATGTGCATGGGGAATGTCAAGATGGAACTGGTTCCCTCCCTGATCACCCAGAATTATCCCGGAGGGTTCTGAGACTTCTCCGATAAGGCCCAGTGCCTCGAAAAATCTCTACAACAGGCTGGCCAAGCACGCCAGCTTCCCCCTGCAATTCCAGTAAGGAGAGTTTCCAGAGTTGAGCCCACCACCATGGCCCATATAGAGGCCCCTAGGCAGCTATAATTGCTTCTAGTGGAGCCCACTATGTAGCCTCACAGAGGCCCTCCACTATAGGCATAGTTTCGAACCTTGTAGCGCCTGCCCCAAAATCGGCAGGCCCCTCCGCATAACGCACCGCCGCCTCCTAGGAGAGATAATCAAGTTCTGCCCCCTCAGAAGGCTCCTCCGGCCCCCCATTAGGGTTAGGCTCCTATAACCCCTTTTCTAGATAGAAGGAATCAGACCAACTCGTTTGCTGAGGCTCAGGTCCCCGACTACTTCTGTAGCACCTTGGAGCAGAGAATTGTGCGACTGCCCGAGTGCCGGAAGCCGTAAGAGGCACATCTCACTAATCACCCCAACTACTACCCTTATCACCATATCCTAGGGCACACCATCAAGAAATGATATGTGTTCAAGGACTAGATATAAGACCAGATTAACAAAAACATAGTCAGG
The DNA here is from genome assembly GCA_963277665.1 of Viscum album. Lineage (NCBI taxonomy): Eukaryota > Viridiplantae > Streptophyta > Magnoliopsida > Santalales > Viscaceae > Viscum > Viscum album. The sequence continues at coordinate 157,467,741 of OY728125.1, forward strand.
TTGGGCCTAGCCCTGGCACAAGTGGTGAGTGTCTTTGGGAGATCATATAGTAGTAGCGATGACGGAGGCGCGTGGCAGCAGGTCCCTGACTGTGGGACCCAGAATTTTAGCAACTAGATGGCCCGCAGGACGGTCTCTCGTTCCCATGGAAGTATCCGTGCATGCCTGAATCAGATGGAGCCTTCAGATGTTGCGGCCACCACTTCAGCCTCATCATTTCAGCCAGCCTCTTCGCAGAAGAGCAAGCATCGGTGGCGCAAGAAGAAGCAGCACACCCCGCCAATGTCATCGTCGTCTTGCACTCTCGGAGACTTCATGATTCCCTTGGAGGTAGGCATCCCTACTAGAATCTACCCAGTGGTGGATGATTCATCAAGTGATAGTCAAGGGTACACTTTAGTAAACCCCGTCGAGTTGGTAAATCCCTATATGACTCCCGATGAGGGAGAGCGCCATAAGAACCTCCCCAATGTCCCCAACTGATGCCAACATTGGCGAAACCGCAGCCATATGGGTCACCGGGGCACGTCAGTTGGCACCTCCATCTAGGTTGTGCACGCCACTGAGACCAGACAGTAGGTCCATCATACAACTCAGCACGCGACATGCCCTCCTCCGCCGCTGTTTGTGTTACTGAATCATGCAGAGCCACTTCGGTCGTCTCATGATCAGCTTCACCCAGCCACAGGCCGATCTTAGTCGCCCGGTCCTTACCTAGTAGCTGCTCTCTGAGCTTTGACTAGTGAGCAGCAGGATGTCCCCTGTACCAGTCAGCCGTCGGTCCAACCGACAGGGTCCGCCATGCCTCCAGTCGCAGAGCGACCTCCTGTAAGTATAAGTTCATGCCTGGAACGAAAGTATGATGTTCTGAAGCACCTAGTCGGCATCTCAACAAGGCTATCCATCCTTAAAGCTCTTCTCCTATCACCATATATGTGCGAAGCATTCACGGAGGCTTTAATAATCCCCCTTCAGTTTAAGATAGAGGTAGCAGCTACAAAAGCCTTCCACGCTGAAGCAGTTGAGAGTGCTGAGTGCCAGGTCATCATCTCGTTCTCTAGTGAAGATGAAGACCCTCCCATATCAAGGAAAATCCGCCTGTTGTATATCACTGGTTAGTTCAATGGTGTGGAGGTTCGCCGCTGTCTCATTGACACTGGCACCAGGATCAACCTTATCCTGACACGGACAGTGCGGAAGCTAGGGTTATCCGAGGGTGATCTGACTCCCTCTGATTTAAGGATCTAGGGATATGATAGGACAGAACAGACCCTGTTCAGCAAGATCCATGTGAAGACCCAGTTCGGTGGCCTTTTTTCCACCACCAAATTCATGGTTGTCTCCCAGGACACCGCATACAATGCATTGATGGGTAGGCCCTGTCTCCATCTGCAAGTGGTCGTCCCCTCAGCAGATCACCAATGCTTCAAGTACTCCATTAATAGTCGAGTAGGCGTACTCCAAGGTGATGCATCTCCCTTCGCCTCTTACGAATCCCGCTACTTGGATGCCTATTATTACAAGAGTAAGGATAAGAAAGTCCAGGCGAGTGAGGTTGAGCCTGTTATTGCTATGACTAACCCTGGACATGCATGAATGATGTCTATGCCTTCCCAATCCATTGGTTGGAGACCACAACCCCCAATATGGGGTAGTGTTTTGTCATTTCCTGGATGAGATGGAACCACACTCCCAAATCCATGCAGCATTAGAGGATCACTTCGTATTCTTATACGAACCAGGCTCCAGTGATCTCGGAGCCTCCAACCCCCATACGGTATAGGGACATCCGGCTTATGGCAACGACAGTCTGCCATACATGTCTGTTTCGCCGGGCTGGGATAAGTTAGCCCCGGCCGACGCGCCACTACTGCTTTGATGTTATCAAATATGGCCCCTTGGGTCGAATACCATATGGGATTGGGTCAACATCCTTCATAGCCATGGTCTCAGCGGTGCCAGAGTGCCCCGATGCAAGGGCCATGGTCGCACAAGTAGGTAGCAGCCGCCCATCAGGGTTTGATAGCTCAGAAGAATCTCCCCCTGTGGATGATCTCTCTAAAAGTGGAGAAGAAGATATAGAGGACGCTCCCCCTACCTTTGAGGAAGGCGTCTCAGCCATGGTCAATGAGTTGGTATAGATGAACCTTGGAAGTGAGGCAGATCCGAGACCCACGTTGATCAGTGCCGCTATGTCTCTCAAGGAGCAGCGAAGGTATGTGGAATTCCTCAAAAAACACCATGAAATGTTTTCCTAGAGTTACGATGAGATGTTAGGACTAGATCCTCAGGTAATCATCCACTGCCTCAGTCTCTTTACAAACCATCGTAGGTTCAAGCAGCCTCCCTAAAAGATGCTCCCTTCTCACGGTGCCATGGTTGAGGCTGAAGTTGACAAGATTATCAAATCCAACTTCATCAAGGAAGTTCAGTACCCCTAGTGGTTAGCCAACATTGTGCCAGTCAAGAAGAAGAACAGGAAGATCAGAGTCTGTATCGACTTCCGTAATCTCAATCGCCATTGTCCGAATGATGATTTTCCCCTTCCACTGACAGAATTGTTGATTGACGCTACGACTAGATTCTAAGCCCTCTCCTTCATGGATGGTTACTCTGGATATAATCAAATCCAGATGGCCCCCGAGGATGAGGAATATACCGTTTTCAGGGCACCCTGTGGTACTTTCTTTTACCAGGTCATGCCATTTGGCCTGAAGAATGCAGGGGCCACCTATCAGCGGGCCATGCATCACATATTTAAGCCAATCCTCAGAACACTAGTGGAATTCTATGTGGACGACCTGGTGGTCAAATATCACCAGCACGAGGACCATCTCAAGGACCTGGAGAAAGTGTTCGGTTTCCTCCGTTCCCGCCACCTAAAGATGAACCCATTGAAGTCTGCCTTCGGGGTCACCTCCTGGAAATTCCTCGACTTTGTTTTCTGGCACCGAGGCATCGAGGTCAACCCAGAGAATATCAAGGCAATCATCCAGATGCCTCCCCCAAGAAATATTCAGGTGCATCGAGGTTTTCAAGGCCACTTAGCCTACATACGCCGATTCATTGCAAATCTAGCCGGCATGTGTAAGCCCTTTTCTCGGCTCATGAAGAAGGGAACAACTTATGAGTGGGATGATGAGTGCCAAACCGCCTTTGAGGAAATAAAGCAGTATTTTATCAAACCTCCGATCTTGATGTCAACCATCTCCAGGAAGCCACTGATTCCCTTTGTCACCACCATGGAACGATCCTTGGGCACCCTTCTTGCCCAGAAGAACAATGAGGGGATGAAGAACATCCTTTACTACCCCAGCCGCATGCTCCTTAATACGGAGAATAGATACTCTCCCATTGAGAAAAGATGTCATGTGATCATATTTTCCATGAAGAAACTTTGGCATTACCTACAGAACCACGAGGTATAGTTGGTCTCTCGAGTGAACCCGCTGAAGTATATTCTAATTCGCCCCATGTTGACTGGCTGACTAGCATGGTGGGCTGTGATCCTCCAACAGTTTCACATCAGGTTCATTTCCCAGAAGGATATCAAGGGGTAGGCATTGGTAGACTTCCTAGATACCCACCCAACCTCCGTGGGTCATCTGCTGGACTTAGGTTTTCCTGATGAGGAAATAATCTCAGTCGATCATGTCGTCCCATATTGGCAGATGCACTTCGACAGTGCCTCCTGGAGCCCCACCGGTAGAAGACTCAACAATCCTAGGCTCAATAGAGTGTGCTTGGGTATCGTCTTCATCACCCTGGAGCAAGAGGTTCCGCCATACTCATTCCTGTTATCAAAAGACTACACCAACAATGAGGTAGAGTATCAATCTCTCATAACTGGTCTTGAGCTAGCCCTTGAGATCGACGTGCCCCATTTTCATGTGAAAGGGGATTCCAAGCTGGTCATTAAGCAAGTCAATGGATACTATGTTGTTAGAAATATAGCGCTTGTACCATTGTTAGAGCACACTCCTCGGCTAATGGCCCAGTTCCCTTCTCGGCTAGAGGTCATTCATGTCCCTCGGTCACAAAACGGTCGAGCAGATGCATTGTCCAGCATGGATTGGTCACTTGTAGAGCCTGAATAGGATGATCTAATTATCCACATGGCGCACTAGAGATTCATTGCTCCCATCACCCCAAAGGATGATGACGGCCCGTAGACAAACCATCTTACCGTTGGTGCCCCTACGTCGGGAACCCTGGGTGCTTCAGATGCGGTGATTAAAGTAGTGGTTGATTGGAGGACACATTTATTTGAATACCTCCAATACGGTAATCTCCCGTCAGACCAGGTGGAGCACGAGAAAATACGACATCGCGCACTACAGTTTACCCTTTAGAGCAGTCCCAGCCTTGAGCTGATCCTCTATAAACACGAATTTGATGGTGTTTTCCTCCGTTGCCTTCAAGGACTTGAGATTCCACAGATCATGCAAGAGGTTCATGCCTGTTCTTGTGGCGCCCATCAGGCCGGGACAAAACAGTCTCACCAGATTCGGAGACTAGGGTATTTTTGTCCCTCCATGATCCATGACTGCATCGAGTTCACCAAGAGGTTCCATGCATTCCATGTTCATGCTAACTTTGTGCATCGGCCACCGGAGCCTCTCCATACCACCAAGTACTCTTGGCCCTTTGCAGTCTAGAGGTTAGATGTCGTGGGGCCATACACACCAGCAACGGCTCACCAGTGCCGGTTTATCCTGACCGTATGGACTTTTTTTCCAAGTGGGTGGAGGAAATTCTTCTCAAGGAAGTCAAGGCCCATTCTATCGTTGATTTTGTGAGTTCCAATATCATCTATCGATTTGGGGTACCTCATGATATCCTCACCGATAACGGTACCAACTTCCGAGCAACCGAGCTGAAGAAATTATATTCCACATACAACATTCACTCCAACCATACCTCCCGCTATTACGCATAGGCAAATGGACAGATTGAGGTGCTCAACAAAACCCTCTATAAAATTTTGTAGAAAATGTTTGGTCAGAACAAGAAAAGTTAGCCGGATAAGCTCCCCAACGCCCTCTGGGCTTATCGGACGACGACCTGTAATTCCACCCTGGTGACCCCATATTCCCTGGTGTACAGAATAGAGGTCATCCCGCCCATTGAGATTCAATTTCTCTCATTGTGCACAGCGGTTTATGACCATAAATCACCATATAGGGCGGCTAAAATCCATCTAGCATAATTGGAAGCACTGGACGAGAATAGGCTTTGTTCTCTACAAAACCTAGAGAGGCACCAGGGTAGGATGGATCGAGCTTTAAACAAGAAGGTTCACCTCTGCTCTTTCCTGCAAGGTGACTTGGTATTGGCCCTTATAGCGCCAGTGATCCCCAGCAGGAAACCACCCAAGTTGGAGCCCAAATGGGAAGGGCCTTTCATTGTTCATAAGCTTTATCCCAATAGAGCGTACTCCCTGGTGACCGTGGATAGTGAGCGTATAACTCCTCCCACCCATGCCAAGTTCCTCAAGAAATACTTTTCCTGAGTTTCACGGTCTTGCATGACCTTAAATTGCATGATCCTGCATGACCTTAAACTGCACGGTCCTGCATGACCTTAAACTGCATGGTCTTGCATGACCTTAAACTGTATGGTCCTGCATGAACTTAAACAATATGGTCCTGTATGACCTTAAACTATATGGTCCTACATGACCTTAAACGGTATGGTCCCACATGACCCTAAACTGCATCTGGTCCTTCATGACCTTAAACTGCATCTGGTCCCAGATGACCTTAAACTACACGCTCGTCCCACATGAAATTAAACTGCAAGCTGGTCAGGCCTTCCTGACCGAGGCCTAGCCTCAGGCCTCTTGGCCTTCTAGGGACCTCGCCCAAGTTCGTACCCTGAGGTTATGGTGTGGTGTGGGATTATGTCCTCATTCACATCAGTTTATTCGATGCACTGTACACCTCCCTTATCTGGGTTGTCTTCCTCCTCTTCTAGTCCCCGCTAAAAGAAGTTAAACTGCAAGCTGGTCAGGCCTTCCTGATCGAGGCCCATCCTCTGGCCCCTTGGCCTTTTTAGGCCTCTGTCCCAGGTCCTATCTTATGGGATTGTGCGGCATGGTGTGGGATTATTTCCTCATTAACGTCAGGTTACCCGTCGTACCGTGCGCAACCTCAGATGAGATGCCTCTCATTGTCCTACATGACATTAAACTATGCTGCTAGAACTACGCGTGGCTTGATTCCCATCCTTATGGGATACGTAGGACCACCTGAACACCTATATTTTAGGTCCAGCCCCATTTGTTAAGATATCTCACGATCTCCTGGTCACCTTGGCCTCTTGGAATGTCCCTCTCCACGGGGGGATATATAGGTGTGGTCTAGGGTTTTTGATGCCATGCCCCCCTTCTCCTGGGAATCCGCCATCATTTGGCCACTCTCAAATTGAGCCCCTTGACCCTTTTCAGTGGTCCACTAATGTGTTCAGAGTATTCTGTTCTAGGACCTAGAGTGTCAGATTCAACTTAGGCAACTTTCATCTACTTGTCAAGCTTTGTGTTCCCCTTCATTCGGGCCCCCATTATCTTTCACATCCGGAGGGACCCCCAAAAAATGGACGGGATACAATGCCTAAGGGATCTCCTACCATTATGGGCTAATGCCCCTGAGGGTCTTGGACAACAAATTCATACAAATCCCACGTTGTGAACATGGTCAGCGGTCGATGCTCAATTGTTTGTCCCCATTTCAGGCTAACATGACAGGATGATGTGTTACGAACATGGTCAATAGAAATCCTCCGTCGTCACACCAGCCCCTTCAGGCCCTGAATATTAGTTACATGATTCACATTATGTTCCACCCCATCATGTCAAGGTGGAATCTCGACACTCTTTACACTAACCCTCAGTGAATCTCCGCACGTCAGGTAGACAAAGCTGTAATACAGCGTCTCTCAGGGCTCCTGCGATACAAGCACTAAGACTATAGGTTGAGATCTTCTCTAAGAGCCATGCGCAGCATGACCCTCATCCCCATGGGATATGCGGGGTCACCCAAACGTTGAATTTTGGGCCCAGCGCAGTTGGAGGCTAGTGTCTCCCGCCCCTTTATCCTCAGACCTTCACCAGCCCCTTGTCCTGAGGCTCCTCTCCCAGAATCACACGCGGTGATGGTATGAGATTATGTATTCATTCACGTAGGGTATGCTTTATCGCATCGTGTGCATTACCCTAGGTCCAATCCATATGACCTTAAACTGTGCTGGTTAGTCCTACTACGTGACCATAAACTGTGATGATATCATCCAGGCTGCACGACGGAAAACGAAATTCCATTGTGATGACCTCTCCATAGAGGACATCACATTGGGTATCGGTCTTTTACCATAACATTTTTCAACTCCTGTATATGGATTTACTATTATAGAGATGTCAGGGATTCCTACCCTAGGCCGGTCACTCCACAAAAGAAAAACCATTCACCTTAAAGGACAAACAAGATACATCAAATGTCGCTTCTTTTGGTGCGAGGATAGACCCGCACGCCCCTTTCATCCTTTGCACAGGTACCATACCATGTCGTTCCACCCTCCAAGAACTATGTATGGCTTGATTACCATCCTTGTGGGATACATAAGAGCACCCGAGCACTTCCCCATGGGCCCAGCCTAACATTCATGTTCGGTCCCTTGACCGGAACACTTCCCCAGGGAACACATGGTAAGTAGGGATTACGTCCTCATTCATGTTAGGATTCGGAACCACCTTATCATTTGTCTCCTGCTCTCTTTACCCATACTTGGTCCGAGTTATAAGACCTTAAACTAAGACCCTTTCTAAGAACTACGTGCAACTTGATTCGCATCCTTATGGGATATGTAGGAACGCCCAGACATTTCGTCTCAAGCCCAGCCCCGGAAATCACAAACCCATCTCCCCCCTCACTGTTGGCCCTTTAACCTGACTTCTCGGGGATTTGTGCAACTATAGAATTAGCCCTGAATACATTCGGGATGCCCCATAATGATGATGGGAAGCGACAGTTCCCTCACTAGAGACGTCATGTCTAAAAAGTAGGGATGATCTATGACCAGATTAATAAATCCTCCTAATGTGACTCCACCACGGTGGCGTAATCCTGGGATTTTTGGATTCCATATGAACAAACCATCGCTCCACTTTCCAAGAATTGTGTGCCCCTTTATTTGGATCTTCATCCTATTTCACGTTTGATGGGACCCCCTAACAGTATGGATTCTTGACCTATGGTCCGCCTGCTATCCTGGGCCAACATTCCGGAAGACTGGTCATGTTTGGAGGGACCCCCTAACAGTATGGATGATCTACCTATGGTCTTCCTATTGTCCTGGGCTAACGTTCCGGAAGACTGATCGACAACATTTGAGTAAGGCCCTATGTTGCGAACATGGTCAGCGGTCAGCCCTCATTTATTGTCCCCATTTCAGGCTAATACGATATGGATGTTTCATTTCTACCACTCTCAACAGCTATCCTCCATCGTCACGCCCCTCCCATAGTGTTCCAAATTTGGGTTATGTGATTCACCTTTTTTATCTCCTTATGTTCGGATTGATTCAAATGCCCCTGGAATTGCCCCGCTCATGCTCTAGAGCACGTTTAGAAGATGATACATCGATTGGTCTGAGGTCATATGCCTTTGGTTGGGCCTCCCTCATCTCCTTGGGAACCCGAGTTTGAATTTCTAATGCTTGGAGCCTATTCGATGATCTCACAATCAAAAAAAGTGATAGTATGAGCCTCCTTTGTTTCTCACAGCCCACATGAGCTTAGGGATGGATTGCTATTTATTTTAGGATTATGGTTGAGAATGTTAAACCAGAGGTACAAGTATGTTAACCAAAGGGGAAAGTAAATATTCTTGTCTATACATGCAGTTCAGGGAAACAACAGAAAGCGGTAGATCAGGACAAGTGTAGGGGTTTGTCCAAAATGCCCCCCCTAAGGGTTGGCTTCTTGGATGGATCTCTCCAATGCCACCACCATTTTACTGGTGGCCTCCAGGACTACCTCCCGTCCACTGAGAACTCTTTCTTCATCAGCAGTCGTGAAGCAGAGCTCGCCGACCCTGGTCTGTGCCCGTGCCTATTTAGCTTGGATCTCAGTTATCTGACGACTCGCTTCTATGAGTTGATCTTAAGCTTCCTCCAGCTGGGACCTCAGCTACTCCACAAGCTCAGAGCAGTTTTCAATGAACACGTCTTTCTCCTTCTCCTGTTCCTCGAGGCGTCGGACCTCCTGTTACACCCTCAGAAAGGCCCGGGTACTCCCCGACTCCTCCTGGCATCGAATGACATCGGCACGTCGGATACTCTCCCACATCTTCTCATCCATGTAATCATGGATCATCAGATGAAGATGCTAAGCATCCACCCCTATAGCACACAGGAAGCGCAGCCAGGTGTGGAGTGACCCCATCCACTTCAGCCATTCAGCTTGGGGATGATTGAGGAAATGTCAGATGCACTTCCATCCCTTACGTCACGTCATCCGACTCTCCTCGTCCACTTCCGAATCTGAATCATCAAATTGTTCGAGATCAGTGGGCCGGTAGATAGGGAATACTGTCAACAAGGCAGCAGCAGGTGCCACGTATATATGGGGGTTCGAGACCTGTCACCCCAGATATTCATCAGTGGGAGGAACTCATCGTATTGATGGCCCTCTAAGGGGATGCCTCTGATGCAGTGGATTTCCCAGAGACTGATGCCGACTTCCCCGTGATGAAGATGAAATGTGTTGATGTCAGGGGACCACCGAGTGAACAGCTCTGGTCTAAGATCAAGCTGCCGGTAGAAGTGAAACTGTGACGTCCACACTGCCACAAAGAGACCAATGTGCTACATCTCAGCCCCGAATTGGTTGCATGTGTGGAAAAACTAGTATGCCCAGGCCCATTCACTGATGAAGCTTCCCCCAGACCGCAGATCCCAGTCCTATAGCCAGCCTTTGGTATCGTTAGTAATGCTCTGACAGAAAGTGCTCGCGTGGAGAGCCAGTGAGCTCTCCGCAATAGGATCACCCCCATCAATGGTCCTGGTCCTGGGGTTCAGGACATAAACATCCATGTTCCTGGTTTCTTTGGCATGACCACCATTGCTGTTAATGTTGTATTGAGGAAGATCGTCCTCGTGGGTTACCCATGACCGCGGGGTATCAACCTCGAAGCCCGACTTCACAGTCATCTCAACTCTGTGTGCAGCGGCCTCCCCCTCATTGACCTGGTTTGCAGCCATCTTCTTCAAGCTAACTGTTTCGTAGAGGTTCGCGAAATCTAGGACTTTGGCACAGAATTAGGGAGCCGGTCACATAAAAGTAGTGGCTTGCGTGCAATCTCAGAGTGTTACACAGAAAATCCCAGGTTTGCACTTAAAAGGCCACTAAATCTCGGTGGAATTATGTGCAGTCAAGTGGTTTTCACACAGAATAGGAATCAATTTCGTGCACGAGAGCTCAGGGCTTATCGTGTGAGAAACTCTGCACTGAGCTTGGGGACCATGGCATCTTTTATAGGCCAATTCAGGGTTCCAAGCCCACACGTAAAGAGGCTTCCACACCTGACCAGGGTTCTTTTGCGTGCCGATTTAGTTTTTTGTGTGCTAGCGGCCCATGGGACAGGTATTTCGGAGTTTCCCTCGAAATACGATCGTTGCGACCCCTCGCCAATCCAATTCCAGGGGGGCATTTGTAGACGCCGAAAAATGTGTAAGTGCTGGAGAAAGTTGCGTGACAAAAAGAGAATTCATATTCGGACCTGGAGGCCGGGTCCATAGGGCTCGGAGATGTTTCATGAAAAAAAGGAGAAGTGTGCAAAAATATTATGTGTCGTGTGGAAGGTACTGGGATTCGCAAAATGTCTCGGTGCCAGCGTGAAATAATTTCGTGCTCGCGCCCCCATGTGGTTGATATTTTGTGCTGCCGCATCGATCGCGCAATTATTTCTCCCAACCCTGGCATTCCATGACACCATATTCCTATAAATATAAGGAGACTCCCTTCCTTTTTGGGGGCTGAAGAATTCGAACCGCCTCTCGTGCGGGTAATTTCTATTTCGCGCGCATGAAATATGGCCTTCAGGTAGGGTTATTTTTTGCGCCATTTCACCCCGAGATCCGCCTTCAAACGAGATCCCCCTGGCTTAGACTAAACTCCAACTCCTCGGGGTCTAACCCCTGGGTACAATTCCTTCCATTGCGCGTAGGCCCATCTGTTGCGCGCAATCTTTGTGTACCCCCTTTCCTTACGCTCGTCCATCACCACCCATGCGTAATTCTTCCCCTTGAACGCAATCCATTCAAGTAGAGAAAAATCCTTGACCGCCCTTATTTCGTGCAGCCCCAAGGGCTGCGTGTAATCCTTTGGGGATTTTCACCTCAGTGCTCCCCGCGCACCCCCTATGCGTGAGTACCTGATTCTCTCTTTCTGAGTGTCGTTTTCCGGTGTCATGTGCACCCCGGGCATTCGTATTATGTATAGTTTTCCCGTACAGCCTTCTTGGCTCGTACGAAGTAACTTCAAAGTCGCTTGTACAGTCCTTCTCATTGTGTTTCCTCTCCTCAGGTTTCTTCTCATAGGCACGCCAACTGCTATTGCTTCTTTGCATAGCCACGCTAATGTGGACCCCTCGATGGTTCGCCTCGCGACACCCCCTCAGAACGTCCTTGCTGATGCCTTCGCTTCCACAAGGGGAAGAGGGCACCGGCTATGTAAGTCCTAGGTGTGCAGAGCCAACCCATCTCGTCTGAGCTGCAGGACGTTAAACTATCGAGAACTTCTTCCTCAACACATGATGTTAAACTATTACCCGACCTCGTGCCTTGCGTGCAGGGTCCCCCCGCCTCGGACATTCTCCATGCCCTCTCGTCTCCACATGGATGGTGGGGTCATCCCTCCTAGGGGGTGATTAATTAGAGTGTCTTTTGTCCACAGGGAAGGGCATTCACCTTGGTGTAATCCCCTAGCCATCCTTGCAGGAGGAAGCACACCTACTCCTCCTCACTTCCTTGGTGCCAAGGCCAGCGGAGAGCATGATGGGAAGTGGGGATCCTCCTCTCTTCCTGGGTGACAAATCCCTCTACCTCTGCACTTTGTCACCCTCGGGATTCCATCCTAGAGTAAGTCCTGACACCATGGGCCGCTCAACGCATAACCCCCTCTTCACTTCCCACGGATGCACCCTTCGCGACGTGATCATCAGGTCCCTGAAACCTCTTTTTTCTCACACTGATCATGACTCTAATGAGCTTAGAGTGAGCACTGACCCTGACCCACACCTCCAGCGAACTACAAGGAATTTGATCCATGTCAAGGCATGGTACGTAGGAAGCCTCCACGAGGTTCAAGCCCACCACCCGGTCATTCCGACCCCTTCACGTCGGTTCAAGCCCCACCACCATGGGTCATCTCAGAGCATAAGCCCCATTCCTCCCGAACTATGTGGACATTGATATATGTTAAGGAATAGTACATAGAAAGCCTCCACGAGGTTCAAGCCCCACCACCATGGGTCTTCTCAGAGTGTAATCCCCATTCCATCTCAAACTACGGGGACTTTAATCCGTGCTAAGGCATGGTACATAGGAAGCCTCACCGAGGTTCAAGCCCCACCACTATGGGTTGTCTTAGAGCGTAAGCCCCATTCCATCTGGACCCCAAGTCCCTCTTCACTTCGGTTCACCGACTCCATATCTTTGAGATGCCCCATAGCGTAAACCCCAAATGCCCCATCCCGCATGACGTTAAACTGCATTTCATCGAACTACACGTACTTTGATTCGTGTTAAGGCATGGTACATAGGAAGCCTCCACGAGGTTCAAGCCCAACACCCATGTCTAATACTGACCTCTCCCTTGATCCCACATACCTCAGGAAGCTCTTGCCCTAACCTAGAGGTCTTACTCCCTCTAGGTCCCATCCATGTGTTCATTCTCACGGGTGACCTCTTCAGTTGTCCCACTATATCATCGAACTATGTGGACTTTGATTCCCTGTCATGGGGATATGTAGGAAGTCTAATCGAGAACCAATCCCAAAGCCACCATTCATCCTGATTCTTACCCGGGCCTCCACATCCCAGTGGGATCATGCCATTTCATTCCCCTCCATAGTGTCTGGGAATCTGCCCACATGTTGGCCCCAACATCAATGTCTCCTCAAGGGGGTTCTTCAATATGATCCACTCCAGCTAGTGTTCCGATCAGTCTGATCCATCTCTGCTAATGTTAAAATTGGGGTATACCCTCTGTTAAACATGGGAAGCTGAGGAATACCTAAGATACATGCCTATGGAATACAGTTCTCCGCATTCAATTTGGGATGCCTCGGGCTTCTGCGCCCTCGAGAAGCCCTATAATAAGGGATAGAAAATAGACATGCCAATTCCCCAGCATCAAGACATGCCAGTGATTCCCCAACGTGACTACTCCCCTAACCGAAGGTTGCTACCCTGACTGGACCCATTGGAAGGTCCTAACAGAACTGGAATAATTAACAGGTGTCCATGAAGATATGGCGCCGGGAAGAGATTCACGAGCCATGACTTAATCTATGAGGGAGACCCGGACTAGGTGACGAGCTCCGAGGAGGAATCCACGGAAGGAAGAACCGATATCCCATCATCCTGGTTTTGATCAAGGAGAAGAAGTAACAAATAAGGAGTGGATGTCACCCGCCTTTGGAAATCAGGAATGAGGGTCCACATCTGCACGTCCTCTGCGTGACAGATACGCGCGTCCTCGGCGAAAGCGTCAGAAACAGTTATCCTAGGATGGTTGTGGGTTTGTAAACTCATGGGCATGGGTTCTTATATTTATTTAATCATTTAGAAATTATGATAGTTGGACGGATGATTAGATGTATGTTGGTGTTGGGGATATCATCGATACTTATGGATTAGATTAAATCTAGGCTTTCCCATTGTAGTTGTGTTGTACGATGCGATTTTTTCTTGGTAATTAATCTATTTTAAAGGATGGAGGTTCACGATTCTTGGTTTTTCATTCCTTTCCCCACTACATGAATTATCTGGTTGTTTTTGGTTTATGAATATCGGTATGGTAACTTAAGATGATTTATAGAGTGCTTGTAATTATTAAATGATAAGGAATATTAAATGTTTTAACCTAAGCGGGTGGAGTATTAATGGAACTATGAATAATTATAAATCTTGAAAAACCTTGGAAGACGTTGGTTTATTCCTTGAGGGCATTGTGTTTGGTTGGAAATTAATGTATTTATGAATTCTTAAAATATATAATTAATTGATAGTCTTTAGATTCTTATGTTCTTATAGGATTTCTAGTCCTTTGTAGTGGTAGTCGGGTGTCTGAGAGATGGTAGCTTCAGTTGAGGTTCAGGCTAATTAATTTTCCATAGTTTGGTTTTGAGATTTATGTATATATAATATATTTTATTTTATTTCTTATTCTAACCCACCCATATCGGTAGGGTGATCGACACCTAGTGGACTCTATGAGGGTGTTCTCTTCAACATCTAGGTTGGCGAGGAATGGATGAATGACTACCACCTCTTTCCCTTTTTTCTTCTCTGGGTGGTATTATGTGATGGTATGCAGGGTGTTTACCTTTCCCATAGATGCGTGTAGAGGGTTTTAAAGGATTATGGTTATGTCACAAACATGTATATCCAAATATAGTATTCTAAGTATTATTATAGGTATGTTTTGTATGGGTTGTGATGGTTTGTGTTATAATACATGATGTATGGGTTATGGTGGCTCCTAGAAACTAATTGGTTACTATATAAAGACATTCATATCTATGATGAGTTGATGAGATTCATAGGTTGAATGGTATGTTACAAATTTCTATTTTTTTAGGAGGGATTATATATTTATAGATATATGGCTCTGGACATGCGCTGTTGTGGTAGAGTGTAAAACCAGTAGGTAAGTTGTAGCAGGGTACCTTTATTTGATATTATATTGGTTAGTGTATAATTACTTATATGTGATCCTTGGTGAGAGAGTTGTGGTGAGGATGGGAACTTAGCATACCTTTTTAGGTTATGAGTTAGCTTCACTTTTTAATTAACTGGGATTTACTATACTTTCTTTATCTTTTTCATGACAGGCTATAGGGAGGATCCTACTGAGTATACCTATTATAATGAACCTATATATATAATCTTTTTTAGGTCCATAGGATCTTTTTTTAGAACATTATATACATTACCAACTTAAATTTTTTAGGGAGTTTTTAAAGATCACTGTAAGGGAAGTTATTTTGGTAATTATAGTTTTACTTTACAGTTGTATTAGTATGAATGATATTAAATCCATGTATTTGGATATTTTTTATTTTATTATGAGGAGTATTTTAGTGGTTTTATCTTAACTTTTAATACTTGTGTCCTTATTAGATGGTAATACCACCTATTTTTGTGTATGATATACCCTCGATGTTTTTCTCCAACCAATGTCTTATTGGAGGTGGTCTTAAAGATTCATTATCTCTCTTCTCTCTTTTTTAGCCTAGTATGGGAACCTATGGGGGATGGGGTCGGGATATGGTTATTATTACAAGAAATCTAGAAGTATAATAATCATGTACCTCTATCTTTTTCAGGACCATAATGTCATGACGTGATCCATTTCATCCTAGAATTTTTTTTACATCATGGTGTGATCAAATATTTAGATTATGAAATTCTAAAACAATTGTGGTGTGGATCTTTACCATGATGTTTGAATCTTATAATTTTCACAACCACTGAAACTTCCTAGGTATTCTTCATATCATGACTAATATATCATTTCATTAATGAATCTTATATTTTACCCTATCATCTTTAAGAAACTAGATTCACATCATGGATGATAAGTGACCTAAAGACTAATCATTTATATAAGATATTACTTTTTTATATCATCCTCTTCTACTGAACTACTATTACATACTCAAGGAATAGTTTCTTCTCTTTTTCCATATTTCAAACATCATAGATATAGTTAAACTTACATTTAAAAAGGTGATTTTTTTTATAATTTTCCATTTTATGATTTTACTTTTGTAACTTTATCTTATGTATAGACCAAGTGACTCTTACATATCACACTCAATGTTCATAAATACTTTTCCAATTTTTCATTTGGTTCTAGATTTTAAATTTTACTTATATAAGGAGGCATCATAAACTTTTCAAAATTATTAAACTTAATACGAATCACAACATAACTCATAACTCATATATTTCCCTCCTTTCTTAATACTTCTAAAATCTTCATTTTATAATTCCATAAATCTCAACATAACTCCATACATCTTCACACAATACAAAAAACTTCTAAAAAATAGCCAATTGGAAACCAATTGATAACACATATAATTATTAAAACTTGTTGTTGAAACATAATCCCCATTTTTATTTTGTAATCAAACTAATATTTATCCATATTAAGTAAATCTATCCAAGTTCCTCTTATAGGTGAAATTCCACCCTATAATTATTCTCCCCCTTTAATGGTAAAAAATAAATGGGTTTACTTTTAGATTTTATTACATAAACTATTTAGAAACCACCACTATTATAATACTAAACAAGGCGAAATTAAAAAATTATCTAAGATTACATGAGTCAAAAATATTTTTAATAAACAATAGAAGGACTTAATTTCTACAATTTTGTAAAACATTATTGATCAAAGTTACTTTCTACTTTAAATTGCCCACGGATTGTGTCTCTTGTGTCTTCACAAACTCAATGGAGATAAATTAATTCCCAAAAAACAATCAACATAAAGAATTTTATACAATAGAGAGAGTAGATTTTCCAAATCTAGTTAGTTTTAAGTAACTTGTTGAACTCCAAGGTTCAACCTATTATTCTTAAACATAAGTTCAAACAATGGATTAGAGTAGATATCATCTACTTGATTCTATGTTCCAACAAAATCTAGTTTCATAATTTTCTAATCAATATTTTCAATTATAAAATGGTACCCTATGTCAATATTATTAGTATAAGAATATGAATCTAGATTTTTTATTAATTCAATGGAACTCTTGATGTAGTATTGTATTGTCACTAGTTGTGGAACCATTTATCTGATATCTTATAATATATGCTTCATCTATATCAATTGTGTACATGCCTTGGTACCTAAAATATATTCCTATAATATTTTACTCTAATATAAACATAATTATTTATTACATATTCAACTAACATTGTTTCTTCCATTGAAGAAATCTCCACAAATTATGAATTTTTTATCTATAATAAAATCATCTGATTCAACATCAGAATAAGCCATCAAATCCAAATATTCTCCATACTTAAAAGGAAACCCACAATCCAATGTTTTCAAAATATACCTCATTGATTCAATTCACTTTCAAAAAATGTTCTTTATTTGGAAAAAAATGAAATCATGTTGTTAAGAATGTATCATAGAAGATACCAAGAATTTTTTATTTAAGATAAATTAAACTTCCAATAAATCTTCTATATAATTTTCACTCTACTACCACACTTTCCTTAAGATATATGAGTTTTATTCAAATTGCGTTCAAAGTTAAAAATGGTTTTCATTATTTTTTTCTATAATTCTTCAACACTTCCCTTGCATATTTAACCTATGATATGAAGATGTTTCCTTAATTTTTATGAACTTATAAACCAATAAATATGTTATTTCTCCAATCATAGACATATCAAGTTATTATCGTTGCATATTTTTAAACATTTACATGGAATTATGTTTATTTATTCTGAAAAAGATGTCATCCACATACACCATCACCATAAATGTTTCTTCATACAAGAATTTAATATAGAGTATTTGATAAAACCCTCCTTTACTGAATTCCAATTTATTAAAAAATTAATACAACTATACATACCATGAACAAGTTGTTTTATTTAGGCCATACAAAATCATTTTCAATTTTCACACTTCTGAGTCATAATTTCCAATAACAAAGCTCCCAATTTGTTTTATGTAACCATCTTCATTAAAAACATCAATAAAAAAATGTTTTCCTCACATCCATTTGTAGGACTATAACGTTATATTTAATAACCTCTACTAAAAAGAAACTAATTCAGTCCAAACTTTCCACTAGATAAAATGTTTCCTCAACATAAACTCTTTCAACCTATAAATATCCTTTACACAACTATCTTGATTTTTTGGACCAATAATCTATTTTTAACAAGTTTTTTTGAAGATATATTTGTGTAAAAATCAAATTATGGCGTTTTGGACTATCCAAAACCTCCCATGTTTGTTTCTTATCAATGTTTTCTATCTTTTCATCCGTGGATTTCAACCATGATTTTTCCTTAGTTACTTCTGAAAATTACGTTGGTTTTACATATGATAATAGAGTAGTGTTATCTATTCTACTCATTCTTTAGTTTTTGGTTAACATATTTATCTCCTATAATGTTATATGGTTTAACTCTACTCTTAGTCCTCTTTATTCAACTCACTTGTTTACTACCTTTATAAACTTTCTCTTCCTCTAATTCATCTTTGGAATCATTATAAATAATATAATTTTGAGATTCTACTGAATACTCAATTATTTATTCTTCAACATCATTTACTTCTTTAGAGAAAATTTTTATAGAATTCTTTTTATCTTCATGCTCAATAAGTTTTATATCACTTATTTAAAATATTTTTTTGAGCCTTTTGTTGAAACACTAATAGGATTTAATAATTGATTAGTGGACTAAAAATATACCTTCACCCACTTCATCACTATACAATCCCTAATTTCCCTATTTATTTGAAATATAACATTTTATTTAGATTAATTCTAGATTCTTCAGTGTGGGTTTTCATCCATGACACATTTCATATAGAATCTTCTCTTTTATAAGAATAAGAAATGCTCAATTCAGAGTGCACACAATCCCTTATACCACTTTTTTCAATAGTTATGAGATATGTCACTTTCTATTAATAATGTATTATCCATATTATTCGCCATGTTTTTACTCTTTTCTAGGACACCATTTTTTTTATGAGGCCTAACTGCCGACACATTATGATTTATTCCATGTATTCATAGATAATTCTCAACATCAATGGAATTATATTCAATTCCTCCTTCTAATCACAAATTCTTCATTATTCTATTAGTTTCATTTTCCCCCATATTCTGAATCTTTTGATGAATTCAGACACTTCTTTATTTGAACACATAAACAAATAAAATTTCATCCCATTATAGTCATCAAAAAATAAAATGAAATTTTTTCATTATAAGTTCTATCCAGACCAATTGGTCCATGTACATCAATGTGGACAATATTTAACAAACCCAATACTCTATTATTATTTAGAGGATAAGTATTCCTTTCCATATATCCCCTTAATAATGAATCAAAAACCTTATCTATAATCCTTTTCAGTGGTGGATTATCAAAATAATATTTCAATCTTGATGGGATCTTCATACTATACTTATTAATGGGACCAAGCCTTTGATGCCATAAACTATTCTCACCTTCTATTGTAAGGAGACAAGTTTTATCCTTGTTATCAAAATGATATAGGTTATTATTAATTCTCTATCATTGAATATAATTATTTTCAACATTTACATTAATTTATCAACCATTTTGGTTCAGTATAAAATATAATATTGAGTCACCCAACTGACATACACTCAGCATATTATATTTAAGGACATAAACATAGATAACATCATTATTATTTAATTAATATCTAGCTTGGTGATTCTTACAACACCCTTTGATCTTTAAAGCTACATCATTTCCAAAATATATTGTCCTATTAACGTTTTCATTCAAATTCTTGTCCAATTTCATGTTACCCATCATGTGGGGTGAGCAGCCACTATCAAAAATCCACTTTCCACTATTCTCCATAGCCTTTAATGCTATCTCAAAATGAATGGATTTCTCCTTTATATTAAGCTACTTATCTTTCCATGAAATTCTAGAATTAGTTGAGACAAATATTTGACTCTTGTTATTTTCATTTTGAAAAGAAAATACAAGAATTTTTTCACCCCCATTGGATAAAAACTATTCATAAATGTTATTGAATTTGATTTTCTTATATCCACTATTATTTTTCTTCCATAGTAAAAACAACCTATCGTTTTTCTATAATTGATTTCTTTATACCCAAAATAATTATATCTAAAAAATTACTCATAAAATGAGTTTCAATTTCGATATGAAGGATATTTTTTTTTCTTCTTTGCTGGATTCCAATTTCTAATACTCTTATGTAAGTTTCAATTTCACCACAATAATACATTATGTGTCCCAAATAGCTATATAATTAACACTTTATAAGAGGGAAAATCTTTTTTTATTCTAACACTCCAAAAATATTCAAATTTTTAATAAATCCTTTATTGTTGATAAGTTCTCAATTTTTTTCAACTTTCTACTTTTATATGTTTACTTTTTTATTTAAATTTATTGAATTTTCTTTTGAATTTCAAACATCATATCCAATACTTATTTTAGACATGAAATTGGGTCTTATAGCACTCAATACTTCCTAAAATATTATTATGACTCATTGATACCTTTCTTAAAAAACTTCAGTTAAAAACATCTTGAATTATAGCTTCTTATTTATGAAAAATGTTTCAATTTTATACACAATCTCATTTCACAAAGATATTACATTTTTTCATTGTGTGATTTAATCCTCTTAACTTAATCCTTGAAATAAATATTAAAATAATCATTGATATTTTTCTTTTCCACAATATTTAACCTATGGTTAACTAATTCTATGGGTTTTGATTGATATTTTTCATATTATTTCACAAAATTCTCAATATTATCAACTTATAAATCATGACCATCAACTTCAATTTAGGAACCATCAAAAATCCTCCAATAATCTAGTTATTCTTTACATACAGATCAAGATCCTCCATAGATCCTTCCAATTCTAATTGAAGATGGACCACTCCCTCTATTTAATCATCCTATTCTTATTAAACTTTATATTTCTATACTATATTCATGATGGAATATTATATACTTTAGAAAATATCTGTTTCAATACCTTCAAATGGATCTTCCTCAATATATTCTTACTCTTTACTAAACAAAAATTTCTTTAAAATTACATAAATCTTGAATTTCCTAAATTATAATTCCTTCTAAGTGTAAAATTCATTCTTTGTTTTGGTGAGAATTAAAACTCACCATCCTATGCATCAAATATTTTTTGACACCAAGAAATGATGTGCCTAATCCTCCTATAATGAAAACATGTTTGGGAAAGATTAAACTCAAATCTTATTTTTTATCTCTTAAACTTCCTTTCCAAAAATGACTATAAATAATCACTTACATATTCTTTAATTTTAACATCATAAACTCTTACTTCTCCAAATCTTTCAGTTTCATCGATTTAGAAGAATTTTCTAAATAACTTCCTAGATTCACTCACATTTAATATGTGACCAGTTTGTTTTTGTAAATAATCAATAGATAATTCCCCCTTATTTACTTATTCAAGTTCTAAAATATTTGGATTTTTAGATCAGTGGTAATGTTGATATGATCTTATTTATAATATTAGCATATTTTTTGGGTTTGGGGAGTGCAACATAATCATATGGTCCAATTATATAAAAAAATTATCAGGAGATCAATGTATCAACATCAAATCTAGTGATGTGTATCTTGGTAAAAGCTAAGGACCACATATGGAAAAATTTAAGCAAAAAATTAGATTGAACAATTACCATGTTTGATTTGATGGCACATTCAATGACCACTCATAATAACCAACCATTTCTTAGAGGAATTCAGGTGATATCCCTCTAGATCATCCATTCATTCTTCAAAAAAATTTAGGAATGTGGATCATTGATATCTCAGTGTTAACATAGAGATATGATGAAGCCTTCGTCGTCCCAATGATCACTATAACATTGATCCTTTGATATGTGAAGAAGAAACTATATCAGTCACTTAGATCAACTTCATCTCTCTCTAGGATGTGGTATAAATGAGAGAGAGGCTCTCAAATTATAGTAATGAATTGTCCCTGAAAATGGGGCATTCTCTTACTTATATAGTGAGGTATGAAATACATAAAAAAGCCCCCCCCCCCACGCCTCGAAATATGTATTACCCACTAAATATTCCATACACGACATGTTATAACCAACTAACCAGGTTGTAAAAATCATTTACATTTTTATCACTTAATTTTAATATAATAAATATATTACATGATAAAAGTGAGGTACTAAATCATCTTGATATTTGGAAAGATATTTAACAACTCTTGAATAATAAAATAATGTCTGTTTGTTAAATATCTTCCCATGTATTCACTTAAATACTAGTAAATACATTAAATAAATAAATTTAAATCTAATTATTATATTCGCAATTAATAATGAATTTATTTATTTCTTGGAGATCATTTACACTTGGAAATCTCCCAGATCCTATGGTGAGGCCCACCATGTCTGGTACTTTTATTCATTAGAATAAGTCATACTTTTGAATATACTTAGTGTTTGACCCTTTAGGAAATTATCTCTATAGAATTTAATGTTATTCATAGACAATGAGTGGATTCTAGCAACCCATCATATCTCCTAAGGAGATAAGGAATAATCATAATAGTGAAGACCTCCTATGAACACACGTCATGTAATATAATCTCATTTTCATGCGATATCTCATAAATCAGGATGTACAATTTATGTCATCATAAATTATTGATTTATTATTGATTGAACTTACTAGATAGAATTACCTCCTTCTATCATGTCCATGGATTTAGGGAAGGTACTTACAACATAGTCAACTGATATCGATATATCATTTCCTTTCAGAAGTGAAAAATTCAATCTTGATCATTCAATCAATGTCATACCAACAATGGTGCACCCAATACAAGATACCTTACAATTACATAAATTTCATGGTTTTTATCTTGTATAAAAGTACATAATCAAATAGTATGGACTGATAATAATCCCAATTCAAGATATCATTACACATGTTCACATATAGGAACTACCAAAGACACTTGAAACATGTGGTGTTCCTATTGTTAGGCCAGTTATTATGATCTCATATACTCGATATCACTAAGTGAAAACTTCATGAGAATAAATCTCAATTATTATGAGTCCCCAACATAAGACAGTCTCACATTATCTATGTACTTTCAACATGATATATCTGGATCATAGGACATACGTATAAGATTAATATCATGGCATCTCTTGGTTCTCATCATATCATGGGAATTCCTATGACCTTTTAATATAATATGTAATCTAAGAAAATTAACATAAATATAGTATATTCAGAAGTATCAATGCATATTTGGTAAGATAAACACATGTATATATAAAACTGTGTACGCTTATTGGTAATCAAAGTACATAAAGGAATTGGGTCTAGGGAACCCACTCACAACACTCCTACTTGAACTAGATACAACTTCTAATAATCCTCAACCCACAAACTATCACATGAGAATCCTCACTCAATTGAGATATAGATTTATTCAAGGGGTTTTTCATGTTATCCTTTGTGGATACTCTGTTGACAATTACTTCACCTCTTTGAGTAAAATACCTCAAGATAAAAAACATATGAAGATTATGCCTTGTAATATGGTGTAACCTAGGCTCCTTAGAAATAACCACAATTACATTATTATCATAATAAACTAGAATAGGGTCTTCACTACTAGGCATGACACCAAAAATTGATACAAACATGAATATCCAGACTACCACTTTAGCTACATCAGATACTTATGTATACTCATATTTCTACTGTAGAATCGGTGATCACATGTTTCTTTGATATTCTCTAACTCCCTAACCCACTATTCGGGAAACATATAAATCCTGACTATGATTTTAGATCATCAAGATCTATCTAAAAACTAGAATCAATATATCCCCTCACTACTAGTTCCTCATATCCTCTATACACCAAGAACATATCCTTTTACATATTAAGTATTTAATGGTATCTTATATAAATTCCAAATGTAGGTCTCTTGTATTATATTGATATCTTCCCTCCATGCTTAAAGAAAGGGAAACATCAAACCTAGTACATAGCATGGAATACATGATATATACCACTATTGAAGAATAAGTGATTCTACTCATTATTTTAATCTCCTCATATGATTGTGGACACATTTTAATGGATATATTTATACCATGTGACATCTATAACAACCATTTGTTGGATTCTTCCATATAATATCTTTAGAGTACCTTTTCAATGTATGTACTTTGACTAATCCCAAATATCCTCTAAGATCTATCTTGATATATCTTAATCCCTATGTTGTAGGATATTTCACATAAGTATTTAATGGAGATGCATTCATTTAAAAAAGTCTTAACTGAATATAATACATTCAATTCATTTACCATAAGTAATATTTCATCAATATATGATACTATGAAAGCGATTTCATTTCCATTAACCTTATTATACACACATAGCTCACTTCTTTTCATTAAGAAACCAAATTATATTATAGCCTCATAAAAAAGAATATTCCATAATTTTAATGCCTCCTTAAACACATAAATGGATTTATATCTCTTCTATACTTTATTATAATTCTTAGACTTAATGAAACCTTTGGGATGAGTCATATAGACATATTCAACAAACTTCCCATTTGGAAAATCATTTTTAACATCTATTTTCAAAATTTCATAACCATGAAATGTTATTATTACAAGTAATATTCTAATGTATTTTAGTATCAGAACTAGTGAGAAGGTTTCATCATAGTTTATACATTGACATTTCATAAAACCCTTCTCAATCAGACGTGATTGATAGGTATTTAATTTACAATCAAATTCAATATTTTTCTAAAATACCCATTTGAACCCGTTGGGTTTTACATCAGCTACAGGGTTACCAAAATCCAAACATAATTTTAATACATGGTATCTATCTAAGAATTCATAGCATATTTTCTATTAGAAACATCATTTCCATCTACTAATTCTTTTTAGGTTAGTGCTTCATCATTCTCAGAGTAATTTTTACCTCACTCAGTAATAAGAAAACCATATCGATCTGGTTCTCTAACCTCTCCAGTAGACTTATGGAATACTTTTGTCTTGGAAACATCTTCACCTCCCACTGTCTCTTATGGAAATTATTCATCTAAATATTATTGTGCATAGAGAGCATAAAACTCATTGAATTCAATCTTTAACCTACTATTTCCATTAGAAATTTGTTCCCTTCTAGATATACGGCTTGTATTTCACACAATAACTTTTCAATCTAAAGTATTATTTAGGTAATATTGTTTTGTTCATTTAGGATAAAATATGATGATGTACTTTTTTATTCAGGATACTAATTTTT
This sequence comes from Viscum album, assembly GCA_963277665.1. Classification (NCBI taxonomy): domain Eukaryota; kingdom Viridiplantae; phylum Streptophyta; class Magnoliopsida; order Santalales; family Viscaceae; genus Viscum; species Viscum album. Next base: position 157,493,124 of record OY728125.1, read on the forward strand.
CACTAGGTATAGTCTTGAAAAGGCCTCATATACCCCCAACATGTATGTATGATTTACTGGGTTTCTTTCCATACCCAAACTCATATTGAATCTCATTTTTTGATTTATTTTTTACTCGGTTAATGGTATATGTTTTTTTATGTAACGTGTATCCCAAAATATATTGTAGAAGAGTTTCATGTCTCATCATTGATCAGACCATTTCAAGAAAGGTTTGACTCCTCCTTTCACTAACACCATTCTACTGAGGTTTATAAGTAAGAGTGAGATAAGAAACTATCCCACACTCCTTTAAGTTATCAATGAAGGCTTGGTTTTGATACTCTCTACCTTAATCTAAGAAGAGTACCTTAATCTACTTACCAAGATTGTTTTATACTTCATGATTGTATTCCTTAAGCATATTAAAGTAATTTGACTTATACTTTATTATGTATATATAGACATACCTACTATATTCATTGGTAAAATTAATGAAGTATGAAATCATGTCGCTCACCTATACTAGAAACATACCACATACATAAGTATGAATCAAATCTAGTAGTTTGGTGGCCTTACACCTTTCCCCATAAAGGTTGATTTGATCATTTTCCATTGTAAACAATAGTGATATACATCCAAGGTTTTTAACTCAATAGAGTCTAAATATCTAACTTGATGAAATTTATATACAAACATATCATTTACATTCCCAAGCCTGAAGTTCCATAGGTAGGTGTCATATGGGTCATTTTCAACGGTTTTTTTATTGAGTTCCATTACATAGTTTTCAAGTTCAAGCATATAAAATCCATTATTAATTTGTTCCATACCATAACATATGTTATCCTTATAAAAGAGATAAAATTTATTTCCAAACATGAAATAAAATCCCATGTTTTACAAACACAATACAAATATTATTCTTTTGGTTAATAACGGTGAATAATATTAGTGGTTTAATACCAGATCTAAAACACTAGCCAAAGTTAGATGATAATCAAACACAACCTAGAATACTAGTCTCACACCATTTATAGCTTGGATATCCACCTATCCCTATTAAATATTTTTGAATAAACTTGATTCTTATATATAATTAAAAATGTGTAAACCACGTGTTTTATCAAATACCCAACTTATAGATAAAGGCATATTGTAATCAATGAAAAAAATACATAAGGTAAAATAATATTTATGTTTATTTTTTCAAACCGTTAAATTCATATTCTATTGGAATTTATTTACACGTTCAAAGTAGATATACTCTTTCTAATTTCCCTTCCTTTGTACCTTTGTCTTCTATGAAGGATGATGTGTTGGTTTTTTCAAATTGGGTTTAGCCTTAGACCTGTTAGGCTTTCCGTTCCTCCTCTTATTAACCATAAGTATTGAAGATTTAGTGTTATTAAATTCATTAACATCTTGATAATGTAGATCTAATAGGTCTATTATAAACCTTTTCATCATATTCATGTTGTAATTAATAATAAAATTTGATAAACTCAAGGTAAATAGGAAAGAATGAGATCAATTTCTAGTTCTTGATTTATTTTGAACTAAAGGGACTAATGTCTCTCAATGTAACCATTAACCTTGAGTACATGAGGTTATATCTGACTACCTTATTCTAGATTTATATATACAATGAATTTGATATCTCATATCTTTCTTTCCTAGCTCTCTCCATATACAAATTTTGGATATGAGATATCATCTTTCATGCATATTTTCCCTCATTAATTTTATGTAGTTGACTAGAAATCTATGATAACATGATACAATATGAATGTATTTATTCATATACATGTTTCTTATATTTTTTTATCCATATTTCTTGCTTATTGAGGAGGATCAATGGGAAGTGGGGACTCTATCACATAAACAATCCTTTCTTTGGGTAGTACTTTGTGTAAGCGTCAGTACCACTTCTGGAAGTTATTGTTGGGAGGATATCATCTTTATCGAGAATCGATCATACTAAATTTAAGTTGATGTTGGTGTTTTTAATTTTATATAAAACAAATATATTTAGTAGTTATTTCTTTATCATGATTACCGATTATATATTATCAATTAATTAAATTATTAAATTTGTCTCAATATTTAAATGAATCATAGTATCCCTCACTACTAGATTCAGAATACCCAATCACTTGAGTATTCTAGTTTCAATTATCCTTAAAACATCTCCACATAGTCCAATAAATGACTACACCACTACTCAGAGAGTTCAATATAGGCTTTAGACTGGCTAACTGTATTGGCTCACATCTTCGTGAACTATTGAGTGAATTCATGGATTCTAGGAATCATTACCTTGATTTACTCAACACATCACCCATAAAGTGGAAAAAATATCGATATGGATACTTATTTTCTTCCATATTTATGTATGTTTACTCACCACTCTCATTAGAAATCCTTATTTGTAACAGACACCTTCAACTAGGGGTGACGATCACCTCAAACACCCTATTTTGTTCAAATATAAGTGATGGAAGACATTATGAATTAATATTTCTTTGAGGGTTTTTATTATTACTTGATGAATGAATTAATTTTCTATTTTATATTCTCATATTATTCAATCACAATCACAACTTAAGAAATCATTAAATAGATAAAATTCATTATATCACTATTTTATTTAATCTATGAATTTTTGTTCATTATTTTATGTGATGGTGTAAACATTAATATTCAAAAAACAATAATAAAAAATTGATAAATTAAATAAACTATGTGACTGATCCTAATAATTTACTATTGATTGATCCATTGAGAGTAATTCGAGAAGTTGTGACTATAGGATTGAATACCTGAGTCATGTCTGGCTTGTACTGCTACTCACTCCCTTTTCTAATGTATCACATATTGTTTGGAATAATTCTTCATCATGTAATTTTCTATATCTTATAACATCCATTATAGTCTTCATAAATAATCAGGAAATAGAAAACTATATGTAGAATAACACACATTGATGCACAGGCCCTAATATATATAAATCAAGGAAAGATGATGTGAAAACCATAAATATAAATTAAATATTATAATCATCACACTCAATTGCAATAATTAATTTAATAAATTAAATTCCTAACATTTATAGGTCAGTCGATGCTCAAGATCAGTTGGCACAAAAAAATGCGTAATAAAATTAAATACGCAATAAATTTATCTTTTTGGAATTTTAAATTAACTAAAATACATTTATCTAATTTTAATTCATAAAATATTAATTGTTTGATCCCCAAAAAAATTAAAACATTCAAAAGAATTCTAAATTTTTGAATTATTTTAGAAGTTTTCAGGCCTTCTAATGGATAAAAACCCCTCAAAAGGGGTCCATGCCATTTTTGATCCAATAAGAGGCTAGGTAGGTCAGGTAAGATGTGACATGGACCTGCCCAAGTCATTCAGAAATGATTCCCCATTCATCTAGTGTGTTGGGAGGTGATATAGGGAGGTACTGGGGTGATGCAGCTACCCCTTTCATATTAAAAATATTAAAAAATTTATAATATACCAGGGCCATAGTGGGGTGAGTTAACATTAAATGCCACACCGTAAGTAGGGAGACTACATTGTTCAAAGAGGGTGGTTGAGACTCCCCTAATAACATTTTTTCTCATGTACTGGATAGTGCACATAACCCCCACCCTTATTTAATTTATTTGACTTGATTGTGGAATTAGTGGGCTGAACCCTTCCCTTTGGTTTAATATTTTGTTTTTAAATTTCCAAAATCCTATGATATAATATGCATTTAAATTAAATTCCAGATTTTTTGGAATTTTTTGGAACCATTTATGAACTGTTCCAACCACTAAAAATCAGCTGGAATAGTGGGGTTTACTATGAAATTCCATTGGCCAACACCTTCTGGTGAAATTAACACACACAAAGAGAAATATATATATTTGTGTCTATGTGTTATACATTTTAAACCGATACTAAAATCAGTTTCAATCCAATTTAAATCGTTAAATAGCCATAAAATAGCCTTCAGGGATCAGATAGAAGCATGGGTTTGTATGATAAGACCATTACGATACCCACTACATGAATTTAATGAAACATTATTTTTTTCCATTATCTTAAACCATCACACAATTTCTATAATACTACTTTTTGGTACTAGGACACACAGTGAATGAAAATGGGTCATGGATTTAAAAACTTTATCATTGGATCGACGTAACAATATCAAATCCAGTGATGCAAAACTTGTTAAAATTAAAGTATCTCACATGGAATAATTTAAGCAAAAAATTAAATTTAAAAATTACCCTATTATATTTTAATGTGTCTTCAAAAACCCCTTATTTATAGTGACTATTGCTCTATGGAACCAAGGTCAGATCCCTCTACAGCATCCACACACACTTTAAAATTTTATTAGAACACTAATCATAGATCTTTGTGTGATAGTGAAGAGAATGATAAATACCTTTACGTCTTGATGATCACCACAACATAAATACTGCAATCAATGAAGAATAACTTGGATCGGTTTCTTGGATCAATTTCTTCTCTCTCTAGGATGTGGGACAGATGAGATATAATATCTCAAGTTCTAGTGATGAATAGTCCCTCAAATGAGAGCATCCTCTTACTTATATAGAAAGGTAATAAATACCTAGAAAAGTCTCCCCAACCCCATTAATATGTATTACCCACTATATAGTCCATAAATGACATGTTATGACCAACTAATAATTTCATAAACATCATTTATATTTTTATTACTTACTTTTAATATATTAAATATATTACTTGATTAAATAGCCCTATTTACTCAAATTGTTATTCCCATAAATATTAAAAGAACCTTCAATATTAAAATAATATTCTTTCATTAAATATTTTCTCATGTATTCACTTAAATACTAGTAAATACATTAAATAAATAAATTCAATTCCAATTATTCTATACTCAAATAATAAGGAATTTATTTATTTTTGGGTGATCATTTATACTCTGGCATCTCTCAAACCCTTTAGTGGGGTACACAATGTTCTATAATCTTATTCATTATAATAGGCATGACTTTTAAATATTCTAAGTGTGTTTCCATCTATAACCTTATCTCAATAGTAGTTAATATATATCATAAACTTGGATTGGATTCAAGAAACATGTCATGCCCAATTAGGAGATAACGAATATTCATAGCAATGACAATCTCTTATGAACATGCACTTTGTAATATAATATCTTTATCATGTGATATGTCAAAAGGAAATATATACACATTGTGATATAATCCATTATTGATTTATTATCCATTTACCTTTTTGGATGGACTTACCTCCTTCTACCATGGCAATATTTTTAGTTAAGTTACTACCATCCATATCAACTGGGCTTGAGATATCACTTCCTTTGAAAAGTGAAAAAAAAATATTTATCACTCAATCAATCCCATGCCACTAATAGAACTACCAACATGAGATACCTTTCAAGGACATAAATTTCTGATTTTTATATTTCATCACAAAGTATGTAATCATATAGTATGCATTGATAATTATCTCAATTCATTATACCATTACACATGTTCGTAGATAGGAATAATTAATGACACCTAATACATGTGGTGTTCCTCTTGGCAGGATAGTCCTCATGGTATCATCTACTCGAGATTTCTAAGTGTGGGATTCATGAGAAGATTTATCAATGCTTGTGATCCCCCAACACCTGATATTTACACATCATATTTTTCATGTGAGTATGATGTATCTTCACCATAGGCTATAATCTTAATATTACTTCCATGGAGTCTCAAGGTTATCATTATAGCTTGGTAACTTCTATAACATTTTGACATAATAAATAATATAAGAAAACTGCCATAAATATAGAAGAAACAAATTATAAATATGAATATGGTGAGATAAATACAAGTATATATCATATTATATACATTTAAAGGTAATCAATGTGAATAAAGGAGTTGGGTCTAGGGAACCCACTCACAAAATTATGAATGTTCTCATGTCAGAACTGGCTTGAGCTTCCATCTAACTCATCACCCAGCCTATCCAGTCACATGTCACGAAGGGATTTTTTTTATCCCAATGGGTTGAAAACTAGTTCCTCAGCATCAAAGGAATCTCTTTGGGATTGATTTCACCCAAATAGAAGAAAAAAGATAACATAATAAATAAATACAGTGAGAATAAATAAAAATTCCAATAGGTCATAACCATATAAACTGATCCAACCCATTTTAATATAAATAAAAAACATCTATAAACCAAATATACATTCATAAAGAATAGAAACAAAGCTAACTAAAAGAAAACTATAAAACATCTCGTTCAAATATTGAATCATCTCTATGAAACCTCTATTTCTCAATACTACACAACTCAGCCCACATTGTCCATGATGATCAAAAATAAATCCAACTAGGAACTCAGAACCTAATGTATATAGGCATGATAAAAATTTCCATGTAGGTTAAGACAACCTATCGAATATATGAAATACGTTTCAAAAAAATAATTCATCAATTCTAGTTTGAAAATAAAGCAATAAAGTAATATATATATATATATATATATGTATATAAAATATGAAAATAAAAAATTAATAACATATTCCAAAACATTCCGTTTTGTTTTCCAAAATAAAACACATGAATTTTGGAAACAAATCCACTAATCTAAGTGATTTCAAAACCACACCCTCACCATTAACATATCTCAAAGATAACTCAAATATTTTATTTAAATGAAAATAGACACTTTAAAACATTTAACCAACTGAAAAAAACATAAAAATGGAACGCCCATTTTGAAATAAACTTTCATGTAGACATATACTATTTTTTCGTTTCAAAATGGTTTTCCAATCATCTTTGAAGACTCAAATTCCAAAGAAAACTGCCCCACATTCCCATGGGAAAAGAATAAGAAATATAGGCATTATATATCATAAGAAATATATCAAATATAAATAAAATACGGTTTTATTTCAACAAAAGTAGGTTAAATTATATAAACAAGCCCTATATCAAACTCCCCATAATCATTAACCAACTAATAAATTGAATGTTTTGTGGGATCTACCTTGATATTCCTAATGTGTGAAGAATCTAACCTTATAAGCATATACCAACCCACAAATAAACTACCATAATTCACTAAATTTAAAACCAAAATTCATTAAACTATCCCACATAATCCTCATTGCGATGACAACTCCACCTAGACCTTTGTTCTTAGCATGATTAGTGGGCCACAAGTTGTATGTGACAAAACTAGCATAAAAATTAGATCCCCCCTTAGTATCTAATTTCCCATGATTAATAAAATAAATTGATGCATACAAACAAATGATCCAAGTCATACACATCAGTAATAACCATAGTTACCCTTACCCAAAACACCCAATAATGGATAGAAAAAAAATAAGATTTACCCATGATGTAATAAACACATTACCACACAAGGGGAGAAATGATAATCTCATATTCCACACAAGGGAAAATAATAAAGGGTCCATCAAGGGTTATCCTTCTCATCCACCATTTATAAACCAAAGTTCTAATTGGGCCTTTGACAATAAAACATAACTCATAATGCCAAGACTTTTCACATTTGATAAATCACTATTCCAAACACTCTTTGTAAAATGATGGAAATCATGGATCCATTTAAAACATTACAAAGTCACCCTTAACATGGGCCTTCTTCTTTGAAAACCAATATATTGCTAAAGGATATCTATTTCCTTTTAAAAAAATTAAATAATACATCATGGTATTAAAACACGGGGTAAATCACTGATACATTTCAAATAACCATTTGAAATATATTAAAGAACCCCTTTATATCCTATTTTGTGTTCAAAACCTCACTTTAAAACCAAATTCCATTTAAAAAATAGTTTTCACTCATTAAAAACTGAATATGAATTATAAATCCAATGGTCACCATGAAAATCATTTCAAAATCCATATAGTCATCCCATAAAAAAATTATATCACCTTAAAACATTCCATTTAAAATATAAAAACATGGAATTGACATGAAAACCCATTTATGTCAAGCTCAAAACATAATTAAATGGTTTAAAATCACCAAATACCTACCACATATAATCATACATTCATAAATATGGATTTTTTAAAGCACAAGAACACTTTGAATTACAAAATGAAATAATTCCATAGAAACACTTACCTGAAAGAAATGAGAATCAAGAAAAAATGTTTTGGCCTCAATGGTGACCACCCAAGAAAGTAATAAGACCTCATCTACAAACCATAAGAGACCAAACCCCTAGGTTAGAACCAACCCAAATCTAGTCCCTATATTGTACAGTGAACTAGGGTTCTGGGAAAAATGGAAAACCTAGTAAATAAGGAAGAAAGGGGAGTATAGAAGATAGAGAGGAATAAATACAATGGAATCACTTGGAAATCACTAAACGGAGGGAACAGTTTAAGAGGAGTAATAATATGGAGCTCCTCATTGGCTCCCAAGGGACAACCAACTATAGTGGGGAAGAATAGGGGTGGAAACCACTTAATTTTAAAATGGATATTTTAGGAAATTCTCAAAAAATAAAAACCTAGAAAGGTCACATGTTTTGGACCCATGGTTTTTCAAACCATGCACTAACTGTTTTATGGACGTTACATAGACCATAGACCCCTCCAATAGTTTTTCCTAGGTTCCATACAGTTTGAAAAAATTGTTCACCTCACCCCAGATGCATCCCAAGCCCCATACAGCCTCTGGGGATCTCCACAAACTTTCATAAACTCTATAGAAATCAATAAAAATTACACTATAAAAATATAAGTCCCACACATATTATACCTTCATTGTTATTAATAACAACGATGGAAAACTTTTTTCCTCCCAAAAACCCTTAAAAAACATGAAACTTTATCCCACCAGGTACTAAAACTATAAACCACACAATAAAAGATAAAATAATATTAAAAAAACATGGTGACATGAAGGGTGTCACAAACTCCCCACCATGCCACATTATACCCTCAGAAGGTCCATGGTTGAAAATAAGGTTATGAGAGAATATAATATCCCAATAGGACCTAACCTAAATGAATCACTCAAAATGATTCCACCTTAAAACCACAACTGTGTTCCTCAAAATGATCAAAATGTTCAATCATGGAGTTCTAAACATATCCAAGAATAAACAAAATGGAACCTCAACAAGATTCCCTAAAAAGAACAGGATACTTAACATGGTATTCCGACCATTTTTAATTCATCTAACATGTTGGAATAAAAGAGGAAACTTCCAAGAATAACATCCTCAAACAATCGAACAACCATTATATGAACTCAATATCAACTAAAATTACTTCAATATATAATGAAAGGATGATAAACCACAAATAGACTCAAAATAATAAATCATGACACATTCAGATAACCTAGTGTCAAAAATTAGATCACCTCATATAGTACATCCCACTTGAACATAGTCTAGAAATGATTGGTTAACAAACTCAACTGGTAAATCACACACCCTAATTACTCAATCATTCACCCATGGCCTCTCCCAAATCCAAAAAATGAGAACCTAAAAGGCTCAACATAAGAATGGTTAAACCAAAAAAATCTCAATAAATTTTATCCCAAATAATAAGGATTTTCAAAATGGAACTCATAGGAAACCAAAAATGAACAAGGAAATCCCAAACAACAACCTCAAAATCCATCCTCGAGGAATGAAGGGGTGATTCCACATAAAAAACAAGTAATTACATAAATTACATCCAAAAATAATAGCCTAAGATCCAAAACAAAGATTAAAACCATCAAAGAAAAGGTATAAAAAAACAACACATCCACAAAAGGATCAAACCTGAGACCTCTTCCGAAATCCCATCTTACAAAACATCTAAAGATTGTCCAAACAACCACAATGGAGGAAAAATTTATAATACTTAAATCATTAGGTATTATCATGAATTAGATCCCCACACTAGAAGAACACAAGATATATTTTATTTTCATGATAAATACCCCTTTCCCTAAGTTTAATATTATCCTACTTCTCCTTCTACCTCATCGGGTTATCCTTATTCCCACCAAGCTTATGTTGCACATTAGATGGAATGATGGTGTCTCCCACTATATTTTTCTTATAATGATATTATTATACCTGAATATCCTCATTGAAAACCTCCTAAAAAGATTAAAATCTAGATGAAAGTATAACAGAACCAAAATCTGGGTGAGTACCACCTCTGAATAAACGAGCTTTCTCGGCATCGCTGACCACTAGCATTAGAGAAAAGACAACCAACTTTATAAAGTTATCAACAAACTCCCTTACTAATTGGTCACCCTAATTCAATCCCATAATCTCCAATAATTTACCATATTTCAAAATTTCAAGAAATAACCACTAGATATATGACATATTGAAAATCACCAAAGACATAACTTCATGTAGTAAATAAAGAAACATAAACTCCAACCAAACTCGGCTAAAACTAGTAAGAAATCTATCAATGGATCTCAACCATGAAGCTTCAAGTGTAAAAATATAATTGAGGATCACATAAACTTCTTTTAACCACTACACTTCTTCTACTGATCCTTGATTACCACATAAAAGGTAGATGGTGATCTAAGAAGTTTGAAATGATGTCCGAGCTCAAGGAAGTTTCTGCGTACACCACTCCACTCCGAGTCTGGGTAGGAACTATAACACCCCAAGTTTTTATGAATTCTTATTTCCACATAAATGAAATTTATTTGATGTATTTAATTATATGAAACACCTAGTTAATCTTTCATTAGACGCAACATTGGGATATCCTACATTACATTCAACTGTGACTTTTTAACAAACCATGATATATTATTAATATAATTATATAAACTAAACTATTTTCACCTAACCATCAAACATATCAATATTAATAGTAATAAATAATTTTTAAATATTATGTATAATGGTTTTATATAAAGAAAAAACATTGATATAAAAATACTTTATGAAGGCTTTATATATTTTGAAAATATTATTTTTTTTAAAAACTGTTATTTTTATTTCTTTTTTGTGAATGTTAATAAAATTAAATTTTCTATATTTTTGAAAATAATTTTTAAATAAAAAACTTCATTTTTGAAAAGATATTTTCAAAATTATATTATTTTAAATTTTTGGTATCTTTCTAAAAAATTTCATTTATGATGAATAATTAAAAATACTGAATTCTAATTAAAAACTGCCTCTTCGTTTAAATTATTTATAAATTTAAAATATATTTAAAATTATTTTTAAACAAAAATTAGTTCAATTATAAATAAATTAATCCAATTTAGGTCATTTAAATCAATTTAATATTTAAATTGGATATAAAAACTTTTGAAAATTTTGATCATTTTGGCTTTAAAAACCTGCTTTGCAATCACATCTGTGGGATTAATTTTAAAGTAAGTTTTAGAAATTTTTTGAATATAATTTTTAAAAATAGGTTAAATATGTCTAGTAATCATAATTTATAATTTATGATAAGGCTGACTTAATTTTTTACCAAAATTAATAGTGAATTCAGTAAAAAGATAATAATCATGGTTAGGGTAAAAATGTGTTTACACGGGGTTGAACTAAAAATATAAAGATAAACATGTCCTATAAAGTTGTATAAAAACTATTTTATGGCCATATTTCAACCATTAAACCTATTATGATCTCTAATGGCCCATTTTTTACCCTTTTGACATATAAAAAATGTGGTAACACTCAATTCTTCTCAAAAATAACAAGTGTCTCCTCTCCCCTACTTATAAAAGGCCACCCCTCTCCTCCTGTATTCACACATTCACACCAATTTGTTTCAGCCAATATATTAAAATATCTCTTCCCAACTTACCTACAATAATACTAGAAGCCTTTTTGGGCACAAATCCATCCTAGGAAGGCTTTTGGTGAAAACCTAAAAAGGATACCCATAGAAGAGGTATTGTTCATCAATAAGAATTTCTATTTTTTTCTTCTTCCATCCACTTAAATTATTATTATATAATTATTATATAATAATAATAGAAAATTATATATATTTATATGTTTGTTTGTTATTTTAATGATGAAAACTTGTCTCCACTTCCATCAAATGGGTGACGAAATCATCTTTCATATATACAGTAGACTACCGCCTCATGAACCAATGTCGTTTGTTTTTTCATTAAAACCTCTAAAGTATAGTCATAATTATGGATTTATTGTTTATATATGATATTTTTGATATTTATGATGTCATTATGATTCTTTAACTATTATATCACACATAACTTCATGCTTTCGATTTTGTGGGAATGCGATAACGTCATTCATGTGTATAGAGAACTACCACCTCATGAAGTAATGTGATCCATTTACACTTTATATGGAATGTATTAAAGAAGATTTGGATGAAAATATGTGATATATATTAAATTAAAATAATTATATATTGATAATTTATTATTTATTTCTCTTTCTTTCAATCTTGTACGAAAATGGAAACAACGTTAATGCGTACGTACAGCCTACCGTCTCCATGAACATTGTATTTTATTTTCTATCACTAAATTATATGTATTAATATAAATAAATATATAGTGAATATATATTATATTTATATCATGGTTATAATTATGGATATTATGGAACCATGATCTAAGTGATAGGATCAAAATTCAAAAATTATAACACACACAAATAACTAAGGGGTTATTATCTGAAATGAAACTTTAACATTAAATCATTAATAAATAGGTAATGTAGCAGTATTGTAGCATGTATTATAGCAGGCACTATAGTAGGTACTATATCATCTACTATTCAATACTATAGTAGCTAGAACTATTCATCCATCTAGGCCTTTGGGCCACTGGTTTGATCCTTGGGTCCTGAAAGGCTTTTAAGACACCCAAGGTATTTGGGATAGTTTTCTATCAAGGCCTTAAGGCCACCTCAAGGACATAAAGCTACCCTAAGGCCTTTGGGCCACATAAATATGTAGATATACTAGTCAGACTATAAGGAAAAAGTCTCTATATAAGGATTCAGAGTAGGTTCATTCACCAGAGTAGAGCTAACAATAATTGGAAGACTAAGAGGGTATGGAATTGCCATCAGTACTGAGCCCTTGCATCTTTGGATAGGACAGCTAGTCGACCAGCCTTGTGAAGGTGGAGTGTAGATATCATAACATGTGATGGGGAGGAACACTTCCAAGTTTCCTTATCTTGGTGATTTTCTCTAATACCTATGGTTCATGTAATTTTCTCTAACCCTTCGGGCCTTGTAAGGGTTCCACCTCACCCCTTGAAATGTGTATTATCAAAATAAAATAATGAAGGCCTTCAGGACATTCAAAAAAAGGTCATAAAAATCATATATAGTATGAAATATATGAATATGGTTATTTAATAAGTTTATAATAAACATATATTTATTATAAAAGATGTTTTAATGAGTATGATAGAAGTCAATACATAAGGTAAGGGATTTTCATCTAAATTTTTACTTCTATGAGACACATGTCATATTCACCACATATTTCTTTAATATATTTTATATACTTCTCGCTAAAATATATTATTATTATTCTAATAAAACCTATTTGGTTTCATATTTCCATTTTATTATCTCTCTTTCATGGGGTTTATGTTTCAAGGTTACCAAAGTGATAAGGTATTTTTTTCTAAATTTTCTTTCTTTGAGAGGTATGTTATGTTATAGAACTATTATCTTTCAGGAGGTGTATGTATAGACCCTTTGACATGTAATATCATGAATTTATCCATCCTCATGTTATTTTAAGTTTCATTGTATGTTATTAATTCATGGGGCTTATGAATTAATGTTACCAAAGTGGTAAATATTTTATGTTATAATCTCATCATTTATCAGGATTATTTATGATTAATTATCCAACTTTAAAATATCATGATATAATTTTCAATAATTTTCATTAATTTTATTCTCCTCTCATAATTCATGGTATCTTTAAATAATGGTACCATTTTTATAATATTTTTTAATTAATATTATTATGAAAATGTTTTTATGAAAATTTTACATTATTTATCTCTTTAGTTAGAAATATAATTTATTCCCAACCCATGTTTTATAAAAATGATTTCAAAAATGTTTTATTACTAACTTATGATTTTCAAAATAAATATTTACCTATGTTTTTCATTTTAATAAAAATTAAAGGAATCATCATGTTGTCTTATAAAACAATGCCTGTTTGGATTTTACTAAAAATGTTAATGGAATATTTATTTTAACACGTATGGCAGGAATGAAATCATCTAGAATCATGAACAATCACTTATTAGAATATTCCTTTATAATTACTCAAGTTTATTTTCATAGAAAAAGTTTTTTAAAAATATTCTACATTTTAAAAAAACTTATTTTAAAATGGAAAGTATATTTTCCTCATTAAATGTTTTAAATGACCTTTCAAAATTATTTTCCTTCTAATATGACATCTGTCAATGTTACAAATTCTTTACTGGGGATATGGTCCAAGGATTCCATTCATATTATTTATATGTATGGTTTATGTTTTAATGGAATAATTATTATGATACCCATTTCATTTCCATGGGTTATTCCATGATTAGATGATTATGAAACTCATTCATTTTCACAGGTTATGCTATTATGAAATGTTTATGAAACCCATATCATTTCATGGGTTATGATATGATTAATTTTATGATATTTTGGCACACATATGTATGATTTTAATTATTTTAAGGGTGGATACAATATATACCTACAATGAATTGGGTTAAAATTAATGTTATATATTCTCAAAGGTTACACAAGATGTTATCCTAATCCCAAAAGAGGGTACAAGGGAGTTCATCCCAAGCCCAATGTAGGTACATGGGTGGTTATCCAAAACCTAACATATTATGAATTTATTTTTTGGTAGCCTTGACATAGGTTTTTTTATTCTTATGTATATGCCATAAATATGTTTCTTATGCCAATTCTATGCTCTCATGGATCATATTCTTTGATTTACTTATGATTCAAATCTTATTAAATTCCATTATTTATTCCATGACTCAAGATTATGATATTTTATATGTATAGTATGGTTTTCATATGTATGCTAATGTTCCCATACCATTATGTTCATATTATTCTTGTGTATATACCTTATTTATCCCTAATGGGAATCTAATCTCACCCTTTATTATGTTTCCATTCCCCAGGTATTAAAGATATGTATTATGTATGATTTTTCTAAGAAGGGTTATAGATATGAATAACTTAGTGGGATATGATGTAGCTCACCTATGACATGGTTGTTTATGGTTTCATGTTTCCAAATTCACTACACCTAAATGATTATGGAATGGATCATTATGTTATAAAATGAATATTTTTCTAATAAGATGTAATATTAATGTACGAGGAATTTGGTTCTTCAAATTAGTTATCAAAGTAAGGTGTATTTAACCTTCGGAAACTAGGATGAGCAAACCTTTGTGAGATCCCTAAGTAAATGTCTAAGGATAAGTCTAAGTATGAGTCAAATTATAGGAAAATGTATTAGAATTTTAGTAAAGAATAGAGCGAGTGGTTTCCTGACATTACATCCCTGTTTGGATACGACCATTGGATGTGGATCTAGAATAGATGTACCTAAGGGTAACAACCCTGAAAATACCATATTGAACTAGACTCAATCAAGAACCGGTGCATGATAAAGGGACTTATGGCACACCTATTTCGACACTCTTGGGTTATATGATTTGGAAATTTACAAACTCTCTATAAAACCTCATGAAATATTTAAATATTATATGACTATGAATGGCCTAGGATAAACCTAATATCTCATAGATGAAAAATAATATTTCATGATTTAGACATCCTATAAATGTTTTTCATGATTATGTGGTTTCAGATCATGATTATTGTCTCTTAAACTATGATTTTTTATTTTATTCAATGGATGGAACATTAAGTAACCATGTTAATGTTGAGTGTGACAGAAAATGAAATGATTTTACTCCTAAAAAATAAAGAATTATGGAAGCTTGAAGGAAAAATATCATTTCAATGCTCACACAATATTCTCAAGCTATGAATCATACTAGACTTCCAAATGAACAAAGGAGGGAACAACATTTTGTTGAGTCCTTTATGAGGCAACGTCCACCTTCCTTCAGTGGGTCTTCTGATCCACTAGAATCTAAATAATGGAGTAGAAAAAATGAAAATATATTTTTTGTTCTCGATTGTTCATAACATGAAAAATTCGTTTTGGATTTCTACCATTTAGAAGGTGAAGCAGATCAATGGTGGAATCTAATCAAGAATACAAGGCAACAAGATGAAATTGAATCCATGGATTGAAAAACATTTAAGAAAATGTTTTTTAATAAGTAATTTCCTTTTATTAGTTATAAAAATGTGGAGATGTAGTTCCTTGAGCTAAATAAAAAAGATAATGAATCAGTTGGTACCTATGAGGAAAGTTTTACAAGACCTATTATGTACACTTCTAATATTATCATCCAACCTAAAAGTAAGGTTTATCGATTATTAAGTGGCTTAAAACCAAATCATTGAAGGGAGTTATCCATAAGAGACTTCGGTAGCTTTGAAGATATTTTTCTATGTTCTATTAAGGTGGCAATAGAGGTTGGAGCTACGTATTAATCTTAGGGTTTTGAAAATAAAAGAAAGATGGAGTTCAAAGAAAAATCAAAAAAACATGGAGAGAAGAATATGGGGTTTCCTTTAGGATCAAAGAGTGGGAATAAGTATGGAGGAAATTTTATTGAGGGGACTAATAAATTTTTTAAGTGTGGAAGGGAAATTCATCAAGAAGATGAATTCCAAAGTGAGAGGATGAAGTTATCTAATGATATGAATAATGAGAAAGCTTCAAAGAATGAGATGCTCACACTTCAGTGTTTCAAATGAAAATAGTTTGGGAATTATGATATTAAGTACCAAAATATGAGATTTAATGATGGTGACTAATGCTAATACTATCTTAAGCCAGGGAATAAGGGTAAATATCATGTGATAACTATTTTTAAGGAATGGTTTGAAGATGGTGTAGTGAAAGGTACACTTACCATCCACTCAAGAACTGGTAATGTCTTATTTAACTATGGATATATCTATTCTTTCATATCTAAATAATTTTATAAGGTTATAAAGATTATACCCAAATTATTAGATGTGGAATTATTAGTGAAACCCCCTAATGGTATAATGATCACATTTCATGTTTATGATTCACCTCTGGTTGATGTTTTTAAGAATGGTCTTCATACAAATCTTATCGTTATTCTTCTGGTGGAATTTGATATCATATTAGGAAGGTGTTATCTTTCTCATCATAAGTCCCACAACAATTGTTGAGTAAGAGATGTCACATTTGATATTTCAAACTAACCTATGATTTTCAATCAATTTAACAGTAAGTATTAACTTTTGAATGATATTGAATCCATTTTATGGGTCTTAATTCCCATTCATAATGGGTGTTTATTTCAAATGGTCAGAAGGAAACTCAAAATCTATGATATTCTTGTTGTGTAGGAACTTTTTGATGTCTTTCTAGAAGATTTTTTTGTCCTTTCACCAAAATGTGATGTTGATTTCTCAATAGAACTCATACTTGGTGGCACACCAACTTCAAAGACTCCCTATAGAATGGACTCGATTTAATTTTTGAAATTAAAGAAGAAAATCTAGGAAAACCTTGATAAGGGATTCATCTAGCCAAGTGTGTCACCTTGGGGTGAAACTATTCTTTTTTTTGATGAAATTTGGATTAGTGTGACTTTACATTGATTATAGGGAGTTGAACAAGATCACAATTAAGAACAAGTATCATCTTCCCTATATTGATGACTTGTTTGGTCAACTACATATAGATCAATACTTTTCAAATATTTACCTTTATTATGGATATACTCAATTGAGGTTTAAGAATGAGGATATACCCAATATGAAATTTTGTAAAAGGTATGAACAGTATGAATATATAGTAATGTCATTTATTTCTTACTAATTCCCCTTCTATCTTTATGGATTTAATGAATATAGTATTTATAAATTACATTAATCAGTTTGTGTTAGTATTTATAAATGATATGATTATCTATTAAATGTGAAAGGAATAGCATGAAGACCACATGATAATTATACTAAATACCATAAGGAAGGATAATATATATGAAAAATGTAAAAAGTGTGAATTTTGGCTATAAGAGGTTCTGTTTTTTGGTCATATGATCTTAAGAGAGGATATATCAGTAGATCTATCAAAGGTGGAGGCTATTGAATATTGGTCCAGACTAACCACAGTGATTTAGATCCATAGTTTTATTAGATT
The DNA here is from genome assembly GCA_963277665.1 of Viscum album. Classification (NCBI taxonomy): domain Eukaryota; kingdom Viridiplantae; phylum Streptophyta; class Magnoliopsida; order Santalales; family Viscaceae; genus Viscum; species Viscum album. Next base: position 157,511,492 of record OY728125.1, read on the forward strand.
AGATGGATATTATCAATGTTTTTTTAGAATTTATCATGACTATATAATCCTTGGACCACATTAACTTAGAAGGGAACCAAGTTCCTCTGGAAAAATTAATGTGCCAAAAAAATTTAGGATCTAAAGAGAATATTATTCAGTGAACCTATTCTTGCATTACCCTATAGTAGATAAGGGTTTTTAATCTATAGTGGTGCATTCAATAAGGTATTGGGAGGTGTTATTATGTATAGTGACATGGTTTTAGCTTATGTATTAGGAAAATTTGTGGTTCATTAGAAATTTTACCCCAATCATGATTGGGAGATAACTATTGTAATTTTTTCATTAAAGATATAGAGGTTTTGTCTTTATGGAGAAAAGTGTGATATATATATTGATCATAAAATTTTAAAGTATATATTCACACAGAATGAGTTTAATATGTTCCAAATAGGACGGTTGGATCTGATTAATTATTATGACTGCTGAATACATTACCACCCTGGGAAAGAGAACAAGGTGTTCAATGCATTGAATCAAAATAATCATGGTATATTATCTATTATGAGGATCAAAAAAGATTCAATATTTCTAGATTTTAAAATTATAGATCCATAAATCCTGAAGTAATGTGAAAATCTCATCTTTCTCAATTGAATGTTCAATCATATATCATAGTGAAGGTTAAATAGGTGTAGAAGGGAGATGTAGATATGAAAAAGAATGCTATAAATGTTTTGGAGTTTAACCTTAATCATGATGGAATGATGAGGTTTAGTAACCATGTTTTTATTTTTTATATACCAGAATCTAAGATTCTTTTGTTAGAGAAAGATTGTATTTCTTCATTCTCTATTCATCCTGGATGTATGAATATGTATAGATATTTCAATGAATACTTGTAGAGCGATGAAATAAAGAGAGATATCATATAGTTTTTATCTTAGTGTTTGGTATGTCAGCAAGTTAAGTCTGAAAGAAAAAATATAAGGATATGTTCTATCCATTACCCATATCAGAATGGAAATGGGAAAACATCACCATAGATTTTTTCATTGGACTCCCCAAAACATCTAAGGGGATAATGATATATGGGTTGTAGTTGATCACCTAACTAATATATCACACTTAATCATAATAAAATAAGACTTATAGATCAAATTTCATGAATATGCATTAATGAAGTGGGGAGGTTGCATGTAGTACCACATTCTAATGTATCTAATCGGGGTTTATGGTTTACTAGAAAGTCCATGTGAAGTATTCAGTAAGATCTTGACATGGAATTGAGTGTCATCACTTCGTATCATCCTTAAATAGATGGTAAATATAAAATAACAATTCAAACCATAGAGAAAATGTTGAAATACTTTTCTTTTGATTTCAAAGGTGTTTTGGATCAACACGTTCCTCTGGTTATGTTTTCTTACAACGATAGCTTTCACCAAACATTCATATAGATCCTTATGAAGCCCTATATGGAAAGAAATTTATATCTCTAATATTATGGAATAAATTAGAAGAAATAAATCTATTGGGTCTTGATATAGCTAGAGAAATTTAATATAAGGTAAAATCCATTCAGCAACACCCCAAGGCAGCTCTGATTTAGAAGAAAAGTTATGAAAACAATCACTGGTGTGATCTAGAATTTGAAGTTGGTGAAAATTTGTTTCTAAGAATTTATACATGGATAAAGGTTATGACATTTAGGATAAAATGGAAAATAATTCCTGGGTATATTAGCCCCGTTGAAATTATTGATCATATCCGGATGGTAGCATATTTCTTGGTGCTTCCACCAATCCTATATCAATTCCATGATGTTTTCCATGTATCTCTTCTAAGGAAGTACATACTTAACCCTTCACATGTATTGAACATAGAGGTCATACAGATGGAGCATGATCTTTCTTATGAGAAACAACCAGTGGAGATTTTGGATTATATAGAGAAAGTTATGTAAAACAAGATCACTCACTAGGTCATTTTTTTGTGGTTAAACCACCATTTTGGGGAAGCTACATGGGAAGTTGAGAATAATATGAGTAATAATTTTCCTCATTTTTTTGTATTAGAATGATGAATTTTGAGGGTGAAATTAATTTTACGGGGGGTAGAATGTAACACCCTAAGCTTTTATGAATTAATTTTTTTTGAATAAATTATCTTTATTTTATGGATTTTATTACATGCAACACCATGTTAAGTGTGGGTTATATGAGGCACTAGTAGATATTGTGTTACATACAATTCTACTATTTTAACAAACTATGAGATATTATTAATATAATTATATAATATCTACTATTATAACCTAAGTATTAAGCAAAGAAATATGAATAGTAATAAATAATTTTTAAATTTTATGTATAATGGTTTTATATAAATAAAACAAATTGATAGTAAATTACTTAATAAAGTCTTTATATATTTTTAAAATACTCTTTTCTTGGAAATTCTTATTTTTATTTATTTTTTTGAACATTAATATATTTAAATTTTCACACTTTTATATTATTAATTTGATAAAATAAAATTACTTTTTGAAATCGTCATGTCAAAATTAACTTAGGTTGATTTTTTTTTATTTATCTAAAAAGTTTTATTTTTTGATTAATAGTGAAAAATAATGAATTTTAATTGAAAAATATCATTTAGTTTAAATTATTTATAAAGTTAAACTATATTTTAAATTGTTTTTAAAGAAAAATTACTTCAATTATACATCAATTAATCCAATGTAGTCTATTTTAACAACTTTCATATTGAAATTGGATATAAAAACCTTGTAAATGTTTAATCATTTTCTATTTAAAAACTCGCTTTCTCATTACATATGTAAGATTAATTTTGAATAAATTTTTACCAATTCTGTGAATGGAATTTAAAAAAAATGGATTCTATATTTGGAATAAAAATAATTTCTAATTTATAATAATTTCTAAGTTATTTTTTACCTAAATGAGTAATGAATGTAGTAAAAAATTAATTTCCATGGTTAAGGTAAGAATGGGTATACTGGGGGTTAAAATAAAAAGATAAGAGTAAAAATATCCTATACACGTATCTAAAAACTATTTACTAGAAATTAAATACCCATTCCAACTATGAGGTTCTACAATAGTCTATTTTGGACCCTTGTAACATATGTAACTCATGGGATGACTAAATTCTTTTCAAAAATATCGAGAGTGACTTCTCCCCAACTTATAAAATACCACCCTATCTCCTACCATCTTACCAACTTCACACCTCTTTGGTTCATCTAATCTTATCCCAAATCACTTCCCAAATTCCCTACCCTCATCCTAGAATCCTTTTTGGGGAATAAATCCATCCTAGGATGGCTTTTGGTGTAAATATATGGAGGAAACATGAAGAAGAGGTAATATTCATCAACAAGTGTTTTTTTTATTTCTTCCTCCACCCAATTTAATTATTATTATATCATTATTTTATAATAACCTTAGTATATTCCATATAATGATATGTTGTTATATTAAGGGAATGACCTACAACCATCTCCACTTCAATAAAATGGGTTAAAAAATCATTGTTCATGTGTATGGAGGACAACCACCTCATGAAATGATGTCATTTGTTTTTTCATTTCCATATTTCAAGTCTAGTCATAATGATGGATTTATTGTTTATATATGATATTTACGATATTTATGATATTATTCTGATTATGGAATTATCATATCACATTTACCATCATGTATTCCATTTTGTGGTAATATGATAATATTATTCATTTTTACAAAAAACTACCACCTTGTGAAGTGATGTGATTCATTCTAGAGTAATAATATATCATTTACTTTTATTTCTTTTAGTCCAACAAGAAAATGGAAATAGTGTTCATGCATACATAGGGCATAACATATCCATGAATGGTATAATTTATTTTATATCCCTAAATTATATAGATTATTATAAATATATATATACTGAATATATATATGATATTTATATCATGGTTATCATTCTGGAGATGATGGAACCATGATCTAAGTAATAAGACCAAAAGTAACAAATCAAAATGCAATTGAAAAACAAACCAGTTATTACCCAAAATGAAGCTTTAATATGAGATTGTTTATAAATGGGTAATAAAAGGTCATCATAAAATCATATATCATAGTATATATATGAATATGGTTCTGTAATGAGTGTATAATAAATTTTTATTTATTATACAAGAGGTTTTAATGATTAAGATGGAAGTCAAGACTTAAGGTAAGGGGTTTTCATCTCACTTTTTACTTCCCTGAGACACATTTCATATTCACCGCCTATTTATTTTAAATAGTGTATATACTTCCCATGAATATATATTATCATGCTTCTAATGAAAACTACTGTAGTTTACATGTTCATTTGAGGATCTCTCCTTCATGTGGTTTACAGTTCAAGAGTTACCAATGTGTTAAGGCATTTTTTTATAAATTTTCTTTCTTTGAGATGTATGTTCTGTTATGTACCAATATTGTTTCATGAAGTGTATTTGGAACACCGTTGACATGTAATATCATGAATTTATTCATCCTTGTGATATTTTATGTTTTTTGTATGTTATTCCTTAATGGGTATTATGATTTAATGTTACCAAAGTGGTAAATATTTTATGTTACAATCTCATCATTTATCAGGACTGTTTACGATTAAGTCTCCAATATTGAAATATCATGATATAGATTTCAATAATACTCATTAATCGTGATATCTTCAAATAATGGTACTATTTTTACACTCAATAGAACTTAAAAATTTTAGTAAAATGTTTTTATGAATTTCCATCTTTTTTTATCTCTTTGGTCAGAAATCTATTTTATTCTAAAAATATATTTTTTTAAAATGTTTTCAAAAATATTTGACAGCTCTATAATGATTTTAAAAATAAAATTCTACCCATTTTTTACATTTAAAAAAAAATTAAATGAATCCTAATTTCATATTTCAAAACAATTCTGATTTGGATTTTAATAAAAATGTGAAAGGAATATTAATTTTAATGTGTATGGAATGAACAGAATCATATGGTGTCATTACCAATAATTTGATTAAGTATTCCTTTATAATTTTTCAAGTTTATTTTTAGAAAAATAAATTTTGAAAATGTTTTACGTTTTAAAATTTATTTTTTAAAGAAAAAAGGATATTTTTCTTCAAAAATGTTTTTAATGGAATTTCAAAATTATTTTTCATCTAAGATAAGATATTTCGATGTTACATATGTCTTAATGGGGATATGTTCCAAGGATAACATTCAAATTATTTAATTTAATGGTTTATGTTTTGATGGCATGATGATTATGAAACCCATTCCTTTTCCACAAGTTATACCATGGTAATATGTGTATGAAACCCATTCCTTTTCATGGGTTATGATATGTTGGAATGTTTATGAAATCCATCTCATTTCATGGGTTATGATATGATGAATGTCATGATATTGTGCCACACATATATCTTAATTTCTTTATGTGATGGGTGGGACATGTATCTCTCTTCAATGAATTGGGTATTGATTAATGTTACATGAGCTTAAAGGGTACATGGGAGGTTATCCCAAACCTATTATAGGTTACGCGGGAGGTCATCCCAATATCTAAGTAGGTACATTGGTGGTTAGTCCAATCTTAAAATGTTTTAAATGTATTGGTGGGTATCCTTTACATGGGATTTTATATACTTATGTGTATACCATAAATCTATTTCTTATACCAATTTTATTCTCTCATGACTCATGTTCTATGATTCCCTTATGATTAATTCCTTTTGAAATTCCATTCTTTATGCCATGAGACATGATTAAAAGCTTTGATATATAGGGTATACTTTTCATATATATGATCATTTTCTAATACCCTTATGTTCATACTATTCTTATGTATCTCCCTTGTCTATCATTACTGAGCATCTGAGCTCACCATTTCTTATGTTTTCTTTCCCTAAGTTATGAATATATTTATTATGTATAATTTATCTAAGAAGGGTGATAGACATGAAGAACTTATTGGGAGATTATGTATCTCACCTATGATCGAGGTGTTTATGTGTCCATGTTTCCAAAGGAACTATACCTAAATGATTCTAGAATATATCATTATGTTACACAATTAATATTTTTCTAATACGATGTTACATTAATTATTGGAATACTCCTATTTGATCATGTTTTAATGCTCACAAATCATGAAATCGTGATAATTATTCTAATCATCTTCTTATGAAGAATCTTACAAGTTATGATTAATCTTGTTCTATTAGGTTTTATTATACCAAAAATTAAGCTCAATTCATTCTATGAATATTACTGCTTTAGAATATTTACAGATATTTGGATAATTCCAAGAAACTCTAAGTTTGACACAAGTATGATTTATCTAAGAAGGGTGCTAGATATGAAGAACTCATTAGGAGATTATGAATATCACCTATGATCGAGTTGTTTATGTGTCCATGATTCCAAAATAAATACACTTAAACTATTCTAGAATAGATCATTAAGTTACGAAATTAATATTTGTCTAATAATATAATTCATTAATTCTTGGACTCATCCTGTTTGATCATGTTTTAATGCTCACAAATCATGTAAATCATGATAATTATGCTAATCATCTTCTTAGGAAGAATTTCAAAAGTTATACTTAATCGTGTTCTATTATGTTTTATTATACCAAAAATTAAGCTTAATCCATTCTTTGAATATTACTACTTAATAGTGTTTATAGATATTTGGCTATGTCTTGAAAACCATAAGTCTGACACTGGTTCTGGATTTTTGCAAAGTCCCAGACACCATGAATCAGAAACTGTGACCCAAACACCATGACTCAGACATTGTGACCCAGACACGGTGACCCACACAACGTGACCCAGACACTATGAGATAGACACCATGACTCAAACACCATGACCCAGACACCCTGACCCCGACACCATACTCCCAGATACTATGACTCTTGCACCATTAAAAGTTTTAGCAAAGGACTAGACACCGCTACCAGAGACACCATGATTCTGAAACCAAATATGTGCTACCGGTTCGTGATCTCAACGAAATTGTGGCAACGTAACTATCTCACCAATCAATGTCAATGGAGAATACATTGTTTCCCCATTACACCATGTCCAAGTGAAACCATTTCAAGACATATTGTGACACTGTTCTTTAAACTTTTTTGTTTTTTTATTTAATTTCTAACTATCATATTCAAGCTATTAAATGGAACTGACATCATTAATGTTTATTTGTAAACATGTCACTGACAGTACGAGGTACGAGGTGCAGAATACATCTATCCTATTGGATTTAACATATTCACCCCTAATTAAAATTAGGATAAGCGTGGCTCAAAAATATGAACATGAGAACAGTGAAAAAGTGAACTCATGCAAGCAACAACATACCACTGAAGAAGACACGAAGAAATATCAATCCCCAAAGGCTGGAATACCATATATCAAATCCTAAAACATCTTTTTAGTATCAACTAATAGAAGAACCTGAGCTACATAGTTCATATCATCGAGTTGGAAACCAGAGAACCAGACTTTTGATACTCCGTTTTTCACAAGAGGACTCGATACTTCCATCTGATTCATCCTACAAGTCCAGAGCAGCATAGAATAACACTCAGATCACTTCTAATCCTTTATCACATCTTTTCTCTATTGCATACTCTTTTTTATATTTTGAGTTGTGTGTGTATGTCAGTTTTTAAAACACACACTATCTCCTATATTAAATTTAAGGATAAAAGATATCCATCCTCTCATATCTTCTTACATCTATTTACTCCCACGGATAAGTGTGTAAGAGGTCCTTTTGTGACCTTGTAGCTTATTCCCATGAAGAACAGTGGAAGAGGTCATATAATTTGGGCAGTCCTATATAATGTTGTTTACCTCAATCTAGGGTGTGGATAAAGTTTATTAAAATAAACTACTTGGTGTAAATTGATCACCTAGTAGGGTGGATTAAGTCTCGACTTGATACTGAACTACTTGATTTATCCACTGTGTCTTTTAATTTATTTTTTCTATGCCTTACAATATGTTTTGGAAAACTAGATTTTACTTTGATAGTTAGTATTGGATAAGAGTTATAACTATTTTTCCTTATTATAATAGATTCAAAACTTGTATAAATAACTCACATTGATATTAATGGTAATTAATCAATCTTATGAGAAGTTATTTCAATTGTAAAACTATTATAACTGTATTACCTTGATTAACTGTCCAATATTCATTTTTATTAGGGAAACTTTTTAAGTGAATTTTTAACATAAATCTTTATAGATACTCAATTCAACCCCCTCTTGAGTGCTCTACTCCGACCAACATTTGGTATCAGGGGAATTTGTTCTTGTTAAGGATCTGTTTTAAAATATTTCTAACTATGATAAATTTATGTTAGTTCTAAATTTCTTTCTCTTTAAATGTATTTCTTTATTATGGGAAATAGACTAGAAGGTGTTGCAACAAACAGACCTCCATTATTTAATGGAACTAATTGTTCCCAATGAAAAATTAATATGAAAATTAATTTAAAAAGTATGGGTTTTGAAATTTGGTTTTCAATTATAGATGAGTATAAAATTCTGACGACTGATAGAACTACTTGGGATGAACTAACTAAGATTTCTTATAACAATAACTATAAAGTAATGAATGCCCTATATTGTACCTTAGGATATGAGGAATTTAACATAATTTCTTCATGTAAAATAGTTCGTAAAATTTGGGATACATTTTCTATTTTACATGAGGGAACCACTAATGTGAAAGAAATGATACTTTACACTTATACTATTAAATATTATAATTTTAAGATGAATATTGATGAGCATATTTTTTATATGTGTCTCAACTTCAACGAAATTTTCAACACAATGATCTCTCTAGGAAGAGAAGTTATAGACAAAGAACAAGTCATGAGGATTCTCATATGCTTACCTGAAAAATGGAGAGGAACTTCTATTACTATTAGAGAGTCATGTGACATCAAAATATTACCTCTCAAATATCTCATTTTGAAACTAATGATGTATGAAGAAGAACTAAAAGTCAACAAGGAAGAGGAGGATGAACCCAAAAAAAATATGTGGCATTTAAAACCATAACCTCTAAACCCAGAGAAAAGAAGAAACTACAAGCCTCTGTAGAAAGTTCTAGTAGTGAACAATCATCACCCGACAATGATGAGGAGATGGCTTAATTAGACAAAATTTTTAAGAAATTTTTCAAAAGTAAAAAATTCTTCAGAAATCCTAACTTCAAAGGAATATATGATCAAAAAGGAAGCTGGAAGAATGATTGGAAAAGAGATGAAAAGTTTTAGGCGATAGTATGTTTTGAATCTAAGTGAAATGGAAATGTAAAGGTTGACTGTCCCAAGGTCAAGTACAAAAGGAAATATGGGTACAAAGATAGAAAGTATAAAAAGGAAATGAATGTAACATGGAGTGATTCTGAGGAAAGTTCAAGTGACTCAGAGTCTTCACAAGATGAACAGGCTAACAAACACAACATGTGTTTCATGAAAAACACATCTGAGGTAACCCTGGAATCTTCTACACATAATTCTTATTATTCTAGAGATGAAATTGATTCTGAAAATATTTATAATAAATAAATGTTTGGGTATTTTAATATTCTTAAAGAGACATGTAATGAAATAAAATATAAATACAAGCCTTTAAATATATAATATGCCTTTTCCTAAACTATTAAATCTGAACTTGTTGTAGAAAGAGGGAAAATTTATCAATTAAATAAATAAAATAATGAATTAAATCTATCTAATGAGAAATTGAAAATTGGCCTTTAAAGGATTATTAATGGTGAATATATCTTGGTACAAATTCTAGGTAAACAAATTTCCCTTAAATACACTACTGGTATTGTCTATCAAAATGGTGAAAGAAATTTTGGAAAAACCAATTTTGTTTCCAAATCTAGAACATACAAATATATTCCTAGTTTAGGAAAACATTCTTCTAGTTAAAATTATGAAGCATTCTCTATTGTTTCTAGTTTTTATTAAACAAATAATTTTTATTTCTAAAATACTTTATATAATTCTTATAGGAACCCTATGAGGCATATGTGGGTTCCTAAAGCACTAGTTACTAATATCACTGGATCCAAAAAAATATGGGTACCAAAGTCTGTTTTATTTGACTATTTTGTAGGAAAAATGTTTGAAGAGCTCCTGTAAAAGTTTATGGTACTTGGACAGTGGGTGTTCAGGACACATGATAGGATACTATTCATGTTTCAAGAACCTAATAAAGATTTAGGGTGCTCATGTCACCTTTGGTGACAATGCTAAAGGAAAAATCATTAGTCTAGGCCAAATCGGTAACTCTAACTTAGTTTTAATTTCTAAATTACTTTTTGTTAATGGACTGAAATATAACCTTCTTAGTATTTCACAACTATGTGATGATAGATTTCATATTAAATTTGATAATAATGCTTTCGGTGTTTTTAATTATAAAAATAAATTATTATTTTCTGAATTAAGAAATGAAGATGTATATTCAATTAACTTAGATTCTTTAGTTTCTAAAAATTCTTCATGTTTATGTGTATTTCACAAGGAGTCCTGGATTTGGCATAAAATACTAGGGATATACAATCTTCACTCCCTTATAAATCTAACTAGAAAAATTTTAGTCAAAGATATACCCAAAATAGAGTTTCCAAATGAGAAAGTGTGTAATCCTTGTCAAAAGGGAAAACAACACAAAATTTCCTTCAAACCAAATAAATAAGTTTCAACTTCTCAACCTCTAGAGATGGATCACATGGATTTATTTGGACCATCTAAAGTTTATAGTTTAAATGGGAAGCACTTTCTTTATGTTCTTGTAGATGACTTTTCTAGGTATTCTTGGACCTTATTTATGGCTCAGAAAAGTGAAGCATTCTCACTTTTCACCGAGTATGTTAAAAATTTATAAAGTCATAGTGGACTTAAAATTAAATCTCTAGGAAGTGACAATGGCCGTGAGTTTGAAAATAAAGAGTTTGAATCCTTTTTCATACAAAATGGCTACATTAATAATTTCTTTTCCCCTAGAACACCTTAACAAAATGGAGTCGTAGAAAGAAGAAATAGGACCCTGCATGAAATTTCTAGAACCATGATTAGTGATTATGACTTACCTAATTGTTTTTGGGATGAAGCTGTAAATATAGTATTCTATATTATTAATATAGTGTTGGTTAAACCTTTTCTTAAAAGAACCTCATATGAGTTTTGGAACAATAGAAAACCCAAAGTGAACTACTTCAAAGTATTTTGTTGCAAATTTTATATCCGTATTACCAAGGAAAATCTTGAAAAAAATTTATCCAATATTGATGAATGAATCTTTCTTGGATATTCAATCACTAGTAAATCCTATAGAGTTATTAACAAAATAACTAAATATGTGGAGGAATCTTTCTATGTCAAATTTGATGAGACAAATCCACATGAACCTAACACCTCTCTAGAGAATCTTGAGGATGATATATCAAATCTAGACATAAAGGATAAATCCTCTAACCATCCTGTAAAGGAATTTGGGAAAACTTCTAGTTCTAGAAATTATCCAGATTCAAGACATAATGTACTAGAACCAAGTGATGAAAATGAAATGACTAGTCCTACCTTTCCTCGACCACGTAGAACCCTTAAGAAACATCCCTTAGATTCAGTAGTTGGAGATCTAGATAGAGGAACACAAACTATAGATTATTTGAGAAATCATGTTGAATATCAAGATTTCTTGTCAGAAATTGAACCTAAAAACATCAATGATGCTATCAATGATGAATTTTGGGTGATGTCTATGCAAGAAGAACTTAATCAGTTCTAAAGGAACAAAGTTTGGAAACTTTTTGATAGACCCAAAGACATTTTTACCATAGACACTAAGTAGGTGTTCAGAAATAAAGTAGATAAAGCTTGTAACATAGTTAGAAACAATACTAAATTAGATTTTCAAGGCTATAGTAAAGAATAATGAATTGATTATGAGGAGACCTTTTCACCAGTAGCTAGACTTGAAACCATTATAATCTTACTTGCATATAAAACACATCTGAATTTCAAACTATATCAAATGGATGTCAAGAGTGAATTCCTAAATGGGTATATAGCTGAGGTTGTTTTTATTGAACAACCCTTTGGTTTCAAAAATCCTCACTTTCCAAATCATGTTTTTAAATTATCAAAATATATTTATGGTTTAAAATAAGATCCAAGATCTTGGTATGATAGATTAAGTACTTTTTTTATTTCCAAAGGTTTCACAAAAGGTATAACTGATCCTACACTTTTTATAAAAATAATTTCCAATGATGTTTTAGTAGTTCAAATTTATGTAGATGATATTATTTTTGTATCTTCAATACATTATTTAGGTATTGAGTTTTCTAAAATGATGTAAAATGAATTTGAAATGAGTTTAATGGGTGAACTAAAATTTTTTCTGGGATTTAAAATCATTCCAAATGAAGATGGTATAATATTAAATCAAATAAAATATACTAAACATCTTCTAAAACATTTTGTCTTAGACAACACTTAAAGTAGTGATACTCTAGTGAGTACTACTTGTAAGTTGGATCTTTATGGAGGTAGAAAATATGTTGATCAAACCACATACAAAGGAATGATTGGAAGTTTACTCTACATAACTACTAGCCGAAATGATATTATGTTTAGTGTATTTATGTGTGATCACTTTCAAGAAAACCCTAAAGAGTCTCATTTAAATTTTGTTAAAAGTATTTTCAGACGCCTCAGTCATACACCCAATCTAGGACTATTATATCCTTTAGGAAAATCATTTGAGTTAGTTATTTTGATGCTGATTTTGGTGTGTGTAATTTAGATAGAAAAAAAACCTCTAGAACATGTCACATTTTAGGCAAGTCTCTAGTGTCATGGTGTAGTAAGAAATGAAACTTGATTGTTTTATCTACTATCAAAGACGAATACATAGAAATTGGTAGTTATAGTGCACAAATTTTGGGGATGAAACACACATTACTAGACTATGGATATCAATTGAGACATGTACCAATAAATTGTGACAATACAAGTGCTATTAACATTTCAAATAATCTTGTTTCACACTCTAGGAAAAAACATATTGATGTAAGACATCACTTTTTGAGAGGCCATTTCCAAAAGGTGATATATCTTTGAAATTCACTGGAACTGAATATCAGCTTTCTAATATATTCACTAAACCATTAAATTATGAAAAGATAAATTACATAAAACATGAATTAGGTATGATATATATTAAGTGGAAGTATTACGGTCTTGAAATCACAATTTCACAGGTTACTATTTCATGTTTCATGGTATCACAAGTTACTATCTCACACTTGCTATTTCACTTTTTCAGTCTGAACACTTTCTCCTTCTTGAACCTGACATTTTATGCCCAGAATGAAGTGACCCTCTTCGTCGACTCTTGAGAAGTGAATGTCTCACAAGAAATCAATAAAGGTACAACAAATATCATCGTAAGGACCACTGAATCCTAGTCTTGTAAATATAATAGTAGTGCATGAAAGGAAAGTATGTATGAAGTGGATACTATCAAGTAAGTTGATGCTCTTGAAATTTCTAAATGAAAAAGGCCGGTTGGATTGGTTTAAAAAGGAAATGTGACCCATTTATCCAAAACTTGTTTCTCAGTTTTATCAGTATATCCAGTTCTCTTTCAATACTGAAGATGACTTTGTTGTAAGAAGTTGGATTAATGGACAAAGGTGTACCTTTACCTTGAGGTTATAGTATCGATTCCTAGGAATACCTCTTGAAAGAATATGTGAGGATCATCAGTGAGAACCTCCTCCTACCAGTGATATTTTCATCTTAGAAGAAGATTTGGAATGTTTAACTAGAAATAAGAAGAAAAGAAGGGCAATTACTAGTGAGGTGTATGGTGAGACAAGGTTTCTTTTTAAGTTTATCCATAATTTTATTAGTCTAAGGAAAGGGGATTTTTAGACACTTAAGTATCAATATGTATTCTTGATACATCTGTTGAAAAATGGGCACAAGATTAATCTGTTTAAGTATATTATAATTCACATGTGTGAATTGATCAAGACAACTTCGAATTCTACCTCTTTGTTCTATTAAATATTAATCTCTGAAATGTTTTCTCTTAAAGGAGAGGTTGGACCAAATGAAAAAGTCATCAAAGATTATGAGTTCTTTATCTCAAAGGATACAATTAGAAAGATGGAGATAAGATGGAATCTATGGAAAAAGTCTTGGTTAGAGGAAATTAAAAGGCTATATGAAAGTTCAATCCCATTGAAAATCCCTCAAGACCTAAGGAAAAGTGTGACCTAGGACTATGATCTAATGAGTCTTTGGAATACTCAAGTCAAGAAGAAGTGGATGCAAAAGCTGCATCTGTGGAAATAACTATCTTATAAGAGGATTGTGGCTTACCTGAACAACAAGTTGATGATTAAAAATTTGATGAACAACAAGTTGGTGAAGAAATATTTGATTAGGGATTTTTTAATGAAGGACATGCTGTTAGTATGGAAGTGAAAAATATTCCTGAGGAACATATAGAAGAACCTATTGTTGAGAAAGGTCCTGCAGTTTTAGAATGGTTTGAAGAACAAGTTGAGCTAGAATTAATCCTGTTAGCTAAAGAATGAAATAAAGAAGCCTTTCGACAATCTAGAATAGAGATGGGTGAGCCTAAATTTGATGCAAGTCTGGAAATAGAGAAAGAGACTAGGTCTCTCACTCTTAGATTTGATGCACAAATTGAGGGGGAGCGAAACCCCATTCTGGAAAGTACTCAAGTACAAGGATCTATTGAGACAAGTCTTATGCACAATGTGTATAAATTCCCTATCTATTTCAACATCTCAGACTCTCAATTTTTCTTAATGAGAAGAATCTATCTTACAATATATTTTCAATTGAAATAGTTTTCTCTACTATGAGTAGTACATGCTAAAGAGCCCAAAGATATTGTGGTTTCAGAACTAGTGGTTGCACAAGAAGCTCCAAGATATGTAATCCATGAGGACTTAAAGGTGTTTGGTGAAAATATGTTGAATGGATTTCAGAATATTTTAAAAGTTCAAACTCTTTCTATAACCCTTCTAAGTGAACAGGATGCTAGTATGCTTCTGGAGAATCTTATTTGGAAAACTCAACCTCTGAGGTTTCATGAAATTCAAGAAGTAAGAATTGAAAATCCACAGCTAAGTGAGGAAGTAAAGTCTCTAAAATCTTTGGTGGAGGAACTGAAAAAAGAGTTTGAAACTGTGGAACTTCATGTTACTTGATTTAGCACAAAATATGCTAACCAGATAGCCAAAATGGTTTCAATACTCATCCAACCAAATCTGGTCTCTCTTGTTGATAAAATAATACAAAATAATGACAAGTTGGTTGAAGAAATTTGAAAACTGTCATCATCAATGGAGGCCTTTCCTGGTATCTTCAAGGAATCTATTGAAATTTATTTCACGAGTCGTCCTTCACCATATGTAGACATCTATGCTCATTCCTCCTCAGCCATGCCTGATCAATCATCTTAGTTTTCAGAAAGTGATGTTCTGAGAAAGGTTATTCCAGAAGAGATTAAATCATTCAAAATTCCATCTGTTCAGGAAAGTTTCTCTAAAATTGTTCAAAATAATGAACATGTCCATGACATGGTTAAAATGTACTCTAAGGAAGCTTCTATGACCTATGATGAGATTACAAATAAATTGTATTTCTACTTCAAAATAATTTATACAAAGCATCAATTGACAAGTCATTTCATGTATCATACATAGAATTTAAAAATTCCTCCTCTGACTCAAGCGTTTAAGGGAAAAGTGAAGAAAATAAAAAGAGTTCACACCTACCTTGGAGAAGTTTATTGAGAATAAAGATGATTTCAGGGAGGAAATGTGGTATGGTGGTGAGCTAATCACTAGTTTCTTCAATTTGCTGAAGCCTTATATCTACGTGCAAAGAACTACTATAGTGGCTCTTGAAGCTGCTCCCTTGAGGCATGGTTCCACCTATTCTTCTTTGTCTAAATTTACCCCTGCTACCATGTCTGTCTCTCAAGCTCTGAGCTAGATCTGACATGTTATTTATGAGATATCATTTCCTTAGTTTTCGACTAAACCCACTTGTGCACCTTCTGTTTTTGAA
This sequence comes from Viscum album, assembly GCA_963277665.1. NCBI lineage: Eukaryota > Viridiplantae > Streptophyta > Magnoliopsida > Santalales > Viscaceae > Viscum > Viscum album. Next base: position 157,527,696 of record OY728125.1, read on the forward strand.
GGTGTGGCTCTTCCTTCTCTCACCATTGGTCACTCTCAGCCACCACCACCTCTTCTACTTATATGGATCCTCCTGCTAATTCTACCAAGGGAAAAGAGAAGTCTACTACCTTTAAAGTGAAGTGAAGGATGTATCTTTTATAGGAATGTTCCCTATTTTGTATTTTTATCCTATGTATATACTGGATCCTATTTTATTTTTTAATGGAATATGCCTTATTGTTGTTTGAGTTTATCCTTACCCTTATTTTATGCGTCTTATTTTTTTTGATAATCCCAAAAGGGAGAGAAATAAGAAATAAATACTTTATTCACTTTTGTGATAGTTCATACTTTCCATGATTTGTGATCATAAAAAAAGGTGAGATTTTTGGACTCCTCCTATTTGATCATGTTTTAATGCTCACAGATCATGAAAATCATGATAATTATTCTAATCATATTCTTATGAATAATCTCACAAGTTATGCTTAATATTTTTTTTTAATGTTTTATTATAAAAAAATTATGTTTAATACATTATCTGAATACTGATGCTTAAGATGGTTTATAGATATTTTTTGAAGTCTGAGAAACCGTAAGTCTAACACCGGTTCTAGATTTTAGAAAAGTCCCAAACACCGTGACCCAGACACTGTGACCCAGACACTATGTCCCAGACACCGTGACACAGAACCCATGACCCAGCCACTGTGACCCTGACACAATACTCCCAGATACAGTGACTCAACCACCATTCAAGGTTTTAAAAAAGGGCTAGAGACCGCTACCAGAGATACCATGATTTTAAAACTGCATATGTGCTACCAATTCCTGATATCAATGTAGTTGTGGCACTATAACTATCTCACTAATCAAAGGTAAAGGATAAGACATTGTTTCCTAGTGAAACTGTGTCCAAGTGACACTGTTTCAAGACAAACTGTGACACCATTCTTTAAACTTTGTTTTGTCATTTCCAATTCAATTTCTAATGGTCATATTCAAGTTATTAAATGGCACTGACATAATTAATGTTTCATTGTAGAAATTTCACCGATAGTATGAGGTACGAGGTGCAGAATACATGCATCTAATCGACTTCAACATATGCACCCCTAATTAAAAGGAAGATAAGAATGGATCAAAAATATATAGAAGAGAACAGTGAAAAAGAGAACTCATGCATGCAACAACATACCATTGAAGAATACATGAAGCACTATCAATCCCTTAAGGATGAACTACCCTAGATCAGAGCCTAAAACATCTTCACAGTATCAACTAAAATAAGAACATGAGATACATAGTTCACATCATCGAATTGGAAACCATAACACCAGATTTTCAATACTCTATTTTTCATAAGAGGACTCGATACTTACATCTGCTTCATCCTACAAGTCCATAGCCGAATAGAATAACACTAAGAGAACTTCTAATCCTTTCTCATCATCTTTTCTCTATTGTGTAATATTTTCTAACTTTCGAGTTGTGTGTGTATATGTATTAAAACACACAATGTTTCCTATATTAAACTAAAGGATGCATAATATTCTTCCTCTCACATCTTCTTACATCTATTTACTCCCATAGATAAGTTATGAAGTGGTCCTTGTGTGACCTGGTAGCTTATTCCCTTGATGAACAGTGGAAGAGGTCATGTGACCTGGACAGTCTTGTGTACTGTTTTTTACCCTGATCCAGGTTTTGGATCAAGTTTATTAAAATAAACTACTTAGTGGTAGGTGATAACCAACTAGAGTGGATTAAGTCTCATCGTGAGGCTGAAACACTTGTTTTATCTATTGTGTCATTTAATTTAGTTTTTCTCTTCTTTACTGTATATTTTAGAAAACTAGATTTTACATTGATAGTTAGTCTTGGATAGAAGTTATAACTGTTTTTCCTAATTAGAATCACTTCAAAAGTTGTAAAAATAACTCACTTTGATATTACTAAGAATTAATCAATCTTCTGAGAAGTTATTTGAATAGTCAAACTATTATAACTGTATTAACTTGATTAAATGGCTTGTATTCATTTTTATTGGGGAATATTTTTAAGTGAATTTTTAACAGAAATTTTTATAGATACTCAATTCACCCCCCTCTTGAGTACTCTGCTCTGAACAACATTAACATATAAGGAATTTGGGTGTTTTATGGTATTGAAAATGAAAAAAAAACATTTTCTCTATTCAGGAGGATAAAAAATACATGAACCACATAAATTAATGCCTCAAAATAAAAAGTGAAATAATTCCTTAAAATGGTAGGACTTGGAATCAAACAAAACGCCCTCAAATAAAGAAAAAAAACATTCATAAAAAAATAAAATTTCCTTTGAAGCCACCATTTTGACCATGAAATTTTTAAATCACCTTTACCAAGGTGTGCACTTGAGACACAAACCAAACTACCCCTCTAAAAAATGACCTCATATAAACACACACAAGTTTTCCTTAACTAGTAAATCCCAAAAATGCTTTTCAAAATTTAATTTTATTTGAGAAAAAAGCATCAAAATAATTATCTTTAGAACCCATTTCAGTTTTAAAACACCATCCACAAGGGAAATAAAATTTTTGTAAAACATTTCATAAATCCAAGTTTGCAAATAAAATTTTCACAAAATCCTATAATTTTCTAAAAACATGTTTTAAAACCAAGTGGAACCAAGAAACTATACTGGAATTCAAAACATTTTCATAGGAATCATATCTATAAAACGCATAAAAATACTTCTCATTCCAGCTCCAAAAAATTAAAATCACCTTTGGAGAGATCAAAAATCAAGAGGATTCAAAATAGGTTAATCGTGGAAGAAACGGTGTTGTGTAAGCTTTGACCACATGGATTGGGAAATCATGTTTCAACTAAGAAAATCACTCTATAAAGGTGGAAGAATCTACTAGTCTTTAACCACGTAGTTTATTAAGTTCTAAAATCTAACTACATTGCTCTACTTCTCCTATCATTCCACCCTGAAACCAAAGAGTAATACCTAATATCATATACATGCTCAATGGGAGTGAGAACAAAATAATTATCAAAATAAACTAAAAACATAGTCTAATTCATAATTCAAAACACAACTTCTTTAGGAATCTAGAGGTTTATGATTAGAAAGATTTATCTAGACTCTACCCACCCTCACCTCTCAAGCTCTGACAACCTTAGTCTCCTTTATACCAAGACATCACAAAATATCAGGGGGATTCTTGAGTAGCACTATAAACCCTTGAATTGACCTAGGCACTCCAAAACCATAGTCCCACTCCAAACATAGGGATATAATACCATTTTTTCAATGAACTAGATCAGACTACCATATAACCCAACACATAACCTGGCCCGTCATAAGGCCCAAAGGGAATTCTAAATCCCTATAAGCTAGCCACTAGTTCTTGGAAATCACAGAAATTCCATTAGTAATTATTTCTCCTGTATCAAATAAAAAATATATTTGGATAAATAAATAGATGTAGAATAAATGAAAATGCTTATGGTTCATAAAAAACTAAATCGATCCAACCCATTTTCATATACATAAACAACATCCATAAAAAATATACATACTAGAAGAATATAAACAAATATAACTAAAAAACAACTACAAATTAGCTAGTTCCAAGCTTGAATCATCTCCATGAACCCTCTAGTTTCTCACCACCACTCCAATCACCCTATTCCGGACACTATGATCAAAAATAAATCTAACAGGGAACTAGGAACCTGAAATATTTAATTATCAGGTAAAAATCACATTATTTCACCACAACTTGCCAAATATATGTAATATGTTTCATAAAAAAAATTGTCAATTCTAGATTAAAAATTAATATATAAAGTAATATTTTCATATAAATATATATCTATAATATTGATATAAAAACAATTCCATAACATCTTTCAAAAAATGCTCTTTTATTCAATATGGAACACACATGTCTTGAAAACAAATCCTTTAAACTAATCCATTTTAAAACAGTACCCTCACCATTGAAATTTCTCAAAAGACCTCACTCATTTTATTTAAATTAAAAAAATCATTTTAAAACATTTACCCAGTTTAATATTACTTTAAAATAGAACAACCATTTTGAAATACACTTTAAAGAACCCTCATAAGAGTCTTTAATATCAAAATGGTTTTCCAATCATATTTAAAGACTAACATTCTAAAGGAAATAAACCAACACACCAACTGGTCAAGAATAAGAAAAGAAGGAACCATATATCACAAATTAGGTATCAAATATAAATAAAATTAGGTTCCATAATAATTAAAGTATGTAAAATGATATAAGTAATAACTAGATCAAACTCCCATCAATCATTAACCAACCAAGAAATCGAATGTGTCATGGGTTCCACCCTGGGATTCTTAACTTGTAAAGCATCTAACCATGTAAGAGTATACCAACCCATGAACAAGCTATTGGGAAGCTCTAAATTTCAATCCACAAGTCATCCAACTAGACCACACAAGCTTCATTGTAATGATAACCCCTGTATATCCCTCTGTTACTAGTATGAATAGTGGGCCACTGGTGGCATGTGAACCAAATAGCATAATAAATTAGATCAACCACTTAGTACTTGGTTTCCCATGTCTAATAAATGAAGTGAGTAATAACAACAAACAAGACAATTCAATCACACAAGGCATTATCTTTTCCAACCTCACACAAAACACCCAATAATGAATAACACCAAAATAAGATTCACCCATGGAATAACAAGAACATTCCCACATAAGGGGAGTAACATGTATATCATATATATCCACAACCCACACAAGGAAAAATAATCAATGAACTATAATGGGGTGTCTTTCACATCCACTATTTATAAAACAAAGTTCAAGCTGGGACTTTAATACTAAAAAATAGCTCCAGATTACAATACCTTTTACATCTCATAAATATCCATTCCATACACTCTTTTAAAAATGATGGAAATCGACCACATATTTAAATCATTTCAAACTCACCCTTAACAGGGTCCTTCTTCTTTAAAATCCAAAACAAGGCCAAAGGCCATTTATTACCTTTAAAACATTTTAAATTAACCATAAAGGAATTTCCATATGGGTTAAATCACACATAAATTTCAAGTAACTATTTTTAAACTATTACGAACCCCTTCATATACCTTTTTGAGGTCAAAACCTTTCTTTAAAACCAAATTACCTTTAAATAATAGTTTTCATTCATTAAAAACCAAATCTAGGTTATAAATCTAATGTGCAACATGAAAACCATTTCAAAATCCATAAGGGCATCCCAAAAAATATTAACACCTTAAAACATTTCATTTTGAACATAAAAACATGGAATTCACAATAAAAACAATTTATTACAAGATTTAAACATAATTAAATAGTTCCAAAACATCACAAAGTTATCACATATAATCATACTTTTATAAAAAAAAGAATTTAGAAAGGTCGAGAACACATTAAAATCCAGAAATGAAATAATTTCATAAAAACTTGTACCACAAAGAAATGAGAATCAAGTCAAAAAATCTCACATTAAATGGTAATCACTTAATCAACAATGAATACCGCCTCTACATACCATAATTGGCCAAATCCCTAGGTTAGAACCATCCAAAATCGGATCCCTAACTTGTATAATGAACTAGGGTTCTTAAATAATGTTAAAACCTAGGAAAGAAGAAAAAAATGATAGTATAGGATGAAAAGATGAATAAATACCTTATAATCACATAAAAATCACCAAAGTAAGAAAGGATCATGAGGAGGAAGAATGTGGATTTTCTCATTGGAGCCTATGGGTCAGATGACACTAGAGGGGAAGAATAAGGATAAAAACCCTAACACATGCCTATCATGGGGTGTGAGAAAAAAAATTTATTTCCTAAGTTTCAAAAATAGTGAATTGGTTAATCTAGGTTTTCCCCAAAGAGGAGTGAACAACAATCAAGCTATCATAATTAAATTAAAGGGAAAAGTGGTTGTTTTTGAAATTTTTTATTTTTGAAAAAAAAATAAAGCAATGGAACAAAAAAAAAGAAATTACGAAAAATATTTAAAAAAATTAAGAAATAAAGTTATTTAAAATAGTTATATTAATTAGGTGATTGGGTGAGTTTTAGTTTAAAATTTTCAATGTTACCCTAATTTCAATTTATCCAATCCTCTTTTACTAAGCTGATTAAAGTGAGATTACATGATTGCTTCTTATAACTCTCTTAGTCAAATGATGATATTGAGAGTAAACATTTCCAAGATATCATATTGGTATACTCTCTTTCCAATGTGTGATAGAGTTATAACAAATACCCATAATGGACTTAGTCAACTCTTGATCGGGTCTTATTTATCCCTAATAATAAATATTATCCAAAACTCCTCCCACACATACTAATGATCACCCAGTACTTCACCACTAATCCATGGTCTATTACACTGTATATAAAGCAGAACCTAAAGGAGGAAGAAAATGATCAATTACCAAATCAAAAACAAAAAATAATAATCTAAAACCAAATACGATAGTACTTGATTATAAAAACCATGATTAGAAATTAAAAACAACTTTGTAGAAGAGATAAAGAATTTTATACCATTAAGTGCATGAAGTAAAGTATTAAAAAAAGGAAAAACCTCCCCTTACCCAATCACTAAGAATATTACCTCTCCAGGTTTAGGGTATCCATGAATAAGGGATAATAAGAATGAATTGAAAAATTAAAAAGAATAAATTATTGAAAAGTAAGAACAAAAAATTTCTCCTCCAAAATATATCATCCAGAAGAATTTTATTGTTCTTCCCACTAGAAGTCCAAAAATCAAAAATGTCTCTTCTTAAAAGTTTTTTGAAATGGAGTTTTCTATAAAACCTAAAAATTTCAACTCATTTTGATTCGTTTAGAAAAATTTATTCCTTAATTACTAAAGTTCACATTTTTTACCGAGGAGACTCTTCAACTTCCTCTAATTTTGTGCATTCAATGGATACCTTAATGATATATTCTTTAGGAAATTTATTTTAAACATAATCAATATATTACTATTTAAAATATAGTTATAATCACCTCATTTTGAGGTTTTATCCCAATTTATGACTCATTTACTGAGCTGGCGTCTATTTTGTCATCCATAAACATTCGTCAACTTGATTGATTTGTTTAGGCATGTAGAAGTTTGAATTAATTATAGGTCTAAAATATGAGGTTTCATCCCACAAAAAAAAGTAATCCTAAATAATTAATCACTATAATTGGTTCAATATTGTAAATTTTATGCTCAAAATACTCAAGTGAAAGAAAAATGTTAAAATACTAGAATTAATCAATTTTCACATTAGAGCCCAAAATACGCCAAAAATCCAAAAATGATGAAAATTAGCTAAAATTATTAATATGGTAGGTATTAAATCATTGAAAAACATTAAAAAAATAATGTAAATGTTTTCTCTATCGGACCACTTAAATTTAAAAGGGGTATTTCAGTAAATTCCCAAAAATTAAACACCTATATAGGTCACACGATTTGGCTGCATCATTTTCCAAAATGTGAACCAATTGTTTGATGGACACTAACTATTACAGAAACCCCATGTATTGTTTTTTCAAGTGCTTCAAAATTTTTAAAAAACATGTGTCTCTCTCTAGACAGACCCAAATCCCCACACATCCTCTGGGGATCTCTACACAGTTTAACAACCCATACGAAAGTTAGGAAAAAAACTCTACAAAAATGATAGTCCCACATGCATGGGTTCTTCGTGATTTTTACTAACCATGTTTTCTACCATAATCCTTAAAAAAAACCATTAAACCATGACATAGGGGTTTCATAACTCATAATTAAATATTTTATTCTCATTCAAATAGTGATCTTCTAAAAGATAAATGAATCAAAAAAACAAATTTGGGATAAACATAAGAATATCTATGAAAGAAATACTACATTGGATCATTAAAATTTGAATATTTGGAGTTTAAAAAATTAATACCTTATAATTCATAATTATGAAACTATTAAATGATTCTTCATAGAGGTTAATAAAATTATTGTCATAATCAGAGTCTATGGTGAGAATATAGAAAACTATATAGTTTTAGAGAAGATCTTTCATACCCTATCTGATAAGTTTTATGTAAAATTTTATTTTTTTATTGATAAATATCCATTTATTATCCCTCTTGATTACATATATTTCATTTTAATATGTTATGATATGAGAAAAGAAATTTGTTTCAAGAATAAAGTAAATGTTTAAAACATTATAGCCTTTAAATCCTCAAAACCATATAATTCAAATAAAGTTATTTTTAGAGAATAATATAGTAATTCAAATTCTGATGAATATTTCAATGAGAAATTTGATGAGGTTATATACTTATCTCTAGTATCCATGTGCAGAATTCTGGTCATCACAAGAGACAGCTAATAGTGCAGGTGTGTCTAAGGCGGGATACATGGAACTGTGTTAGTATGCTGGTGTTTTAGTTAAATTTTGTTGACTAATTTCAATAATGGGGATTAATTACACCATTATTTTCCTTCCCCAATCATTCTTCTCCCTCATTTATGGATCAATGTGGTTTGACCTCATTAAGGCTCTCATGTGGTTTTAATTTTATTGTAATTGCACCTAGATTGTGTGTGTGTGTGTGTCTAAAGAAATAAAAACCCCTCTAGAAAAAAACCCACTTTGTGGTGCATAAAACATATCTTTTATTCTATAATTTTATTTCCTCCATCCAAGATGTTTGTTTTTTTGTTTTGTGGGTGTCGGTTGATCAGGAATTTCTAACATTTGGTATTATAGCATGGTTGAAATGATTCATGATGTCACACTCCAAGCCCTCATTGCCACAACTCTCCCAGACAACATCAGTAAATCCCATATCCCTTTTTGATGGTGGTAGTGGACCTCTAGTGGTATATCGGGTGGTGAAGGAGGTTGGGGGATCGATGGCGTACCCTATACCCATAAAAAATAACTATAGTGAATGGTCCTTGATGATGAAGGTTATTCTCCAAGAACAAATACTCTAGGATGTCATCAACAATGGTAGTGTTGAACTCTTGGAAGATTGGATGGATCTAGAGGACATCCTCCATACTTTCCCACTTAAGATGATCTCCATACTCACGGTCCAAGAAAGTTACAAGGAAGCATTGAACATCATGAGTACCATGTACATCAGCATTGATCACGTACACAAGGACAATGCTCAGAAGCTCTGAAAGAAGTACGAATGGATTTCATTTTGCAACATCGAATCATTGGATGAATTCATAATTCATCTCATCAATTTTTTTAACCAACTCACAATCCTCAATGATCCAGAGCCTCAAAAAATTGTCGTTGATAAATACCTATGCATTGACCCCTCTAGGTTCTACCAAATTACTCTTTCAATTGAGATGCCTCTCAATATCTCAACACTCTCTATGGAGGAGGTAACAAGGATACTCAAAGTAGCGGAGAACCATTTTGAACCATCAACCATTTCCAACATTGGAGGTAATATTCTCCTCTCCAAGGAGGAGTGGGTTTCATGGATGGAGGAGCAGTGGATGAGAGAGGCATCCTTCAATGACTCTAAGTCTGGTAATTGGCATCGCCAAGGACCACGAAAAAAAACCAATGATGGAAACATCTAAAATGGAAAGGATGGCTCAGGATATGGTTGAAACCATTAAGTATCAAGATAAAAATGATGAAACTACATAAAAATGGTCCATTATTCCAAATAGTTTCACAACAGACTGAAAAAGGGCCGAGATGATTCTAACCCAAAGTGATGACGATGAGCCTACACTCCTTATGGAAAGGTTGTGCACCACGATGCCTAATTTCCCCACTTCTAAAATCCAACACCCCCAATATTATACAACCATAATTTATACCTTAACAACTGTTTGAGGTGAATGTCTTCACACAACTAGATCTGGATGAGGCTCATGATGACGGCTTCGGGTACCTCAAAACCAGGGTCGCGATCCACATGACTGGGTTCTGAATTGTCTTCTCTGACTTTGAATCTAGGATATATATCACTATGAAGTTTTTATATGGATCTATCATCAACATATATGGTGTTTAGTACCAAATTTATCACTTGAAAATTTGTTCATCATCGCATGCACATAGGGGTGTACTTCATCCTAAGGCTCACCACCAAAATCATTACCATCTGACAACTTGATGATAATAGTTTTCAAATACTGATTGTATATGGAATCCTAAGTATTCTCAACCAGTTGTGGTGCATATTGTCCAAAGTGAATTTCTTCCCTAGTTGTATGTATATTCTCAAACTCAACATTGCACAACTAGTGTGTTTTTCAACAAGGGGGTCAAAGAAGGAGTGGCACTGGAATGTGAGGTATATCCACCTGAATTTCTAGGTTATATGAAAGATATCTCAATGTGATATGGTGTGAGGACTTCCTTGGATTTATTATATGGATCAATTCTATGAAAACTTCCTCTTTGGGAAGTAGTGACGAGTGTCTTTCCTTGAATAAAATAATCATTGTGCAAAGAAAGTCCTCTCCCTTGTCCATGGTGAACTCTGTGGGGTGATCATGATGACAGCACCAAGAGGGAACCTCTAATTTATACTTCTCATAGATGACATGATCCAATACACATTTCTCAATATACATGAAATCAAGGACCAGACTCTGGCAGTAATCAAACACTTTCGGGCCACAATGGATGTGGAGATAGGGTGCAAGCTAAAGGTCCTTCACATAGATTGCAGTGGCGAATTCACTTCAGTGGAATTCATTGAATACTATGTCAAGTGTGGCATACAATGGAAACTCACATTCCTCTATTCACCATAGCATAATAGTTCTTTTGAACAACACAATTTGACATTGGTTTAAATGGCTTGAATCATGCTTAAGACAAAGGGCCTTCCCGGGATGTTCTGGTATGAGGCTTTCTCCACTGTCATCTTCATCCTCAACCAAGCAATGAAAAAAATCCTTGACAAGATGACACTGTATGACGATTTTCATGGAAAAATACTAGTGTTTCACTTTATTTGTAACTTTGGTATCATTTCACCGGTCAATATCGTGAAGGATTACCTGAGGAAAGTGGATAATAAGAGTACGCCAATGATTTTCATCGGGTATGAGTTTTGATCCAATCCATACCATGTGTATGATATCATTAGTAATTGTGTTCTTATTACACATAATGTTATCTTAAATGAGGTGGAGTAGTGGGACTAGAGTGCTCATGATGAATAATGTATGTTGAGTAGTGATGATCCATTCACTGTGAAGTACATTATGACATGTATACCAGGGATGGGGGAGACCAAAAACACTGTAAAATACCAGATATTGTCACCTACACCCACTACTATTCACTCTACAGACACTAGAATAGTATACATGGTCATGATTATTCCCTTGAGATCATTCATATTGTAGTTCGCCTCACCACCATCCAATACAGTGGAATCACTATACGTCGATCATGAAAATGCCCCACTTCGGTTCTATACAATCAACAACATCATAGAGTCCATAATTTCTCCTGGGTTTTCACTACATGATCTCAACCCTAGTGATATACATTTCAATAGGGATGACAATACAACCTCCTTTGGTGAATTAGAACAACATTATTGTTGGCGCAAGGCGATGCTTAAGGTGATGAAGTTGACTGAGGACAATGACATATGGGAGCCCTTTGATATCCCCATTATCCATCATCCAATTCGTCTCAAGTGGTTAATCAAGGTAAATCATGATGAGAATAGAGTAGTAGAAAATAACAATGAGAGGCTCATAGAAAATGGATACATCCATCGGTAGGAGACCGACTATGAGTAGGTCGTTTCACCTATTGCACGCATGGAATCAGTGTGGCTCCTCATCGCGGTGGTGGCGCAAGAAGGGTGGTAGGTCCATAATATGGATTTCAAATCATAATTCTAGAATGGGGACCTCAAATAGGAGGTATAAATTGATAAATAACTCATATTCATCATCTAAAACCAAAGAATAGGGTTCTCAGACTCCAAAAAATACTTTATTGCCTCTTCCAAGCACTATGGGAATGGAATGCCAAACTCGACACCAGCCTTATGATGCTAGGTTTTCACAAGAGTAGCTCTAAGAACTCTATGTACACTCATGTAAATGAAATATATCATCTGATCATTGGGGTGTACGTATATGACTTGATCATCACCAGCACTGACGTCACCAATATCAACATGTTCATGGATGAGATGAAGAATCTCTTTTAGATGAGTGACATAGGATTTCTCTCCTACTATCTCGACATTAATGTGAACCAAGTAACAACTAGGATTTCCAAATATCAATCCATCTATGAAACTAAGATGTTAGATAAGAGAGTAATATAGGATAGTGAAATCCATATCAAGTGCTGATGGAGGTCCGCCTAAAGTTGTGAAAGTATAGCACCTACCTGTTGGTTGATTCCACTCAATACCAGGGCATCATTGGCAGCCTTCAGTACCTAGTGAGTATGTGGTTAGTCATCACCTATGTTATGGGTTATGTAAGTCAGTTCATAGAGGAACCACATGAAGATCACTTGGTTGTAGTCAAGCACCTATTGTGCTACATCATCTGGACATGAAACTATGGTGTCCTCTACGCAAGGAAGGCAAATAATTAGTTGATCCTATTAGGTTTTATCAATAACAACATGTCCATTAATTTTGATAACCACAAGATCACTAATAGGGTTTTATTCTCCCTTGGAGACAATCCCATCAATTGGAAATAATAGAAGAAAAAGGTGGTGGTGGTATATTCAAGTGAAGCAAAGTACATTACCACAATGACCATGTAATTCCATGGAATCTATTTGGCTTTACTATTAGGATAATTTCTCTACATAGACCTCATTGCATTGGTTATCAAAGTGGAAAAAAAGTCCACCATTTCCTTAATAAAGAACACCATATTCCATGACTAGATCAATCATATCAACACTCAATTCCATTTCATTTGATAGTACATTGATGGAGGAAAAATCATTCTTGAGTACACTCACACTAAGGATCATCTTACAGACATTCTCACGAAGTCACTTGGGCATGCAATGTTTTAGGAGTTTCGTGCAAAGATTAGTGTCATTTACATCTAGTGAATGAAACCAAAATAAGGGGGTGATTATTGACTAATTTCAATAATGGGGATTAATTCAACCATTATTCCCCCCCCCCCTCATTCTTCTCCCTCATTTATGGATCAACGTGCTTTGACATCATTAAGGCTCCCATGTGGTTTTAATTTCTTTGTAAATATTCCTAGATTTTGTGTGTATATATAAAGCAATGAAAACCCTACAAAAAAGTATCTCACTCAGTGGTGTGTAAAACCTGTCTTTTGTTATATCATTTTATTTCCTCCTTCCAAGATGTTTTTTTGTTTTGTGGGTGTTAATCGATCAGGAATTTCAAAAAAAAATTATACTATAATTAATGAGATGATTCCAACATTAGTTTTCATCTTTTTCAAGTGATTTTTCATAATGCAGTGTGTGGGTTAAGTGTCCATAAATCCAAACTAGGGTTCCACTCCATGCCATATCTTCCCATAGATTCATTAGACCCCACATGAGCCCAACTCCTCCTTGAGTCAGGTTTTAGCCCAACATGTTCTTGATCTAACCCATGCACAAGCTGGCTTGTCCTTGTGTGTAATCTCCAGGCCTAACTAATAAAAGGCCAATTTTACCAAAATAAACAAATGATTTTTTTAAATATGTTCAAATACATAATTAAAAATATTTCAAGATAAAGAATTTATTTTTCCCATAAAAAATATTTTTAAAATAAAAGTATATTTTCATTTTCTCAAAATCACTTCCAAATTATAAATACCCACAAAATAAATAATTTAATAGATAATTTGGGGAAAAAATTAAGAATTAATGAATTTTATTATTTTAATTTAAAAAAATCATGTATGAAATTAATATATAATATGTGATAATGTCCTACAATACTTTTTACACTGAAAGGTCATAGCAGTTCTCAGCTATGTTGTGAACTTAGAAGTGATATAATAGTATTCTTAAATAAATGTTCTATAGTCTGAAGATATAATTTGATGAGAAACAAATGACATAGACTATCAAGGGGAGGGGATCATAATACATTTCCACTTATTTTTATGAAGTTTGTCCTTGGTGATCTCAAGTAAGGATATTTGGAGAACATGACCCACTGATAGGAAATCAACATTTATATATGTCATTAGATGTTCCTATCTACAGAAATTTGCAACGGCCCTTCGACTTTAAGATTATTACTAATACATTTCATGATCACAAACTTTTATGTATTGATAAAAATTTTGATGACATGATCATATATATGTAGGATGTGTTAGGGGTTCCACGAGTGACATTGTATTAATGGATATTGCAAAATAGGATTTTTCCATCATGTTCTTTAATGAAAGTTTATATCTCAAGACCTTTGATGGAAATGGAACTACCTGATCAAGTCCATGAACATGGTGTTCTATTGAAAATTTAATTTATGTGATGTAAAATAAAGAGACATAGAGAACATTGGTTGATGAAATTAGTGTGATTTTTTTTTTAATTTGAGATATCGGGAAAAGGGATTATATTACATAGTTTTTGTTCATATGTGGTTATTATCATTGTGTCATTTAACTTATTTATATAAAGGTTATTTGGTATGTTTTTGGATTATAACTTTGTAATTTAGGTGTAACAACTTAATTCCATTTTGAAAGGTACTAATAGGGTCGCAAACTAAGTATATTCAGAACTACAGTTAACTTCTATATGAATTTAAAAAGTTAAATAAATAATTTTCTCATGTGTGGTATAATAATTATTCAAGTTTGGATGATCACAAATATTAAGTAACTATTTATTTGAGAGAATATTTGTGAGTTGAATATTTAATAAATAATTATTCACTTTTAGTGAATATAATATTTATTTATTTATCAGTGAATAATTCAACGATATCTATTATTTAAATATATAGTCATTATTCAAGGTTCGATAAAAATTTAGAAGGATTGGATAACCATGTTTGGTGGTCAGATGAGATATATTATATTAATTATTATTTTAATAAATATTAATTATTTTATTTGAGATAATAACATTTATTTATCTGTGATACTAGAGCATGTTAAGTAAATAGTAATATTATTATTATTTAGTTATGGAGCTCACCAGGGATTAATAGGATGATAAGGATACATGTGAAATTATTATTCTATATCCCTATCTCTATTTAAACATGATTACATTATTCTCAACTCTAATTACCTTTATCCACAATGAAAGTCTAGAGAAAGTTCTCTCAAGCCTCGGAGAGCTCCTCCCCTAGAACACTCTCTAGAATGAAGGGTGTACCTCCTCCTCAACTCTCTCAAGATTAGAGAGAAAAAGAATTTAAACTCAATGTGAATATTTTGGGAACCAGTAGTGAATGATATAATCATTATAGTCTTTCATTCTAACATTCATATATTTCTAAGGTTATGTTCGAAGGTTTTTGAAGCACATATGTATCACCACTAAATAGATTTTTTCCTTGAATCCTCTGGTTGCAATGATGGTATGACAATAAGCGTTCTAAAAATACTCAATAAAGAAATAATTTCAACATTAGTTATTTATTAATCTATATAAATTAATTATAAGTTATATGTGATGATCATGTATTCTTGGTTCCAACATTCATGTCAATTAATTATTGAATTAATTCATTGGTCATGACTAACCATTTTCATGTACAACTTAGATTATTTTTTCATTAAAACAAAATATAGAGTTGGATAAATCCTAATATGTGCTTTTTCAGTGTACAAAACCTATAGTTAATATATGTTGAGAACTTTAACAACATGGATTTTTCATTTACATGGGGTGAAATAGTGCATACTATATGGTGTGTAAGCCAACTAAACATCATGTACGCCAAAAATTTGTGTGCTATATAGCACGATCAACACATGTTGTGTAATGAAACCATGTTATATTCTCCACATGATGTTTCATGATTTTCATAGACTCATTCTTATGTAGTTAACCTAGATAAATGTAATGTATTTTTTAGTTATATATTATGAAATACCTTGTTGCTCGGTTAGAATCTATCTCACCTCTAGATGGTATATTTGAATTTTTTATCATATATTTTTAACATATTCTTGGTCATATAAAGTTGATTTAACATGATATCTTGACTTTTGGATTAAATAAAAAAATATAAATGAAAAACTAATAAAAAATCTTCATTCGATCAATGATTAATAAATAATTATACATTAATATGTGATCGCGCTGACTTTACATGAAGGTTTAGGGGTATAGATAAAATGGTTGGGCCCACACCCAATAATGGTTTTTCATCAATTTCCTCATATTAATCCTAATAACTTGATTAATAGAAACCTCAAGAGATTCAATATAGGATATTTCACATATATTTTTTTAATTAATTTATATAAATTAAGAATTACCTTGATTGAAATTCTTTCTTCATTATAAAATTGGTTGACCTCAACATCCCATATCATCATTACGTTGAAGGATTAAAGTATAGAATCCTACTAGAGGTATCCACATGGGTTATAAAAATGTTGGAATGTTGTCGTAGAATCATCAAATACTATTGAAAATGATTCTAATTTCTTGTTTCATTCACCATTGATCACAACAAGAATCCCTTTAAGGCATGAAGGATTCTCTAGTTCTCATAGGGACTTGAGAGGGAGGATGAGAATTGATGCTCTATATTCTTGAGATCATTATAGAGGAATGTCTCTATATGGTTGAGAGAATTATTTAGAGAGGATTTATTATTCACAACAACATTTTCTCCAAAAAAATAATATAACTAGGTTTATATAAATTGGTTAGAGAATATGTAATTTCACATAGGCCCTTAGCCAATCTCTTAATTTCATAAACCCCTCCCTCTAAAGGTACCCCTACTAGGCTATTAAAGGAGAAAGGGTGATAATGAGCCCTGATTCTCATCTTCATTAGTCCCTGTGTTAGCGACTAGCATTGTCGATGTAAGAATATCACAAATATATGGCATTACCCTCAAAGATGATGTATGGTCAGGAGATAGTATATCAACCACTAATAAATATATAAAATAAGAAGATTTAAAATCCACAATATCCAAAATTCTTGTAATTTAATACTAATAATATGAAATTATCTAAGTAAAACATTAATACAGACCTATAGAAAAAACTCAACAACAGCTCCAACGCCCAAGATAGTAATGTCTGGATCAGTCCCCAAAGCCCTCTTGGAAACATGAAAAATAATTTGTATATATGTGGGGTGAGAATAACATGTATACTTATTAAAATCATACCCAATGTCTTATATGAACATGTGAAAAGAGCATAACAATTCATCTGTGAGAAAATAGAAAAACAAATAGCACCTAAGAAGGTCAAATAACCAATCATATCCTCATTGTTGTGCACTCATAAAATAATGCACCCAAGTATAATAGCATAATAATAATCATGTAAATAAAAGGGTAGAACTCACCACTTTCACATTGGTTTCACACTCTCACACCCCAACTTCATACATCCAAGAACACCCATCTCTTCCATAAAATCCCATATGATGACACATGGGCATCCACATCATGCCAAGAACCATGCATGAAACTGGTCATCACATCACATCTCACCTAAAGACACCCGGTCCATCACATCACATGTCACCTGAAGACACAGGACCATCACACCACATCTCACTTGAAGACATCTGGTTTATCACATCACATCTCATTTGAAGACACCTAGTTCAGCCCATAACATCTCTACCACAACCATAACTAGAATAGTATAGTGTCATGAACATGAAGTAAATAAACCTCATGCCCTCCTCCTACCATTCACACCCCCACTATAAACCACCACATCATCTCATAAAATATAACCACTAGTTCAGTTTTTTACTTCTTTCCATCATATCCTCTGCATATAAAATTCACATAGAGGATATAGTGTGGAAGAGGGGGTAGCCAGTCATCCATCCTCACCATCAAGATATTGGGACCCCCCCCCCCAATATTTGGGTCTCATAACATGGTGCTTGATATGGGTGGGGTTCATATATAAATAAAAATAAAATGTATATATATATATCATACACACAAGCCCAAAAAATAGTTTCACAACATGAGTACCATCCGAACTCACAACACTATCCCCATGTCCTCATAACCTTCACCACTTTTGATGCACCTCTAAATGAATTACACCACAAAAAAATCCACATTCCATATTCCTTTTTATATTAAGCTGATTTATGGATTTATTAAGTTTTCACTAACTCCCATTTTACCCAACCATTTTATTTCATATAACTCATTCATTTATCTTTCAATACTACTACAAAATAAGCCTTTAACAGTCCTAGAAATAGATTTTATCAGTGGTAGATAGATGCTGACTACATGAGATAGGTTAAAATCTCTAGTCTTTTATCAGAACTGAAAAAGCGCTTATAAAGAGGTCCTTAATTGGTTCCAAACAATCGCTGATAAATGGGAACTTTATCAGTGCTTTTAAAAGTGGTGATAAAGGAACCATTTATTAGTGCTTTTATTTAGCATCACTAAAGGAAGAATTTATCAGCAATTATAAAAGCATTGATAAATGGTATTTTATCAGTTCTCATAGAAGAAATGATAAATTAGACCTTTATCGGTTCTTTTAAAAGTGATGATAAATGTTTCCTTTATTAACACCTTTAAAAGCATTGATAAAGGGCCATACTGCAGTGTGTTGTAATAGCACACTGCAGCACCACTACACCATGCTATAACAGCACACCACAACACCAAAAACACACCAGATATCAACAAAAATAAGTCCCAATATGGGATTTAAATGAAATGAAATTTACAATACAAACACAAGAAAAAAAGAACTACGCTATAGAAATTTCAAACATTGGTTTATACAATTACTTAATTACAAATTATTACATACATTCAAAAACATCAATGTTGCTTTGTCTTTTAAACCTGACCTAACTCATGATATTTCTAAAAAACCACCCTTTATTGAGAAAAACAATGCACCTATATAAGAAAACAATTCTTATATTAGTAATAATATAAAGAAATAAATTAAGCGAAAGTGTTAATTTTACTAAAATCGATGTCAATTTGAAATAAAAAAGACACACCTGGAGTTATACTGATCCCGTCGTGCATCAGATTGAGCTAAGGAAAATTGAAACATGTCTTAAATGAATTTGGTATCATTTTCCTAAAGTATCAAAACAATATTAATATGTTTGAACAATTTTTAGTATTTTAGTTGTCTTTTTTACTAAAATGTCATTTAAAATTAAAAACCCACAATTTTGACTCATTCCGATCAAATCACATATCAGTTTGACCTGAAACAAATTCCTACATGTCACAAATGAATTATGAATCATTATACTAAATTATAAATAAAATCCAAGCGCATTTGATCGGTTTTTAAGGAGTGACTTTTTGAACTAAAATGTCGATTTTAAACTGATAACAGACATTTTGAGTCATACTAGGAACATCGTGTATCAGATTGAGGTGTGGATGATTCATACACATAAAAATTGACTTATGGATCATTTTTTTATAGTATCAAAACAATATGAATGTGTTTTCTCAGTTTTGAGTTGGAGAGTTGTCCATTTTACTAAAAATGATGACAATTTTAAATAAATAGATGCACTTTCAGTCATACCGATCACATCGTGCATTGGAATGAGGTGAGGCTAATTCCTACACATCCAAAATGACTTATAGATTATTTTCCTAAAGTATCAAAACAATCTGAATGTGTTTCCTCAATTTTGATTACATCACTTATCTTTTTCTCTAAAATGTCATTTTAAAATTGAAACACACACTTTGACTCGTGTTGGTCACATTTCATATTAGATTGAGGTGTATCTGATTCTTAAAAATCCCAAATAACTTATGTATCATTGTCCTAAATTATTTAAACAATTGTAATGTGTTTTCTAGGTTTTGAGTAGTTCAGTTGGCCTTTTTACTAAAATTAATGTTAATTTTAAATAAAAACAAACACTTGGAGTCATACCGGTCACACCATGAATAATATTGAGATAAGGTTGATTAATGGACATCTCAAATCACTTATGGATCATTTCAATAAAGTATAAAAACAATTTAAATGTGTTTTTTATGTTTTGAGTAGGTTAGTTTTTTTTTACTAAAATTGATGTCAGTTTTAAATAAAGATGCACTTAGAGTCATACTGGTCACACCATGCATCGGATTGTGGTGTGGATAATTCCTAAATGTTCCAAATCACTTATGGATTGTTTTCCTAAAGTATCAAAACAATATAAATGTTTTTTATCAGTTTTGAGTATGTCACTTTTTCTTACAAAAAATGTCATTTTAAACTTGAAACACACACTTTGACTCATACAGATCACATCATGTATCGGTTTGACATGAGACTAATTCCTACATGTCACAAATTATTTATGAATTGATGAAATAAATTTTCAAGAAAATAAAATTGTGTTTACTTGGTTTTTAGTGAGTAACACTTTTAAAGTCAATTGTTAATTTTAAACTGATAATAGACACTTTGAGTCATATTAGGCACATCGTGTATCGAGTTGAGGTGAGTCTAATTCTTACACGTTAAAAATGACATATGTATCATTATTTTAAATTATCACAACAATACGAATATTTTTATCAATTTTGAGTATGTCAGTTGTCTTTTTTATTAAAATTAATGTCAATTTTAAATAGAAAGAAGTACTTGGAGTCATACCAGTCACATCGTGTATTGGATTGAGGTGTGGTTGATTCCTACACATCACAAAGTCTTAAAAATATCCTAAATATCAATGTTACCATGATTTCCATTTAATTTATTTATCGAACTACCAACACTAAATGAGAATCTTTGAACAAACCACATCAAATCGAAAAAAGAATCCACCTATATAAGAAAACAATTATTATGAGTAATACTAAAAATATATAAATTGAACATAAATATTTAATAATACATTAATTATATGGAAAATGATTTTACTATTAAAATATCAAGATTAACTCTATAATTTAGTATTAGAGGTAACTTGAAGGAAATTTATAAATTTAAACACTACATGGGTGGAAGGATTTGAGGGAGAATAAGTATATGAAAGTTTTGGTGTAGAAAGGTATGAAAGATAGACAGATCACCCAAACTCAAAAAAATAACCCACCTATATAAGAAAAAAATTATTATATGAGTAATACTAAAAATAAATAAACTAAACATAAATATTAAATAATAAATTAATTCTATGGAAAATTATTTTACTGTGAAAATATCAAGATTATCTCTGTAATTGAGTACAGGAAGCATCATTTCTCTTCCTGCAAAGGTAGTGGAGATAAATTCAAAGAAAGTGATAAATGCAACACTACATGGGTTAAAATATCTCTAGGGAGAAGAAGTCTATGGAAGTTTTTGTTTATAAAGGCATAAAATATGGATAGACCACCCCAACTCAAACAAAAGAATCCACTTTTATAAGAAAACAATTATTATGTGAGTAATGATAAAAAGAAATAAATTAAAAATAAATATGAGACAATACATTATTTCTATAGATAGTGATTTTACTGTGCGAACATCAAGATTACCTCTATAATTAGCATTTCTCTTCCTACAAAGGCAGTGTAAAGAACTTAAAATAAAGTGATAAATACAATACTATAGGGGTGAAAAGGACATGAGGGATAAGAAGACTATGTAAGTTTGGGTGCATAAATGCATGAAATATTGAAAGAACACCAAAACTCTAACAAAATAATCCACATGTATAAGAAAACAATTATTATTTGATTAATACTAAAAATAAATAAATTAAACATAAATATAAAACAATGCATTAATTCTATGGACAATGATTTTACTGTGCAAGCATCAAGATTGCCTCTATGATTGAGCAGAGACAACTTCATTGCTCTTCTTACAATGCCATGACACATGGGCATAAATCTTCTAAATTAAATAAAATTTTCAAGGAATAATGAAAATTAAATCAATGTTTCATTATATATTTTTTTAGTAAAATAGATAAATTTAATCATAACATTACCTTTACATATTTCCAAAGGGGTTCCTTCATTATAGTTTGTTCTTCTAAGGGATTGGTAACATCATTATTAGTAGAAGACATTGTCTGCATGAGTAGTCAAACATTTAATTTAGATTATGTTAAAGTAGAATAGAACATATAATATTATATGAAAAAACATAATATATTAAAAATCACTTTTACCATCTCATTGAACTCCCTTTCTTTTTTTAAAGGTTTCATGGATTTGGTTCCTCTAGAAAGAATCCAAATCCCCTCTTTTTAGTCCC
Source organism: Viscum album (assembly GCA_963277665.1). Classification (NCBI taxonomy): domain Eukaryota; kingdom Viridiplantae; phylum Streptophyta; class Magnoliopsida; order Santalales; family Viscaceae; genus Viscum; species Viscum album. Next base: position 157,550,111 of record OY728125.1, read on the forward strand.
CTATAATGTACAAGACATTTTCTACATTGGGACTAACATGAATAGATTGTGATGTCCCAATGAAATGTCATCCTCGATTGAATTTTCATCTGACTCAACATTAATTTTAGTCTCCAATAGGAAAATCGACCAATTATTATTTTTGGATCAGAGACATAAAATACTTGCACTACTTTTGATAACATTATGAAAAACTTTTCTTTCTCCCCTTCCACACTAAAATTCACCTCCACAAAGCTCATTTCATCAACTTTCACTCCATTTATATTTTCAACCCATTTTCAATGGCAAAGAGGCACTTGAAATGTTGTATAATCCAACTCGTATATCTATTTGATAATCCCAAAATATGACATATTTTCATAAATTGGATTTCTATACTTGGAACTAGATATGTACATAACTTCATCCTTAAGCATAACACCACTGTTTTTCATCATACTGAAGTCATCATGTTCTTTTGTATAGAATTTATAGCCATTGATTACAAAACCAGTGTAAGATATAACATTTTCATTTTTTTTAGCTATCTATTGAACTCATTTGGAAATTAAATTCAGATTTTCAGATAACTCCTTATAATTTGATCTCTAAACAATCCTATAAAATGTTGATTATGTGTATTTGATATCCACCCTTCAATCCTTGATGGATTGAAATCTCTAATAACTTCTTTGTGGGATTCAATGTATGGATCAACACCTTCACTATTATGTACTATGTAAAGGTGCGGTTACTCTCGCTCTATCAAGGTAACTATGACAACATCTCTTCTGGATATCCCTTCACCCAGAAGTCATTATCTATGATGATAATTTGGGAGACTGGTGCTTTCAACATCAGATAGGTAATCAGTAAATAATTCAATATCTTCTACAATAATATATCATTCTATAATAAAACCTTCTAGCCAACTATGATTCTTTACATACCCTTTAAAAATATTCATATACCGTTCAATTGGGTACATCCATTTATAAATGAAAGTACCACATAGTTGAACCTCTCTAACCATGTGAACCATTATATGGACCATTATATCAAAGAATGGTGGTGGGAAGAACAAATCTAATTCACATAATATGACTGCAATCTCCTTATTCGTGATGGAAAACATCATCGTGTCTACAAATTTACTGCATATGGATTTGAAAAAGAAGATGATTCTAGTTAATTCATGTTGTACATTTTGAGTTAGAATAAAATGAAAAGTAACATGCATTAAATCTTGCATAAAAACATGATAGTTGTGTGATTTTAGTCCGTGTAACTTCAAATTAGTCATTGACGTGACATTCTTGATATTTGATGAATACCCTTGTTGAACTTTTATGCTACTAAGGAAAATGAAAAATTGTATTTTTTCTATCTTGATGGAGTGTAAGATGTTGGAGGAAGAAATAAACCTTTTACCATTCACCTGTGCCAACTCTTACCTTATCCCCATTTCAATCAAATTTAACCTAGCCTTGATGACATCTTTTGTTCTACCATGAAAATTTAGTAATGTGCCAATAAAAATATAAAATAATTTTTTTTCTAAATACATGACATTAAGAAAATGTCTGACAAACAAACAATTCCAATGTGGTAATTCAAATAAAATCGATCACTTCTTCCAACCTGGTTTTGTAAGGTTTTTCAAAAATTCTTTACTAAAAATAGTTTCAACATTTTTACTTTATTGTACACTTGATCACCATTTACAAGAGAAAATGGTGTACCTTGTTCGATATTCCCATTGAATTTTATTTTCCAGGATCGGTATTTATGTCTTCAAGCTAAAAAAATCAATTTCCTAAAAACACAATGTTTGAAGAATGTTTCATCCAAACTGAGTATGTGTGTTTTTAAAAAATGGGACACCCCAACATCCTTTAATTCTATAGCATGATAAATTTCCATAAGCAGTGAATTCATTTATCTTTCCATACAACATAGAAATAAATTTTAATTCTTTACTTTTATGAGAATCGTACATTGAAACACCTATATCCCTCATCAATTTCAAATCTTCAATCAAAGGATCCAAATAGACATCAATATCATTACCAGGTTTCTTTGGTCTAGTTATAATCATAGACAACATAATGTATTTTCTCTTCATGCATAACCATAGAAGCAAGTTATAATTTACTAACATGAAAGGTCATGTATTGTGGGTACTAATCTATAAACCAAAATGAATTATTACATCTATAGATAATGCAATACACAAGTTTCTCAGATTATTTCCAAATTTAGGAAACTCATAATCAATTTTCTTCCACTGAGGAGAATCTGATGGATAACGTAGGTTCTCATCTTTAATTCTTGTATATGAATGACATTTTAATTGTCTTTTGGTTTCCTAAAATCCATATATTCTTCTAAACCATGGAATTATAGTTAATTTTCATACGGATTTCAAAGGACTTGAATCATTTTTCTTGTATTGATATGTGCCACACTTAAGGCATTTTATGAGTGATTTATGGTCCTTAAAAAACAATATGCAATCATTTGGACAAGAATGTATTTTTTTAGAGATAATGAACATTGAAAATAACATTCCTTTAGCATAATATTTTTGAAATGGTAGTTTATTTTCTTTTTGTGGCATATCATTCAAGAGATCAAGTAGTTCTATAAAGCTGGTGTCTCTCCATCCGCTGTCATTTTCAAATTATATAACTTCAATACAGCTGAAAATGTTTTGTATTTAGTACAACCAGTATACAATAGTTTCTTGGAATATCTATTTAACTCTTCAAATAACTTTGGAAAATCGTGAAGGTCATCTTAAATTTCCATTTTCATTTCTTCCATGTGATCTCTATTATTATTTACAAAGGTATTCATATCAAATGATTCATAAACCACTGTATCATCCCAATTAGTGTCAACGTTTAGTTTTTCTGTATTTTTGGTCCAAAATTTATATCTTTGATCTATTCTGTGAAAAATAAAATGTTCTTCCAACTCCTCCAAACTAATTTTCCTTTAATAAAAAAAATAAATATTGATAGAGAAATTTAGAAGGGTCTTCTACATGCTCTCTTGAAAACATGATGAACTCTTTAACTTCATATTCATACTCATTTTTCAAACGATTAGAGTGAATCCATTTTTGATTCATATCAATCCTATTGGGTTCATAAAATATTAATTTTTTACAATATATAAATAAATACACATAAGATATTCATTATCAAAGTTGACATTTATAAACAATTCTAATAAGTTAAAATCAATATTTTATTCTCTCAAAGAATTTTAGTATGTCAAAGAAAATGGGTAATTGGATTTAAGAAAAGAATTAATCCACTATGGAAGGTATTATCCTATGAATTAATTCAATGTTGAAAGTTATATACAACTCATCCACATCATCACATCTCCTAGACATTTATCATTGCATTTTTTTGTTTGACACATCCTTCATCTCTTGTGGACATGCACCTATGTTGCTTAAAATACTCTAAGTACTAGTCTTCCATGGGATGACTAATGATCAGAGTAGTATAAGAAATATAAAATAGATGGGGAATGAGTTTCAAGCAAAAAATTGAAATAATTTCTGTTTGGGAGATGAAGGTGGTAACAGTGACATTTGTTTATAAAAGAGATGGTGGATGAGTCTCAAGAAACAAATTGAAATAATTTCTAATATGTAAAATTTGATAATTTCCATTCTATTTTTTGGAATAGTTCATGTAGAAACCTAAGGAATTATTACATTTAAAATTAATGGTATATTGAATATTTGAAAACATCTTAAGACTCTTGGGATGTCATATCACCACACTGACCCATGCAAATGATTCTAGGGAGGTTGTCGCATCAGATCTACCCATCTGAAGGATTCTAGAGAGGCTATATAATATACATTGACCCATTCTTGAGATTCTAGGGAGGTCCATAAATAACTTTTCATAAAGAAATAATACACATCAATAAGATATATCACAAAAAAGGTAGAAAAACACACCAACCCTTGAAAAATATATCCCATATACATTTAAACATATATTTATATAACATGGAATTTATAATACACATAATTATAAAACAAATTCATATTTAAAAATTATTTTTAATGAAAATAAATATAATCACTTCCTAATTCAAAAACCCAAAACCATAATTTGTGAATAAATAATTATAAAATCACCCTGAGAATATAAGTTCTTAAAAAACATATAAATAGGTACAAATGTATATATTTAAGTATATATATATATATATTCCTCTAGGGTCCATATCAGTTGGTAGTGGCACTATGGGGTCTCGGTGAGGTCTCAATTTTGAGTTGTGCTAAGTTATTCCTTGTTGGTGTATAGTAGGATTTTCATTGTATTTATCCCCCTCCCCAAACTATTATAATTATATATATATTTATATTTATATATAATAATAAACTTAAATTGATGAAAATATATATAACCCTTATAGCAGAATATCACAACATAGTAAAATAAATAAAACCACATACTGATTTTTAAAATAGAGATCCATTGAAAATAAATAAATATGGTATCACCCTTACAAAGGTTTGTCATAAAAAAACACAATTCTCATAAAATAAATTTTTAAGGAAAAATTCTTACACCAGATATGAAAACAGAATTTAAATAAATAAATTACCTTACATGAATTTCATAAAATCAACTTCTATTGTTACTTTACACCATCAAGAGATTGAGAATTGGTTTGCTAAATCAATTTTATCATTTGTTTAAGGTTATTATATCCAAAACGTCCACTATTTATAAAATAGAATAAATAATTATTTAATTGGATTATCTACATACTAGTGGTGACTCAATAAGATTTAAAAATAGTAAAAAAATAATCTTGTAGAGAAATCCAGGGTGTAAATGTAGACAGTGAAGAAAATTTAATCAAAACAACAATTTAAAAAGGCCAAAAAAGGATATCCTAATCAGAGATCAAACAAACAACGGATCATAAACATATTGTTCTGTTCATAATCTAAAATAAAAATAGTATACAAGGACCGGGACATAAATAAATCATGATATCATCAAACAAGAAATCAAAAACAAAACACAAATACACAAAAAAATCACAAGGCCTACCTCACTAGGTTGAAAAAAAATCCACTTTAGAAACCCTAACTGCAACTGAACACCAAATGTTCGATGATGTTTTAGCAATTGGAGGCAGTTGAGTGGTTTGATTTGAGCTTCGATTCACTAAGGAGGATCACCGGTAGTTGGTGGATTCCACAGAATGATTCTAATATCGTGATGGGTTCGCAAATGGTTAGGGTTTTTAAAATAGATTGGGACACTTTTATCAGTGCTTACAAATAAGCACTAATAAAAGGAATATTTATCAGTGTGTTTTTAGTGTTGATAAAGGTAAGAAATTATCAGTACTAAAAAAGTACTGATAAAGTCTATTTTTATTAGATATAAATTTTTAGCGCTTATAAACATTGATTTTATCAGTGCTTTTTTAGCACTGATAAAGCCTCATCTTTATCAGTGCAAAAAAATGCTGATAAAGACCTACATTTATCAGTGCTTATTACTAAAGAGATGATATAGGATTTATAATTATAATTATAAATAAAAAAATTGTAAATATATATATACTTAATAAATATATATAAATATAAATATAGTAAATATATTCCTTTTTAAATATATTTATTATAATTTTATAATTATTTTATTTATAATTATAGAAATATTTTTAAAAAATAATATTTATATCTAATTTTGAGTGGATGCATTCATATATGTTAAAAATGGGTGAAATTGAATAAATTAAAAATAAGTACACTTTAGAATATTGAAAAAATGGATAAGTTTTGTGTGTGTGCATTGTATATGAAAATTCATTAGTTACATATATGTGAAATCAATATAACACAAATTTGATCTATGTTAAATTGAAAAGTCAAACAACACATTCAATTATATATCCATTAATCTATGAAATTAGTCAGTGTTTTTAATTCATATTAATTTTTAGTTATAAAATATTATTCACTAAATATATGACTATTTAATATAAAGCGCATAAATATTTTTTAATATATAAATCATATTTATATACATTAATATATATCCATATATTTAATATATAAAATTTATTAACATTAATTATCATAATTATCTAATTAATAAAATGTTTAATATTTAATAGTGTATAATCAATTAATTCATTTTTATTAATAATTATTTAATTAATAAAATTTGTAATATTTTTTCAATAAACTCATTTTTAATTTTTTTATTTATTTAATTGTTTCATTTTATTTATTCATACATTTATTAGTACTAAAAATAAAGTACTGATAAAGGGTACTCTTTATCAGCGCTAACAAAAAAGCGCTGATAAATACCAACACTATTAAACGTCAGCTTTGTAGTAGTATAATTTGTTTAATCCAATTACCACACATCAATTCCATTGTTCTCAATTAACCATGCCAAAACCTACTATTTTCATTTATCCATCCCATTCATTTCATGTTAATAATCAACCACTTAACCACACTTCTCATTTTAATTCAAGAGTTCATTAGTTATTCCAACCCATTAGTCAATCGATTTTCATCATTAACATTTAGTTCCATCACTATATGGAAACTAGCACAACATATCACCAGAAAAAACAAACCAACTCCTCATGACATCAAACCCCACATAGCCACCATTTTGCATCACAACCACCTCATCATCACAACTGCCACATATCACAACCACATCTCATCACACAACCATATAACATAACAATTGCACATGAATCAAATCACATCCCATGCCAATCAACCACTGCATTGTTACCCAACAAGTACCATATCCCAGTAAATCACCACCATTTCTACACAACATCACACACCAAATAATGAAACATGGTAAAAACAACCATACACACAAAAAAAACATCATGGATTCCACATATTTCATAATTCATATTCATGGGCTTTCATTACTTTATGTTTAAGGGAATTATCACACAAACCAAGTCTTTCTATGGGAAACAATTATTTATCCATATATAAGTGATTTTCCATTTCTTCTAAGGTGATATCATACAATCATACAATAAAGGTTCCACAACCATATCAATAATAACACAAATAAGGATCCTAACAACAATGATTTTTAGTAAAGGCATCAAGCATGTATAAACTCATCAGAAATAACATCAAAGTATTAAAACATGTGATATATTCCCTTCCCCTTAATTTAAAATTAAATAGATTTCATTATCTTCATTAATAAAGTGTGTACTTCCTTCACAAAGAAAACAAAATCATGACCCCTTCCACATGTACAACTAGAAGAAAGATGGAGGATCCCCTTCCTGGTGACGGTACTGGACTCACACTAGACAAAAAATAAAGGATATAGGGAGATTATAGTATCCCTAAAAACATAGTATAATCCTCAAATGGATTTATATAAGGATTCTAGATCTCATAATTTGAGTTTTGGATCACCCAATCACAAAAAAAATGAATAGAGACTCAATCAATGGGAATAAATTGATTTTTAAGATTTATATATATCCCTCCATTGATACTTTAGAAACTTAATCAAACATTCTATGTTTTATTTCATTATAATTCATATTAAATTGGTTTCCATTTAATTTGTATCACATCAAAATTTATGATCTCTTAATATTAAAGGAAGTCAGTGATTTTATTTAAAAATCTTGAAATAATCAAAACCACTACTTTACGTCCTTAAATTCCTTTATTTACATTAAAAAGTCACAAATTTATAGTGCAGTAGAAATCACCTAGATGAGGAATTTGGATATGTGACTCATTATGCTATATAGAGGTATTTATCCATGTAAATTTTGTTATGCGGATGAATTAGCTGCGCGGATAATCTATATAGGGAAAACGACTATGTAAATTGGCTAAGTAGCAATATTCATCTACATGAATTTGGTTATGTGATTGAATCAGCTATGTGGAATATCTATGTAGGAAAAATAGATATGTGAATCAATTACATAGGTAAAACAACTATGTGAATCTTCTATGTGGTAAAATAATCTATATGAAATAGCTATGTGGACAAAATGACTATGTGAATTGACTATATGGCCCAAATAGCTATTTTCATCTCTGAAAATTCTAGGATTCACTAAAATTCACCCAAAACCACTTAATCTGACCTCAAAACAACCCTTTACACACTGAGCCTCATTAAATTCCTAGGAAAGGGTTTTAGAAATCTGGTACCTTACATTGGATACCTCTTACGGATCACATTTCACCCCAAACACTATCACACCATTCCACACCATCCACAACACCTTCTCTCTACCACATAACCACTAGAACAACCCTTTCAACCCTACATATACCAAGACAAAGGCCATTCTAAAAACAATCTCTCATGAAGATACCTATAAAATTGAGACAATGTCATATGGATGTCCATAAAAAACCCAACAAATAGTATATAAAAATCAAACAATTACAATAAAACAACACAATAAAAGGGAACACCTTTGGAAATAATTATTTACATCAATTTAAATAGAAGTCTTCTAAAATTGTTTTATTAATACATTATTATATCATAAACTTTGACAAATTTTTCTTAGTAATTCCATCAAATTTTAATTTATACATTATTTACCCTCATTTATCATGCCAGTAATTTAAATTTAGAACACTAAAAACATATCATGATTAACATGAAAAAGGTTGGATAGTATGATTGAATAATTTTTTATTGATAATCTAATATATGATACTTAAAAACTATTAAATCCTATTGATCAATGAGCTTAAAAACTTAATCATGCTTTCCAAATGATCATTTACTTGATAGAAATGTAGTGAAATATTTCATATTGAAACATGTTAAGTTCAAAACCGTGTGGATGAAAACTTTTCACCAAGTCTCTTTTATTTAATAAAATTTGGTAGGCTAGAAAACCATTTTAAATAAAAACCCATGTCAATACTTCCTATAATAATGTATTCATCAAAATCCTATTTGAAAAAACACTTTCAAAATATTTTTCAAAACTTATTGTTTAATAAATGAGAATTTTACAACAAAATTTTTACATTTTGTTTGATAAAACGTATTGCCCCAAAATCAAATTCTACAAAGTGGGTCTCAATAAATTTTATAACACAGCATGAAGGTAACTTCCAAGGATGTCGTATTCAAATTAAATTTTTATTTTCCAAAAAATATTATTACTAATTAAACAACTAAGATGACCCAAAATACCAATTAATTTAATTCAACATGCATCATGGGATTTAATTTATAAAACCACAATTTTTATTTAAAATTAAAACATGTTTCATAGTAAATCACTATGATGTTTATAATCAACTTAAAAAATTACCAACATGATATCTAACATTTCATATTTAACATGCTTCCTAAAATATATATCAAGTCACATGTTTATATCGTATTCTTTTTATTCAATTAACACATCTCTACTATGTTCTTTACCTATTAAATATCAATACACATAAATTTAAAATTATAGAACCCAATTTAACATATGACATGAATTAAAAACAATAAAAGAGGTTTGAATAATCCAATTTATCCAATTGTAACATTTTCTAAGTCGTTAACAAATTATTATTTACCAAAATCACACCCATGAAAAAATTGTAAGGGATTCAACATTATATTTTCCATTTTCTATAGCTATGTGCCATTACTTACAATAGTTTTACATAAATGTTCTAAAATAACATGAACACTTATATCAACATATATAGATATTTATTAAGAATACAATTAAAATTAATTCATCTAACCCACCATGATATTGTCCTCTTTGGGCGGCACTAACTCACCTATATGGTTTGAAAATGTGTCATAATATAACACATCTTGATATAGGAAAGTGTTTCCCTCTCTTTATATGATTAAATCCATAATACATGCCACCTAAATAAGATAAATCACAAAAAACCCCACCAATAGGACAAAAGTTAAATACCTTTATCACTTCTTTCATAATGATTCAAGAGTGGTATGAAAGATTAGTTTCATAAATTGAAAGATTTTACAAATAAACTTTTGTATTACTAGATTTCAATCATTGGCCTTTTATGAGAGGTGGTTGGTTTCACTAATACAACCATAGAACAACACATAATCCTAATAGAGATACATGTCCTCAACTATAAGATACATCATCTCAAAGGTCACATAGTTTTCCAAGTTAATAAATACAAAGGGCTCATTGATTAGACTTCATTATAGAACATATCCTTCTTAAAATTACTTTTAAAATATTATCTTATAATTGAGAAACATTTTTTTTTCAAAAATCTTGTTAACAATTCAATACATTAATCAATAAATTTTTTAAATAAAAAAAGCACTCAGTATCTTCATGTCATTTCTAAGGAAACATCATGACTTGTATTTAAATAGTGTTAACATGTGGCCAGGTTAAAGGCATAAAATTGTACATGAGTCATCTCATGTATCATAATTAATATCCTTAAAAAAATTCTAGGATCATATTGTTACTAAGGAAACACACTTACAACTTTATATAAAAAATCATACATGATAGGTTCTTGTGCTCAATTAAAATACACCATTACATATACAACATGCTTTCAGAATTCTTCAAAATAACACAAGCTCTCATATCAAAAAATTAAAATTTCACATGTTGTATTACTATTTTTTATGCTTATCATGCTTGAATTAAACATTATTAAATTATTTCATTACTCAATAAATCATACCTACATGATATAATATGGGTAATATGATTTTACTTCCATATTTAAATGCAACATGATTGATTCATAACATGTTATCATATTCTAAATATAATATGTTAACCATGCTACATGCACAAGATTCACAAACAAGAAATTTTATAGTTAATAAAAAAAATGTATTAAAATTTAGACATGTTTCCAATAATAAAATACTCACATCTTAACATGTGACATACAGTTATTTCAGTACTATATTCTTATCAGTCTTAAAAATAATAAGTTCAATCATTTTAATACGTTTGAATCTCAATAGGTTATCACAAAGAAATCTTATCATTTTATAATAATTTAAAACAAACAAGGCAACGCTCAACGCCAATGTTGATGCACTTTGAACCGCCGGATCCAGATCCTGACCCACAATTGTCCGTAATTGACATAACACCAATGGAGGCCCATGGAATGATGGGAACTCCAATGTTGGGCCCAATCACCTGTTGCACATGGAAAAGGGTGCAACAAGGTGGAAGTGATGGTCACGCAGAAGACCCTAACCCTAGGGTCAGGAAAAGACAAAATGAAACATGCCAATCAGGGAGGAATCCCACCAAAATATGGGAAAAAACAAGTGGTGAAACAAGTCCGGAGGAACCAAAGGCGGCGGCGGGCGAGACCCAGCCCCAACTAGAGCAATGATTGTGTTATGCTGGAACTGTCGTGGGCTTGGAAACCCACGAACTGTTTGCATGCTTCATCGCAATTTCGCTTAAATTCGCCCCGATATTGTTTTCCTGTCCGAAACCATACTGGAAAACAAGGACACCAATGGTATTGCTCTTAAGTGTGGCTTCCAAGGCTGCTTTACAGTGCCCAGAGACAGCCATTCTGGGGGTCTCTGTCTCCTTTGGAAGTACAATATTGACATAAATTTTTTTTCTTTCTCCATGCACCATGTGGTTGTGACTATTCAAACTGACTCGCACCCACCCTAGACCTTTGTGGGATTCTATGGCTGGAAATACCACTCTGATAAGGTGAAGTCACGGGACCTTCTATGAAAGCTGCGACATGATTTACCTAGCCCTATTCTTTTCTGAGGTGATTTTAATGAGATCATGTTCTATAAGGAAAAGAAGGGTGGAATCATTAGACACTCAATCTTGATGTCAAACTTCAAGGACACGGTCACTAGGGTGAACCTGGTCGATTTGGGGTACACAAGTAATCCTTTTACATGGTTCCATGGTAATACTGAAGGCACCCGCATTGCTGAGTGTCTCGATAGATTTCTGGGTTTTAATAATTGGATTAATCTGTTCAACAAGTTTCATGTAGGCCACATGACCCTTAATTGTTCGGATCACTTCCCAATTCTCATTGATTTTTTGCAAGGTGAACGAAATAGACATCTCAGCAAACCCTTTATATTTGAGAGCTTTTGTTCAAAAGACCAGGAATGAAAATAGGTGGTCCGATCAATTTGGAAGAGTTCTCACGATGATGTTGGCCTCAATCTCTAATAGGTTGCATCTGGTCTGAGATTTTGGAGCAATAAGAAATTCCATCAACCTGATAGTCATTGTGATGTCCTTGAAAAAAAGTTTCCAACTCACTCAGGAAACCCCCATCCAATGACAACATCTCCAGGATTGATTCCACTCAAAGAGAGCTGGATGGGGCTCTTCGTGTTAAGGAAAGATTCTAGGCTATGCGAGCGCGGGACATTCACATTAAAGAGGGCGATGCTAATACAAGATATTTCCATCTGAAAGCGTCAGCTAGGTGTTAGAAAAAAATCTATCATGAGCTTATCACGACCTGATATAAGCAGAGTTTCTGACACCATTGGCATTCACGAAGCTTTGTTAGGCTATTTCCAGAACCTCTTCTCCATAGGAACTCCTTTCATGTCTACTGAAGTGGAAGAATGCATCAGAGTTGTGATCACTGATGAGATCAATCGGAATCTTACAAAAGATGTGATGAATGATGAGATACACCTGTCTTTGAAACATATCCACCCCATTAAGGCCCCGGGACCGAATGGTTTTCACGCCCTTTTTTTTTTAAACAATACTGGCACACCATCGGTCCTAAAATCTACAAAATGATAAAAAAAATATCTGGGTGGGGAATACAAGCATTTCTGCCATCAACAAAACTATCCTCGTCCTCATCCCCAAAATCAAGAAACCTCAGGTGATCCCTGATTTTAGACCTATCATCCTCTGCAATGTCTCTTATAAGATCTTCTCAAAAATCCTTGTCAATCGGCAGCATCCTTGGATTCCTGATATTATCTCTGAAAACAAGAGTGCCTTCGTGGACAAGCGGTTGATTACTGATAATGCAATAGTGGCCCATGAAGTGTTCCACTCTATGAAAACGTTCTCCACTGTGAAAAGAGGATCCATGGCCCGGAAACTGGATATGACCAAAGCCTATGATAAAGTGGAATGGCAGTTCCTAAGAGTTATGATGTTGAGAATGGGATTTTGCACTAAATGGACAGATATTGTCATGAACTGCATCTCGACCCTCTCCTTCAGAATCAAGGTCATTGGGGATCTCACCCGAGGATTCACCCCAACCCGAGGCTTGCGCCAGGGAGATCCACTCTCCCCTTTCCTCTTCATCTTGGTGGATGATGTTTTCTCTAACCTTATTTCCAGGGCTGCATCCTCTAAGTCTATTCATGGAGAAAAGGTCTGTCGTGAGAGCCCACAGGTGTCACATCTCTTCTTCACCGACGACTGCCTCCTTTTCTCTAGAGCAACTATTAATGAATTTTAGGTGATCAGACATGTGATCCAGCAATATGAGTGGGCGTCTGGACAGTATATCAAACACGGAAAATAGGAAATCTCATTCAGCGCAGGGGTGCCTCCTGCCTAGAGAGATGAGATTTGTGCATCTGCAGGCATCTATATGGTCGATAAACACCAACAGTATCTTGGGCTTCCTATGGTGATTGGTTGGTCCAAAAAAGAAATCTTTGCATCTCTAGTGGATAGGATTGAGAAAAAAATTCAAGGCTGGACCCCAAAAATCATCTCCAAAGCTAGAAATGGAACCCTCATTAAAGCTATCATTTAGTCTATCCCTTGCTACTTTATGTCTATGTTTATGATCCCGGCGGCCATCCTCAATCTGATCCATTCACATATTTCCAACTTATGGTGGGGGAAAATGATGGAAGGAATAGACCCCACTGGTTGGCCTGGGAGAAACTCTACAAACCCAAGTCAGAGGGAGGGATGGGATTCCGAAATCTTCTTATGTTCAATGATGCACTATTGGCCAAGAAAGAATGGTGTCTTATTAATCGTTTATCATCCCTTTGTGTGTGGTTACTCCGTTCCAAGTACTTCCCCCACACGGGCTTCCATGTTTCCTATCTTGGCCCCTGATCGAGCTTCCTCTGGAGAAGTATTTGGGGGGCCTGAAATCTCCTTGAAGAAAGGCTGGGCTGGAGGATTGGAAATGGCTCATCTATCAACATATGGACCGATCCCTGGCTTGTCAATAAGGATGGTATGTGGGCCAAATCCCTCATCCAACAGTCTTGAAGACGCCACTATCAACCGCCTCTTTTCAGACCAGGGTTCGGGGTGGTGTGTGGAAAAGATCCTGGAATGGTTTAATGAAAGAGACAAAAGAATTATTTTGAGCATCCCCTGGGTCCATGATACTGGCCCCGACCATCTTTTCTAGATCAATGATATTTCAGGTGATTAAATAGTGAGATCTGAGTATAGAATGGATCTTGGAATCCACCCTTTCAATCATGATGAGGGACCATGGAAAGCACTTTGGAAGCTCAACGTCCCCCCAAAAATATGCCATTTTTGGTGGCAGGTGTGCACGGGCACCCTCCCTACCATGAGCCTCCTCATTTACTGACATATGGCCAGTGCTGAATCCTTCCCTTTCTGCCTGAATATTCCAGAAACTCCTAGGCACACCATCATTCAATGCCTGGGAGCTAAGGATATTTGGAATAATTGGGGCCCGACTTCGGATGCTTCACTGGACATTTCCTATGACCTACCTGATCTTTTGATGTGTTGGTGTTCCTCTATTTCATCGTCTAATGCAGGTTCTCTTTGCACCCTGTCCTGGATCATTTGGGTTCGCACAATGATTCGGTTTTCCACCACATTCATAAACCTCCCGAATTCTGGATTGAACGATCCATTTCATGGATTGAGGGCTGGAAGGACCACAAAGGACACTTTATTCTAGGTGTTACCCCCTCCTGTCCCCCTCATTGGAACCCCCAAATGGAAGGGAGTTATAATATTAACGTGGATTCTTCTCTCCCCAAGGATGGGTCTGTTGATCTCAGCCTCCTGGATCGAAATCATCTGGGGAAGATCATTGCAGCAAAATATGAATCACATCATGTCTTCTGGGAACCTACAGTTGATGAGGCCTCTACCATCCTTGTAGGTATGATGCTCGTTGTGGAACGTGGATGGGATGATATCATTATTGAGTTTGACTGCCTTTCTGTAATTAATGCTATTAACCACAATGACATCAGACTCCAGCCTTTTGGATCTATCATCAAGAGAATCTGCTCACTTTGCCAAGGCTTCTCTTATTGCACCTTCTCCTTTACCAAAAGGGAAGGAAACAATGCGCCACATCAGCTGGCAGCCTTAGGCCCCTTCGATGTCAACCAGCTATGGCTGGAAAATTTCCCTTCATGGCTCTGCTTATGTACAGCTGCTGATCTTCGTCATTAATATTATCTTTCCTTCTCTTCAAAAAAAGGGCAAGTATTTCAATAAATTTATAAAATATTTAAGCTATATATCATGGGAAGGAAGGAAACACATGGAATGAAATTTATATTTCTAGTTTAAATTTTTTTTAACCATACCTGGGAAATGAGACATAGTTTTTTACTTGGAAAACTTTCAAATTTATAACTGTTATCACTAAACATGTTTACTATTTTACAAAATTTAGAAACAAATTTAATAATAATTTCCATCCTAACATATACTTAAAACATATTATTGTATTAATATCATAAAAATGGAATCATTCCAAAAACAAGGAGAAAGTTACTCTTCTCAAGGTTTCTAAATTTTCATATGGATTATCAATAATCATGATGTTCATTTTCCAAAAACTACAAAATCTAAATTTCCAGAGCTATGTTTTATAATAAGTCAATAAAACATGATTATGGTAAATTAAAAATGGAAGTAAATTCATGGAATATTAACTCACATGGATACCATAATACACCTAAGAATTTTTTTTAATAATTATTTCAGTATAGAAGTATGGAATCTACTCAAGGTAACATGCTTCAAAAGGATTTTCCAAATTCCGTTTCTATTCACAACAAAATAAACTAAAAATTCTTCTATAACAATTTCAAACTTTAGTAAAATAGGTTATCATGTTATTAACTTTAATAATGGAAAAAATTGCATTTATAAATAATAATGATATAAAAGTAAACGAAATAAAACATTCAAATCTCAATAATGTTTCAAACAAAAAACTCATAGTAGTAAGTCACCATATTACACTTTCCTTTTAGATTACACGACTAATTCAAAAAAATAACATTTTATCAGGAAAACCATCATGGTAAAAACTACAAAACATGTATAAATTTCAAAAAAAAATTAATTAAATTCCTTAACTTTTTAAAACCACCTTGTTCAATCACAAGTGCAATCAATCATGATGCATTTTCCTCTCCTAGGTATCGACCCATCATGCAGTACCACCTCAATTGGTTGTTTGGTAGGATTAGAGTTTCTGTATTGAATTATGGGGGGACACAAAATCTTATGTCCTAACCAATCTTCTCTGTTTATGTAACACTCCAAGATCAACTGACACTGTTTCTATACCAATGTGTTCAATACTTATAATGCCTAACTCCAAACTCCATCCTATCTCCCAAAAAAACCTCTCATACCACTATTTCATAATACCATGCCTCCAAAGGTACCCCTCCAAGTCCAGAAAAGGAAGAAGGTGTATAATTTCCCCCGAATTATGCCTCTAATAGGCCCCATGTTAGCGACTAGCACCGAGGGTATAAGAATCTCACAAATGAAAAACATTAGCCTCAAAGATGATGTCATATTAGAAGATAGGATATCGACTAAAAAAAATCCATAACATAAGTAAAGATAAAATCCATAATATCCTCAAGTCATGTAGTTTTATATTAATACAATGAAAGTATCCAAGTAAAACATCAAGAATACCCTATGGAATAAACTCAACAATATCTCTAACACCCAAGCTAGTAATGTCCATCTCGATCCACAAAGTCCTCCTGGAAACCTAAAAAATAGTTTTTATATACATGGAGTAAGAATAATATGTATACCTAGTAGGATCATACTCAAAGTATCTCATGCACATGTGAAAAGAGTATACTAATGAAACCGTGAAAAAATGGAAGAACCAACAAAACCTAAGAAGTTATAATAACCAATAGCATTATTACTTTGAAATGAACACTAAATAAGGTACCCTACACTAATTTTCCACTAGTTTTACACTCTCACACACCAATGTTGACCATATGGATGCTCTAATTTCTTTCATATAATCCTTCCTCGAGACACATGGGCAGCTACATCATGCCAAGCACCCCGTTTTCAACTGGCCATCACATCACATCTCACCCAAATACACCTACTACATCACATCACATCTCACCTGAAGGAACATGGACCATCACATCACATTTCATCTAGATACACCTCGAACATCACATCACATCTCGCCCAAAGACAATGGGGTCATCCCATCACATCTCAACCATAGACATAACCAAAATAATATGGTATTATGAACATAAATGGCATCAACCTCATTCCATCCTACAATCATGAATGACCTCCACTATAAACCACCTCATCATATCATCAAACATCACCACTAGTTCACTTTTGAATTCTATCCATCACAGCCTTTGCATATCAAACTCACCTAGAAGAGAGAGCAGGGAATAGGGGGTATCCAACCATCCATCCTCACCATTGGGATATTGGAGAAAAAACCTACCAAAACATTTGGGTTTCAGGACATGGTTCTTGGTGTGGGTGTGGTGCATATATAAATCATAATAAAAATAAAATGTATATATATCATAAAAATATGACCAACCAATGGGTTCACAACAATATTACCATCCTAACTCACAGCACTTCTTCCAAGGCCTCACAACCTCCACCACTTTCATTACTTCCTCTAAATACATTACACCACATAAGAAATCCACAAACAACATGCCTCATTCTATCTTCCTTTTCAAGTTAAGATGGTTTCTATATTTATTGAGTTTTCACTAACTCTAGTTTACATGGCTATTATATTCCATAAAACCCATTCATTTATCATTCAATTCATTTAATCCAATCACAACACATCACTTCCATAAATTTCAATTGACCATTGAAAACTGACCATTTTCATTTATCCAACCGGTTCATTTCAGGTTAAGAATAAACCACATAATCGTACCTCTAATTCTAATTTGAACATTAATTAGTCATTCAAACCCATTAGTTATTCTAGTTTCATTATAAATATTTAGTTTTATCACTATCAGGTAACTAGAAAAACATATCACCAGCACAAATGGCCCACATTATCATGCCAACAAACCCCACATATCCATCATTTCACATCATAGCCACTTACTTATAACAACCACCATATATCATAACCATACATCATCACACAACCACATAACACTACAAATACACACAACCCATGTTTCAACCCATGCCAACCAACCATCGCATCACTACCCAACTCATATCGTATCCCGGTCAGTCACCACCCTTTCCACACAACATCCCACACTACACAAGGAAACACAGCAAGCACAACCACACAAATAAACACATACTAACTTCTATATATTTAAAAATTTGGATTTATGTACTTTCATTACCTTACGTTTAAAGGAATTATTTCACAAACAAATACTTTCCATGGGAAACTAATTCATTGGAAATATATAAGTGATTATCCATTTATTTCAAGGTGATATCAAATAATCACACAATAAATGTTCCAAAACCATATCAAAAACAAGGCTCCAAAAAACCATGATTTTCAAGAAAGAAATCAATTATATATAAACTTATTGGAAATAACATCAAAGCAGTAAAACATGTGTTATATTCCCTTCCCCCATCATTTTTTATTAAGATGGTTTCATTATATTTATTATGTCGATGCATAATACCTCCCTGAAGTAAAAAAAACATGATCCCTCCAACATGTAAAACTAGAGGAAAGATGAAGTACCACCTTCCTAGTGATGGTACTAGACTCGCACATCACATAAAATAAAGGAGAGAGGAAAATGATAGAAGCCTGGAGAACATAGAAGAAACCTGAGATAAATGTGTAGAAGGCATGTAGAGCTCATAAGGTTAGTTTTGGATCAACCAATCTGAAGAGAAATGAAGACACTCAATTTAGGGGAAGAAACTAAATTTACAATTTACATATATCCCTCTATGAATACTTCATAATTTACTCTATACTTTCCATATTTTATTTCAATTTAATTCATGTTAAAAAAAATTCCAATTAATTTTCATATCACCATTATTTAGGATCTCCTAATATAAAGGGAATTTAATGATTTTATTTAAAAATCTCAAAAAATTCGAAACCATTGATTTACATCCTTAAATTAATTTATTTGTGTTAAAAATTCATGACTTTCTTGTGTAGTATAAACACCCTATATGAGGTATTTGGATAAATGAATCTTCTGACTACATAGAAGAATTAGTCTATGTGAATTTGGTTGTGTGGTTGAATCAGCTATGTTAATCATCTACATAGAAAAAAAACTATGTGAATTAGATATATAGAAAAATGACTATATGAATTAGATATATGGAAAAAATGGCTATGTAAATCAACTATGTGGGAAAAAATGGATATGTGACCAAAAAAAATATGTGAATTGACTACATGGATCAAACAAATATGTGAATCTAGGAAAATTCCAAGATTCACTCAAATTCAACCTGATCCACTTCATTCAAACTCCAAACACCCTCTTCACTCTTCTAGGCATTAGAAAACACAAAGGAGGGGTTTTATAAATATGTGACCTTACATTTAATCCTTAGTGAACCCCACATATATTATTATTATTATTATTATTATTATTTACTTGACACGCATATGTATCATGGATAATATAAATATCATTTATCAAATAAATTAATTAATATTTAAATGATATTTAATATTTCATTCCCATTGGGCATTTAACTTAGTCCAATGATCCTCGTATATATTTATCATACCTTTAATAATGACTATTTATTTAAATAAATTAATATAACTGCATTAATTTTTATTAAAAAATAGATATTATATTCACTAAGCTTCTGAATTAATATTTATTCCTCAGAACATGAGAATAATATATATTCTATTACTAAATTTATATAGAATTTAATTGAGTTTCTAGATATAATTAGTGTGTGATCTTTTAGGAATATTTCTTAGTGGAATTTGTCTAACTCACCTAAAGTCCTAGATTAGTGTTTAGAAACACATCTTGACACAAATAGAAATAGAAGTTAAATATCACAATGACAATAAACTCCTATGAATTCTCACTATATAATAAAATCTATTTTTCTTAATATCTCATCAAGCAGGTTGCATCACCTATGTCATCAACCTATGTGCTTGATATATCTTTCTTTGAATTTCAAGAAATGAACATGTCAATATACACTACCATGGTTATGGATCTATTAGGCAATTCCATTTCAATAAAAGGTTTTCAGATATTAATTTCATTAACTTATAAGATAAGGATCTTTTATTAACTTATTTATCAATTTCAAATCACTCGTGATGTATCCAACATATTCTACCTCACCATGAGCATATGTCATAATGATTTTCATCAATACATAAAAATACACAACTCATGATATGAATTAATAATAATAAAAATTATAAATACCAATACACACATATATGGATAGGAATATCAAATAAAATATATAACATCTGGAATTTCTATGGGAAGGTCTGTTCACATAACCTCCTCTCTTGGAGATTACCAAGTGAAAACTTCATGAGAAGAAGCCTCAATGTATTATGATCCCCCTAAACCTGATATCTTATATCATATCTGTATCTTCATATGATTTCATATATCCATATAAAAATTATTTAAGAATACTATAATAGTAGTTTATGGTACTCATCATAGCAGGGAACTATTATGACCTTTCAATGCGACAATTACCCTTAGGATAATATCAAATTTTATGGTACATAGAAGAATAATCATCATGGGATAAGATATTTATTAATATTTAACACTATGAATAAATAGGTAATAAAAATTAAAAAGTAGTTGATTATAGGTAACTAGATCCAACACTAATAAGGATTTTAAAAAAGATAGAATAAATAATTTTTTACAACAAGACCATCCACAATCCTCAATTTAAAGGTAATAAGAAGTACCTCTATACCCATGTACTTGGTTGTTTCTAATTATTGATGAAGTGGTGTAGGATTAAGTGGGAGAAATGATACATGGAGTGTATTCATTTAAATGATATAAATGATTAGTAATATTGTGAATGTATTTCATTGGACCAATTGCATTTATAGTAGATAAAATTCAACAAGTGGTGTTGGAAATAGCCATTATGGATATCAAAGAAAAATATGAGACAACAAGTGGGTTAATTTATGAATATGCATAAGTTTATGGAATTAAGTGAGTGGAATGGAACACATTGAATTTATTTACTGTTGATCAAGTGTTGTTTTCAACAATACATAATATTGTTATTTAAAGGAGGAGATTATATTAATACTCTATCTCTTTATGATAATTTTGAGGCTCACAAAATACCCTTAATTATTTTCTAATGATTTTATTTGTTAAGAATTTGGTAGGAATTTATCATTTTATTTTACTCTTGAAATTAGGAAAATTTATTATTAAAGTATTCGTATTTTAGCGTGTTCTGGAAACCTGTTCATGTGCTACTTATTTGGAATCTGCTTGAGCATGTTCTGGAAACATTGTTCATACCCTACATGGGTAAACATAGCATAAGGATAGAAACCGTGTATACTTTTTGAGATAAGTAAAAATTATGGTTAAACAACCATACGTTATCGGAAAAGTATGGAAGAATAACCCTACGTTAGGATGGAACCCTAAGTTTGGGATATCAGAAAAGTATGGAAGGAGAACCGTACGCAAATATTAAACATTACGTTTGTTTCTCAAATGTATGGTTCATAAACCTTAATTTTGTAAACAGACATACGTTCTTGGAAAAGTATGGATCAAGTAAAAGTATGGATCTTTTATCGTACGTTTAAAAGTTGAAGAGAAAAGTATGGATGACCAACCCTATGTTTGGAATGAACCTTATGTTTGTTGTCTAGTTTTCATTGTCAACCTTACGTTGTCAACCTTATGTTGTGAACCTTATGTTTGAAGACTATGTCATCAACCTTACATTCATAGGACGTATACAGTTCAACATAACCTTACGTTTGGCGTCAGAGAATTTAAAGTCGATATTTTTTTTGCAACGGTCAATACGCTGATTATTAGGCGGATTTCAAGCTAGATTTAAAGCTGATTTTAAAGTACAATTTTGACTAATTCAAACCCGTTTTATCAATGATTTGATAATATAATTAAAAGGATATTTTTATTTCGAGTCTTCAAGGAAGTTATGACTGCTCTATAAATTCAAATTTTTGAATATTGCGAGTAAAAAGGTGACTTTTGTGGATCTAATTTTACAGGAGAAGTTCTTATCGTTCTTTTATTTATATGGGTTTCTTTAAACTGCATCGATGATTATCGATCTTGTGTGATCTTTTCATTATTCTGAAAAAAAAGGAAAAACAGAGATTACTAAAACACACCAATCTTCTGGTTCAAAAGGAGCACCAAAGCTCTATTTGTTAAAAGAGGAAGCAACGCGATAGAATATTCACTTGTTCTACAATGAAGATCTACTGTGAATTTTCTACTGCTGAAGTTGTGAATTATATTTCCATATCTACTGTAATGGGATCGACTCAGAACGTTTCTTTTGTGAATATTATTATTTCTGAAGGCTATGATCTACCTACTGTCAATTGCATGTTGTTGCAATTGTGAAGAACATCTAGAAAGTATTTTCAAAATACGAAAATATTTTCTTTCTATTCTTGAGTGATCGGCTTCTCGTACTAAGCTGCGCAGGTTCTGTAAGTGAACCATAAGGCTTTTTTTCCTTGGATTGAAAAGGTGTCAACTACCTATACTCAGTTGTGAACTGATCTGTTGAAATGAGGACAAGATATTGAAAATAACTAAGCTCGTGGAGTAGAGTATTAGTAGAGTGGACTAGGGGCCTTCTGTTCCCCGAACCACTATACATCTTGTGTTTCTGCTAATTAAATTTCTGCTGCATCATTTTATCTGATTAAAGTTAAAATGAAGAACACCGTCTCGCCAAGATTTTTGAAAAGACACAATTCACCCCCCCCCCCCCCCTCTTGTGTATATTTGGTGTAATATGATCCAACAATTGGTATCAGAGGTTGAGATTTCTGACAAAGCTTTAACAAGATGAAATCGATTATACACAGATCAAGATGACTGATACAAGAGAGTGAATATCTATGGTTAGAGCATCGTACTTCAATGGAGAAAACTATGGATGGTGGAAGTCTTGAATGATTGTCTATCTGAAAAATCTTGGATATAGAGTCTATTATAAGATTCTAAATCCATATGAAATACCAGAAAAACCTGAAACATGGAGTGCAGCTACTGAAGAAGAATATGATATGAATTCAAAGGAAATGAATGCAATTATATGTGGTCTAGGACCTGATGATTTTAACAGAGTATCTCAATGCCCAACAACATATAAAATGTGGAAAACTATTGTTGTTGCTTATGAAGGAACTAACAATATCAGGGAAATGAGATATGCAACCGCTAAGCTTAAATTTGATACATTCAGAATGGTTGAAGGTGAGAGTATTACTCAAATGAATAGAAGATTGACCGAGATTGTCAATAACATGACTGCCTTGGTATATCCCATTATGAAAGCTGATCAAGCTTTAAAAGTGTTGAGAGTACTGCCTACAAAATGGAATGGAATCTCTACAGCAATCAGACAGTCGACACCTGTCAAAGATTTAACCATGAGAGAACTGATTGTAACATTAATGATGTATGAAGCTGAGATGGAATATGAATCTAATGAACATAAAGTGCTTATAAAAAGAGGAGATACTTCCCTGAAAGCATCATCACAGAGAAAAAATAGAAAGATGAAGAAAAATGAAAAAGAGAAGTCAGAGAGTTCTGAGTTATCTAATTCTGATGTGGAATTGGCTCAGCTAGACCGAAGATTCACAAAATTCTATCGAAAGAAAAGAGGCATCAAAAAATACTTTAAGAAAGATGATAAGGAAGTAAGATGCTATGAATGCAAGAAAATGGGGCATATCAGACCTGACTGTACTCAGCTAAAAGAAGACAAGAGAAAGAAATGTTTCAAAAGAAATGACTATGAGCATAAGGACAAGAAAGCCATGAAAGCTACTTGGAGTGTATCTGAAGACTCTAGTAGTACTTTTCAATCAGACTTAGAGAAGGAGGAAGAAAATCTGAAATCCAACATTTGTTTTATGGCAGAAACAGATGAGGTATAATCTTACTACTCTTCTTATTCTAGTTCTGAATCTAATTACTCTAGTGAAAAACTTGTAGTCTACTACAATATGCTTGAAGAAAAATATGACTCTCTATTTAAGAAGCATAAGTCTTTAAAGAATGTTCATAAGGCTATTTCTGATGAAAGAGATACAATGCTGAAACAATATAAGGAGTTTACTGAAAAATTTAATTCAATTAATTCTAACAATAAAGATTATAAATCAAAGATAAAATCACTGCAAACTGAAGCAGAAACTTATAAAAATGCAGCCCTTGTTTTTACTAAAGGATAAAATACTTTAAATGAAATCCTTGGAAAAAATGTCATTAAACAGGAAAGATTTGGAATTGGCAGTAAAAGTGAAAAACCCAAGCTGTACAAAAACTATTTTATTCCAAGTGCAAAAAGACTAAATTGTAATTACTGTGGAATAAGGGGACATATTTCTAAAAACTGTTTCTTAAGACAACCCCAAATAAGTGGAATTAAGAAATATTTTGTATCAAATGATCTATTAGACTCATGTGAAATTAGAAAACCAAAGCAAGTATGGATTCCCATATCCTTGCTAGCTAAAACTACTGGACCACACAAAATATGGGTACCAAAGAAATATGTGTAAATGTCTTTGCAGGGAGCAGGTCATAAGATCAAAAAGGACATATGGTATATGGATAGTGGCTGCTCAAGACATATGAGTGGAAACTCATTGAATTTCTCTACACTCACTCAAAAAGATGGTGGACTTGTCACTTTTGGTGACAATACAAAAGGAAAAATCATTGGTATTAGAACAGTTGGAGATCCAGAAGTTGTCTCAATTAATAAAGTACTTTACGTACAAGGATTGAAACACAATTTGATAAGTATCTCTCAAATATGTGATGATGGTTATGATGTTGATTTTTCTAAAAAAATTTGTTCTGTTTTCAAAAATAAATTTCTTAAATTTAGAGCACCAAGAACTGATAATGTGTATGCCCTAGATTTAAATTCCTTGTATAAACAACAAGTAAATTGCTTGACTTCCAAAATAAATGAATCTTCGATTTGGCATAGGAGACTTGGACATTGTAATATATATGTTTTAAATAAGTTATCTAAGAATCATTTAGTTTTTGATTTTCCTAGTCTCAAATTTGAAAGTGACAGATTATGTGATGCATGTCAACTTGGAAATCAACACAAATCATCCTTCAAATCTGTTAACAAAATTTCTACATCTAAACCTCTAGAACTTATTCATATGGATTTATTTGGACCTTCAAGAGTAGAAAGCTTGGCTGTTAAATTATATTTATATGTTTTAGTTGATGAATATTCTAGATTTATATGGATTTTCTTTTTGAAAATTAAAAATGAAGATTTTACTTTATTTGAATGTTTTTGTAAAGCTATTCAAAATGAAAAAGGTTTTAAAATAATTTCATTAAGAAGTGATCATGGTGAAGAATTTGAGAATCATGAATTTAATTCCTTCTTCTCAAATATGGGTATTAAACACACCTTCTCTGCACCTAGAACACCTCAACAAAATGTAATTGTTGAAAGAAGAAATAGGACTATTCACGAAATGGCTAGGACTATGCTAAATGAATACAACCTTCCTACCTAATTTTGGGCAGAAGCTATAATCACAGCCTCCAATATAATGAATAGAGTTTTAATTAGACCTCTTTTGAAAAAGACACCCTATGAATTTTGGAATAACAGAAAACCTAAAGTTAACTACTTTAATGTTTTTGGATGCAAGGTTTACATCTTAAACACCAAGGATAATCTTGGTAAGTTCGATCTAAAATCTGATGAAGGAATTTTCTTAGGATATTTAGCTACTTCCAAAGCTTATAGAATCTATAATAAAAAGTCAAGTATTGTTGAAGAATCAGTTCATGTAAAATTTTATGAATCTGATCCCTTTGAGAAAAGGACAGATCAAATGGATGAATCTAACTCTAATGATAACATGAGGCTTGAGAACTTGAAAAATTATTTTGAAAAATATATAAATAAAATTCAGTCCAGTTCAGAAGAACATGATACTGAAGAACCTATAAGTGTGTTGCCTAGACAGACTAGAACCCTAAATAATCACCCTTTAGAAACTATAATAGGCGACTTAGATACAGGAATAAAAACTAGAAGAAATATAGGAAATCTTGTAGAATTATCTGCCTTTCTATCCCAATAGGAAACCCAAGACTATAGAAGAATCTTTAGATGATGAAAGATGGATGATAGCAATGCAAGAAGAATTAAACTAGTTCAAAAGAAATGAAGTATGGGAATTAGTTGAAAGACCACAGAACTATCCAGTAATAGGAACCAAATGGGTCTCTAGAAATAATCAAGATGATCAAGGAATAATAACAAGAAATAAATCTAGACTTGTAGCTAAAGGATATAATTAGGAAGAAGGTATAGATTATGATGAGACCTTTTCACCTGTAGCTAGACTAGAAGCCATTAGAATCCTCTTAGCCAATGCATCTCATATGAACTTTAAATTATTTCTGCTGAATGTTAAGTCTGACTTTTTAAATGGTTATTTAATGGAGGAAGTTCATATTGAGGAACATCCTGGTTTTGAAAATTCTCAAAAACCAGATTTTGTCTTTAAACTTACTAAAGATTTCTATATCCTTAAAAAGCACCTAGAGCTTGGTATGAAATATTAAGATCTTTTCTTTTGAAAAAATGATTTTACTATTGGAACGGAAGACCCAAAACTGTTTAAGAAAACTATGAATTCTAATATTTTATTGGTTCAAATTTATGTTAAAGATATAATTTTTGGATCAACTAATAAAACCCTTTGTCATGAGTTTTCAAAGTTAATGAAAAAAGAATTTGAAATGAGTATGATGGGATAACTAAATTTCTTTTTAGGACTTAAAAATTATCAAAAATATTTTGGAAATTTTTTGAATCAAAGTAAATACGTTACTGATTTTTTGAATAAATTTGGACTTGAAAATAGCAAGTCATATACAACTCCTATGTGTACTAATATAAAACTTGATTTGGATGAAACTGGAAAATCAGTTGACAACAAGTCATATAGAGGTATGATTGGTAGTTTATTATATCTTACTACTAGCAGGACAGATATAATATATTCATTTTGTCTTTGTACAATATTTCAATCAAATCCTAAAGAATCTCATCTAACAGCTATTAGAAAAAAATTTAGATATTTAAAAGGAACTATTTTTCAATATCTTCTTTATCCCAAAACTTCTGATTTCAATTTGATTTCATATTCAGATGCAGACTTTGGGAGTTGTAGATTAGATAGGAAAAGCACTTTAGGAACTTGTCACTTTTTAGTAAAATCTTTAGTATCATGGTCAAGTAAGAAACAACATTCAGTTTCCCTCTCAACAGCTGAGGCATAATATGTTTCTGCTGGCAGTTGTTGTGCACAGGTGTTGTGGATGAAAAACACTCTTATGGACTTTGGACTAAATTTTAATAATACTCCTATTTTATGTGATAATACGAGTGCTGTAAATATTTCAAAAAATCCTATTAATCATTCTAGAACTAAGTATATTGATATCAGACATCATTTTCTAAGAGTTCATGTTCTTAAAAAGGATATATCTTTGGAATTTGTAAGTACTAAAATTCAATTAGCTGATATTTTTACTAAACCACTTCCCACTACAAGGTTTTATTTTATTAAGGGGGAGCTAGGTTTATTTGATTTTAAATAAAATTTTATTTTACAATGGTAGTTCTTTATTTTAATTCTGCTTAAAAAAATTTAGTTATTTTGTTTTTCAAACAGAATAAGTTTCTATTCCCGCGTAATATATTTTATTTATTTTTAAATATATGTAATGATTATTAAAAACATTGGAATCAAGGTTGTCAAAAACCCTTTCGACTTCTAAACCATTTCATTTCTATCTAAACCTTTTCGAACCCACAAATCGCACCTCTGCTCGTGAACCTGAATCTTCGAACCTCGGAAACCCTAACCTTCAAACCTTTAGAGATTCTCATAGAGATGGTAAGGACTAAAAGAGACAGTGAATCCAAGACAAGAAATGTGTAAGAACCCGGTTCTTAGTTTTGAGGTACAGGATTCTTCTTTTTCCTTTTCCTTAAGGGTTTTTGAGAAAATATGGAAAATGGAGAAAAATACTAAATTTTGGAACTACAGGCCATGTACTTTTGGCCGTGTAGAATGGGTACACAGGGCATGTATCCTTGTCGGCAACGAGGGGTGTAGGAATCGACTACACGACGTGTAGTGGTACCTTACACACCGTGTAGTCAGTCAGCAGACCTAAATAGTAAGGTGGTGGAGTAGCCATCATCTGGGAGACAGTACATGCCGTGTACTCGGGAGTACATGTCGTGTACTCATGTCGACGTATGAACACTATGGTGGTGCTTCCAGAGGAACAATTAAATGAAAGAAGTACAAGTCGTGTACTCAGAAGTACACACCGTGTACTTTGTTTTTTTTGTCTTAAAACAGACAGTAGCCTCCTCATTTAGCAGAGGAGGCATTTGAGCCATTTTAGAGGCAAAGTAGGAGGTCGGACCTTTGAAGATCCGTCGGGTGTTCGTCTGGAATTGGTTCTTTCCTCGGATGATCCTATTGGAACTGCACGGGTAAGGGCTTCCTTCTCCTTAAGTCGTTCTTACCAATTCTTTACCAAGGGGAAGTTATTTAAGTTTGAATGGGTTTTGTTCTTCATCTGATCTATGCCATTCTTGGGAGTTTCTGGAGTCCGCGTTCGGGTATAACGTTAGTTGGTGTATAAGGTAGGTGGCTTGGTGTAAATTTCCAACTGTCATGCGTTTTTGTGCATTTTCGTACCACGAACCCATGTTGGGGTGTCGTGTGGCTGAGGTCGTTGCTATATTTAATGCCTAGAATTCCATAGGTGATTAAATTGTGATAATAAAATGCTGGTTGGGATCGTTGCTTGGATCCAGAACCACCCTAGGGGTGTGTTCCACTGTTTAGTCGTTTGGCCAGGATACCCGAGGGTATGCCTTTAATGTAGTAATTGTAGAATTTCCTTGAGAGAAATTGCTTGTTTACTGCATTTTGATATGTTGGGCATGGCCTGGTTACCTGTTTAGCCTGAGGGCGTTGTTGTGATTAGCCTGAGGGAACTATACTATTTAGCCCGAGGGATGTAGTATTTCACCTGAGGGAAACCTTCCATGCCTTAGGGATTGACTTCTATGCCTGAGGGCGACACTTCCTACGCCTGAGGGCAATTTCTGTTACGCCTGAGGGCTCTACCTATGGGTTGGATTCTGCTTACCTGAGGGTAAGGTTTTGCTTGTCTGAGGACGTGGACTGTTTGATTAGAAATTCATTGTGGTGATTTCTAATATATAATGGATTAAATGAATAATAAAATGGAAATTTAATTGTTAAGTTATTTACTTTTTAGTACTGCTTACTTTATTGCATTTTACCACTATAAACTATTGTTACATGTTAGTACGCAGTTGGGCACGGGCCTTTGGTGGGTGCCTATAGAGATATGTTTCTCACACCCTATTTGGGTCACGCTTTTCGGCCCAAAAAGATTATTTTTCTGTAGGTGTAGATAGGGGCAAGAGTCCCTATACAAGTACTTTATTGTTGCTGAGGAGTAGGGGGCATGGGACTGAGGCTAGGCTCACGATCTCGCTGCCAGCTGTTTTGCTTGTTTGTTGTACTCTGTATTTTGTTGTACTGTATTGATGTATAACATGTTATGGCTGTTTTCTTAGAACTTGAAATATGGAGCATCATCATTTATATACTGTTGGTTATATCCACTGCTGTAGTTTATTTCAGTTGTGTATGTTTACTGGTTCTGTTGTCGTTGGATGTTTTATTTAAATTCTGATGCGCCACACTTTGAAAAATGAGGGCATAGTTACCCAATATCAGACCTGGGCCCTCGCTGCTATTCGGTAGCCTCTGGTGTTTGGGAAAATGTGCTTGAGGTAACGTGGCGAACCGGGTTCGGGGCACTCGTTGCGTGGCACCCGGGTCCGGGACGTTACAAAGTGGTATCAGAGGGGTTCTTTTCTTTGACTTACTATTTGGAGCCGTATTCAGGGATAGGACGAATGGTAGTTGGTAATAAGTTGTACCCAGGTGTAGCTATCCCGTGTACAGGGAAAATCCAGTCTACCTCGTATTTTTCACTTCTTTTTATTTTGCACATTTTACAGTTGATATATTTTCACCGTTGGGTGACTCACTTGGATTGTGTTGTTTATAATTTTTCTATGGGTTCTATTTAGTTGCAACCCGATGAGATGAGGGTATTTTGTCTCATGAATAATATAGGCACATGCTAGATATCACATGTCATGCATAGTTTCCATGCCATGTAGGTGAATTAGAAATTCGCATGTTGTTGTGATAGTTGTTGTGCTAGAAAAGCATGCTGTTGTGATAGCTTCTTGATAAATATCTGCTCTTTGATAGGGTATTCTTTGTGTGAGCTTGTTTATAGAATGGACGCCAAACTTTGGTTTTTGGGGAGTATGGGCCCCCATCGACTGGAATTTGGTGGATCATTGACTGTTTATTTGTTATAACACATACGAGATGTCAAAATTTGATTCGTGTGGAGTATAGGCCCTCACGGGTCGGAATTTGACACTTAGGTGTTGTTTTACGGTATTTTATGGGTTCCGGAGAAGTTTCTGAGGCATACTATCCGGAAACCCAGTATACACACCGTGTAGTATTTTTATACACACCGTGTATGTTCTTCTGTTTGGGAAGAAAAATAAACTTTTTGAGTACACGTCGTGCACCCTGAGTACATGCCATGTAGTATCTTCTCGTGTCACAAACCGTGTGGGCGGCGACACGGGGTAGGGAAAGGCTTGGGTAAACCATGTCGTGTAGCTTCTGTAGATGCTATGTAGTATTGACCCGGAGTCCGACCGTGTAACTAACAACACGATCTGGTGAACTCCTTGACAGAACATGTCGTTTCAATGGTGGACACGCCGTATAGTGTGACCTGGGGACTCGGCTGTGTAACTAACAACACGGGCCAGTGTCACCTCTCCTTGAACATGTCGTGTACCTTTGGGACACACCATGTAGTCTTTTCTGAGGACAAACCGTGTGGTGTTAGCCGTGTGGCTGGGAAACAGGATGTTGTACACGCCGTGTGCGAGTGTAACACACCGTGTAGTGTTGAGCCGAGTAGTCGGTCGTTTCACAGAATACACGGGCAGTTGGAAGATAACACCATACATGATGTGTAGATTTTATACATGTCGTGTAGTTTCTGTTCAACGGGAGATGTGTGGATTAGCCATGTAGAAGGACCCGAGCAGGGGAAGGGAAGTCAAGTACACGATGTGTAGTGAGTATACACGTCGTGCAGTCTTGTTCTACAAATTTTGAAATGCCTCCTTCCTCTTGTTTCCTTTGAGGTTCCTTCGTTTTTCGGTCATAATAATCTTGAATCTGAGGCGTGCTTTTGACCTTGTAGGGTCATGCCTCCTAGACGACTACGAGTTGTTCGCCATGAGAGCGGCGGCAATTATACTCCGAAGATGGTGGGCCATGGGCTACCAGTTGATCCTTCAGTAGAGCCAGATGCAGTGCCAGCTGCTATACCAGACACAGGCGCAGAGGCGCAGTTCAGTGAGGGCTTTATGCAATTCATGTAGACCTTTCAGGGAGCACCACAGGCTGCCACATCTATGGCCAAGCTGACGCATATCTTTCAGCAGCAGCAGCCGCCTACGTTTTCAGAGGATGGCAGACCACAGGTTGTGGAGTCTTGGCTGGGGTCGATGCAGACTATTTTTGAGCATCTTGAGATGCCTCCAGGGCAGAGGGTCAAGTTCGTGACTTACATTCTGTGTGATTCCTCCAATAGGTGGTGGGATGTTACCACCCAGTCAGAGCATCACAGGGACATGGCATGGGAAGATTTTCAGGAAGTCTTCTATGACTTCTTCTTTCCCGAGACGCTGAGGGAAGATAGATCTCGAGAGTTCATGAATCTGCAGCAGGGTGCTATGTCGGTGATGGACTATTCTGCTTGTTTTATGGAGCTTCAGCATTTTGCACCCGGGTTAGTGGGTGATGAGACGCCGAGAGCCAGACGTTTTGAGGATGGTCTTTGTTTTGACATCCGAGCGATGTTGAATGATTTTAGGTTGCCTACTATACACGCGATTGTGAACCAGGTGTTGATTACAGAGAGGATCATGTGGGAATCGAGTGGTGTGGTCCAGGGCGGTTCAGCACCAGTCACCGGTACTATTTCTATTGGCAAGAGGAAGAGACAGATGGACTTCTCTCTGGGCGGCAGTACCAGCCAGGCAGCTTCTTCAGGTGGCCCGATCTGGTGTTACCAGTGTGGCAGAGAGGGGAACAAGAGACCGCAGTGTCTATGAGACCCAGTGGAGTGTCGAGCTTGCGGAAAGATGGGTTATCTCCAGTTCTTTTGTAGGGCGTTTCCACCAGTGGCTAGTGAGAGGGGTTCTGTGCAGACTCCACGTGCGCAAGTAGGACCAGTGGCTTCTTACCGGTCAAGGAACTAGAATACGTCAGGGCATACAGGTAGAGATGGTGGTCGTGGCCGTGGTAGCCAGACACCAGGATCTCAGAGGCAACAGGGCGGGACAGCTCAGGGTAGCCAGCCTATGTCGCAGGGCCGCAGCACTGGGCAGGCATGTGCAGTGAAACAGACCCAGCAGGTGTAGGATCCCGAACCTTCTACTGTCAGAGGTACTATTCTAGTAGCTTTTGTCTTATCTTCAGTACTTTTTGATACAGGTGCTACGCATAGTTTCATATCTGTACCCATTGTGGAGAGCCTTGGGCTCAGTGTTTCTTCTTCTTCTGATATCATGATGCTAGACACTCCGTTGGGGACTATGACGGTTGGTGTGCGTCAGTGTAAGGAGTTCCCCCTTGAGGTTGGAGGGTGTCACTTTCTTTGGGACCTCTATATCTTGGAGATGATGAGCTATGATGTCATTCTCGGGATGGACTGGTTGGTTCCCTTTCAAGCCTTTGAAGACTGATATCGTCACAGGGTGAGTTTCACGTCACCAGAGGGCGGAGGGTTTCTATACAAGGGCGAATGGGATGTTCAGATGAGTCGAGCTGGACCAGAGCATCATGGGTGAGGTGGAGTCACAGCCCATATTGCGAGTTTATATCTGGATGACCTGGGGACTTGTCAGACGGATTTCCCTCCAGTTGTTGATCATTTCAGGGATGTCTTCCTGGATGGATTTTCAGGTCTACCTCTGGTGTGAGAGGTGGATTTCTCTATCGAGCTTGTGCCAGGAGCAACACCGGTGTCCATTCCTCTTTATAGGATGGCCACGCCTGAGTTTCAGGAGCTCAAGAGGTAGTTAGAGGAGTTACAGATGAAGGGCTTTATCTGACCCAGTACTTCTCCTTGGGGTTCTCTGGTCCTTTTTGCGAAGAAGGCGGATGGTACCCTTAGACTTTGCGTGGATTATCGGAATATGAACCAGTTTACGATTAAGAACCGATATCCTTTGCCAAGAATTGATGATCTGTTTGATCAGCTTCATGGAGCACAAGTGTTCTCGAAGATTGACTTGAGATCCAGATATCATCAATTGCGTGTGAGACTATCAGATATACCGCTTACAGCTTTTTGGAGAAGATATGGTCTGTATGAGTACTTGGTTATGTCGTTCGGACTCACGAACGCGCCAGTAGTTTTCATGGCTCTGATGAATCGTGTGTTCCATCTGTATCTTGATTATTTTGTGGTAGTATTTGTGGAAGGCATCTTGGTATACTCTCACACTCTACATGACCATGACACCCATCTTGAGATCGTATTGAGTACACTGAGAGAGCATCATCTATATGCTAAGCTCTAGAGGTGCCACTTTTGGATGGACCAGATTCACTTCCTGGGTCATATCATCTCAGAGGCAGGAGTTGCAGTAGACCCAGAGGAGGTGAGACCAGTAGTTTCCTGGGAGCATCCTAAGAACATGTTTGAGATACAAAGTTTCTTATGGATGGCTGGTTACTACAGATGCTTCATATAGGACTTCTCCCGCTTAGCAGCACCGTTGACGGGTTTGACTAAGAAGTGTGTGAAGTTCGTTTGGTCAGAAGCTTGCGAGACAGCTTTTCAGGACCTGAAGGGAAGGTTGACATCAGCACCGATCCTGATACTCCTAGAGCAGGGGAGGAGCTATACAGTTTACTGTGATGCATCAGGGGTTGGGCTGGGATCGGTGATGATGCAGGGAGATCGAGTCATTGCGTACGGGTCTCGGCAGTTGAGGCCAGATGAGAGGAATTACCCGACACATGATCTCGAGTTGGCTGCAGTTGTTCATGTGTTGCGCTGTTGGAGACATTATCTGTTGGGAGAGCATTTTGTGGTTTTCACTGACCACAAAAGCCTCAAGTATATCTTTACTCAGGGTGACTTGAATCTGAGGCAGAGAAGGTGGGTCGAGTACCTACAGTCCATCGATTTTGAGCTTGCCTATACGCCTGGTAAAGGTAATGTAGTAGCTGATGCACTGAGCAGGAAGACTCAGATATAGGCAGTGCAGGAGGCCAGTAGTGAGTGGGAGCTCATGTCCTTGTTCTCTGAGATGCATCTGGAGGTGCACGACAGTCAGGGGTAGACTTATCTTTCATCTTTAGTTGTGACTTCTACCCTCCTGGATAGAGTGAGGATGAGACAGCTATCTGATTCAGAAGGCATAGTTCTATGGGAGTCGGTGGCAGGTGAGGACCCTTCTCCAGGGTGGATGATAGGCGATGATAAGGTTTTGCATTTCCATGGACGAGTATGGGTTCCAGGGGATATACGCGAGGAGATGATGCGAGAGTTCCATGCTTCATCTTGGGTAGTTCATCCCGGGGTTACCAAGATGTACTGTGACTTGAGACGTCAGTATTGGTGGCCGAGTATGAAGAGAGATGTAGCTGGTTTTGTTACGAGGTGTTCTGCCTGTCAACAGGTGAAGGCAGAGCACCAGAGACCAGCTGGTCTGTTACAACAGTTACCCATTCCAGAGTGGAAATGGGATGATGTCGCGATGGATTTCGTGATAGGGTTGCCGAGGTCACCTCGTGGCAATGACGTCATGTGGGTTTTTCTGGATAGACTCACGAAGGTAGCACACTTTTTTTCGATCAAGGAGACCTTCGGTGTGGACGAGATCGGAAGGCTGTATATCCGAGAGATCGTACATCTTCATGGGGTCCCTCGTTCTATCGTTTCTTATAGGGATGCCCGCTTTAAATCTCGTTTCTGGCAGAGTTTTCAGAGGGCGCTGGGTACACAGGTGCTTCTGAGCACATCATACCAGCCACAGACCGATGGCCAGTCGGAGCGTACGATACAGGTTCTTGAGGAAATTCTACGTGCATGCGTACAATAATTTGGGGGCTCTTGTTAGAAGCATATACCCTTAGTCGAGTTTGCCTATAACAATAGTTTTCAGGAAACTTTTGATATGGCACCATACGAGGCTTTATATGGTAGGCCATGCCGATCGCCTTTGTGTTGGTTAGAGGCAGGTGAGGCAGCTTTACTGGGACCACAGCTTGTGCAGGAGACATCTGAGCAGGTCCAGTTGATTCGGAAGCGGATGGCTACCGCACAGTCTCATCAGAAGTCATATGCTGATCTCCGCAGACGACCTTTGGAGTTCGTGGTCGGAGATCAGGTTTTCTTCCGTGTTTCGTTGAGGCTGGGACACAAGCGGATCAGGAGACGGGTTAAGATTTCACCAAGGTATGTGGGTCCATTCGAGATTCTGGAGAGAGTCGGGTTAGTTGCCTATCGGTTGCAGTTACCACAGCGATACCGAGCCATGCACGACATCTTTCACATGTCTAAGTTGCGTCGCTATCATTCAGACCCATCTCATGTATTTCAACCTGAGGAGGTTGAGCTGGATACAGATGCGTCCTTTGAGGAGAATCTGATTCGTATCTTTGACAGGAGCACTGAGGTTCTCTGAGGCCGGTCAGTTCCTCTCGTACGGGTGCTATGGAAGCATGGGAGAGTGCAGGACGAGACCTGGGAGTGGGAGGTCGACGTATGTGCTCAATGGCCAGAGCTGTTCTGAGCTTTATCTTCGCCACCTTGGGAAGGGAAATTCGGGGAAGAATTGCTATAAGGGGGGAAGTTTGTAAGAACCCGGTTCTTAGTTTTGAGGTACGGGATTCTTCTTTTTCCTTTTACTTAAGTGTTTTTGAGAAAATATGGAAAATGGGGAAAATTCCTAAATTTTGGAACTACACGCCGTGTACTTTTCCACACACCGTGTACTTTTGGCCGTGTAGGATGGGTACACTGTGCATATAGCGTTGTCGGTGACGAGGGGTGTAGGAACTGACTACACACCGTGTAGTGGTACCTTACACGCCGTGTAGTCAGTCGGTAGGCCTAAACAGTAAGGCGGTGGAGTAGCCGCCAGCCGGGTGACAGTACACGCCATGTACTCGGGAGTATATGTCATGTACTCATGTCAAAGGATGAACAGTGTGGCAGTGCCGCCAGAGGAATAGTTAAATGAAAGAAGTACACGCCGTGTACTTTATTTTTTCAGCTTAAAACAGGCAGAATCCTCCTCATTTGGCAGAGGAGGCATTTGATCCATTTTGGAGCCAAAGGAGGAGGTCAGACCTTTGAAGATCTGACAGGTGTTTGTCTGGAATCGGTTCTCGCCTCATATGATCCTGTTGGAACCGCACGGGTAAGGGCTTCCTTCTCCTTAAGTTGTTCTTACCAATTCTTTCTCGAGGGGGGTTATTTACGTTTGAATGGGTTTTTTTCTTTGTCAGATCTACGCCGTTCATAGGCGTTTCTGGAGTTTGCATTTGGGTATAGTGTTCGTTGGCGTATAAGGTAGGTGGCTTGGTGTAAATTTCCAACTGTCGTGCATTTTTGTGCGTTTTCATACCACGAACCCATGTTGGGGTGTCGTGTGGCTGAGTCCGTTGCAATATTTAATGCCTAGAATTGCATAGGTGATTAAATTGTGATAATAAAATGCTGGTTAGGATCATTGCTTGGATCCGGAACCACACCGGGGGTGTGTTCCACTATTTAGCCATTTGGCCAGGATACCCGAGGGTATGCCTTTAATGTAGTAATTATAGAATTTCCTTGAGAGGAATTTCTTGTATACTGTATTTTGATATGTTGGGCATGGCCTGGTTACCTGTTTAGCCTAAGGGCATTGTTGTGATTAGCCTGAGGGCACTGCACTATTTAGCCTGAGGGCTGTAGTATTTTTCCTCAGGGAAACCTTTCATGCCTGAGGGCTTGACTTCTGTACTTGAGGGAGACACTTCCTACGCCTAAGGGAAATTTCTGTTATGCCTATGGGAAATACCTGCGGGTTGGATTCTACTTACCTGAGGGTAAGGTTTTTCTTGTCTGAGGACGTGGACTGTTTTCTTAGAAATGCATTGTGGTGATTTCAAATATATAATGGATTAAATGAATAATAAAATGGAAATTTAATTGTTAAGTTAGTTACTTTGTAGTACTTCTTACTTTATTGCATTTTACCACTACACACTATTGTTTCATGTTAGCACGTAGTTGGGAACGATCCTTTGGTGGGTTCCTACCGAGATATGTTTCTCACACCCTGTTTGGGTCATGCTTTTCGGCCCAAAAAGATTACGTTTCTGCCGGTGTAGATAGGGGAAAGAGTCCCAATACAGGTACTTGACTATTTCTGAGGAGTTGGGGCATTGGACTGAGCCTACGCTCGCAATGCCGCTGCCATCTGTTTTTCTTGTTTACTATACTATGTATTTTGTTATACTGTATCGATGTATAACATGTTATGGCTGTTTTCTTAGAACTTGAAACATGTAGCATCATCATTTATATACTGTTGGTTATATCCACTAATGTAGTTTATTTCATTTGTGTATGCTTACTGCTTCCGTTGTCTTTGTATGTTTTATTTAAATTCTGCTGCACCACACTTTGAAAAATGAGGGCATAGTTTCCCCACTATCAGACCTGGGCCCTCGCTGCTAGTCGGCAGCCTCTGGCATTTGGGGAAATGCGCTTGAGGTCACTTGGAGAACCGGGTTCGGGGCACCCGTTGCTTGGCACCCAGGTCCGGGACGTTACACAATTCCAAGAGACAATGCTCCAAAGGATGAAAAATATTACAGGGAAAGGTAATCAATCTCGACTGGTTATTTCAGAAAAAATATACTCTTGAAACAAGCACTGTCATTTCAGAACCTTGAATAGACGTTCAACAGTGAAAATACAGAATTTCTGTATGAGGTAGAACTTAGATACTTCATCAAATCTGTACATTTTAGTATGGGAGATACTGAGGACAGTATGATGGCTAAGATAGAGGATAGAGATTTCTCAATCTCGTCAGTAGAAATTGGTCAGATTCTCAACTGCCCTCATGAGGGAGTTTTTCATTTCGATTTGAAAAATATTGGAGATTCTGTGCATAAATCAAAGGACATAATGTCGTTTATTTTTTGTATTAATACTGTAAAGAAAATTTTTATCAGGGATTTGGAGCCTGATCAGAAAATTTTGGTAAAATTTGTGCAAACAGGGATTGCACCGAAAATGTATGAGATGGAAAAGATATTATATCCCGATATGTATATAATGTATCTTTTGCTCAGTGATGTAAAACTCAATTTTCCTATGTATATGGTTCGATACCTAAGATATTTTTGTCAGAGTGATGCCCGAATGAACTTTTATCCTTTTGGTCGATTCATTTCCAAGATGTTGCTTAAGAAGGACATGGTCAGATTGGTGGATTCCAGAGTACACTATCATCATAGTAATGTGTTTAATGCTGGAACTTTAAGGAATATTGGATATTTTTGGAGTATTATCATAGGAAAACTTTTTCCAGTAGGAGAAGATGATGAATTAGAGAGTGCTCAAGCTCAATCTGCAAAGTCCAAGGAGGGACAAGCAGAATCGAGAGTCAGCACTGCTGTAAGGAGGATCAGATTTGAAGTGGTAGAAACTGAGGAAGAAAGTAGTCAACAGGGACTTCAAACTCAGAGGAAAAGACCTATGACTGAGGAACTTACTTCCCCGAATTTAACTACAGGAGATTTACTCTCTTACAGCTTTTTCATAGAAATGGTTGTTGAACAACCTCAAGAACAGAATTTCACTATTACAGATCCTGATCATGAAAGGATTGTAGTTGAAAGATCAGAACAATAGGCTGTAGCTGATGTTGTTGTTGACATTAAACAAGAAAAGGAGGCAGAGCCTAGTGAGGAAGTGGCCAGACCACATGAAACTCAAGAGAATATCATTTTAGATATTTCATTAGATGAACAAATTGCAAATATTCATGATGAGCATGCTTCTGAAGCTCACACAGAAGTTCTTCAAGAGGATTTCTCTATGGAAGAGTCAGGAAAGGACTCTGAGAAAAAAATTTGGACCAACCTACTCAGGACAAGGAGAAAGAAAAATATGATGCTGAATCATTACCTTTAGTACTACTACATCACACAGAACCTGAGAATGTGAATCAAGCACAGGGTTCTTCAGATTCAAGGAATAGGGAAGCTGAAGAGTTGTACAATAAGTTATCTCAACTGCAATGTGAGAATGATTCTCTGAGAAGAATCTTAGAATCCGAACAGTTGAAATTTCAAAAGCTTAAGGAGAGTACTTTTTCAAGACAAGAAGTTGAAATTTTTAAAGAGGATTTGCTAAATGTTGTTGCCAAATTGAAATCTGAAATGGTTATGAAGTCATATTTCTCATATCTTAAGTTGTTTTTGGAGACACAATTTGCATAAATTAGGAATAGTGCTGCTAGTGGATCAGGCACTTCGCCTGATTTAATCAGAGTATTTCAAGATATCATAGCTGCAATGAGAAATATTAATGACAGGTTGCAAGATATTCAGTGCAAAAGTGCTCCATTATTTGTTCTCTTAGATAATCAGAAATTCTGAGTTGATTAGTTAACATCCAGTGAGCCAGGAATCCATTCTGTCTTAGAAAAATTCACAGAGAATCTGTCTTTGTTTATGGAGAAAGAAGAAAGGCTTCAAGAGTTTTTCAGAGTCAATATCATTGAAGATATTCAAATGACTCAAGAGTCTAGAGATCTTATTATTAATCTCGGTGATGGATTAATGAAAAGGTTGAGAGAACAGTTAGCAGAAATCAAGTCTATAGTCAAGCGAAGATAAACCCTACCAGTTCACTGCAACAAAAAACCTTGATTCCTGTGTTTATCATCCTTGTATCTATTTTGGAATTTTAATGAAAATATTTTTCTTTCTTTCTATTTGTTTTACTGTCTTTATTTTGATATTCCAGTACTCCAGATTTAATTATTAATACACAGTGTATAATATCATTTACCTACAGTTCAGTGCGACATTAAATGTGTTAAAATCCATGATTTATCATTCTTTTTTATATAACAAAAAGGGGTAGAAATTTGAATAAACACAACATTTTATTTTAAAAACCTTATTTAAATGATTTCCTGTATATTTAAAATGTTTTGGATTTATACAGATTTATACTTATACAGAAAACTATTTTAAGTTATTAACAGTCGTTTATTATAAAGGGAAATTTTATTTTACTTTTTATTCAGAGGGAGAAATTTGGATAAAACTAGAAACTTTTATTTTATTCTTTACTTTTATTTTTAAAGAAAAATTATTTTATTTTCATGAAGGGGGAGAAATTTTTATTTATTGAAATGATTTTGTTAAAATTAAATACTGTTTTATCCTCTCAAAATTCTATAACTTTATGTAACTAATTTTGAAAGCTAATTCCATTCAATTAGTCTTATTATTTTATGGTTTTTGTGATCATCAAAAAAGGGGGGAGATTGTTGAGCAAGTGTTGTTTTCAACAATACATAATATTGTTATTTAAAGGGGGAGTTTATATTAATACTCTATCTCTTTATGATAATTTTGATTCTCACAAAATACCCTTAATTATTTTCTAATGATTTTATTTGTTAAGAATTTTTCAGGAATTTATCATTTTATTTTACTCTTGAAATTACGGGAATTTATTATTAAAGTATTCGTATTTTAGTGCGTTCTGGAAACACTGTTCATATGCTACTTATTCAGAATCTGCTTGAGCGTGTTCTGGAAACACTGTTCATACCCTATGTGGATAAACGTAGCGTAAGGGTAGAAACTTTGTATACTTTTTGAGATAAGGAAAAATTATGGTTAAAAAACCATAAGTTATCGGCAAAGTATGGAAGAAGAACCCTAAGTTAGGAAGAAACCCTACGTTTGGGATATCAGAAAAGTATGGAATGAGAACCGTACGTAAATATTAAACGTTATGTTTGTTTCTCAAAAGTATGGTTCATCAACCTTACTTTTGTAAACAACCATACATTCTTGGAAATGTATGAATTAAGTAAAAGTATGGATCTTTTATCGTACGTTTGAAAGTTGAAGAGAAAAGTGTGGATGACCAACCCTACATTTGGAATGAACCTTATGTTTGTTGTCAAGTTTTTGTTGTCAAACTTACATTGTCATCCTTATGTTGTGAACCTTACATTTGAAAACTATGTCATCAACCTTACATTCAGAGGACTCATACAGTTCAACGTAACCTTATGTTTGGCGTCAGAGAATTTAAAGTCGATATTTTTTATGTAATGGTCAATACGCTGATTATTAGGCGGATTTCAAACTAGATTTAAAGCTGATTTTAAAGTAAGATTTTGACTGATTCAAAACCGTTTCATCAATGATTTGATAATCGAATTAAAAGGAGATTTTTATGTCGAGTCTTCATGGAAGTTACGACTGCTCTGTAAATTCAAATGTTTGAATATCACGAGTAAAAAGGAAACTTTTGTGGATCTAATTTTATAAGAGAAGTTCTTATCATTATTTTATTTATATGGGATTTTTTAAACTGCATCGATGATTATTGATCGTATGTGATCTTTTGATTATTCTGAAAAAAAAAGGAAAAACAAAGATTACTGAAACACATCGATCTACTTGTTCAAAAGGATCATCAAAGCACTGTTTGTTAAAAGAAAAAGGAACACAATAGAAGATTCACTTTTTATACAATGAAGATCTACTGTGAATTTGCTACAGCTGAAGTTGTGAATAATATTTCTATATCTACTACAACGGGATCGACTCAGAACATTTCTAATGTGAAGATTATTATTTCTGAAGGTAATGATCTACCTATTGTCAATTGCATGCTGTTGCAATTGTGAAGAACATCTGGAAAGTATATTCAAAATACGAAAATCTTTTCTTTCTATTCTTGAGTGATTGGATTCTTGTACTAAGTTGTTTAGGTTCTATAAGTGAACCAGAAGGCTTTGTTTTTCCTTGGATTGTAAAGGTGTCAACTGCCTGTACTCAGTTGTGAATCGGTCTGTTGAAACGTGGACCAGATAGTGAAAATCACCAAGCTCGTGGAGTAGAGCGTTGGTGGAGTGGACTAGGGGCCTTCTATTCCTCGAACCACTATACATCTTGTGTTTCTACTATTTAAATTTATGCTACATCATTTTATCTAATTAAAGTTAAAAGGTAGAACACAATCTCACAAAGATTTTTGAAAAGACACAAATCACCACCCCTCTTGTGTATATTTGGTGTAATCTGATCCAATAATTGGTATCAGAGGTTAAGATTTTTGACAAAGCTTTAACAAGCTGAAAGTGATTATACACATAGAAAGATGAATGATTCAAGAGATGGAATGTCTATGGTCAGAGCACCATACGTCAATAAAGAAAACTATGGATGCTGGAAGTCTCAAATGATTATCTATCTGAAAAATATTGGATACAAATTCTATACTAAGATTCTAACTCCATATGAAATACCAGAAAAACCTGAAACATGTAGTGCAGCTACTGAAGCATAATATGATATGAATTTGAAGGAAATGAATGCAATTATATGTAGTCTAGGACCTGATGAGTTTAACAGAGTATCTTAATGCCCAACAGCATATGAAATTTGGCAAACTATTGTTGTTGCTTATGAAGGAACTAACAATAATAGGGAAATGAGATATGCAACTGCTAAGATTAAATTTGATACATTCAGAATGGTTGAAGGTGAGAGTATTACTCAAATGAATGGAATATTGACAAAGATTTTCAATAACATAACTTCCTTGGGAGATCCCATTAAGAAAGCTGATCAAGCTTTAAAAGTGTTGAGAGTACTGCCTACAAAATGGAATGGAATCTCTACAGCAATCAGACAGTCGACACATGTCAAAGATTTAACCATGAGAGAACTGATTGGAACATTAATGACATATGAAGCTGAGATGGAAGATGAATCTAATGAACATAAAGTGATTATCAAAAGAGAAGATACTGCCTTGAAAGCATCATCACAGAGCAAAAACAGAAAGATTAAGAAAAATGAAAAAGAGAAGTCAGAGAGTTTTGAGTTATCTAATTCTGATGTGGAATTGCCTCAGCTAGCCCGAAGATTCAAAAAATTCTATAGAAAGAAAATAGGCTTCAAAAAATCCTTTAAGAAAGATTATAAGGATGTAAGATGCTATGAATGAAAGAAAATGGGGCATATCAGACCTAACTGTCCTCAGCTAAAAGAAGACAAGAGAAATAAATTTTTCAAAAGAAATGACTATGAGCATAAGGAAAAGAAATACATGAAAGCTACTAGGAGTGTATCTGAAGACTGTAGTAGTACTTGTCAATTAGACTCAGAGAAGGAGGAAGCAAATCTGAAAGCCAACATTTGTTTTATGGTAGAAACAGATGAGGTACAATCTTACTACTCTTCTGATTCTAGTTCTGAATCTAATTACTCTAGTGAAAAAATTGCAGCCTACTGCAATATGCTTGAAGAAAAATATGACTCTCGATTTAAGAAGCATAAGACTTTAAATAATGTTCATAAGGTTGTTTC
Organism: Viscum album; assembly: GCA_963277665.1. Classification (NCBI taxonomy): domain Eukaryota; kingdom Viridiplantae; phylum Streptophyta; class Magnoliopsida; order Santalales; family Viscaceae; genus Viscum; species Viscum album. The sequence continues at coordinate 157,594,500 of OY728125.1, forward strand.
TAATGAAAGAGATATAATGCTGAAACAATATAAGGAGTTAACTGAAAAATTTGATTCAATTAATTCTAACAATATAGATTATGAATCAAAGATAAAATTGATGCAAACTGAAGTAGAAACTTATAAAACTACAGCCCTTGTTTTTACTAAATGATAAAATAATTTAAATGAAATACTTGGGGAAAATTTCATTAAAAAGGAAGGATTTGGAATTCGTAGTAAAGGTGAAAAACCCAAGCTGTACAAAAACTATTTTATTCCAAGTGAAAAAAGACTAAATTGTAATTACTATGGAATAAGGGGATATATTTCTAAAAATTGTTTCTTAAGAAAACCCCAAATAAGTGGCATCAAGAAATCTTTTGTATCAAATGATCTATTCGACTCATGTGAAATTAGAAAACCAAAGCAAGTCTGGATTCCCAGATCCTTGCTAGCTAACACTACTGGACCCAACAAAATATGGGTACCAAAGCAATCTGTGTAAATGTCTTTGCAGGGAGCAAGTCACAAGAAAAATAAGGACATATGGTATATGGGCAGTGGCTGCTCAAGACACATGAGTGGAAACTCCTTGAATTTATCTATACTCACTCAAAAAGATGGTGGACTTGTCAATTTTGATGACAATGCCAACGGAAAAATCATTGGTATTAGAACAGTTGGAGATCTAGAAGCTGTCTCAATTAATAAAGTACTTTATATACAATGATTGAAACACAATCTGATAAGTATCTCTCAACTATGTGATGATGGTTATGCTATTGATTTTTCTAACAATTGTTGTTCTGTTTTCAAAAATAAATTGCTTAAATTTAGAGCACCAAGAACTGATAATGTGTATACCCTGGATTTAAATTCCTTGTGTAAACAACAAGTAAATTGATTGACTGCCAAAATAAATTAATCTTGGATATAGAATAGGAGACTTGGACATTGTAATATATATGTTTTAAATAATTTATCTAAGAAACTTTTAGTTTCTGATTTGCCTAGTCTCAAATTTGAAAGTGACAGTGTAACACCCGAGACTTTTATGTTATATAAATCATCAAAGGAATCTTTTTCTACACAACACTTGCTTGGCTTGCTTTACACGCAATCGCGACCTTCCTCGATAGCTTGCGTCGTACGCAATACCGAGTATCACTAAACAACAATATGCTATTAAAACTAGCCGTTATGAATAGTAATAACCACTTTTTGAAAATTTATAAATTTTATTTTTCAAAATGGACTTCATTTTTGGACTCAGAATATCGAAATTAGCCTAGGGTGAAATTTTGGTATTTTTCTGAAAACTTTCAATTTTTGATGAATAGTGAAACCACTAAGTAGTAGGTTAAAAACTGAATTTTGCATAAAACTTAATTTTACCGCTTCTGTGAATGGAATTTCGAAAATCCGAGAGACACGGTTAATATCAAGGACTAAAATGTGGTTCAATGAGATGAAAATAATTTTTTTGGTGAATAGTAACTTTTTACTTTTTTTACCGCGGTTAATAGTAAATAGGGTAACTAAGGGTAAATATGATATTACTATTACCCTAACACATGTCCTAATTCTATTGGACAAGTTTAATTCGACCAAAAACAAACTTAGGAATAAAATATGACCATTTAGGCCCACTTGGATTAGATTAGGACATTTATTATTAATTTATTTAAAGAAGAGTTAAAAGAGTTAAAATCAATGTTTATTTACTAAAACATTTTTAATATGGGGTTATACAGAAGATAAATTCGATTATAAATATTCATTAGAAAGCTAAAACGATTTCCTACATGATGGTATTTTATTTGTAATTTTTAGACATCATATAAGTCAATATATTTATGACACAAAGATGATGCAGTAATTATCTTGTTAATGAAATATTGACATAATTGATGTTATAAACACCAAAATAAATGTAATTTGAGACTTTTTATGAATTACACTAATTTTCTAGGTTACTATGATATATTATTGTTGATTTAATCAACTTGGTTCGAACATATAATTCTTTTATGACTTTCACAAAAATCATATATCAAATAGTGTCAAAATTGACACAAAATAGTTTTTAAATCAAATATTATATTATTAATTGTTATTTTATTCCTAAAAATCTAAGGTTCGGCCAAATAACTTAGATAAGGATATATATTAATAATAAACAATTTGGGGTTCGTTTGGCATGTTATAGTAAGTGTATTAACCATATAGTGAAAGAAAACAAAAAGACACGGTAAAAGTTAAATTAATTAACTTAGACTTAAATCTAATTGATAAGGTTAAAATAATACCCTAAACTTGTCTAAATCCTATTGGTTGATAGGATTTCGACCCATCCCCACTTTATCTTCGAAATAAGACCCTTTGGAACCATTATAAACCGATTTTGACTTTAATATAAAATAATATTTTGAGATATTCCTAAGGTGCCCCTCTCCTCCCTTATAAAAGGGCACCTCCTTCCCCTCCTCCTCACACCAATTTGAGCACTCAAGCTCGGCCAACCCCTGCCATTTTCCCTTCTCCACTTCCCTAGAATAATCCTAGAGGTCCTGGTCTTCTTCAAAGACCAATCTTAGTTCCCTAAGTGAAGGATTCAAAGAGGCGTTTCAAAGAAGAGGTAATAACCATTACCGATCTTTTCAATTTCTTTCTTCTTCAACTTCTTCTTCTTTAGTTGTTTCATGATAAAGTAATAACATCAGTATTACTTACATACTGATATGTTATTATAAATATGAAACAACCCTAATTAACCTTCTATCCATCCTACGGAAAAATGAAATCACCGCGCGTGCGTACGTACGGAATACCGTCTCCACGCCGTGGTGTAATCTATTTTCCACCATAACCTTACAAGGATGGGTATAATGGTGTAATGAGTAACTATATATGATTATTATGAAGTAATATTGATACTGAAATAATATATATATATACTCCAATACAATTCCACGATCATAGGAACGATATCATCACTCGTGCGTACGTACGGAATACCGTCTCCACGATGTGATGCGACTCGTTCTACATGATCTTCATTTAATAATGATTATATAAATGAATTCAATGAATTAATATGGTATATACTACACTAATACCATTCTAGAAATGAATTATCTATAACCTAAAGATAAGAATAAGAATTTACTCGACAAAACACGCATAAGAACAAAAAGTTATAAAGACCCGAGTAACAAGTAACAATGAAATATTACTAACAAGAAGCAAATAATATGACCATATATGATATCATATAAATATGTATGATTCTGGAATAAGTCAATAACATTATTTAAACCATTATACAGGAGCTTCGGACACGTACAAAGCTAATCGGACCTAAGGTAAGGGAAAATATCACAATCTCACTTTTATCCGAGATTGTTTTTACTTTGGTAATTACTGGGGTGTATTTTATCATCCACATCCATGTTCCCTCGATATGTAATATTATTTCCTTCCTTCTACAATAGTTTATATCCAATTTTACCCTTCGGTAAGTTTTTTGTAAAAGATATGAAAGGAATCTTTTGTCGTTTTTCGTACGAGGTACTTGTTGACTTTTCCGACAAAAGTTAGAAGAATTTTTTTTTTAACTTATACGGCATGAATGGATTTTTAAAACATTATTTCCAAGAAGCTTCCTTTACAAGTTTTCAAGTTTATTTTTAATCAACTTCTTTTATTTTAAAGTTGTATGACATGTTATGAAAGGAAAAATGTTTTTGAAGAAGAAAGGATATTTTCCTCAAGAATGGAGTTCAAGTGTTTTATCAAAATTATTTTCCATCTAAGATAATAAAGGGTTCTGTTTTATCCCTGTTATTAAATTGATTTGATCATGTTGTGATGGAATTATTTTTATGAATTCCTTTATCTTATATGAATTGATTTATGATGTCATGATGTTTCAAGAATCCCATTTTTGTTACATGTGTTATACGATGATGTATGATTTATGATTATGTGGCACACATAAGAAAGGATTCATTATAAGATGGGTGGGACCTATATCTCCCTCCAATGCATTGGGTAATGATTTTATATCTCATGAGATAGACATGGCTGGAACGGAAGGTTATTTCGGTTCAGTGATACAGGACTGAAACGAGGAGTGAACTCGGTTCAGAAAGGGACTTTGTCCACTAAGATAGTCTTGGCAATGAGTCATGACTAACAAGAAATGATTTTCCATGATTATGTTTGCATGCCACAAAGTTTCAAGTTTTATGTTATGGGGATCTCATTTTCACTTCTATGATTTATTCCATGTTAAGATATTATGATCTCTTTTGCAGGTTTTGATTTTCAAAAAGATATGATATGATTTTTTATTTCCTTTATTTTCCCTTGCTGAGCATTTGAGCTCACCCTTTTATGTTTTCTTTTCCCCAGGTCAGGAAGATGGATATTAAGTAGAATATGCTAAAAGGGACCCTAGATATGATGAAATAAATGGGAGACACTGTAGAAGATTTATGAACCAGTTGTTTATGTTTCCCAGTTTCTAAAGACACTATACCTATACGGTCCTTTGTGGTTTTGTCATATGTTGTAATAAGTGTGCTTCAATTTTGAAGTATTAACAATGTATGTAAAGTATGGGTCGTTATAGACAGATTCTGTAATGCATGTCAACTTGGCAAGTAGTACAAATCATCCTTCAAATCTATTAATAAAATTTATTTATATAAACCTCTAGAACTAATTCATATGGATTTGTTTGGACCTTCAAGATTAGCAAGCTTGGCTGGTAAATTATATGTATATGTTTTAGTTGATGACTATTCTTGATTTACATGGATTTTCTTTTTGAAATTTAAAAATGAATTTTTTACTTTATTTGAAAGTTTTTGTAAAGCTATTCAAAATGAAAAAAGGTTTTAAAATAATTTCATTAAGAAGTGATCATGGTGGAGAATTTGAGAATCAGGAATTTAATTCCTTCTACTCAAATATGGGTATTAAACACACCTTCTCTGCACCTAGAACACCTCAACAAAATGGAATTGTTGAAAGAAGAAATAGGACTATTCATGAAATGGATAGGACTATGCTAAATGAATAGAGTCTTCCTACCTACTTTTGAGCAGAAGCTGTAAGCACAACCTGCTATATAATGAATAGAGTTTTAATTAGACCTATTTTGAAAAAGACACCCTATGAACTTTGGAATAACAGAAAACCTAAAGTTAACTACTTTAAAGTTTTTGGATGCAAGGTTTACATCTTAAACACCAAGGATAATCTTGGTAAGTTCGATCCAAAATCTGATGAAGGAATTTTCTTAGGATATTCAGCTACTTCCAAAGCTTATAGAATCTATAATAAGAATTCAAGGATTGTTGAAGAATCAGTTCATGTGAAATTTGATGAATCTGGTCCCTTTAAGAAAAGGACAGATCAAATGGATGAATCTGACTCTAATGATAACATGAGGCTTGAGAACTTGAAAAATGATTTTGAAAAAGATATAAATAAAATTCAATCCAGTTCAGAAGAACATGATACTGAAAAACCTATAAGTGTGTTGCCTATACAGACTAGAACCCTAAAGAATCACCCTTTAGAAACAATTATAGGCGACTTAGATATAGGAATAAAAACTAGAAGAAATATATTAAATCTTGTAGAATTCTCTGCCTTTCTATCCCAATTAGAACCCAAGACTATAGAAGAAGCTTTAGATGATGAAATCTGGATGATAGCAATGCAAGAAGAAATAAACCAGTTAAAAAGAAATGAAGTCTGGGAATTAGTTGAAAGACCAAAGAACTATCCAGTAATAGGAACCAAATGGGTATTTAGAAATAAGCAAGATGTTCAAGGAATAATAACTAGAAATAAAACTAGACTTGTAGCTAAAGGATATAATCCGGAAGAAGGTATAGATTATGATGATACCTTTGCACCTGTGGCTAGACTAGAGGCCATTAGAATCCTCTTAGCCTATGAATCTCATATAAACTTTAAATTATTTCAGATGGATGTTAAGTTTTCCTTTTTAAATGGTTATTTAATGGAGGAAGTTTATGTTGAGAAACCTCCTGGTTTTGAAAATTCTCAAAAACAATATTCTGTTTTTAAACTTACTAAAGCTCTCTATGGCCTTAAACAAGCACCTAGAGCTTGGTATGAAAGATTAATCTCTTTTCTTTTGAAAAATTATTTTACTGTTGGAATGGTAGACCCAAAACTGTTTTAGAAAACTATGAATTCTTATATTTTATTGGTTCAAATTTATGTTGATGTTGTAATTTTTGGATCAACTAATAAAAACCTTTGTCACGAGTTTTCAAAGTTAATGCAAAAAGAATTTGAAATGAGTATGATGGGAGAACTAAATTTCTTTTTAGGACTTCAAATTTATCAAAAATATTTTGGAAATGTTTTGAATCAAAGAAAATACATTACTGATTTGTTGAAGAAATTTGGACTTGAAAACAACAAGACATATACAACTCCTATGTGTACTAATATAAAACTTGATTTGGATGAAACTGGAAAATCAGTTGACAACAAGTTATATAGATGTATGATTGGTAGTTTATTATATCTTACTGCTTGCAGGTCAGATATAATGTATTCAGTATGTCTTTGTGCAAGATTTCAATCAAATCCTAAAGAATCTCATCTAACTGCTGTTAAAATAATTTTTAGATATTTAAAAGGAACTGTTTTTCAATATCTTCTTTATCCCAAAACTTCTGATTTCAATTTGATTTCATATTCAAATGCATACTTTGAGAGTTGTAGATTAGATAAGAAAATCACTTCAGGAACTTGTCACATTTTAAGAAAATCTTTAGTGTCATGGCCAAGTAAGAAACAACATTCAGTTGCCCTGTTAATAGTTGAGGCAGAATATGTTTCTGCTGGCAGTTGTTGTGCATAGGTGTTGTGGATGAAGAATACTCTTATGGACTTTGGACTAAATTTTAATAATACTTCTATTTTATGTGATAATACTAGTGCTATAAATATTTCAAAAAAATCCTATTAATCATTCTATAACTAAGCATATTGATATCAGACATCATTTTCTAAGAGATCATGTTCTTAAAAAGGATATTTCTTTGGAATTTGTAAGTACTGAAATTCAATTAGCTGATATTTTTACTAAACCACTTCCCACTGCAAGTTTTGATTTTATTAAGGGGGAGCTAGGTTAATTTGATTTAAAAAAAATTATTTTACAATGGTAGTTCTTTATTTTAATTATGCTTAAAATAATTTAGTTATTTTGTTTTTCAAACAGAATAAGATTCTTTTCCCCGCGTAATCTATTTTATTTATTTTTAAATATATGTAATGATTATTTAAAACATGGGAATCAAGGTTGTCAGAAACCCTTTCGACTTCTAAACTGTTTCATTTCTATCAAAACCTTTTCGAACCCACAAACTGCACCTCTGCTCGGGAACCCTAATCTTCGAACCTATGAAACCCTAACCTTCAAACCTTCAGAGATTCTCACAGAGATGGTAAGGACTAAAAGAGCTAGTTAATCTGAGACAAGAAATGCCAAGAGACAACGCTCCGAAGGAAGAAAAATCATACAGGGAAAGGTAATCGATCTCGACTGGTTATTTCAGACAAATCTATTGTTTAAACAAGCACTGTCGTTTCAGAACCTTGAACATACGTTCAACAGTGAAAATATGGAATTTCTGTATGAGGTAAAACATAGATACTTCTTCAAATCTGTACAGTTTATTATGGGATATACTGAGGACAGTATGATGGCTAAGATAGAGGATGGAGATTTCTCAATCTCTTCAGTAGAAATTGGTCAGATTCTCAACTTCCCTCATGAGGGAGTTTTTCATTTCGATTTGAAAAATATTGGAGATTTTATGCATAAATCAGAGAAAATAATGTTGTTTCTTTTTGGTATTAATACTATAAATAAAATTTTTATCAAGGATTTGGAGCCTGATCAGAAAATTTTGGTAAAATTTGTGCAAACAGGGATTTCACCGAGAATGTATGAGATGGAAAAGATGTTATATCCCGATATGTATATAATGTATCTTTCGCTCAGTGATGTCAAACTCAATTTTCCTAGGTATATGGTTCTATACCTAAGATATTGTAGTCAGAGTGATGCCTGAATAAACTTTTATCCTTTTGGTCGATTCATTTCCAAGTTGTTGCTTAAAAAGGACATGGTCAGATTGGTGGATGCCAGAGTACACTGTCATCACAGTAATGTGTTTAATGATGGAACTTTAAGGAAGATTGGATATTTATAGAGTACTATCAAAGGAAAACTTTTTCTAGTAGGAGCAGATGATGAATCAGAGAGTGATCAAGCTCAATCTGCAATGTCCAAGGAGGGACAAGCTGAATCGAGAGTCAGCACTGCTGCAAGGAGGATCAGATTTGAAGTGGTAGAAACTGAGGAATAAAGAAGTGAAGAGGGACTTCAAACTCAGAGGAAAAGATCTGTGAATGAGGAACTTACTTCCCCTAATTTAACTACTAGAGATTTACTCTCTTACATCTTTTTCAGAGAAAAGGTTGTTGAACAAGCTCAAGAACAGAATGTCACTGTTACAGATCCTGATCATGAAAGGATTGTAGTTGAAAGATCAGAACAATAGGCCGTAGTTGATGTTGCTTTTCACATTCAATAAGAAAAGGAGGTAGAGCCTGGTGAGGAAGTGTCCAGACCTCAGGAAACTCAAGAGAATATCATTTTAGATATTTCATTAGATTAACAAATTACAGATATTCATGATGAGCATGCTTCTAAAGCTCACACAGAAGTTCTTCAAGAGGATTTTTCTATGGAAGAGTATGGAAAGGACTCTGAGGAAAAATCTCTGGACCAACCTACTCAGGACAAGGAGAAAGAAAAATCTAATGCTAAATCATTACCTTTACTACTAATACATCACACAGAACCTGAGAATGTGAATCATGCACAGGGTGCTTCTGATTTAAGGAATAGGGAAGCTGAAGAGTTGTACAAAAATTTATCTCAACTGCAATGTGAGAATGATTCTCTGAGAAGCATCTTAGCATCCGAACAGTTGAAATTTCAAAAGCTTAAGGAGAGTACTGTTTCAAGACAAGAAGTTGACATTTTTAAAGAGGATATGCTAAATGATATTGGAAAATTGAAATCTGAAATTGTTATGAAGTTAGATTTCTCAGATCTTAAGTGGTTTCTAGAGACACAATTTGCATCAATTAGGAATAGTGTTGCTTGTGGATCAGGCACTTCACCTGATTTAATCAGAATATTTAAAGCTATCACAGCTGCAATGAGCAATATGAATGATAGGCTGTAAGATCTTCAGTGCAATAGTGCTCCATTATCTGTTCTCTTAGATAATCAGAAATTCTTGGTTGATCAGTTAACATCCAGTGAGCTAGGAATTTGTTCTGTCTTAGAAAAATTCACAGAGAAGTTGTCTCTGTTTATTGAGAAAGAAGAAAGGCTTCACGAATTTTACAGAGTCAATCTCATTGAAGATATTTATATGACACAAGAGGCCAGATATCTTATTATTAATCTTGGTGATAGATTAATGAAAAGTTTGAGAGAAAATTTAGCAGAAATCAAGTCTACAGTCCAATGAAGATAAACCCCACCTTTTCACTGCAACAAAAAACCTTGATTCTTGTGTTTATCATCCTTGTATCTATTTTTTACTATTAATGAAAATCTATTTCTTTCTTTCTATTTGTTTTACTATCTTTATTTTTATATGCCAGTACTCCAGATTTAATTATTGATACACAGTTAATAATAGCATTTACCTACAGTTCAGTGCGACATTAAATGTGTTAAAATCCATGATTTATCATTCTTTTTATATCACAAAAAGGGAGAGAAATTTGGATAAACACAACATTTTATTTTAAAAACCTTATTTAAATGATTTCCTGTATATTTAAAAAAAATTGGATTTATACAGATTTATACTTATACAGAAAAATATTTTATGTTATTAAAAATCATTTATTATAAAGGGAAATTTTCTTTTACTTTTTTTTAGAGGGAGAAATTTGGATAAAACTAGAAACTTTTATTTTAATCATTACTTTTATTTTTAAAGAAAAATTATTTTATTTTCATGAAGGGGGATAAATTTTTATTTATTGAAATGATTTTGTTAAAATTAAATATTGTTTTATCCTCTCAAAATTCTAAAACTTTATGTAACTAATTTTGAAAGTTAATTTCATTAAATTAGTCTTATTATTTTATGGGTTTTGTGATCATCAAAAGGGGGAGATTTTTGAGCAATTGTTGTTTTCAACAATACATAATATTATTATTTAAAGGGGTATTTTATATTAATACTCTATCTCTTTATGATAATTTTGATGCTCACAAAATACCCTTAATTATTTTCTAATGATTTTATTTGTTAATAATTTTGCAGGAATTTATCATTATATTTTTACTCTTGAAATTATAGGAATTTATTATTAAATTACTCGTATTTTAGCGTGTTTTGGAAACACTGTTCATGCGCTACTTATTCGGAATCTTCTTGAGCGTGTTCTGGAAACACTGTTCATACCCTACGTGGATAAACATAGTGTAAGGATAGAAACCATGTATACTTTTTGAGATAAGGAAAAAGTATGGTTAAAAAACCATATGTTATTGGCAAAGTATGGAAGAATAACCCTACGTTAGGAAGGAACCCTATGTTTGGGATATCAGAAAAGTATGGAAGGAGAACCGTACGTAAATATTAAATGTTACGTTTGTTTCTCAAAAGTATGGTTCATCAACCTTACTTTTGTAAACAACCATACGTTCTTGGAAAAGTATGGATCAAGTAAAAGTATGGATCTTTTATCATACGTTTGAAAGTTGAAGATAAAAGTATGGATGACCAACCCTAAATTTGGAATGAACCTTACGTTTGTTGTCAAGTTTTCGTTGTCAACCATATGTTGTCAAACTTACATTGTGAACCTTACGTTTGAAGGCTATGTCATCAACCTTACATTCAGAGGATGCATACAGTTCAACTTAACCTTACGTTTGGCGTCAGAGAATTTAAAGTCGATATTTTTTATGCAACTGTCAATACGCTGATTATTAGGCGAATTTCAAGCTAGAATTAAAGCTGATTTTAAAGTATGACTTTGACTGATTCAAAACCGTTTCATCAATGATTTGATAATCGAATTAAAAGGAGCTTTTTATGTCCAGTCTTCAGGGAAGTTACGACTGCTCTGTAAATTCAAATGTTTGAATATCGCAAGTAAAAAAGGCAACTTTTGTGGATCTAATTTTACAGGAGAAGTTCTTATCGTTATTTTATTTATATATCCATTTTTAAACTGCATCGATGATTATTGATCGTGTGTGATCTTTTGATTATTCTGGAAAAAAAAAAGGAAAAACAGAGATTACTAAAACACACCGATCTACTGGTTCAAAAGGATCATCAAAGCTCTATTTGTTAAAATAAGAAGGAACGAGATAGAAGATTAACTTGTTCTACAACGAAGATCTACTATGAATTTTCTACTACTAAAGTTGTGAATTATATTTCTATATCTAATGCAACGGGATCGACTCAGAACATTTCTTATGTGAATATTATTATTTCTGAAGGCGACGATCTACCTACTGTCAAATGCATGCTGTTGCAATTGTGAAGAACATCTAGAAAGTATTTTCAAAATACGAAAATATTTTCTTTCTATTATTGAGTGATAGGCTTCTCGTACTAATCTGTGTAGGTTCTGTAAGTAAACCAGAAGGCTTTGTTTTTACTTGTATTGTAAAGGTGTCAACTGTCTGTACTCAGTTGTAAACCAGTCTGTTGAAACGAGGACCAGATAGTGAAAATCACCAAGCTCGTGGAGTAGATCGTTGGTGGAGTGGACTAGGGGACTTTTGTTCCCTGAACCACTATACATCTTGTGTTTTTGCTATTTAAATTTCCACTGCATCATTTTATCTGATTAAAGTTAAAAGGTAGAACATAATCTCGCAAAGATTTTTGAAAAGACACAATTCACCCCCCCCCCCCTCTTGTGTATATTTGGTGTAATCTGATCCAACATTTACTAATAATCTTTTTACATACAATGAGTTCAGAATTAGTAGGTTTAAATTATTTTTTTATGACTTATTTCTAATTGGTAAATTCACTTGTTGGGATTCCTAGAGAAGAATACTGCGGAAACTGAAAGTTGGTTGAAGATAAATTTAAAATTAAGGGTGGTTGAATAAATCCAAAGGTTAAGATTATAATTAATAAGTGGTTTAAAGATCGTTGAGTTTTGAAGGTGAAAGAAAGTGTGTAATGAACTGACCTTGGATACCCTCCACTGGTACCCAAACCGACCCACTATAGAGCCAAAGGGTGTTCCTGATCCCCATAGGCTGTAGATTAACACCCAAACATCAAAAAACAAAGGGAAAAATTTCACCCAATAAAAAAAAGATACATATCACATACACATAGTAAAAATAGACATCAAAAAGAAAAACTAGAAAGATATATGCCATAAATAGAGAAAAAAAATGGTAGCAATCTAACTTGAAAATAGAAAAATAAAATTCATGTTACAATTCTAGTAACCGTCAAGGAAAACAAAAATTGGAAACAAATACTTCCCATGATATTTGTTCATCACCCCACTATCTCACCACCAGCTACTCATACCCAATTAACATAAACCTCGTCGCCTTACTATAGATATTTTCATTTTTCTATATCAAAAGTCAATACAAGGTTTATACATTCATGATGGAATGTGTTGGGTGTGAGCTAAACATGCTTAGTAGATCTGACCCAGGTGTTCCACATCAAACCTCTATATAAAAATCTCAAAGTGTTTAACTTTAAGAATACATGGAATAATAATAAGTTAAATAGTATATATAAAATCATGGTAAATAGTTTCCATTTTCCCACAGTTCAAAAAATCCAGGTAAAACAGTTTCAAAACATAAGTTCCATAAACATTTTCATAAACATTTTCAAAGAATACAAAATTTAATATAAATGAAAATGTAGTAAAAACCAAATTACAATGGTAATAATTCCTAGTATTTCAATATGTTAGGAGAAATAAATCACTCATACCATGAATAAGATTAGTGCACACTCAATTCCCTAACACACGGGACCTAAGGGATAAAGGAAAATTCCTTGAGTGAACCTCCCGACAATGTCTATATTAAGTCCCTAGGAAATTGGACCTAATGGATAGAGGAACACCCCATGCGTGAATGATGTAACGCCTGTTACTTGACGTTATAAAATAAAATTTATAAGTTTTCCTAGTGTAGCACAATGGCTGACCAAGGTTTTCTCACTTTTGGAGCTTCACAATTGTTTATCTAGTTAGAAAAATTCACCTAAACTATTTCTCTTTTTTATTATTATTATATAAAAACAATGAGGTTATTGGTTTTTATTAATGTAAAAAATAAATGAAGTATAGAACTAAAAATTATACTAACATGTAATGAAATATAGAATGAATAATTTACTTAGCCTTTTAGGGTTTTTATTTGGGTTCTTTAAATTATCCGTGTTGGTTGATTAAATTTAGTCACATAATTCAATTGTCAAATATCACTCTAGAATTACTATTATTTTATTTAGTGATTGTAAAACCTTGAATACCAAATAAAACTATATCCCATATCCTCATATAATCAAGGTTGATGGCACACATCAATTGAGAGTGTGACACCTTCTAGGACCTAGCTCCATCATATTTCATTTCATCCCTTGAATGTCTCAACTCCATCATGTGAAGATATTTTGTTCAAATAAAGGAAGGGAAAAGATTTAAATAAATGAATAGAAGTGAGCTTGAGTTTCATTACATGGTTGTAAATATACACACTTTTACACTTCAGTCTTTCTCACCACAAATGTAAATAAAACATTTAAAATTGAAGAACATAATTCTGAACACCCAATACTCCCCTAAGGCCAAGCCTTGGGTTAGTCACTCATTGTTTAGTGTAAGAGTTCACGGTGGGAGACATGAGAATAAGATAATGATAGAGATCGAGAGAAAATATTGATATCATGTAATAGTCGAGGAAATAAAAAGTATGGAATACTTTTATTAAAGAAAAATAATGATTTATATAAACTAAACTAAATTATAGAAGAAAATTAAGAATTAGAAAAAATAAAGCATCTAGCAGTAGTCCTATCTCAATCCTCTGATCCCTTTTCACTGGAGCAACATCCTTGTGTTTATAGAGGGAGGTAACCTCTTAATATATATCATTTGAATATTTCTTAGTCTTCACAGATTTTGAATATATCTTTTTGAAGATATTCTATATTGAATCTTTAAAATTTATAGGTTTTTTATAAATTTTTGTGTTTTGATATAATTACTCGATGTCGATATCATCACCCATCATTGGAAATATATTGTTGTATCAATGTTAGATTATGTGCTACTATTGGTGCACCTGTAGAATGCGTCATTGTTGATGATTATCCTATGAAAAAGTGGTGGGAATTGCACATTCAAAATCCATCAAAACCTTTGAACTTTGTAGTGGCCAAAAGGGAGCTTTAAATGGTATTTTATGGAAATATAGAAAATTATTATCCTTGGTGGTAAATTATTTTCAAGGGTGGAAGAGATGGAAAGTAGTCTTCCTCCATTTCTACGACCTTCCCAATGGCTGAAGGGAGCTTCTAATTATGAATGGGATTCGGGTTGGTGCAATGTAGAATTGAAAAAGGCGGTTCCAGTAATGGTGGACCATGAGGGATCATGGGAAGTGGCAAGGTACCTCTCTTCCAATGAGCAGGTGGGATTTAGAAGTGATTAAAATCTCGAGCAGATCTTGGTTCTCCAGTGACATGGTGGTGATCAGTGGTGAATGGGAAGCGGAGGATAGTGGTGCATCAAGCATTTCTCGATGGTAGTAGTGGAGTTATCTAGTTATACCATTGGTTATCAGTTGTGTTAGGTGGTGTGATACCATTTCCACAATGATATCATGTGCTACCATTGGTGTAGAGGTAGAACACGTTCTACCATTTTCTCAATAGTGGCAAGTGCGACTGTCATCTCAATGGTATAATGGGCTATTGTTGGCTCAACGGTGGCATGGTAAGTGGTCATTCATGGTGCAAGGGTGGATGTCAAAGCATCTTCCAAGCATGGTAGGCTTTAATGGAAGTGTGGAAGTGGTAGAGGAAGGTAGTGGTAGAATCCTTCAATCCACCAGCCTTCACAGTGGCTGGAGGGAACTCTAGTAGCAAGAAGGACATCAGCCATCTTTGAAAGGGATTCATGGTGATCATATGGAGTCCCATAGATGATCTCAACTACTGGTAGTCCATATTAGTGGCCAATGAGATTTATATCAAGATATCATAGAAAAAACATTGTTGTTATCTAGCTATGAACAACAGTGGTGGCATTGAGTGGGTGCGGCAGGTGGCGGAGCTCAATGGTCGAGTGTGCTCCAACCCCTATCCAACTTCATTAATGTGGGGGATACACATATTGTTATTTCAGAACATGAGTAGTGAACTCACTAGTTTGGTGTGAGATGTATTATTTTCAAATACTGTTAAATTTTAAATGGAATAGTGTCATCCTGCTCCCACTCTACTAACTCACCCTTGAACACCATGCTCTATCGATCTCCACCGCCTGCCACACCCACTCGATGCCACCATCATTGTTCCTAGATAGAAAACACCATTTCTACAGCCGAGAGAGATCAATATTGAGTTCTTTGGCCACTGATATGGACTTACACTGCCCTTGATCATCTCTAGGACTCCATACAATCACCATGAATCCCTTTCAAAGATGATCAATTTCCTTATTCCTATTAATTCACTTTGTCCATTGTGAAGGTCAAAGGATTGGAGGATTCCGCCACTACCTTCCTCCTCTAAACTTAAACCATGCTTATCCTCAAGCATAAAATCTCAACATGGAATTCAAAGGGAACCAATGTTACCACTATTCAAATCTAAAAATAATAAAATAAAATGATTATCAAGGTTAAATCAAACTTTAAAAAATCCACATGAAATATCAATTCAATTTCTCAATAATCAAAGAAATAATCAAATCTAGTATTTTACTATTTCTAATTTAAAAATTATTTTGATTCTATTATCATTCATTTAAGCTCCTTAATTCATTGTTATTAAACATTCCAAATAGTTTTCTACCTCTCTTAAATCTTTTCTCTCGTCACTCATCATTTTAATTAAATTATATTTATGTTCATATCATGAAAATATGATCCCTATCTATATTATTTTAAAGAAAATAATTTACCCACTTTTTAAATACAAAAGGAACATAAAATCATGACGACTTTTCAATCAATGTTCAAAAGATTCTAACACCTAAGGTTGAGGACTTCTCAATCAATGTTCAAAAGATTCTGACGCCTAAGGTTGGTGGTAATTGATGTTTAAAAATTAAGGCTCAAGGAGGAGGTTTATCTCTCAAAGTATAAAGAATGATATAAAATATAAAAGTGTAATAACATTCTCCCCTTAAAATTTTGAAAACTCCCACTTCCCAAAACTCAAAGTAAAAGTCATGTTAAAATAGAGAAAAATTAATTATTTTCACCCACTTTAATTTTTCACTACTTTTTTACTTAGTCCTTTTTTTCTTTTTCAAAATATATGTTTATAATGAATCTCACACCTACCACATTACCACATATAATAAAACACATCAGTCTGGTAATGGTTAATTTTTATTCTTCTAAGTTACTACCCATTCTTTTTCTCATTTTTTATTCAATAGTGGAAAATAATAAATAATAATCAATAAATCAAAAACCTTTCTCAATACCCTTAATAAGTACCCCCATACTTTTTACTTACAATTAATTTAATTCGTTTCACTATGACTCCCTTAACCCCCAAACTTAATATTTAAAATATCATTAAAAACAATAAGAGAAGGGTGGGAATGGATAAAAAAGGATTTAAACTTGGATAATCCCTATAAAGTTCATTCATGGTCTCTATAGGATTAAAAAGGATTTATGTAAAGTTTATCTCAAGGATAAGGTCTTTTCAAAATATTCCTTAATCATTTTAAATGTGTTTTTTCACAATCATATATTTTAAAAGTTTCAATGCCAGTTTTGGTAGGTGGAATGTCCCAAGATCACTCAATAAATATGGTCAAGAGTAAATAAGAAGTACATGGTATAGAAATCCTCTCGGTAATGGTACATATGATATTAGGACAATCACACATGGAATGACTAATAATAAAAAATAAATTCACAAAAATTTCAGAAATTCAAAGCATAAAAAATGATAGGGAATTTTCATTTACATGAATCAACTAATTACCCCAAATCATGAGTCCTATTTTTAATATTCATTCTCTACTTTGATTATTCAATTACCATTTTACTCATTCAATCTCATTATCATTGAAATCTAAAACATTTCATCATAGAATTCCTAATAAACTCATGTATCCTAGATAAGTCAAGTAAATCAAGAATTAAAGTATGGGCATGTAATTTTAAATTTATATCTCAAAACATATTTTCAAAAAAAATATTAGTATTTTAATATATAAACATTTAAAGTGAACTCCATTTTGAAATGAATATTTTGGTTCTCCTCCTTCAAATTGTTCTTGGGGGATACCTTTTCCTATCATGGTCCTAAAAAATAAAATCACTCAATTAAAAAACATGATCATTCCATTAAATATCAAAATGATATAGGAAGTGGGGATTCATGCTAGACTAATTACTAAAACTAAAATTTAAATTAATAGAAAGAAATTCAAGAAAAATCTTGGTATGATCCCCCAAGTGGGACCTAGTTTTTTACTGTCTCCATAAGGTAATACCAACTGTTGTCCATAATCTGATGGTGGGTGGATCTTCTGGGACGTAAACCACCACATGTGGATTTTTCCAGCTTTCACTTCTTTCTTTTGGGTGAGGAATGACCCATGGATAGAGTATACGAAATCCTCCCCCATTATAATTATGTATAACTTGCATGTAAGGTGTAGGATGAAGTATGAATCATCCTCCTTCTTGGTTGTTACTTGTACGCCCTTCTCTTCCTTGTCTGGTTCTTAGTCAATAGGTTCTATATGAATTTAATGATCAAAGGAAAAAAAAAATTAGCATGTGTTGATTCAAAAATTTCATTAATTTATTTTGTATTTTGATGCTCATAAACACTTACATTTATATTACTAATAAAGTTTTTTTAAGTGAATTTCAAGAAGATGATATTCGTTAGAATATTTATTTTTATTATGGAAATTTTCACAAGTTTTTAATCCATGAGATCATAGTTGATTAATTATTATAGGCTTATTCTGAAGGTTATCTAGAAACACTATTCATACCATACATTTCAAAGAATAACATATGGATCAAGAACCCTACATTGTTGGAAAAGTATGGATTATCAACCCTATGTTTGGAAGAAACCCTATATTTGAGGAAAAACATATGGTTCATCAAACCTACTTTTGTAATAAATTGTACATTGTTAACCACACTTTTGGAGTTTGTCGCTATATGAAGGAACCCTACATTGGGCTTAGTCAAAATTGGTGCTTTAAATTTAATATATTATCTGTGTTTTCTATAACAGTCTCACCAGAAGTAAATTTATCTTTAAATCTATTTTTACAACTGATTCAAGGGCTTGTACTCAAAGTATTAAGTCATTCCTATTTCTATGGGATGTTAAGACTCTATTTGAATGATTTTAGATGATTTAAATTCAAATATTTGTGATTTATTATGTGGTATTTATTGATATGGTTTGACTTAGAGATGTTTGATCATCAGGATAAATACCAAGATATTCATCTTCTCAGTATATATTTTCATATAAATGAAAGTGATATGTGATTAATAAATAACCGTGTTTCGTTGCCTTCAATGCTACACATTGGAGACATACCTGTCTTGATTTAGATGATCAACTTGTTTTTTATGATGTTTCCACTACTATATCTTATTATTAAATCTTTTTATTCATGTTTAAAAAAACATTTTTCAGAGTAAATCATTGGATAAATACATGTTTATTTATATATTTTGTGTTTTATCTATCACTGTTTAATGTAATATTATGCAATGTTGAATATTTTTTTTATATGATTTATTGAAGATCAAAAAATCCGTTAGTTTCTTATGAAACTATGAGAGAAACCTTTTTTATCAATCAAATTTATCTCTATTGATTTATAGGAGTATAGGATGCTCAGACTCATTTATGGTGGAGTATCAGCTTCTCAAACTAAGATATAGATTTATGGTTTCTTATAAAAGAACTATAAGAACTTGTAAAAGACTTATTATAAAGGTATATACTGTCTATACTCCGTTGTGGACGTCCCCAGTAAAATGCTTACTAGTTAAAATAAAAAATCTTAGGAAGAGAGTATTAGTGGAGTAGACTAGGGGATCTTTGTTCCCTAAACCACTATATTTCTCCATTTTATTTTTTTATTTATATTTTTTGCTTACTCATATTTAAGAGAAAAGGAATGAATCAATACATATCAAGAGGAAATTTTCAAATCTTTTGAAGTTTTAAAAGGATCATAATTAACAACCCCTCTTATATGTTCTTCATAAACAATCTGACCTAACAAGTGGTATATAATGTTGGTCTTAATTGGATATATTTATCTCTTTGTAATTTTTTTGAAATTCTTCTATTTATATATAATACCAATAAGTAATATCAAAGGTTGTGCTCTATTTATATATTCATTTTTTTACAACCCTTGATTATTTTGTTTGATAATATCAATTGCATCAAATTTTTAGACTCGTGAAAATATAAAAGGTATATTTTAGCTCTAACAATTTTGATTTAAATATTCGGATAAAGAAAAATCTTGAAATAGATAATCTCCAAGAAGGTATTTCGATGATCCATTCTCTTTACTTTAATGGTGGTAATTATGGATCTTGGAATAATCACATGAGTATTTACTTGAAAAATCTTGGAATATGATTTTATTTAAAGGTTTTTAATCATTATCAAATTCCTAAAGAAGATCTAGAAAAATGGCATAATGATCAAGAAAAATAATATGATCTTAATTCAAGATCAATAAATGTTATTATCCGAGGCTTAGGGACTGATGAGTTTAATTAAGTTTCTCAATGTGGTACTACATATAAGATGTGGTAAACTATTTCTATTTCCTATAAAGGAACTGATAATATTAAAAAACTAAGGTATAATACTATATATTTAAAGTGTAATACTTTCAAAATTCATGAAGATTAAAATATCACTCTGATCAATTAGAGATTGATAGAGGTTTTCAATAATGTTGCTGCTTTGGGAGATCTAGTTAAGTAATTAAATCAAGCATTAAAATTACTTGTATTTTTACCTTCAAAGTGGAATGAAATATCTACTTGTATATTAAAATCCACAACAGCTAAATAATTATCAATGAAATAATTGATTATAACCTTGACAGTGTATAAATATAAGATGTATGACAAAGATGAAAATAATATAAAATATGAAGAATATTCTCTCAAAGCTATTATGGATGAATCAACTGATTCAATTTATCCATATTCAAATAATCATATATCAAATCTTTTTAAAAGGTTTGAAAACTATAAATAAAAATAAAAGGATTTAAGAGAATAATTTTTATGAATTCAAATAGAAAGTTCATACAAAGTTTAACTATCATTTTCTTAAAGCTCACAGTATATCTAAATATAAAATAAAAGGCAATAAAATTATGAAGGCTACTTGGAGTGATTCTTCTAGTTCAAATGATGAATCTTCAATGATCTATAAAGATGAACATAAAAAACAAACGGTATGTATGATGACTCGTAATAATGAGGTATAATCTTCTTATTCTCAAAACTATTATTCTAAAAAATTTACTTATTATGAACTTAATAGGTATTTTTTTATGCTTCAAGATAAACTTTAATATTTAAATAAATATCATAAAAAAATTATAAAATATTATGACACTATTTTATATATAAAGATAGTTTTTTGAAACAAATTATGGATTTAAAATCTAATTCTTCCAAAATTTTATGTTATCTTCATGGAACTAAAATTACAGAATCATTAGATGAAGTTGATACTTTAAAATAAGACTTTATTATTCTTATCAAATGAGAGAATTATTTAAATCAAATTCATGGTAAAAATATAACTTATAGAGGAAAACTTGGAATGGGTAGTAATGGGGAAAAAGTAAAATTATATAGGAATTATTTTATTCCTAGTTCAAATAGAAAAGTCAAGTCAACTGTTAAATATTTTTATTTTAGTATTAACAGACATTACTCAAGTGGTAGTTACTTTAGAAAAACTCAATTGTTTGGTGTTAAAAAATATTATTGTTTAAAATAATTATCTAATATAAATAGTATAATCTATATACAAAATAGACATATTTGGTTACCTAAAACCTTATGTGCTAACACTACTGGACCCAAAATCACATGGGTACCAAAAGGTACTTGTATTTGATGTTTTGTAGGAATAAACCACTGAGATACATCATTAAATCATTAAGTGGTTGTCTAGAAGTATATGGAAATTTATATTTTAACAAAGTAGGGATCAACTCTGAAGTTGTTCATTATTAAAAATACTTAGAAATAGAATTAATAATCCTGAAATTATTTCATTACTATCTTTGTATATATGTTTTTATTTTAATAAACTATTTTATATAGGGAGAGATTTTTATCATAAATTTTAAATTTATCCTCACTCTTTGAATCAAGATGTTAAAGCTTAGTCTCTATAATTTTATATCAAATAATATAATTAAATTTATAAAATATTCAAATTTCTATAAACATTGTTTTAATATGTGTCTCTTAAAAAAATCAGACTTTAGAAAATATGTTAATCAATTTATAATAAAAATAGGTTTATGAAAAACTATATTCTTTGTTTAATCTTTTAAACCTATTTTTTCCTTTAAATTTTTTGTTCTTATAAATTTTATTCATTTATGTAAGTTTTCTTTCAAAATATATTTCTTATGTAAAATTTCTTTTCAAAAAATTAATCTTTGAAATGATTAAACTATATTTTCAGCTCGAAAATGTGAACTATCATCTATAAATTCTTAGAAAAAAATATATCATCTTACTCATTGCAACCCTATAGTCTTCTTCTCAAAACCTTTTAAATTTTTTATCCCTATTCCTTAAAAAATATTTTTCAAATACTTCTGAAATTAGTATGAGAAAAATGAAGTGATCAATAAATTAAAGTTTAGAGAAAGGAATTTCTCAGAAGAAAATAAAAGGTAGTCCTTATTCCGATCTATTTAGATAATATTAGGTTTCCTATATTAAGGATTCATTTGAAAAAAATCTTGAAAAAATAAGTAATTTCATGGTTTTGAAGAACCATAAGATTCATCATCTAAGATGATTAAATTTGGAATGTATTTTAAAGATCTTTTATTAAAGTTCAATACTCCAATTGAAGAAATAATGAATCAGTATACTGATCTGAATGCATCTAAAAAGTCATAAGAATAACTTCAAAAATAATCCATTTCAAAAAAAATTTATATTATTCAAAGGGAGTGTCAAAATGTTAAAGAAGTTTTCATTTCAAAAAAATAATTTAAAGAATTTAAAATGGAAATGATAAGTGAGATAGAGTCACTTAGAATAGAAGCTATTATTATGTTGGATCTTAATGAATTAAAGGAATTTTTGGCCAAACAGTTTTCTTCCACTTCATTGTATTATATATCTGAAGATGTTCAAAATAGAATAGAATAGTTTTTAAGAGTTTTAGTTATTTTAATAAAAAAAGTTCAAAGTTTGGTGAGTTTAGATGAACTATCTAATCCTTTCTAACACCCTAACTTTTTCATCTCCATAGTTCATTTAAATTGAATAGCATATATATCTTTTTGTTTAAATATTTTTTTAGTAAAAATATGTGTTATAAATTGTTTCATAATTTTATTTTTAAAAGTTTTATACTCTTAAATTTAATATAAATGGTTATCTTACACATAATAATGTATTTAAAGTTTGACTTTTTAAATTCATTGCATATGATAAATTAGTCTATTACTATAAGTGATAAATTATTATATTGATAGATTAAAATGTTTTAATCAATTATTAAATGTGAAAAAGTTATTTTAAATTCATTTAAAATCATTTATTTTTAAAAACATATATGAAAATATTTTATTTAATTCATTGAAAATCTTTTAAAATCATTATATGTCTTAGGGGATTATTTTAAATATTCATCACATGTTTAAATATTTTATTGTAATTGCAGGAATTAAATGATTTAATAAATTCATTATAAATCTATTTTATTAATTTAATGATATTTTATGTGATTTCATGTCTCTTTGATTATATCTTTTTATCTTTTTAAGGAATCGTAAATTTAGGGGGAGTTTGTATTGTTGTATTTTATTCTCATTTTCTTGATTTCACAAATGGGGGAGAAACTTATGAGAAATTTATGATAAATTTATACTTTTGAGAGATTCATGAAAAATTTATGAAAATATTGAAATTTAATTTTAAAAATTTTAATAATTGTTTTATGGGTTTTGTGATCATCAAAAAGGGAGATATTTTTGGTCATGTGATTCAATAATTTCATTAATTTATTTTTGATTTTGATGCTCACAAATACCCACATTTATGTTACTAATAATGTTTCTTTTAATAAGATTTTAGGAAAATAATATTCATTAGAATATTTATTTTTATTTTGGAAATATTCACAAGCTGTTAATCCATGAGAAGATATTTGATTAAGTATTTTGGATGGGTTTTGAAATTTATCTAGATACATTGTTCATAACATATATTTGAAAGGATAGTGTATAGATTAGGAACCCTATATTATTGGAAAATTATGGATTATCATCCCTACATTTGGAAGAAACCCTACATTTAAGGAACAAACATATGATGCATCAACTCTACTTTTTTAATAAACCACATGTTGTCAACCATAATTTTGTAGTTTGTCACTATGTAAAGGATTCCTATGTTTAACTTGGTCAACGATGGGGTTTTAAATTTGCGATATTATCTTTTTTTTTTGCAACGGACTCATCAGAAGTAAATATATCTTTAAATGTGTTTTTACAACTGATTCTGTAACAACCCGTGTTTTGAGCCAATTTATAATTCCAAGGGAACCCTATATTTAAATTTTGGCAATTGGTTGGCAGGACCTTATTTGAATCGATATTTGGAACGTAATTTTTAGAGTTGGAACACTTAAATATGTTGTTTTTAGATATGGTTAAGAGTCTAAGAGGTATCTCGGGTGGTTTTTTTTGTTTCGGGAGTGTTGGTCTTTGAATACTCAATAGTTTCGGTAGACTGGAAAGGGCACATGATTTTTATGAAATCATGCATCCCACCAGTGAAAATAATACAACTTATGTAGGTGAATATAAGTGAACTGCATGGTCTATGCATTATTTCCCAAACCATGTTCCATTCATGCATGCTTTGTGCCACTTAGGTAGTGTCTATGCGTTGTTTGGTGCACAGTTAGTGCATGATTATGGAAACCATATTGGAAAACCATATGGGGTTAGGGTTCCTAAGTAATGGGAGTCACACAGTTGGTGCACGGTTTGACCAACCATGTGGAAAAACCGTGTAAACCATTTTTTAAGGGTGAAATTACTAAAATTCCCTTAATGAACCTTTAAACCTCTTTTCCTCTTTTTTTCTTATTCTCCAAATGCATGAGGATCCTCCTTTTCATTTTGGATTCCTCCTCCTTTTTCACCTAGGTATCATGATATCCCCCTCATCAGAATTCTAAACCAAACATCATCAGTCATGTTAGATCTGCATCGGTAATCTCTCAATTCCTCTTGCTTCCTTTCTAAGATTCTCTTCTGACCTGTTGCACTATTTTGGTGCGAGATCATTCACCCTATTTTCAGGGAGGATATATGTTTCTTTTATTTCTTCCAAACCATGCCAAAATCAAACCTTGATATTGGAAGATTGATGTCATAAGAACAAGGTTGGTGGTATATATCTTTTCCCCATGTTTTCATTGATTTATAAATATTGTTTTTGTGTCGTACGCCAGCCTTTTTCATGTGTCACCATAAAATTGATTTCTTCATCCAAAATTGGAACACACACCTTTTTATACTCCTGAGGATCATTGTTATGTAATTAGAATATTATAACCTCAATCATGAACACCCCTTGGGTGTTCCTACTTAATTCTATCTTTATAATTAATTTTTCAAAATCCCATAATTCCTTATAAGTGTTAGGCTTTGATTATAAATAGTTTTTACATAGTTATATAATTGTTTAACTTGACCAAATCACCTCATAGGTGCTAGTATTTCCTTATAAATGAAATTTATCTTATAGGTTATTGCTCAATTGATGATAGAACCTCCTAAGTTCCATGTTGAACCTTTTAATTATTTTTTCATGTTTGGTAGTTTTTTAAAATGCTTATCTTTAGTGAATTGAGTTATTCCTCTTGAATTTTATGATTAGTTTTTGATAACTGAATTGTTTTTAAACAATGTCATGTTTTATAATAAAACCCATCGAATGAGGTGAACTAGATTTTAAACTATGAAGTGGTGATTAGTGATTCAAATCATGATTTTTCTTATTTCATTAGTTTTTTCATATACCTTCATGTTATTTCTAGATATGTGGAATTATTAATACATGACCTCACATGATATCAGAAATGGATTGAATAAGGGGGAATGTACTTTATTATGAACAATGGTTTCAATAACCAACCACCTTTTAAGTGGGTTGTTATGACTTGACTCTAGGAAGCCTTGACTTGATAAAAGAAATATCTTGTTCAATTTGAATGGTTTAAAATAAATGAAATTTAATTAGTTGGCATGATCACACCACTTTCTATATTTAAATAATCATGGATTATATAAATTATATTAGATGGAATGGGTGGAAAATCCATGTCCTTGTTTGTTTTTAATTTAATATGAATTGGAATTCGCTTGGTTATATTTGGGATTGATGAATATAAATCATGAGGTAATTCCTCATGGATATCATTATAAATATGATTAATCCTATATTGACCCAAACTGTTATCAATGCAATTTCTCCCTTCTTTTATTAATGTCATTATCAATCACATTAGGAAACACAATGCCACATCATGCTTAAATGAACTACTATGTGACCTTTAAACATAATCTTTCCACTTCTATGTTTTGAATTTTAAAAATTTGACACACATGGTTGCGTTCATAGTGATTTTTGGAGTCTAATGGAAAAAACATAAATTTTGGTGAATAGTAACCTACCCTTATGAATAGTAACATATCCTTAGGAATAGTAATATAACCCTTATGAATAGTAAATTATCCAAAATAATATTAACCTCACCCATGAATGATTAAATAAAACTTAGGCAACCTATAAGTGATAATATGACCACAGTAAAAGTATTGGTATATTTGTAAGTCATAAATAATTAATTATAATTAATTAATTAATTTAAGAGAAATTTTATTTTCCAAAAAAATTTTCATAAATTAAAAATTCTATGTCTTCTGTTTTTAATATAATTTTATAAGACCTTATGTAATTTTTTAAAGCATTATGAAATCAGTTTTAATTTTAAAATCTGTATTTTTCAAGTAAATTGTCATTTTAATTAAAAATTAAATTAATCATATTTAGAAAAATATTTTTGAAAATTGGAGTTCATTTTTTGATTCTACACATTTAAAAATGGATAGGGTTAATTTTTTGGATTTTTTTGAAATACTTGATTTTTTGTGAATAGTAAAATACATTAATTTACCGTATAAATACATTATAATTTAAATCAACTATTTTTTACATCATGAGTGATGTAAGAAACCAAATATAGAACTTAAATTACATTTTTAATATTTTTGTTCATTTAATAAACACTATTTCTTATCTTGGTGGAAATTAATAAACTAATGATTAAAATATTAAGAAAACCCTTCTCCCCTCCACTATAAATACCACCCCTCACACCCTCATTACATCACACCTATCAAACTTCAAGACTTTCCTAAATTATACCCCAAGCTCTTAACTATACCCTCCCCCATGACCAAGATCTCTTTTCCTCATCAAAATACCAAGCCTAGGTTCCTTAAGGAGGATCTCAAGAGGAGGATTCGAGAGGTAATTCCTCTCTCTCTTTTCTTTCAATTTCCTTTCAAATTTCATTTCTTTTATTCTCTTATCCTCAGCTTATCTTATCCAAATTTCATGATAACTCTAGTATGATTGATATACTGGTTTATATCATGTTAATGGAAGATTATTCATTATACTCCTCCCTCCCTTTCTTTGTTAATAAAAATGAAATTGATGCCCGTGATGTGTTAATTTACCTACATCATGGGAAATGCACTTTAATTTTCCTTGAATGCCTTAAAGAATATAAATAAAACCAGAAAATAGTTGAAAAAAGATTTTAAATTTTATGTTTTATCCCCTTTTATTTTCTGTAACAAACTTATTTACATGAAACTAAGTGATAAATTAAAACAGGTTCGTTGTGATCGAAAAACCATCCAAATTAACCAAAAATGATCGTCATTAAATTTTATCTAATGATTCATTATCATGGTACATAAAAAAATTCATTATAAGATCATTTATATCTCTATAATGTCACTAATATTATATATTAACAAATCTGTATGTTCAACCACATTTCAAATGGACATATGTTCATGAATACAAGTGAAAGGTTCATAAAAGCTAAGAAAATTAACACTTCTGAACAAAGAATTTAAACTTTATAACTCATAAAAAGGCCCATAAAAGCACTTAAAGAAATAATAATGAAAAATATTCATTTATAAAGGTTTTTTAATTTCTAATTAATGAATATAATGTTATTATATAGGACATTAAAGTGAAGAAAGCATTAAGATACAAGGTAAGGGGAAATTCTCGAACCCAACTCTCATACTTTGGGTTTTCCCTCTTTCAACACATTTTCAGTATGGATATTCCGTAAGAATAATTTAATCATACTCATATTACCTATTCTTGGATATAAATGTTTTCTAATTGAGTTTATGACAAACTCAATGTTCTTCCAAAAGAACTCTCCTTACAAATAAACACCTAATTTTTACTTCTCAATGATTGTTTCTACTTCACTCATCGTTGATTGTTCTATGTTAAGAATTTTATCCCTTCTTTATTTTGGAATCCAAATGTTTATGAATACATTATTTATGATGTGAAACTCATTCCTTTACATGGTTTATTTTTTTCAAGTTTGACATATGTTCTATGTGGAGAACATGATGATGTAAATTTTATGGTGTGACGGGTGTGCCCAAAATTAAACAGCGCTCAAACTCATTGGGTAAAGTGATGAATCTAATGATATAAAGTTAAAGGATTTTTGAAAATGATTATATAATTATTCACAACTATGTGTGGTATTTTACCACAAATACATGATGTTTTATTTTTATGTATTTCCACATTCCATGCCTTTATCTAATGATTCCTCTCGCGATTTTGATGATGATGCTACGACTATGCTCACCCCATGATATATTGTTATTATCTATCCTCTTATTGGGATATTAGCTCACCCCAGTTTTATGTATATCCTTAGGTGATTATGTTTACTAAGGAGTTTTAAATGGATAATAAGAAGCTAGAGAAGAATGGATTAAATAAATGATTAAATTTTATGTTGTAATTGTTATGTTTAGTCCAAGTTTTCCAAAGACATTAAACCTCTGGATCCTCATGGTGTAATACTATTATGTTTTTTACCTTTATAATGATGTAATATTAATGTAAGAAAATTCATTATTGTTATATTTGTTATCAGAGGCAAGGTTTAGTAATTTTTGGAATTAGTATTAGTGAACCCTAGAGAAAACCTATAGTATAGACTAAGTTAAAATATGCACACAATAAGATTTTCAAGACATAAGGATCCCATAAGATATTATTTTAGTGTAAATTTTACAAATTAATAAGTTATTTATTCATTAATCATTGACTTATGTCTTTTTCTAACCTTTTATATTTTAGAAAATGGTGGGAATCAAGAGAAACCAGGCCAATAAGCCGTGTGAGGGCCAATGCAATGATTACCTAAACAACATCCCCAATGCTTTGGGAGGTGGAGTTCAAAACTTCATGGTGATGCTTACCCAACTATCTCAGGTTATAAATAATAACCTGAATAATTAGTAACATCATCCTTCACCAAATAGGTAGCATCTGGCTATCGAGTGTTTCATGCGACAACAACCACCGATGTTTAGTGGGTCTTATGATCCAAGAGTTGTGGAACAGTTGGTAAACTCTATGGAGAAAATATTTTATGTGATTCACTGTTCTGATACAAATAAATTGATACTAGCTATTTATCATCTAGATGGAGAGTATGATCAATGGTGGGCATTTATTAAGAACACCAAGACAAGAGATGAAATTGAAGAGATATAATGGGAATACTTTAAGATCATGTTTCTTAATAAGTATTTCCCAAGAACTCTTCATATGAAGATGGAGAGATAATTCATATAGCTCACGCAAAAGGAAGTAGAATCTAGCTAGTATTATAAAGTGAATTTCACAAGGCTTTCAAGGTATGCTTCAATTTTTGTTATCAATAATGATAGCAAAGTTGATAGATTATTTAGTGGATTAAAACCACACCTTTGAAAGGCTCTTGCAGTTCAAGACTTTGGGAGTTATGAAGAAGTTGTTCGGTGTGCCCCCAAAGTGGAGATGGAGTTTAAAGAATGGTACCATGGATATGGTGATAAGAAATGAAATATGGAGTTTCAAGATGGAGGAACTAATGATATAAGGTGGGAAGAAAACTCAACGAACCACATGCCAAAAATGTGGGAAGTTGCATCATGGTAACTGCCTCAAAAGGATGGGGAAATGATTCAAGTGTGGAAAATAAGGCCACCATACTCAATAGTGTTGAAAATATCTGAGAAGGAAGGATAATTTAGTGGAAGAAAGGGGAGCCCCACCCATGGTTCAATTCTACAATTGTAGGGAGAAAGGGAACTATGCAAGCCAATGCACTAAACCTTGATTCATCGAGGGTAATTAGTGTCAGTAACCACCAAAGGAAAAGTAACAAGGGAAGGATTATGCCATTACTACTACATAAGTGGAGCAAGATAATGAATTCATACAAGGTACAATTTCTATTCACATGATAATGTAAAAGGTATTATTTTATTCTGGTTCTACTCATTACTTTATATCTTTCAATTTTTCTAGAACTATAGAATCAAATCCCTGAAACCTTGAAGTAGAGATATCTGAAAAAACACCAAGTGGTGCAATCATTGAAACCCATGTGTTTAAATATTCTCCTATTGGACTATGTGGTATTATTCTTCCAGTGAATCTCATAATACTTCCCTTGGTGGAATTCGACGCAGTAATGGGAATGGATTTTCTCTCGTTATATAGAGCACATATCAACTATAAGGAAATATATTTTCATATTCAAAACCATCCCATGCTCCTCTGAAAATTCAAGGAAGATCATGAATCTCCATTGAAAAATCCTTCCACAGTGTGGGTGTTGATTCCATGTAAATAGGCATACCTCACTCAAATGGTTGAGTTAAAGGAAAGTGCCAACCTTGTGAAAATGCCTACCATGAGGGAATACAATGATGTTTTTTCTGAAGAGTTACCCAGACTTCTCCCAGATCTTGAGGTAGAGTTATCAATAGAACTCATACATGGACCTACAACTATCTCAAAGTGTCCATATAGGATGGATCCTATCGAACTGGACGAGTTAAATAAGCAGCTGCAATAGCATTTGGAAAAAGGGTTCATACGCCCTAATACATCACCTTGGGTTGTGTCAGTGCTATTTGTGAAGAAGAAGGATGGATCAATGTGGCTGTGTATCGATTATTGGTAACTCAACAATATCACCATAAATAACAAGTATCTTCTTATAAGGATATTTGACTTGTTCAATAAGTTAATAGGAGCTCAGTACTTCTCAAAGTTGGATCTTCATTCTGGATATCATCAGCTAAAGGTGAATAATGAAGATATTCAGAAGACTTCCTTTTGTAAAAGGTATGGGCACTATGAGTTTCTGGTGATGCCATTTGGACTTACTAATTCCCCTATAATCTTCATGGATTTTATTAATAAAGTCTTTAGACATTACCTCGATAAATTTGTGGTAGTGTTTATCAATGATATTATCATCTACTCCAAGAGTAAGGAGGAATATGAAGAAAATCTAATACTTGTGTTGGAGACATTGAGAATAGAGAAGTTGTATGTCAAGTTCAGAAAGTTTGACTTTTTGATGAAGCAAGTCACATTCTTGGGACATGTGATCACAAGAGAGGGAATTTATATGGAACCTTAAAAAACAAAGCTGATTAAAGAATGGCCCATGCCCTCTAGTGTCACATAAATTCATAGTTTTCTTGGATTATCTGGCTACTACCGATGTTTTGTGAGAAATTTCTCATGATTTTCAAGCATGATAACTAAGTTAACAAGGAAATGGGTAAAGTATGTCTGGATGGAAGAATATGAGGGAAGCTTCAAGGAGCTAAAGAGAAGGATGATCATTACACCTGTACTCACACCACCAAAAAGTGGAGAAAGTTTTGTTATATATAGTGATTCTTCAAAGAAAGGCTTGGGTTGAGTACTCATACAAAATGATAATGTGGTAGCCTACGCATCATGATAGTTGAATATCCATGAGCAGAACTGCCTGATACATGATCTAGAGCTGGCAGTTGTGATGTTTGCCTTGAAAATCTGGTTGCTCTACCTTTATGGTGAGAAGTGAGACATATACACCAACCACAAGATCCTAAAGTATATATTCACACAAAAGGATCTCAACATGCATCAAATTAGATGGTTAGAGCTAATCAAGGACTACGATTTCTCTATTCACTACCATCCTGGAAAGGAAAACAAGGTATCTGATACTCTAAGAGGAAGAAAACCTACTACTCTATCCATGTTATGGATTGAGAAAGACCCTATCTTCTTGGATATTTAAAGGATGGATTTATAAATCATAAGGGATAGGGATACATCCTACCTTTCCCAAATGATTTCACAACCACATATATAAGAGAAGGTTAAGGAGTCACAAGGGGAGGATCTAGAGTTACAAAAGAAGGAGAATTCAGAAAAGGAAGGGAAGCTGCAAGAGTTCCATATCAATGATAATAGTGTGATTTGGTTTGGAATATGACGTTATGTGCCTTCATCACCCGGGATAAAGAAGGATCTATTGTACAATGAACATATCTCAACATTCTCTATCTATCCTAGTATAACCAAGATGTACTGATATCACTGAGAACACTTTTGGTGGTATAACATGAAGAAAACGATTGTGAAATATATCTCAAGGTTCTTGGTATGTCAGAAAGTTAAATCAGAGTGAAAAAAATCCAAAGGGGTGATGAAACCATTGCTTATACCCATGTGGAAATGGGATAATGTCACTATGGTCTTTGTCACGGGTCTCTCGAAGATTTCCAAGAGAAATAATGCGATATGGGTTGTGGTTGACTGACTCACAAATACTGTCCATTTTATCGCTATTTGGGAAGATATCTCACTTAAACAACTTGAAAAGATATATGTTAAGGAAGTTGTGATATTTCATGGTGTTCCAATCTTGATTGTCTCTGACCGTGATCCAAGGTTCACATTTAAATTTTGGAGGATTCTTCAACATTCTTTGAGTACTAAATTAAATTCCAGCACGGCCTATCACCCCCAAACTAATGGCCAATCTGAAAGGAATATTCAGATGCTTAAAGATATGATAAGAGCCTACTCTCTAGAATTAAAAGGTGGATGGGATAATAATCTCCCATTGGTTGAGTTCTCATACAATAATAGCTTCCACTCGAGTATTCAGATGGCTCCATATGAAGATTTTTATGGAAAGCGATGTAGAACTTCAACCTGTTGGGATGAAGTTGGAGAAAGAAAGCTACTTGGACCTAATGTTGTGAAAGAGATAACAGAAAAGGTTCAAGTCATCGAGAAACATATCAAATATGATCAGAGTCGGCAAAAAATCTATGTTGAAAACCGTCGAAGGGACTTGGAGTTTGACATTGGAGATAAATTATTCCTTCGAATATCACTATAGAAGAAAGTCATGCAGTTTGAAAAGAAAGGGAAGTTAAGCCCATGGTACATTGGCCCTTTTGAGATCCTTGATCGCATAGGAGTCATGGCCTATCATCTTGCACTTCCACTGAATATGGATCAAGTTCATGATGTGTTTCACATATCACTCTTGAGGAAGTACATACCAGATCCCTCACATGTACTGAACTCAGAGGTGGTACAGCTGGAAGATGGTCTCTCTTATGAGGAGGAGCCAGTAAAGATTCTAGACAGGATAGATAAGTTCCTACGCAAGAAGACAACCCATATTGTTAAATTTCTGTGAAGGAACTATAAGTTTGAAGAAGATACTTGGGAATTGGAAGAGGTGATAAAGGAGAAGTACCCTCACCGATTTGTGTAAAATGAAATTTTGAGGGAGAAATTTCAAAAGGGGGGGAAATGTAACGACCCAAACTTTTATCAATGAAATTTTTCCCTTAGTTTATTATTGTCATAACAAATCATATTAGGTAACACAATTCCACATCATGCTTAAATGAACTACTATGTGACCTTTAAACATAATTTTTCCAGTTCTATGTTTTGAATTTCGAAAATCTGACATACATGGTTGTGTTCATAGTGATTTTTGGAGTATAATGGACTAAACATAATTTTTGGTGAATATTAACCTACCCTTATGAATATTAACCTACCCTTATGAATATTAATATGATGCTTATGAATAGTAAAACATCCAGAATAATATTAACCTCACTCATTAATGATTAAATTAAATTAAGGTATCTTATAAGTGATAATATGATCATAGTAAAAGTATTGGTATTTTTGTAAGTAAAAAATAATTAAATATAATTAATTAATTAATTTAAAAGAATATTTATTTTCCTAAAATTATTTCATAAATTAACAATTCTATGTCTTCTGGTTTTAAGATAATTTTATAAGACCTTATGTAATTTTTTAAATCATTATGAAATCAGTTTTAATTTTAAAATATGTATTTTTCAAGTAAATTATGATTTTAATTAAAAATTAAATTAATAATATTTATAAAATTATTTTTAAAAAATATATTTCATTTTTTGATTCTAAACATCAAAAAATGGTTATGGTGAATTTTTGGGATTTTTCTGAAATACTTGAATTTTTGGTGAATAATAAAATATATTATTTTACCGTATAAATACATTATAATTTCAATACACTATTCCTGACATCATGAGTGATTTAAGAACCCAAATATAGAACTCACATACCCTCTTTACTATTTTTGGTCAGTTAATAATCACTATTTCTTATCTTTGTGGAAATTAATAAACTAATGATTAAAATATTAAGAAAACCCCTCTCCCCTCCACTATAAATACCACCCCTCACACCCTCATTACTTCACACCTCTCAAGATTTAATACTTGCCTAAATTATTCCCAAATATCTTCCCTAGACCCTCCCCTATTACCAAGATCTCTTGGCCTCATCAAAATACCAAGCCTGTGTTCTTTATGCAGGATCTCAAGAGGAGGATTATAATTCCTCTCTCTCTTTTCTTTCAATTTCCATTAAAATTTCATTTATTTTATTCTCTTATCCTCAGCTTATATTATCCAAATTTTATTATAACTCCATTATTATTGATATAATGGTATGATATCATGTTAATAAAATTTTATTCATTATAATCCTCCCTTTCTCTCTTTGTAAATAAAAATGAAATCGTTGCCCATGATGTGTTAATTTACCTACATCATGGGAAATGCACTTCTATTTTACTTAAACGCTTTAAAGGCTATAAATAAAACCATAAAATGGTTGAAAATATATTTAAAGTGTATTTTTTATCCCCTTTTATGTTTTGGAACTAACTTATTTACATGACACTTAGTGATAAAATAAAACAGGTTCGTTGTGATCAAAAAACCACCCAAATTAACCAAAAATGATCATCATTAAATTTTATCTATTGATCCATCCTCATGGTACATAAACAAATTCATTATAATATCATTTATATCTATTTAATTTCACTAATATTATATATTAAAAAATCTGTATGTTCAACCACATTTCAAATGAACATTTGTTCATGAATACAAGTGAAACGTTCATAAAAGCTAAGGAAATTAACACTCCTGAACAAAGAATTTAAACTATATAACTCATAAAAAGGACCATAAAAGAACTTAAGGACACCATAATGAACCAAATTCATTTATAAAGGTTCTTAAATTTCTAATTAATGAATATAATATCATTATAAAGGACATTAAAGTGAATAAATCATTCGGATACAAGGTAAGGGGAAATTCTCGAACCCAACTCTCATACTTTGGGTTTTCCCTCTTTCAACCCATTTTCAGTATAGATATGACTTAAGAATCATTTATTCATACTCATATTACCTATTATTTGATATACATGTTTTATAATTTAGTTTATGACAAACCCAATGTTCTTTCAAAATAACTCTCCTTACAAATAAACACCATCTTTTTACTTCTCAAAGATTGTTTCTACTTCACTCATCATTGATTATTCTTTGTCAAGAATTTTATCACTTATTTATTTTGGGAGAGAAATGTTTATGAATACATTATTTATTATGTGAAACCAATTCCTTTCCATGGTTTATTTTTTGTTCATGTTTGACATATGTTATATGTGGAATGCATGATAATGTAAATGTTATGGTATGACAGGTCCGCCTGGGATTATATAACACAATATGAACATTTTGATGTGACAAGTGCACCATGAATAATATATCACTCCAATACATTGGTTAAATTTATGAATATCATGAGATAAAGTTAAAGGATTCATGAACATGACACTAGCATTGTTCACAACTATGTGTGGTAGTTAACCACAAATACATGATGTTTAATTTTTATGCATTTCCATATTCCATGCCTTTATCTAATGATTCATCTCATGATTTTGATGATGATGTTATGATTATTTTCACCCCATGATATATTGTTCATATATATCCTCTTACTAGGATTTTAGATCACCCCTTTTTGATGTATATCCTCAGGTGATTATGTATACTAAAGAGTTTTCAAGGGACAATAAGAAGCTGGAGAATAATGGATTAAATAAATGTTTACATTTTATGTTGTAACTGTTATGTATAGTCTTGGTTCTCCCAAGATACTAAACCTCTTGATCCTCATGGTATAATACTATTATTTTTTTACCTTCATAATGATGTAATAGTAATTTAATAAAAGGAAGGGTTGCTATAAAGCCTTTGATATAAGATGTGGAACGATGGTAAGGGTTTTGTTGGGAATAAAAATTCATGCTCCCTTACATTGAGTGTTGAGAATGATGTCTCGCACCATTGACATTATTTGGATGATGGTCATGATGCACCACATCCATTATTTTGAGTGTTGGCATGATGGTATACTCACCATCTCTAGTGATGAGAACTAAGTCTCCCACTCACTATGAGATGTAGGGAATGTACCCATTTTCTTGAGCATATAGTATCATTTAGACTAGTTATTGATGACTGAGTTATGCCCTGATCCAGACAGTATCTAGTATTCTAGGTATCTGGCTACTTACGTATGTACGTACTTAGTCCATATAGGTGGATGAAATATATAACTATAATATGTATATATTATCTCTTTATACATATAGTTACTGATCAGATCACTCATTCCATCCATGATCTAAAGAAGGTAGAGTAATACAGGTGTCCTATTGGAACTTGATCTGACTGGTATTTATTTATTTAGCATTGTGTAGTGTTTTGTTTATCTGCATGATGTTATAATTTAAACCCATGGACTAGATTTAGTTGTAGACACCAATGGTGGTGGCCTATCTGGACTTTATCTAACACCTTTATCAGGCCTCCATTACTCTGGGGTACCTAAGAATATCTCATGTTTGCAAGACCATGGATTTTTGTTTGCATTGTTATTCTCGTACGTGGGAGATTAGGAGCAAGGGACTAAGTTGGGGATTAGGATTCTCAAGTAGATCATCCTTAGGTATTTTCTTTATTTTATTTATTCATGTATTATATCATGTTTCCTACTCTATATATACTATTTTAGTTTATGTATCAACATTTGGACATTCATGAATTGTTGTATATTGGCATTGTCCGTTTTGATTCAGATTCTATTGTTATTATTTAATCACTCCATATTTCATTTATTACGGCTTATGTTGTTGTATGTTGTTTCTTTATTTATCATATGACTGATATACTCTGACATGAGGATACAGTCTCACCACTATCACCTCTTTAGACCCTCTCTACTAGTTAGCATCCTTTAGCTTATTGGGAGGCATGCTTGAGGACATGTGGTGATTGTTCCAGCTACGAATTTAGTGTTCAGTCGGGTCTAGATGTTACAAAGTGGTATTAGAGGGGGTTCTTTTTTTCCTTTGTCTTATTGTTTATGGGTTGGTAGACAGGAGACTAGAAATGTGTCAGTACTTGGTAAATATTCATGCCTATGCATTATCAACCCATGTGGGGGGAAAGGTCCAAGTGGTCTCGGTTGGTAATTGTTGTTCATGTTGTTTTCTATTATAGTTGATTATGATTTCACCTTGATTTATTGGTTTATTATCAACTTTGTATGGATTTATGAAATTTATGGTATTTTTACCTTGTCCTGGTATGGAAAAAATGTATCATTACATGCACCATTATAGGCATGTAGATATTCACATTCCATGAATATGCTATTCCATGTAGTTACATTTTTAGGTTTCCCGCTGTTTGTGATGATGTTCCTTTTGTGTTTATTATTCTGTTTATTATATACCAAGTTATGTGTTTTAGTGAAATTCTTAGTTTTTTATCTATTTAGTCAATTATTCATCATTCCTATTTATATAACATACTGGGTTGATTTATTTTTCATGTTAATATGCTACCATGATTGGGTGATTATATTCCTTGCTTCCTAATTATTTAGCATGTATCACCAATGTATCATTATTTTGTGCTTATTATAATGTTTCTATATGATTACTACTTGTGGTAACATGACTAGTTGTGATTTTAATATATAAAAGGATGCATATACTTTAACATATTGGTTTTCATTAAATGGGATCTAATTTTCAGTTGTAAAGTGTATGGGAACCTTATAATTGGGGAAAGGTAACCTGTGTACTCGAACTATCTTTTGAGATTTGTATATATATCCAGAGACCACTATTAAGATGTAAAGGATTCTAAATTTCAAGTTTTAAAGTGAATTGGTTTCGATTAAATGGGAGCTATTCTGTAATCTATAAATTGTATGGGCACTTTATAAATTAGAGATGGAAACCCAGATGATTGAACTATTATATATGACCATTATATATTTTGAAATGGTTATAAATGTAAAATATGTTTAATTTTTATCTAAAGTTAATTGGTTACCTATGGACCTATTATGTGACTCAACCCTAGTAGGTCAGTTATGATATTTAAGATTATCAGATAAATCCCATTAGGGGTAATTTAAAATTTTAAATTGTATATGGTTTCCTCTATAAATGCTTGTGACTCCATCACACAAGAATGAAGATCCGATGATTAAATTATAAAATGCACAACAGGAGCCAATTAGGTCATTTGGGGAATGTTTTGTATGAGATAACCCTCTAACTGCATTTTGAAACATTAACAATTAAACAAATATTATTGGGTTGCATTCTGATAAACCCAGGTTGGCTTAACCGGACCCTCGTAGGTCACCTTATCTTTTATGAATTATAGGAATGTATATGATAAATTAGATAATTATGATGGGATTTCAA
Source organism: Viscum album (assembly GCA_963277665.1). NCBI lineage: Eukaryota > Viridiplantae > Streptophyta > Magnoliopsida > Santalales > Viscaceae > Viscum > Viscum album. Next base: position 157,633,447 of record OY728125.1, read on the forward strand.
TAAATGATAAATGTTTAAAGATTGAATCTGAATCAATGTAATGACTTAAAATGGAACCTCAGGTGGTATCCTTCTTTTAAACCATTGTTTAAGGGTAGTTTAAATATCTTCTTGAGTTTCCTTGGAATATAAATGTGTGCATTTTACATAGGCTTATTTCTTGTTTAGCAAGGTATTAAATGATACGCAAAGGGTATAGTAAAATTTGTGTGGTGTGACCTAGTGATAGGGTTGATTCTTATGTTTTCATAAGGGGATAGCCCAAAGTAGGTATCACCCTTATAGATTATCTTCCTAGCTAAATGAAGGTAGATTTCTAACATAAGGTGTCATTCAGGAGTTGTTGTCCCTAGTAGGACCATTAGATTCTGAATTACACCCTTGTTTGGATGGGTGGTCATGGTATCCTTGACCTTTTTTATAGTCATGACCACCAAGTAATTCTCAGTTTCAACAGGTTAGATAGTCCTAGAGTATGATTGGTTGTTTAGTACGTCATGTTACCCTATCTTCTTCCTTAGTGATGGATGACTTGGTATGTCATCATCTAGGTTAATGGTAATATGGGTAAATATGAATCTAGGTTTAATATCATGTACAATTTATTAGATAATTGAAAGAAAAGGGTTGAAAATCCTATGGATAGTATCCAAGATGTTCCTTTTTGTTTATGAAACCTTAGGTTAGTGTGCATTCATATACATGGTACCTATAAAGTTGTTAAATAGTTTAACAAACTAGTTGAGTTTAGTGGAATCATTGATCCATGATTCATTGAGTATGTTCATGGGTCATCTCTGGAGTAGAGTGACTTGGGAATTAAAGGAACCAAACTTGCCCCAATTCATAGGATGTCGTTCCAGTAGGATCGGGTATTTTGACATGCTGGTCAGGTTGTTTTTTACTTGATCATGATTCCATGACATACCTGAGCATAGATTATAGGAGCATCTTGTGTGTGTCTAAGTTGAATCTGAACCTATAACACTTATGAGTGGATAGTATGTCTCTCCTTTCATAGACTAGGATAGTCCTAAGTGGTTTGTGTCTTGTTATTTCTAGTAAATGTGTTCTCTTATATGTAAAAGGAACATAACCAAGGAGAACTATCAAAAATGTTCATTCTTGCTTGAATTTCCTTGAGGCTTACATGTTTTGAATCTTGTCGGTGCTCGGAAACATGACGCTGATGTGGTTGGTTTTGTGTGCAACCCTTGATAAAAATTGTTGGTCATGAATGGGCTTCTGGTTGGTTAATGATGATGCATTAGTAGGTGTAACTAATCTTCTTCAAGAAGTAGATCAATATTGGTTTGAATGTTCTTATTTCTGATATTTGGGTATGGTTGGTTGGAAACCATACAAATAACTTCATCTTGGATGTGATAAAAGTGTCACAAATATTTTTGGTGATCCTCTTTATCCTCTTAGTTTACTATTTCTAAGAGATGAGCATGCCCCCTATCTTGACGTCATCCATGAGGCTCTAAGAGATTTTTAGATATACGTCGATCTAAATGTTTCAATTTCCTTCTATTTCAATAAATTGAATTTATCTAGGATTATTTTTAGATGCATGGTTTTTATCAAGGCATGTTTTGTCCTGAGTGATACCTGGGTTCCCGTGTAGGAACTCATTTCATGGATTCTTGGACACCAGTTGTTTTCCACTAACTTTACTACCATGTGGATTCCACTATAGGATCGATCAATGATTTTGTGTGGAACTTTTTTCCTGGTACCAACATCTCACTTATAAACATAGAATATGGACTACCTTGGGTTAGTTCCTTAGACTCTAGTTTAATGAATCTGAGGTTATCTCAAACTTTTTTTTGGGCTCAAAGGTGATTTCTATAGGGTGAATATTCTAGTGGGTTGGATCTAGGTTACACCCCTATTCATGTTGAGGCATGAAAAATTAAATGTTTAGGTGGTGGTTTGATCAAAGAATTCCATCAGAAGATTGGTGTCAAATTCAAATAATGTGCTCATGTTAAATGTGAGGTGACTTGGAAAAGTCATTGTAGCTCAGTTTTTAATATTCTAGTTATCTAAGCCAGGAGTTTTCGGGATAATTCAGATGGATTGTCTTGAATTTTTATCCTTCTTATTTGATGTGTAAAGTTGAAAGGAACTGTTTCTGGAATGTTTCCAAGTGGATACAAGTGCATTATGTGTCAGTAGGGGTTCTTCATGAAAATTCAACTCAAACTAGCTATATAATATCGAAGGTAAATAAATCATTGACCTATTCAAATTCATGCCATGAGCATCGCTAGAACTCTTAGGGCATACTTTGTAGGAAATTTCAATGGTGGAGGTACCATGGCTCGGAGTTGTCCCCTTTCTATGTTAAGAGCCTATGGTGGGGAGCACCATTATCCATATGTTTATAGATTCTATGATGTGGTCATGTATCTACCTAAATAGTCATGGGTAAGAACTATTCCAATGTTTCAATCGAAAAATGAGCATTGTCTAGGGTTTTGACAGCATAAGTGTCATATAATTAAGAAAATATTTGAGGTGTGTTGGGTTCTTGGAAGCACAACATGACTATTTGAATGATACTTCATGACCCTTATAGTTTGGGTGATTTTTTTTGTTTCCCCAGGGATTCTTGGGTATAAGAGGTTATAAGGTGGGGAGGTTGTACTAACCCGTAATTCGGGCCAAGGTATAATTCCAACAGAATTTGAATTTTAGTGTTTGGTGGAAGGTCTATTCTTTGAACCAAGATTTGAACGTAATTTTGAGATTTGTAAGGCATAACTTTGTTGTTTTTAGATGTTTTTGATATCCTAAGAGGTGTATCAGGTGGTTTTTTGAGTTTTGGGAGCATTGGGCTTTGAAAAATAAAAGTTTGGGTGGACTTGTAAGGGAACACAGTTTTTCTGAAACCGTGAGCCCCACTAGTGAAAACCATGCGACTAATGCAGGTGAGAAGAACTAAACCACATGGGATGTGCATGGTTTCCCAAACTTTGTTCCTAGCCTACATTCCTTATGCCACATGTTATTTTAGTGTATCCCAATCCATTTTGGATGATGTTTGGGCTAAATGCTTGCGGCCTGTACTATGCACCAGGCCACAATCTTTGTGAGTCGAGCTCCACAGTGAGCTCGTTGGGTGTTGTAGGGGGTAATTCTCCCCTTCTTCAGGGGTCTGGGGACTGAAGGCCCCAATCCCAAATTTTGTGGAACTATATCATCTCTGACACTATAGCATAGCTGACCGATCGACACTAATAAGGCACTATAGAAGGTTGGACTTTGGCAGTCAATAGTACTATATTTCTTTGGAATTCCAGCCATTGGCCACTATTGAACTTTTTACTTGGGTGTCCACCTTTAATTTTATCGATGCGGAATTCCTATGTGGTTGGTGTAATAGTGGATTGTCTTCCTCTATTTGTAGCCCATTTCAGGAAAGGGTTTCTGTTTGTGAGAAACTTGAGATACTCCCTATAAATTTTGCTCCTAAAACTAGTGAAACTTCTACCTCTCTATGGATGTTTGGATCATTTCCTAAACCAAATAAATCTCTATGTACATGTTTTTATTTTGTTTTTTCCCTTTTACTATTCATCAAATCATTTCGTTCTATCATTGTGACTCTCGACGTTTTGGTATCACCACATAGGTAGTTTTTGTGCACTACTTGGAACATGGTTGGCACATGGTTAAGGAAAAATATGTGGGACAACTATGTGGGGTTAAATTTCTTAAGATTTCAGAGTCGTATGGTTGGTGCACAGTTTGGACAACCGTTTGATCTAGTTTTTATGGTTGAAATTATTGAAATTCCCATAATGAACCTTTAAACCTCTTTTCCTCTTTATTTTCTTCTTCTCCATCCACATGAGTCTTCTTCCTTGCACCATGGGTTCCTCCTCCTCTTCCACCTTGGGAACATAATATATCCCCCATATGATGTCCAAATAAAACTTTATTGGTCACATTGGATCTGCATCGGTAATCTCTTGATTCCTCTTGATTCCTTTCTAAGTTTCTCTTTCGATCTATTGTGCTATTTTGATGGGATCTCATTCACCCTATTTTCAGGTAATATGTCTATTTCTTTGATTTCTTCAAAACCAAAACAAATCATACCTTGATATTGGATGAGTAGAGTGTATTAAGAATGAGGTATGTGTTCTATAGCTTTTCCCCCAAGTTTTATTTGATTTAAAAATATTTCCATTATGCCACGTACCAGCCTTTTTCATTCATTTCCCTAAAATTGATTTCCTCGTCTTAAATTGACTTATTCACCTTGTTATACTCTTGAGGATTTTTTTATCTAAATAGAGGATTATAACCTTGATCATGGACACCCCTGGGGTTTGATGGATTAATTTTCCCTTTATAATTAATTGTTTAAAAGACTAAACCTCCTTCTAAGTGTTCATCTTAGATTATAAATATTTTTTCCTTAGTTATTTAAATGTTTAATTTAACCAAATAACCTCATGGGTGATAGGATTTTCTTTATAAATTAAATTTATCTTATAGGTGATTGTCCAATTGATGATGGAACCTCCTAAGTTCCATGTTGTACCATTTAATTGTTTTTATATGTTTGGAAGCTTTTTAAAATGCTTCTATTTGGTGAATTGCGTTATTCCTCTTGAATTTGATGCTTGGTTTTTGATATATGATTTTTTTATAAACAACTTCATGTTTTATAATAAAACCCCTTCGATGAGGGGCACTGTCTTCTAAACTAGAAGGTGTTTATTAGTTATTCAAATCACGATTTTCCTTAGTGCATCAGTGTTTTTTAAATCCATCATTTTATTTCTAGATATGTGGCATGCTTAGTACATGACCTCAGATGATATCTTAAATGAATTGAATAAGGGGTAATGGACTTCCTTGTAACCAATGGTTTCAAAGACCAACTACCTTCTAACTGGGTTTTCATGGCTTGACTCTAGGAATTCATTCCTTCATAAATGAAATGGATAGTTAAATTTGAATGGTTTAAATTAAATTAAATTCAATTGGGTGGTATAACCATACCACTTTCTATATTTAAATAAGAATGGATTATGTGAATTTTATTAGATGGAATGGGTGGAAAGGCCACTCCTTTATATGTTTTGAATTTAATATGAATTGAATTTCCCTTGGTTGTATTTGGGCTAGATGAATATAAAAAATGAGAGGTAATTCCACATGGATATCATTATAAATATAATTACACCTTTGACATAGGCTATGGAATGATGGTAAGGGTTCTATTGGGCATGAAAATTCATTCTCCCTTACATCGGGTGTTGAGCATGATGTCTCACTCCATTGACACTATTTAGATGGTGGTCATGTTACACCACATCCCTTGTTTCGAGTGTTGGCATGAAGGCACAATCACCATCTCATGTAATGAGCATGAAATATCCCAATAACTATGAGATTTAGGGATTATACCCTTTTTATTGAGTATATTGGCTCATTTAGACTAGTTATGGATGACAGAGTTACGCCCTATTCTATGCAGCATCTAGTATTCCATGTATATGGCTACTTATGTTCGCATGTGCTTAGTCCATATAGGTGGATTTAATATATAATTTCACTGTGTATATTTTATTACTATATACATATGGTTAAATATTGGATCACTCATTATGTCCATGATCCAAAGTAGGTAGAGTCGGATAGGTTTCGTATTGGAACCTAATTCAATCAGTATTTATTTATTCAACATTGTTTATTGTTCTAATTATCTGTACATTTTTTTACTTTATAATAATATAATGGATTTAGCTATAGGAAATATTAGTGGTGGCCTACTAGGATTTTATATCACACCCTACTCAGGACTTAATTGCTCTGAGGTACCTGAGTAGATCTCTTTTTCATGGGACCATGGATTGTTTATTGTGTTGTTATACTTGTACCTATGAGATTAGGAGAAAGGGAGTGATTCAGAGCTCAGGATAATCGAGGAGGTTTCCCTCATGGATTTTATTTCTTTTCTTTATTATTTTACTATATCATGTTTCCTATAGTATTTCTACTATTTTAGTTTATGTATCATGTTTCTTATTGTATGTCTACTATTTTAGTTTATGTATCATAATTTGGACATGAATGCATTGTTGTATATTGGCTTTGTCCATTTTGATACAGTATTTATTATTATTCTTTTGTTGATATGCTTTTATTTATTACTACTTACACTATTGTTTTTTGTTTATTTATTTATCTTATCGTTGTGATACTCTTACATGAGGGTATAGTCTCTCCATTATCACCTCCTTAGACCCTTTCTGTTAGTTAGTAGCCTCTGGTGTATGAGGAGGAATTCTTGAGGCCATGGGGTGACCGGTCCAACTACTGGTTTAGTGGTCAGTTGAGTTGGGATGTTACATATTCAAAGGCTCATACTCAACAGATTAAATAATTCCTATGTATAAGTGAAGTTACAACTCTATTTGAATGATTTTGGAATATTTAAATTCTAATATTTTTTATTTATTATATGGTATTTCTGAAGTTGTTTTTACCTGGAGTTGTTCGACCATCATGATAAATACTAAGATATTAATATTATCAATATATATGAATAGAAAAAAAATATTTTTGCATAAAAAATAGATTTGGATCATTTCCTTCAGAGATACATTTTGGAGACATGCTTGTTTTGATCAATCTGATTAACTCATTTTCGTTATCACTACTATTGTATCTTATTGTTAAATCTTATTTTGAAAATTCAACAAAGCATTTTTCAGAGTCACACTTTGGAGACATACATGTTTATTCATGTGTATGGTTTTTTATCTATATCTTTTTAAATTAATACTATGAAACATTAAATATCTTTTTTCTATTTTTTATTTTTATTGAATATCAACACATCTGTTAGTTGTTTCTACAACTATGATTAAAACTTGTTTTTATCAATCAAATTGATATATATTTATTTATTAGAGTATCAAATTTTCAGACTCATTCATGTTAGAGTATCAGTTTCTCATACTAATATGTGGATTTATGGTTCCTTTTAAAAGAACCAGAAGGCCCTGTAAAAGTCTTATTGTGAAGGTATCAACTACCTATACTCATTTGTGGAAGTCCCTGGTAAAAAACTTACTTGTGAAAATCACCAAGCCTATGGAGAGAGCATTGGTGGAGTAGACTAGGGGATCTTTGTTCCATGAACCACTATACATCATAATGTTCTTTTCATTATTCATATCCATTACTTACTCAATATAGAGAAATAATCATTGTACATCAAGAGGTAAGTTTCAAATATTTGGAAATTTTTAAAGGATCTCAATTCACTCCCCCCCCCCCACTCTTGTGTATTTATCATAATCAATATGATAAGAATGTATTTTTACTTGAATAAAATAAAATTTTAATAATAAATAATAAAATTCCTCTTTTTAATTTTAGATTCATCTATATTGATTTCCTCAGGCTCAACTACTTGGGATTATTCATGGGCTTCCTCAAATGCATGTTTATCAAGATTAGGGATCTCAATGTGTTCCTCAATAAGTGTAGGTTTTGTTGCTTCCTCTTCCTCTAAATAAAATTAAGGATTTTCCAAATATAAAAATTTAAAGCAATGAGTTTTGATACTCAAATCATATTGAGTAGAATATAAAAATAAAGAATTCAAAATAAGATAATCCCCCTTAGTTGTTTTGAGTTCAATCACTTTCTCATAGCTAAGTGCCTCTTGAAACTAAATATCAATGGATGGAGGCAGGAAGTTAGGCTCCTCTATCCTTTCCTAAAATTCCATGTCATGACCCGTCCTCAGGGCCCGTGTCGTGACTACCCCAAGCCCGCCTTCCATAGGCCAGGGGCTGGTGACTATCACCAAAGGCATAAATCCCGATAACTAGGAAGGTATTGCCTTTAGAAAAGTAAACAAAACATCCCAGAGTATAAGCGGAATTAATACACTAAGTACAAAAGAAAGTGCTGAAAGGTAAGTGGGACAGAATACAAACCCAACTGAAAGTACAGCTACAATTAAACGAAAGTACAATAGAAAAAGACAAACAGCTGGAAGAATAGAAGCAACTCCTGGGTTGTCCTCCTCGGATCCTACCTGGAGGGTAGGTACAGATTACGCAGCTCCTGGATCGTCCACCACGGATCCTACCTAAAGGGTAGGTACAGATAGCCTCCACAACGCTCTCGCCCGTCAACCTCCTCCGAGTGTCGTCTCGTCGTGAATTCCACCTCCAGATACCGTCCAGTCCTCGAACACTCGGCCTCTGTCAGCGCTGCCGTAATCTGCAACCAACACAACGAGGTGCGGGTATAGCCCGTGCAGGGGTGAGTATAACGATACTTAGTAGGGACCCTGAGATCCTCAAGGTCTCACTAAATCCAACAAGGATAACCACAAAGAAGGATCTCAACAGTTAACCCTTACTTAGGTATAAGACCATAATTATACCTAAGTTATCAAGTAACCCATATCAATCATGAGGAAACACAAAGGTTATGAAATCAACGGATAACCACCACCCAGGTATATGCCTACACATATACCTAAGTTATCAAGTGACCCATCTCAATCATGAGGTAAACACAAAGGTCATAGACTCAGTTCAAACCAAGATTTTCATTATTGAAACCGTAACTACTAAAGAGCCCTGTCTCTGGAGTGTACAGTAATCCTGTCCCGACTCCGAGGTACTGCTCACTAACCTAAGACTGCTGAGGTACTCCTCCAGTCAAGTACCGTGGGTCAGCCACCCAAACATAGTAGTGCTTCCCACCGGGGTATGCCACCCAAACACAGTAGTGCACACCCCCTAATAGCCTGCAGAGGTACTCTCCGGACGAGTACCGCAGGTCTACACCCAAACTCAGTAGTGCTTCCTCCACCATGGGTCTGCACCCAAAAAAAGTAGTGCTCCATCCACTGGGCTAGTCGACTCACTCCAAGTCGAGTCGGTCAAGCAGTCGTCAGGTCTCAGCCGGCTACTCGGTCTTCATACTCCGTACGCTCGTCTCCGGGAGGGTCCGCTCCACAAGCTACTGGTCGATACTCCAATTATCACAAAGTCCCATGAATAAGTATCTCAAAGGACCACCTCGTCATAGGGGTCTCAACGCAACAGATGGCGCGTCTATCAGACGCCCGGTCTGTGAGTTATTAGCCTTTTCATCTGAGGGGCCCGGTTGGTTTCGTGTGCGAACCAACTCGGACGTATCTCAACTGTACCCCGACCTCTCATAGGGTATACTCATAGGGACCATTTCTCAACGAGATCACCAACGCCGCTGACAGTTAGTCAAACGGACGTCCGGTTTGAAAGTTATCAGCTTTTCCGTTCCATGGGCCCGGTTGGATTACGGGTTCAATCCAAACCGTGCCACTAACCAACTGTGTCCAAAACTCAGGTGAAGTATTCCAAAGTTCCGTCTCATCAATAGGAATCCAACAAAGTCGACGGCACCTCAATCGGACGTCCGGAGCTCAAGTTATAAGTGTTACCGCTCTGAGGGTCCAGTTGGTTTCGGGTTCGAACCAACCCGGTCATACCCAAAGTTCTCCGAAACCTTGAGTTTAATATACCTAAACGACCATCTCGATCCAAGGAGCACTACGTAACTGACGGTGCATCGATCGGAGGTCCGTAGCCCAAGTTATGGGCAAAAGACCGAAAGAGGTCCGAAAATGGGGGTTTCGGGCCCGGACCAACCCGGCCCGAGACCCCCTGGGTCGGCCCAAACCGGATTGACCCGAACCGGGTCCGGGTCCAGCTCGCTTGGGCGCGGCCCGGCCCAGCGTGCTGGCACGGTCCGCTGGCCAGCTCGGCGTCACCGAGCTGGGCGGACAAGGGGGGGGGGGGGGGGGGGGGGGCGCTGCCCCCTGTTTAATTAAACGCGGCCCCCACGTGGGGGGGGGGGCGCTCCTCCCTTCCAGGCGAAGGTTACGAACCCCCAGTTTCTCCCCTGACCGGCCGGCCTGCTTCGGCCGGTTGGATGCTGCCGCCACGGGACCGGCGCGGTCCCGTCCCCCTGCTCCGACGCCGGCGGTCGGAAGCTGGCCGCCGCTCCCTGCTCCGCCGCGGCCTCAGGTCGTGGCCTTGGTCCGAACGGCGCGGCGCGACGGCGCCGCGCCCCCCCGCCGTGGCCCTGCTCCGTCCGCGGTGTTTTCGTGATTCTCCGGCGCGGCGCGACGGCGCTGCGACCTTGTTCGACTTCAACGGCGCGGCGCGACGGCGTCGCCCATCCTTGCTGCATGATCCCACGCGGTGCGACAACACCGTGCCATCTCCGTTCCAAACCACAACAAGGTCAACAACAAAATTAAGGGAGGAGGGTCGGTCGTGTTTGTGCGGTCTGTTCCCCTCCCGTTAATCGATAGCAAGCAGCTAAAATTACGAAGCACGCTCGAATATTCACGAACAAATATTCAAACCCCTACCTTACAAAGACGTCACACGTCGTCGAGCCGCGGAATGAGGCAAGCGTCGCGATGATCGGTCATCACGGAAGATCAGTGCTGATTCTGTTGACGTCGGAGGGTGATTCGTCGTCAATGGTGACGTTCCCCACGGTGGTGTCTCCTCCCTTGATGCGGAGGAAGAAGAGGAGAAGGCACGTCATCGGTGTTCGCCCGATGAAGAATGCGGTGTCTCTCTTCCTTCGACGTAGAGAGAAGATGCAAGATGAGACGACGTTCCTCATTGAAGCTACGGTGTTCTTCACATTCTTCAACAAAGGAGATGAAGCGTTCTTCTTCGGAGGAAGAAGTTCTTCAAAACTCACGAGCTCTCTTCCCTTTCTCTTAACACAACAATTCCAACCAAAATAAAATAAGACTCCACCTTATTTTATTTACCCATGCCATGCATTAAAATTTAGAAAATTCAAATCCAATTCACTTAATTAATTAAACCATGAGTTATTTAATTAATTAATAGGTAGGTTGGAAAATTAAAAAGGAAGTGGAAGAGTTACTTAATAAAAGGGAGTTAACAAGTTTAAAGGGAGAGTTTAAAGGGGAAGAGTTATGAGGGTTAGAGAATTTGATGGGGCGGAGTTCGTGTGGGCCCCACCAACCTCTTAACCTCTCATGGGTAGTTCCCCAACTTCTACTCAAAGGATATAACCACTTAAAAAGAAATAAAATTGTAGCTCAATTTTATTTTTACTTTCCATAATTTTTAACATCTCCTCCTGAGCAAACGCAACCCTAGAAAAGGTGTTCTTAAGAAATTACCGGTGTTGCGGTTTCATCGGTGCCCTCGGATTTCAATTCCGAGCACTGGTTCAAAAGATAGAAAAACCCACTCGTTCGTTCACTAAACGTACCCGAGCTAAACTTCAGAAATTGATTCTGGGCACACCGGACATCGGAATCAGGCGCCATCAGAAACTGTGTTCTGGTAAAATCCCAAAGAAATTAAGAAAAAAAATTACTTGAAATTTCTGGGTCTTTACATTACTCTCACCTCAGGGCTTTACGTCCCCGTAAAGCTTTAACACAAACTAGGGATACAAAAGCGGTACTGAGCACGCATCTGAGCATTCCACTCCCATATGCTCATCTGGAGGTTCTCATGTTGCCTATGAAAGTGCACAAGAGGAATCTACCGTCCTTGTAGGACCCTCTCCTGTCGATCCTCAACCTCTACTAGAACCCCGAAAAAGTCACCCCATCGCCAATGTCCAACTCCTCATGGTCGATGATATGCGAAGGGTCGTGCTCGTATCTCCTCAGCTGAGATACATGGAAGTCGTCGTGCACCTGGTGCAACTGAGGTGGATGGGTCAAATGGTAAGCTATCTCGCCTACCCTACTGAGGACCTGAAAAGGTCTACTGAACCTCGGAGATAACTTGCCGCCTTGGCCATATCTTTGTAAACCTCATCGAGGTGAGACCTGTATAAGGACGTGATCGTCATCCTCGAACTCTAGAGGTCTCCAATTCCTATTTAGAACTGAAACTCAAAACTTCTGCTACCACGAGGGTAAGGTTGACCAAATCAAGAGTGATTAGCCGAACCCTCCTATGCATGATTCCATCCTATGCTGCCTAGGTTTTCCTTTTCGCCGACCAAGGAAAACCCTATCCCAACGTCGTAGATAAAGCACAACCTTTTTTCCTAATACAATCAATCTGAGCATGAACTGTGAATCTAATCCATACCGAGACCAACGTCGTAAGGCCTCGACGCTGCCACAAAGAGATTCCAACCGAAACTCTCTCCTCGTGGGTCAGACCACACTGTCGGAATAAGTGTGATTATCGAGTCTCCTCCCAAGGTATCTCCAGACGTGAGGGTCAATTTAACAGCTTAACCGGAAACTCTAGGTCTGGGACAAGATTCGTAGATGTAAGGAATGATTCATATCAATGTCTGTTACTACGGAAGCTTGTAGTGGACACAGACTATCCCTCAAATCATTCTTAGAGCCATTGGGTCACACACCTTGACCGTGTGCAGCTACTCTCTTCCCCTGCCCTCCAGCTCCCTGAGCATAGAGGTAACAACAAAGGCGGGTGGTTGTAACATGTTGATATGTACACCACCTCATTCTTCTCTCCTAGCTCTGCCTCCACATCTTCTCCTCTGCAGATTTATCTGTCCTTAACATTTCCTCTTTTTGAAACATTCGCATGCCCAAGTCTCTAAGAATGGCACCAGTTCGTTGCATTCTAACTTCTAACATTCTCTAGCTGTATTCGTTCAGCTAAAGAACATTCAACCACAAGGTTCTCTATAGCACCCTAACGTGAGTAGGAATGCATATAGGAAAAAGTGATGGATCAGATATCCTTAAACACACCACGCTCAGAGGTCCGATCTCTATAGCACTGATCGAATCATATTCATTGAGTACCCGGAATGTTCGGTACGCCTCGATGAATACTAAGCTACCGACTCGTTGTCCTGCCGAAGCTGTATAAGCTCTAGAAAACATTCAGCCACCTCCTCAATCCATTCATCAGCCGCCTGTGAGTCAGGCTCGCCTCGGAACTTGAGGGTATCTGATGTTAGAACACGTGTAAGGAAGTAAGCCTACATGTGTCACCTACCGGTATCACCGGTTGTAACTGCAGACCAACAGGTAGTGATGTATATCTGACACACTACCCAAAGGCACTATCTCGGGCATCGGTCCATGTACTGAAGCCTCATCGCTATGCGGGCCATCCTCATGGTCACTCACTGGAAGACACTAGTAGCCAAGTCCACCATCCACTCTATTGATGTCTCAGCTAGGCGGAAAACTCTAGAAATCGCCTCCAGCCAGTGCCCTGCGGTCTGGGAATCTGCCTCACCTCGTAACCTCGGAGGCCTCTACTGCTGGAACTCGTGCATCGGGCTCTGCCAGCGTGCACAGTTCGCTAGTATGGCTAGTGGAATCTTCTTCCCAACAGGTGGTGGTGCTTCTGGTACACCACTCGAGAGTGCCAACATAGTAAAAAGGGCCCCGCACCGGAGCCTCATCGCTCGGTGAGCCGTCATCGAGTACTCTCTCGGAACTCCAACTGACTATCTGTGTGGAGACATCCTGAACAGATGTGACACGGTCAAAAGATTTATACCTGGTGAGCTGACCTGGTTTGAGCTGACTTTAAAACTTTGGAAACACACACGTAATCATTGTTTTCGTGCACAAATTCGAGAATCAGAAGTCAGGGTCCTAGTGTACGGATACGTCGGTCGCCGCACCAACACTAGACCCCCTGAACTGAAGACCACACTTGGTACCCTTAACACTATTGCTTCACATAGAAAAAGATCAGATTCCTTAGTTCTGTGATAGAACTGAACTCCTCTGATACCAATTTGTCACGACCCGTCCTCGGGGCCCATGTCGTGACTACCCCAAGCCTGCCTTCCATAGGCCAGGGGCTGGAGACTAGCACTAAAGGCGTAAGTCCTGGTAACTGGGAAGTCATTGCCTTTAGAAAAGTAAACAAAACATCCTAGAGTACAAGCGGAAGTAATACACTAAGTACAAAACAAAGTTCTGAAAGGTAAGTGGGCCAGAATACAAACCCAACTGAAAGTACAGCTACAACTGAACGAAAGTACAACAGAAAAAGACAAACAGCTGGAAGAATGGAAGCAGCTCCTGGGTCGTCCTCCTCGGATCCTACCTAGAGGGTAGGTACAGATAGCACAGCTCTTGGATCATCCACCACGGATCCTACCTGAAGGGTAGGTACAGATAACCTCCACAACGCTCTCGCCAGTCAACCTCCTCCGAGTGTTGTCTCGTCATGAAGTCCACCTCCAGATACCGTCCAGTCCTCGAACACTCGGCCTCTGTCAGCGCTTCCGTCATCTGCAACCAACACAACGAGGTGCGGGCATAGCCTGTGCAGGTGTGAGTATAACGATACTCAGTAGGGACCCCGAGACCCTCAAGGTCTCACTAAATCCAAAAAGGATAACCACAAAGAAGGATCTCAACAGTTAACCCTTACTTAGGTATAAGCCCATACTTATACCTAAGTTATCAAGTAACCCATCTCAATCATGAGGAAACACAAAGGTTATGAAATCAACGGATAACCACCACCCAGGTATATGCCCATACATATACCTAAGTTATCAAGAGACCCATCTCAATCATGAGGTAAACACAAAGGTCATAGACTCAGCTCAAACCAGGATTTTCATTATCGAAACCGTAACTGCTGAAGAGCCCCATCTCTAGAGTGTACAGTGATCATGTCACGACTCCGAGGTACTACTCACTAACCTAAGACTGCTGAGGTACTCCTCCTGTTGAGTATCGCGGTTCAGCCACCCAAACACAGTAGTACTTCCCGTCGGGGTATGCCACCCAAACACAGTAGTGCACACCCCCTAATAGCCTGCAGAGGTACTCTCCGGACGAGTACTGCGGGTCTTCACCCAAACTCAGTAGTGCTCCGTCTGCCATGGGTCTGAACCCAAACAAAGTAGTGCTCCATCCACTGGGCTATTTGAATCACTCCAAGTCGAGTCGATCAAGCAGTCGTCAGGTCTCAGCCGGCTACTCGGTCTCCGTACTCCGTACGCTCATCTCCGGGAGGGTCTGCTCCACGAGCTACTGGTCGATACTCCAATTATCACAAAGTCCCACGAATAAGTATCTCAAATGACCACCTCGTCATAGGGGTATCAACGCAACAGACGGCGCGTCTATCAGACACCCGGTCTGTGAGTTATTAGTCTTTTCGTCCTAGGGGCCCGATTGGTTTCGTGTGCGAACCAACCCAGCCGTATCTCAAATATACTCCTAACTCTCATAGGGTATAATCATAGGGACTGTTTCTCAACGATATCACCAATGCCGCTGACGGTTCGTCAAACGGACGTCCGGTTTGAAAGTTATCAGCTTTTCCGTTCCAGGGACCCGGTTGGATTACGGGTTCAATCCAACCCGGCCACTATCCAACTGCGTCCAAAACTCAGGAGAAGTATTCCAAAGTTTCTTCTCATCAATAGGAATCCAAAAAAGTCAACGGCACGTCAATCAGACATCCAGAGCTCAAGTTATAAGCGTTACCGCTCCGAGGGCCCGGTTGGTTTCGGTTTCGAACCAACCCGGTCATACAAAAAGTTCTCCTAAACCATGAGTTTAATATACCAAAATGACCTTCTCGATCCAATGATCTCTATGCAACTGACGGTGCATCGATCGGAGGTCCGTAGCCCAATTTATGGGCAAACGACCGAAAGAGGTCCGAAAATGGGGGTTTTGGGCCCGGACCGACCCGGCCTGAGACCCCCTAAGTCGGCCCGAACCGGGTCCACCCAAACCGGGTCTGGGTCCGGCCCTCTTGGGAGCGGCCCGGCCCAACTGGCGCGGTCCGGCCCAGTGCACAGGCACGGTCCGCCGGCCATCTCGGTGTGACCGAGCTGGGCGGACAAGGGGGGGGCTGCTGCCCCCCTGTTTAATTAAACGCGGCCCCCACGTGGGGGGGGGTGCTCCTCCCTTCCAGCCGGGGGTTACAAACCCCCGGTTTCTCCCCTGACCGGCCAGCCCGCTCCGGTTGGCCGGCTGCTACCGGCACGGTCTCGTCCTCCTTCTCTGACGCCGGCGGCCGGAAGCCGGCTGCGGCCTTGGTCCGACCGGCGCGGCGCGACGGCGCCGCCACCTTGTTCGACTTCAACGGCGCGGCGCGACTGCGCCGCGCATCCTTGCCGCATGATCCTGTGTGGTGTGACGGCACCGCGCCATCTCTGTTCCAAACCACAACAAGGTCAACAACAGAATTAAGGGAGGAGGGTCGGCCGTGTTTGTGCGGTCCGGCCCCCTCCCGTTAATCGATAGCAAGCGGCTAAGATTACAAAGAATGCTCGAATATTCACGAAAAAATATTCAAACCCCTACCTTGCAAAGACGTCACGCGTCGTCGAGCCGTGGAATGAGGCAAGCGTCGTGATGATCGAACGTCGCCGAAGATCGGTGTCGATTCCGTTGACGTCAGAGGGTGAGTCGTTGTCAATGGAGACGTTCCCCGCAGTGGTGTCTCCTCCCTTGATGTGAAGGAAGAAGAGGAGAAGGCACGTCGTCAGTGTTCACCCGATGAAGAATGTGATGTCTCTCTTCCTTCGACGTGAAGAGAAGATGCAAGATGAGATGGCGTTCTTCGTCAAAGCTTCGGTGTTCTTCATGTTCTTCAACAAAGGAGATGAAGCGTTCTTCTACAGAGGAATAAGTTCTTCAAAACTCAAGAGCTCTCTTCCCTTTCTCTTAACACAAAAATTCCAACCAAAATAAAATAAGACTCCACCTTATTTTATTTACCCATGCCATGCATTCAAATTTACAAAATTCAAATCCAATTCACTTAATTAATTAAACCATGAGTTGTTTAATTAATTAAGAGGTAGGTTGGCAAATTAAAAAGGAAGTGGAAGAGTTACTTAATAAAAGAGAGTTAACAAGTTTAAAGGGGGAGTTTAAAGGGGAAGAGTTATGGGGGGTTAGATAATTTGAAGGGGTGGAGTTAGTGTGGGCCCCACCACCCTCTTAACCTCTCATGGGTAGTTCCCCAACTTCCACTCAAATGATATAACCACTTAAAAAGAAATAAAATTGTAGCTCAATTTTATTTTTACTTTCCACAATTTTTAACATCTCCTCCCAAGAAAACGCAACCCCAGAAAAGGTGTTTTTAAGCAATTACCGGCACTTCGGTTTCATCGGTGAACTCAGATTTCAATTCTGAGCACCGGTTCAAAAGATAGAAAAACACACTCGTTCGTTCACTGAACGTACCTGATCTAAACTTCAGAAATTGATTCCGGGCACATCGGACCTCGAAATCAGGCGCCGTCAGAAACTGCGTTCTTATAAAATCCCAAAGAAATTAAGAAAAAAAATCCTTGAAATTTTTGGGTCTTTACATTCCATCCCTTGTGTGGCTTCCTCATCTTTCATGGATAGAGACAAGTAGAGTGGGGTTGGATCTTCTACATCATAAGGAATGGGGAGATCATGTTTTACCACATACTCGTTCCAGAAATTATCTAGATCTTGTTGATCTCCCACATGTTTTTCAGTAGCAAAATCATCCTTATCATGATTCCAATATATCTATTATGTTCCTCTTGGATTTTACTTCTCAAATGTTTGGGTGACTGATATTACTTGAGTTTGTCCTCAATTTACTAGATATCTTCAGTAAAATTGGGTAGCTCCAGTTTCAATTCCTCTATGGTATTCAGTATTTGATAATAAACCATGAATTCATCAATCATATACTCTAGATCTTGAAATAAAAGTATGATTTCATGACCATTCATGATAATCTTGGCTAGGTTAATGAGTTCATCTAGTCTTTGTAGGAGATCCTTCTCAATATTGCGTAGAAATTTCTTTTGATCCTGCACCCCTGAGTAACTGTTCCACATATTGAAAAAATGATCATTTGAAAACATCATTGAAAAATATTTTTTATGGTTTTTATTTGTTTTTTTTAAGAAATTAAAACTATATAAAATGTGAAAATATAAAAGGTAAATAAAATACTAATTAGATCCGTGGAAGAATTGATGGTTTTGATATAAGACCTATAATGGGGTGTGGAAAAATAAAATTTCTAAGCCTTCATAGTGTAGCACAGTGGCTGACCAAGGTTGTCTCACTTGATGAGCTTCACAGTTGTTTGCCTACTTAGTCTAATTCACTTAAACTTCTTATTTTTTTTGATTTCATTATTTTATAAAAATAATGAGGTTTTGGGTTTTGATTAATGGAACACATAAATGAAGTGTAGAATAAAAAATTATAACAATATGAAATGAAAATTTAATGAAGAAAGAAATTGGACTTTTGGGCTTTGGATTTGGGTTCCTTACATTATTCTTGTTGGTTGATTAAATTTAGTCTGATAATTCAATTGTGAAATCTCACTCTTTAATTACTATTCATTTATTAAGCAATTGTGAAACCTTGAATATCTAATAAATCTATATCTTACCTCCTTATATAATCAAGGTTGATAGAACACCCCAATTTAGAGTATAACACCTTCCGGGACCTAACTCCATTGTATACTGCTTCATCCCTTGAACATCTCAACTCTGTCATGTGAATAGATTGTGTTCAAAGGAAGGAAGTTAAAATATTTAAATAAATTAATAGAAGTGATTTTGAGTTCCTTATCATAGAGGAAAATTACCACACCCATACAATTCACTCTTTCTCCCCAAAAGGTAAATAAAACATTTAAAAAATGAATAATAGAATTTAGGACACCCAAACTTTCCCCGAGGCCAATCCTTAGGTTAGTCACTCAATATAGAGTCCAAGAGGCCATGGTGGGAGAGATGATAAAAATAGAATAATAGAAATAAAGATAATATATTAATAGAATGTAACACTAGAGTAAGTACAAAGTATGGAACACTTTTATTAAAGAAAAATATTGAGTTACATGAATTAAAATATATTAAAAAAGAAAATTAAAAAGTAGGAAAAAAATATAGCATCCAACAAAAATCCACTCTTGATCCTATGATCCCTTTTCTCTAGTGTAAGATACTTGTATTTATAGATGGAGGTATCCTCTTAATATCCCTCATTAGAATCCTTTCAAATATTCTCAAACATTGAATGTATCTTTTCAAATATATTTTTTCGTTGAATCTGTAAATTTTTTGAGTATTTTCTAAATTTTAGTGTTGAGATTTAATTCCTCAATGGAGGTAGCATCATCCACCATTGTACATCCACCATTGTCCCAAGGGTAGATCATGTTCTACCATTATCTCAACAGTAGATCATGTGCTATTGCTAGATCAATAGTGGATCATGTGCTACTGTTGGTGCATTGGTAGCATGTTCTACCATTGGTGCTTGGCCGATGTGATGGAAAGTGGTCTTCCTTCATTCATATGACCTTCCTAATTGTCATAGGGAGCTTTTAATTATGAATGGGCTTTATATTGGTATAATTTGGTAGTGGAAAAGGTGTTGGTAGTAGTGGCCATCCATGAGGGATCTTGGGCAGTGGCGAGGGGCCTCTCTTCCAGTGAGAATGGTGGGCTTCGATAGTGATTAAAATCTGGATCAAAACTTGGTTCTCTAGTGAAATAGTGGTGATCAATGATTAATGGTAAATGGAGGATAGTGGTACATCAAGAATATCCTGGTGGAAGTATTATGGTTTTATAGTGCTAACATTGGTGATTAGCGGTGTCAGGCGGCGTTCTACCACTGGCGCACTGATAGCATGTTCTACTATTGCAACAGTAGTAGCATATTTGCTACCATTATCCCAATGGTGGTATGGGATATAGTTAGCTCAATGGTAGCATGTTCTAACATTGGATCAATGGTGGCATGGACAACAATCGTTAATGGTTCAAGGGAGGATGTGGAAATGGATTGTATGCATGGAAGCCTTTGAGGGTAGTGAGGTAGTGGATAAGGAAGGTAGTAGAATCATCCTACAATCCTCCAGATATCATAGTGGATAGAGGGAACTCTATTAGTAATAATAACATCAGTCATATTCGAAAGGGCTTCATTGTGATCATATGGAGTCCCATAGATGATCCTGGGTAGTGGAAAGCCATCTCAATTACCAATGAGTTCAAGTATGAGCTCTCCCAAGTATAGATATTATGATGTCCCAACTTGGGTTCCACTTAAAGGTTCTCGAACCGGTGGTCCACATGTCATCAAGAGGGAATCCCCATACGCTAGAGGCTACTAACTAGTTGTGAGGGCCTATGGTGTGTCCATGAGAAGACTATTACCTCTGGTAAGAGTAAAATAGTGGTGTGATCAATAGTTAAATATCATAACTATAGCAGTTATGGAAAATATAGTAGAATCATGTATAAACATCCAAGAACTAAATAATAATCAAAATCAGTAAACTAAAATATATACAAAAGACAATGATGCCATGTCTCTACAAAATAGGGGAAACATGTATACATGGTTGTAGGCATTCAATATAGTACATGATATACAAAAGTAATAAAAGGAAAAAATCAATCCAAGAATCTCGATATCTATCCCAATAATATACTATTAAGATCCCATCCTAAGTCATGTAAGAAGTTATTCATCCATACGTAGATGATTCACCTTATCTACACCTGCAATCATATAGTCTTCCCTAGTACCATCAGCGGCCCGAATAGGGTGTGACATAAACTTAGTAGGACACCACCAATGGTGTCTATAAATATCCAGTTAGTGTATATAATATGTAAGTGTGAAGATATAATAAAGGAGATAAGTAAATAAATTGTAAAGGGTCGGTCTTGGTTCCATAAGGACACCAGGATGACTCTACCTTATTTGGTCTCAGCCAGATGGTCTCTGAACAAGTAACATGATGTATACACATATATGGACTATATACATAGTGACTTATATAACCATATATGTGGTCACTACTACTATCTTGGAACTGAGGTGTAACTTATACATTTATAATTTGTAGCATGAGTCTCACAAGTATCAAGGGAAAACAATCCCAGTATCACAGGAATAGGGGATTCCATTCCCAGTATCACAATAGTGGGGGTGCCATGCCTAGTATCGTAGTAGTAAGGGATTTAATGCCTAGTATCATAATCATAGGGATAATATTACCATACCACAAGAATAGGGTACGCCATTCCCAATATCACAGTAATAAAGGTCTCAATGTTCATTCATCACATTAGCTGAAGGGTCTCCATACCCGATTATGTCAATTATTAATAGTCAAAGTCTTTAATCAGATCCAAAATTTAAGTCATAACTCATTAACTTTCAATAATTAAAAGATCTGGACCATTATTTCATTTAATTCAATGATGTGACCGTACCACTCACCTTCATTCAATTCATCTTAAATTGGTAAGTGTGTTAGCTATGCTACACTATAACAATTACCCATTTCACTTACAATATCATAATTTAGAAGTCATGAAAACCCCATTTATATGATGGTTTGTATATTTATATAATCATAGACACATTGGAAAACTGTTTGGAACACCTAAAGGGGTTTCAATAATTGGAGGGGACCTAAGAAGATTATAATTTTCTCAATTAAGGGAACCAATTTACATCAGATTCATTTTAGGGGAAATTCATGGTGAAACCGGCATGTAGAACAATGAAACATATTGTAAAACATGTCATATTTTATGGATAATAACTTGAAAACCTACCATATTACTACATAGGAAAACCTATCCTGTATCATCCTTTGTTTTGGTCTAGATTGGGACAAAATGGAAGAGCGGATGAATGACTTGAAAATAGGGCATAATATCCTACACCTAAATAAATTTTTTGATAGAAATAAAATGAATAAATTTTTAAGATGAATAGAGTACTCAT
Source organism: Viscum album (assembly GCA_963277665.1). NCBI lineage: Eukaryota > Viridiplantae > Streptophyta > Magnoliopsida > Santalales > Viscaceae > Viscum > Viscum album. The sequence continues at coordinate 157,655,252 of OY728125.1, forward strand.
TGATGGATATCCCAAGATACAAATGGGGATCATATTGAAGTTTGGATAGATAAATGGAACCAAATCCAAGTTTGAGGCACTTGAGAGCTTCCAGCATGAGAAAAAGAGACCTTCCAGTGGAAATGAGAAATATAGGGTGGGGTTAAAATTATAATTATTTAATGTAAATTTGGTAAAGTCACTCAAAAAATAGGGGGTCACATGGTTTTTCTACACAGTTGGACAAACTGTGCACTAAGCATGCAAAGGACACTTCCTTAAGAGGAGTTATGCACGGTTCATGCACACAGTTTTCCAAAATATGTGAAAACCATGCTATAAGGATCCATTAAAAACTATAGATGATATGAAAATGTGTTTATACATGGTTTAATGGTTCCCTCAAACCATACAGCCTCCTTCATCCCTCTGTCCATCCCCACATGTTTTCTCTTAATCATGCAGCCTAGTTGTCTTTCTCCAAAATTCAGGCTCTGAAGAAGCCTTGGATAACCTCTGAAACTCCCATGATCACATTAAACACTTGAATTAGGACAAAAACAAGGATTTAAACTATAAATTAAAGGATACTTACCCTTTATGATAACGGGGTTCTTAGAGTCTTCCCCCCTTAAAGGAAATCATCCCCAAGTTCACCTTCCAAGGGTGGTGAAACACTATCTAAGAATAACTCCATCCACTAAGCATGTATGTCAACCTAATACTCCCAAGTCTCATCCTGTATATAGACATGATTCCATAGAACTTTTACTAAATGGATAGATTGGCCTCAGAAATTCTGTGTGCTCTGATCAACAATGCATATAGGATACTCCTCAAAATAATCATTTGCATCTAGCTCTACATCCTTAGGATAAAAATTATGATACAGGTCAGAATGATAATGACGAAGTAGTGAAATGTGGAAGACATAGTGCATGGAACGGTACCTATGAGGTAATATAAATTGATAGGTTATCATCTTGACTCTCTCTAAGATATCAACTGGTCATAAATAACAAGTTGATAGCCTCTCTTTCCTTTAGATCCATCTATACCCAAGTCTGGGTAATACCAGTAAGAAAACATTATCCCCGACCTTGAACTCCGGAGGACATTGATGGAAATAGATATAATATTTTTTTCTAGAAAGGGAGGTAGAAATACTCATTATGATAAGATGAACATGCTCTGAAGTCTCCAAAATGAGATAAGGACCCGTTAGTACTACCTCTTCTTCCTCTAAACAACACAGGGGTGAATAGCATGGACTACCATATAGGGCCTCACAAGGAGTCACCTAAATCATCACCTAAATTTTTTTATTATAGGTGAAATAAATAAGAGGAATATAATACTACCAATAACCATTGAAATCAAGGATACATGCTCAAATCATTTCCTCTAACACTTGTATATTCGGTTTTGACTAGTCATTAGTCTAAGGGTGAAAAGATATGCTCAGAAGCACCTTTTTACCCATATATCTTGGTAATCCATGTCAGAACCTCAATATAAAATGAACATACCTATTTGAAATGATAGTACGAGGGGCCCTCTGTATCTATATAATCTCAAAGACATACAATCTTCCCAAATCATCAACTGAGAATGTCTCTTTGATAGTAAGTAAGTGGCCTGCTTTCATCAGTCGATCCACAACTACCCAATCCAGATTGCTACCTCATGGAGATCTTAGTAAGTCAATGAAAAAAATCCATCAAAACATCCTCCCATTTCTATTCTAGGATCTATTAAAGTTGTAACAAGGTAACAGGTCACTGGTTCCTAGCCTTCACCTGCTGACAAGTGGAACACCTAGTGATAAAACCTTCTATTTGATGCTTCATTTCTAGCCACCAATACAGTCAACGCATATCATGATACATCTTGGAGATACCTGGGTGCACTTCCCACTGAGAAGAAAGTTACTCTCACATAAGCTCCTATATCATATATGTGGGACCCAAATATACCCATGTATACATTGGATTTCATCATCATCGATAGACCAATCTAAAGTTGGTTCCTCACCTAAAATACTCTCTCATAGGACCAAGCCTTCAGGATCCAAAAAATGCCTCATATTCACTCTATCCATAAGTGATGAGGTCACTGATAACAATTCAATTGTAGACTATCCATGATGGTCTTTCACCTCTATGTTCATCTCATAAAATAAATCCATAAGCTACCACTTGCTACAGGCCTCCTGACCTACCAATTTCTAAGTTCTCCAGCACAGAGCATCGACAACAACATTAACTTTTCTAGGAATATATGGTAGCTCTAAGTCAAATAACTATAGATATTCAACCCATATTCACTACCTAAGATTCGAGTCATGTTGTTTGAAAATATACCTAAGGCATTTTTTGTTTGTAAACACCAAAAAATGCTCTCATAGTAGGTAATTCCCCCAATAACACAAGTTATGAACAAAATTTTCCAACTCGATATTGTGCGTTGGGTAATTTTTCTCATGAGGCTTATCATCACCCGTACACAATGACTCAATATTCTTACATAAAAAACGCTCCAAGATTGATACCTGATGCATCACAATATAATTTATAGCTTCTTCCCAACTCTAGAAGAATTATGACTAGAACTAAAGTCAATATCCCTTTTAGCTTTGGAAAGTATGTCTCACAAGTTACAGACCATATAAACTTTACACCCTTCTTAGTCAATCATGTAATAGGTGGTTCTAAGAATTATAATTCTTGTATAAAATTCTTGTAAGATCCAGCTATCCCTAAGAAGATCTGTATATCAAACATGTTCTTGGGATACTCCCATGTGACTATGTCACTCACCTTCTATAGGTCAACTGAAACTTCTACCTATGAGATGATATGAACCAAGAAGTGAACCTTTTAAATCTAGAAGTGACATTTAATAAGATTAGCATATAACTGGTGATATCTCTGGGTATGCAAAATGATCACAAGATGGATGGAAGTGTTGATTCAAGTATGAGAATACACCAAGATGTCACCTATGAATACCACCAAAAAGGAATAAAGATAGGGATATAAAACACTATTCATCAAATCTATAAATAAGATAGGCACATTCCCAAGACCTAATGACATAACAAGATACTCATATAAATTGTACTGGCTTCAAAAATACATACGTGTAATATTTGAAGGAAGGAATCAAACTAGATGATAACTCGATCTCGAGTCAATCTTCAAGAACACCCTTCCTTCTCTTAGCTAGTCAAAAATATAATCTACACGAGGTAAGGGATTCCAATTTTTCATAGTGAGATAATTAAATTCCTGGTAATATACATAAATACTAAGGGTTTCATCTGTATTCTTGGAAAAAATGACCAATGAACCCCAGGTAGAAGCATTAGGTTGTATAAAACCCTTGGCCTAAAAATACTCCAGTTGCCTCTTGAACTCTAGAAACTAATAGTAGTTATCCTATAAAGAGGAATGGATATTGGTGTATCTAGAGGAAATAGATCGATAGTAAACTCTACCTCTCTCTTAGGAGGTAGTCCATAAAAGTTATCAGGAAAAAAATCCCTAAATTGATTGACTATAGGAGGGAATTCAATCTAGTGTAATCCCTGATCATTCATAAAAAGGCTGGAAATCGGGGCGGTCGCTCCACCTATCCCAAGATGCTCTATTCCATCTCTACCTACCTGTATATCACACTCACCCTTGTGAATAGAATTAAAATGCTATAGTGATGTAAAAGATAGCCTATGGTAACACAGATCCACATAGTCATGATAGGGAACCAACCATTCCATCTCAAGTATGAAATAAAAGCCTGTAATCTTGATGTTGAAGATTTATCATAAGAAACAATGGATTCCTACCTCAAGAGGATAGTCCCTATATTGGATTACACTTTCTTATCATAAACCCAAAGGTGTATAAAGTTTCATGACACCATAGGAGTACTCAACATGAAATATAAGGCTCTCCACAATATCCACAAAGATGAAAGAGTGTGATCCACCTATATCAAATAAGGAAAATACTATAGTAGAGACAACTAGAATAGAACCTCAAATAGTAGATGGAATGGAACCCTACCCCTCTGGTATAGGATACACTAAATAAATATGGCTAGATCCCCAAATCTATACAGCACCCTGACTACTTGGAGCGGGTCCTTTCTTCTATCAATGCATATCAAAATCCTGGATACCATGTCCATGACCTCCTCCTCTACTTGTACAATCGATAGTACTCCATATACCTACCTAGAAATATATTATTGATCATGCTCCTAAAGGTGGAGCTAGCATGGATTATCTCCTACTCAGAAAAGATGGGAAGGTCATAGATAATCTTTATATATGCCCCAATCTACCACATCTTCAGCAATCGATGGGGTATCAGGGAATCTAGGGATTCTTATGCCCAGGATTCATGCATTGGTGACATACCACATAACTATCAAAGGTTGTAACTTGGATATCATTTCTCACGTACACAGTATCAAAGCGTCACTTCTGACTTCTAGTAGAACCAGTAACCTTCCTCTATTATGAACCACCCTAGCTCACACTAATATAATCTCTCAGGTTTTTCTTGGTGATGATGGTCTGGTTCACTATATCATACCTAGTAGTAAACTAGAATAAATTCACCTAATAACATATAGGATGCCTAATCTCATCCTCAAACTATCTCTCTTTCACTGGATCATCAGTCGTATAGATAGTCACTGAGCGATGAATCTCTATAAAATGATCTAAATAGTCCATAACTATCATAGAAACCTATTGCAGGTTCATGAAATCCCTAGCATGATCGGCCCTCAGGGTCTTAGGAAAGAAATAGTCATAGAATCTCGAATGGAAATACCTTTAATTCACTTCCCTATAATGACCTACCTAGGTAAGAATATCCCACCAACATTTGAAAAATCCTAGAATAATGTAAGTATTTAGCTTTAATATCCACTTAGGAGGTGACTCTAGATGCTCAAAAATAGATAAGAATATCTCCAACCATAACTCTACATACTTTGGTCTGTCATCCCCTGAGAACATGGGCAGATTTTGCGACTAGAACTCCCAAGTCTACTTTCCCATATAAGGGGAAGAGTATAAAGCTCTATGTATTGTATGTATAAGTTATAGAAAATATCCTTAGAACTAGGCATCATCACCCGAATTAGGAATAGGAGTAGGTTTCACAGGTGGCACTAAAATATGTATCATTGGAATCTTAGGGCTCACTACCTCTAGAGAATGGTCATCACCACCCTCCTGGAATATGACCATATGAAATTATAGCCAAATAGATCTAAAAATTAAAAATGCATGCCTCAGGTAAGAGTTAGCAGTGATAACATCATAGATAAATGAATAGGATTGGTACCAGACTTCTTATGTAATAGTATCACCCATCTTCCTACTCAAAGATCTAGGTTTGGGTGACATAAACATTTATATAAAACATAAGAGACACTACATACTTCCTGCTACTAAGGTCAGGTCTAGGTCAAGCTTTTTGTTTTGCTGTATTCGAATTTTTTTAAATTCATATTTTTATTTCATTTAACTATGAATGGTTAAGCCAAATGGGTCACCACTTCTCATCCACAAGGGGCCACACTCCTCATGAACTAAAGTGTGGAATCTACTTAATCCATACCATAACATGTTCCGGTCCATGTGACCAATAGTTCAGAAATCAATATACCATAATTGACTATTTAGGGTGTCTACTATATCATAAGTAGGAAGACATTGTTTAGGTTATGAAAGGCACTCTAATTACCAATTATGTTTATCAATTACCTATATAATTTTTTTTCAATTCTATTTATAGCATTCAAAGAACTCATAGCAATCACAGACAATGAAAACAATATAATGCTCCTATATGGCATGGAATATGCATGGAATGTGAATTTCCTACAAGGTGCCTAAAATGATGCATGATCAATGATTATTTTCCCTCATCTCATCAGGCCAACAATGGAAAGTAAACCTTGATGATAATAACAATAACCATCACATATCATGTACATCACCAAATGGTGGAATCAAATAAACTATAATAAGAATAATCTAGAAATAACATGTTTTGTTTCAAGAAATTTGGATTTTCATGTGCATGGGTTAGCTACTCCCAGTCACGAATCATTACCAAATTACAATACCTTCCTGATCCATATCTATTTCCCCAAAATAGTAAGGTAAGAATAGAAATCTTTAATACCACTTTGTGACATCTCATCTCAGGTTCCACTTATAGGTGCTCTGAACAGGTGGTCCACATGGCCTTAAGCGTGCCTCCCCATACACCAGAGGTTTCCGACTAGCAATGAGGACCTAGGGTGTGTCCATGGGGAGACTATTCCCTCTGGTCATATTAGTGCTATAATGTGATCAATAGATAAATAGATAAAGCATATTAGTAATGTAAAATATAATAGAATAACATATAAACAACCTTTAAAATAATCAAAATCAATAAATTGAATCATATACAAAATATTATGATGACATGACTCTATAAAATAGGGAAACCATGTATACATGGTCATAGTAATTCAATAAAATAAATGATATACAAAAGTAAAAAAAGTATAAATCTATAAAATAATTTTAAGATCTATCTTGATCATCTCACACCAAGATCCCATCCTAAGTCATGAAAGAATTAATGCATCCATAATTAGATTCTTCCCCTTATCAACTCCTTTAAGCATATATTTGGCCACCACAAATGGAATAGTGTGTGAGATTAAATTAGTAGGCCACCACAAATGGAATCAATAAATATCCAGTCAGTGCATATAATATGTCAATGTGAATATATAATAAATTATAGTAGTAAATAAACTATAAAGGGTTGGTCTGTATAGCATCCCTCCTTTTTATAACATAACTTTCATTACATTATACAAAACCGAGGATCTTTAGGGGTTAGTGTCTTGGAAACTAGGAACTTCATACATGAAAACATAAAACATTATTCTTAAACACTTGAAAGGATTCTCCTTATGTTCATCCTAGGTTCATTACTGCATCTCATAACTTGGGGACATAAATCAAAGGAAAGGGTGAGAAGAAGGCCCAGTAAGGGAAACAAGGGGAAACATTTACCATGTGAACTTGAGATACATCAATAAAGTCATGAAAAAGAACTTTAAGGCACGAGAAATAAATCATGAGGCATATAATAATAGAAATAACATATTTCATAACTTGAAGATGTGGCTACAACATTTAACTTATACAATCATTTCTGTTTCACCAAGGTCTATCCCTAAGGTGTCATTAAAAAATTACCAAGGTTATTCACCAAGGTATCGTTAAAATTGTAATCCCTAGAGATTACATCATTACCCAATGCATTAGAGCACTATCAGGGCGCAACCTTAAATTTTTCTTTATTATCATGTGAGCCACATATATCATCATAAAACATTTCATAAATAACCCATATAGCATAAAAGAAATGGGTTTCATTTCATAATCATAACATTTTAAAAACTGCTTTAAAGACGTGATCTTTATGTCACTTTAAACCCACAGAAAAGGAAAGAGGGTCTCATGTATGTAAATACCAGAATTTAAAATAGAAAATTTTGATATATATGTGAATAACAATTTAGAATAAATAGTTTTGAGTATTCACTTAATAAAATAAAATAATTTGAGAAAAAGAGAGAGACATTTTGAGACGAAAAATCAGCAGTATAACGGCTATGTTGCAGGGTTTTAGAAAACATTGAAAAGAGAGGGGAAATGGGTCACCCTCTCATAAATGATCCATAAAATAGTATAGGTATAGAAAATAAAGGATATAAGAACATAGTAATGAAATTTTAAGGACATACCATATGAAATGAAAAACTTTAAAGGAAGACAAAAATAAGATTTTTCTTATGAAGAATTCAGCAGCCTAATGGCATCACTTAAAACTTCAAAAAATGAATTTATGAGATTAAATAGGGTCTCTCAACATGTGAACATAAAAGGATAGTATTATGAATATAGAGATAATAACCCAAAATGGAAAAAAGGAACTTGAAAGACTTGACATGAAAGTAGAACTTTGAAAATGGGAAGAGTGAAAGAATCCCTTACAAAAATTTGGCAGCCTAACGGCGCCACTTAAACATTCTTAAAATGAATTGATGAGAGAAAGAGAGGGTCTCTAATCATATGAACATGAAAAGGATAGTAGTATGAATATAAAATAACATCCCCAACATAAGAACATGTAGCTTAAAAAATGACATAAATGAGAATACATGAAAAGAAAGAGAGAGGTAGGATCCCTTACAAAAATTCGGCAGCCTAACGGTGCCACTTAAACATTCTTAAAATGAATTGATGAGAGAAAGAGGGGGTATCTAATCTTATGAACATGAAAAGTAAAGTAGGATGAATATAAAAGAACATCCCCAAAATAAGAACATGGAGCTTAAAATAAATTATATAAATGAGAATACATGAAAAGAAAGAGAGAGGTAGGATCCCTTACCTTGAAGAGTAACTTCAAAATATTGAATTTTGGGACCTTGGGAGGACTTATTGGGAGTTAATGAGACCATAAATTCATTGATGAGGATTTTGGAATCAAAAGGATGAGATAATGGCTAGGTATTTATAGGGGAAGTGAGGGGACAAGGCATTAATGGCCAAGGGACACCTCATTGGTGGTATTGGCAAAACCATGGTCTTGACCATAGTATTTGCCCATGGTATTGGCCACTTGGGACACCTCATACCTTATATTACTATTCATAAGTAGACCATAATTATTACATAATTATTACATCCTTATTGATGTCATTAAACACCCAAAACTCTAAACTGAAAATTCATTATTCACCTAAAATTCATATTTTTCAGAAAAATCCCCGAAAATTACCTTTACATAATATCGATGCTCTAAATTTAAAAATGAACTCCATTTTATAAAAATAATTTTCTAAAAAAAATTTAATTTAATTTTTAATTTAAAAAACCCTATTCACTTAAAAAAACTAATACTTGACTAAAAATTTCTGAAACAGTTATTTACCTATTTTATTGAATCACATTACTTAATCAAGGTACCTAAATTATATAAATACTTTATTTAAGTAAGATTACTAATCAATTTGGTCACATTACTAATCCTAAGCGTAAAATCACTATTCATAATTTACTATTCACCAAAAATTAAGTTGATCTTATTAGACTCTAAATTTCTTACTGAACACATTTGTAGAAGACCATTTTTGGAAAATCATTACACATCATTAATTATTTAAGGTTTACATAAATATTTTAAAATATCCTTTTTCCAAAATTCATCAATAATATGCATACTATATTTATCCGGACATTTGAAAATTCTCAAACTTCGCCATAAGAAGAAGTCAAATTTTTTTATTTAAATCAAGGGATTACACAAGGTAGTTAAGATCTCGTTACATATCCCCTTATAACACCAGCATAGGATCTAAGTGTAAGGTGTGCTAAGGTGAGAGAATCTTGGGGCGGCTTGGCCAATATTTCCCGAGTGGTGATTTCTATCAGCTTGAACTTCTCACGAAGGCGATTTCGTTCCAGTTTCACATGATGAAGTTCAACTTGGGTTTGGTCTAGAGCAAAGCCCAGTGGTGCTACCTCCTTTCCAAGTTCTCTAATATGGGCCTCGATCGGCCCGAGACTACTCGATGAGGCCATCGAATCTTCTTTCTATATTGATTAACCAATATCACTTGTATTTATAGACAATAATCGCAAAATTTAGTTTCCAACAGTCATACTGACCAACGGTCATATAATAGTCGAAACCTAATGGTCTCATTTTAATTATACTCATTTTATTAAATGAAAAAGTTTTGTTGAGTATAAAATAAAATAACACACAAAATTAGGAAACAAAATTTATTCAAAATTTCAGGTCATTACAGTCTTCCCACCTTAAGAAATTGTGTCCTCGCAATTTTTAAAATTGGGCTTGAAAATTTCATTGAATGTCCCACATCGGAAAAAGAGTCAGTAAAACTATTACTTTAAAAGAAATAAAGGGAAGTAAAATGGTCACCCAATTAAACATATACTAGGATTCCATGTAGGGAAACATGGATATGGAAGAGAAAAAAAGGGTCATGTTCTGATAGAGAGTGATAGAAAACATGATTAGGAGAAAGTTAACCATAATAAAATCACAAACTTATGATGTGTGTAAACAGTCTTTGATTAGTCAGTAGGAAACTTCAACCAACAACATTTTTGTTTTACATTCCTTTTCATAATTTTGAGGAATTCATTTACTACATAGAATAAAAACATAAGGAAATATACTTACCTTAAAGTATAGTTTCATCCTTTAATAAGTTTCTACCAAAACTAATCTTTTCTCCAAATGATGAGCATTCAAAACTACTTGGTCACATCAAAAGCACAAGAATCATCTTCTAGAGAATCACATAATCCACAAAAGGAGAACTATATATTTCCCTTGTATTTAGACATCAACTAAAACCAAAATGGTTAGTAAGAGATCATATAATCTCCAAAAAGGATAATCCTTTAAAAAACTACTATTAATCTCCAAAATTCAACAAATAGTACCCAAAGTTCAAGAAATACCATTCAATACACAATCATCCTTATAATTCATCAAAATAATCCAAACTAAGATTGAAACCCAAAACTCATAAGGATTTAATCACATAGTCTTCCACAATAAATCTTAACATTTATCTCCAAATAAAATCGACTACTCTTAAAGTCTCATACTAAAGTGTAATTAACCTAATCACATATTCTCTATTCTAGGTTAATCATTTTCCAGAAATAACCCAAATCACTATATGTACACAATAAATACATAGATTCTTTCAAAATAAAAATTTCAACCATTCCTCCACAAATAAAATCCTGTAGTATTTTATTTTACTTATTCATATAGTACCAAAAAAGAGAAAATATCGTTCAAAATAACCTTTATCATTTAATCACCAAATAATTTTCCTATACAAATGATATCCATTTGATAAAACATAAGTTTCCAAAATCAACTTATTCTTGATCCATAAAAATAGCAGGTGCATTAGTCAGTCCGAAGGGCATAACAACAAACTCATAATTCCCATATCTTGATTGGAAGGTAGTTTTTGGAATATCATCATTCTTCACCCTCAATTGATGATAACCAGAATGAAGATCAATCTTAGAGAATAATTGAGTCCCACAAAGTTGGTCAAATAAGTCATCAATTCTTGGAAGAGAGTATTTTTTCTTCATTGTGATCCCATTCAGTTCTCTATAATCAATACATAGCTGTATCGATCCATCCTTCTTCTTCACAAATAGAACTAGTGCTCCCCAAGGAGACACACTTGATTGGATAAACCCATTCTCCAAAAGATCTTGGAGTTGTTTCTTTAATTACTCTAGCTCCACATTTTCCATCCTATATGGGGTATTTAACATCAGATGAGATCTAGGTATGAGTTCAATGGAGAACTCTACCTATCTTTCTGGGGGAGGTCCGGATAACTCCTCAGGAAATACGCCAACGTATTCTTAGATGATGGGGGAATTTTCTAAAAGAATAAATCCTTCGTGAGAAACTTATTTCATTTAAGAATCTTTTAACTAAAAGGATTTTATGTCTTAAAACTTCATGCTTAGACAATTACATTTTTCTATAATTCCTTCATAATGATTCATAAAAAGCTTGCGATTAACCAAACATATCCCCCAGGAGTGTCATAACAAAGAGTGTAGCAAGGCCCGTTGTCGTGTACCAATTCCCATTTGAGTCTATCTCAAAGCAGTGTTTTCGAGTTTTACCCCTATGTACATATGTGCCAGAGCCACCTCTACCTACTCGTATCCAAACAGGGATGTATTTGCTTGATAAACCACTTACTCAACACTCACCAAAATACCAGGAAGATTTCCTATATTTAAACTTTTATATAGGTTTCTTCCTAAATTTTTCATATCCTAATTTCCATAAATAACTAAATCATCCTTTAATACCAACTATATCATCCCACCTTTTTATAACATAACTTTCATTGCATTATACAAAACCAAGGATCTTTAGGGTTTAGTGTCTTGGAAACCAGGAACTTAATACATGAAAACATAAAACATTATTCTTAAACACTTGAAAGGCTTCTCCTTATGTTCATCCAATGTTCATTACTGCATATCATAACCTGGGGACATACATCAAAGGAAATAGTGAGCAGAAGGCCCACTAAGGGAAACAAGGGAAACATTTAACATGTGAACTTGAGATACATCAATAAAGTCATGAAAAAGAACTTTAAGGAATGAGAAAGAAATCATAAGACATATCATAATAGAAATAACATATTTTATAACTTGAAGATGTGGCTACAACATTTAAATTAGAAAATAATTTCTGTTTCACCAAGGTCCATCCCCAAGGTGTCATTAAAAAAATTGCCAAGGTTATTCACCAAGGTATCGTTAAAATTGTAATCCCTAGAGATTACATCATTACCCAATGCATTGGAGCTCTATCAGGGCGCACCCTTAAATTTTTATTTATTATCATGTGACCCACATATATCATCATCAAATATTTCATAAATAACCCATATATCATAAAATAAATGGGTTTCATTTCTTAATCATAACATTTTAAAAACTGCTTTAAAGACGTGATCTTTCTGTCACTTTAAACCCACGAAAAAGGAAAGTGGGTCTCATGTATGTAAATACCAGAATTTAAAATAGAAAATTTTGATATATATGTGAATACCCCAGTATAATAAAGAGTTTTGATTATTCACTTAATAAAATAAAATAATTTGAGAAAAAGAGAAATACATTTTGAGACGAAAATTCGGCAACATAACGGCTATGTTGCAAGGTTTTAGAAAACAATGAAAAGAGAGGGGACATGGGTCACCCACTCATAAATGATCCATAAAATAGTATAGGGACAGAACATAAAGGATATAAGAACATGTTAACTAAATTTTAAGGACATACCATATGAAATGAAAAACTTGAAAGGAAGACAAAAATAATATTTCTCTTATGAAGAATCCGGCAGCCTAACAACGTCACTTAAAACTTCAAAAAATGAATTGATGAGATTAAATAGGGTCGCTCATAATGTGAACATAAAAGGAAAGTATGATGAATATATAGATCATACCCCAAAAAGGAAAAAATAACTTGAAAGACTTGACATGAAAGTAGAAATTTGAAAATGGGAAGAGTGAAAGAATCCCTTACAAAAATTCGGCAGCCTAACGGCGCCACTTAAACATTATTAAAATGAATTGATGAGAGAAATAGGGGATCTCTCATAATATGAACATGAAAATGACAGTAGTATGAATATAAAATAACATCCCCAATATAAGAACATGGAGATTAAAATAAATGACATAAAGGAGAATACATGAAAAGAAAGAGAGAGGTAGGATTCCATACAAAAATTCGGCAGCCTAACGGCGTCACTTAAACATTCTTAAAATGATTTGATAAGATCAAGAGGGGGTCTCTCATCATATGAAAATGAAATTAAAACTATGATTAATATAAAATAACATCCCCAACATAAGAACATGGAGCTTAAAATAAATTACATAAAGGAGAATACATGAAAAGAAAGAGAGATGTAGGATCCCTTACCTTGAAGAGTAACTTCGAAATATTGAAGTTTGGGACCTTGGGAGGCTTTAGGGCACCTTGGGAGGACTCCTTGGGAGTTAAGGAGACCAGAACTTCGTTGAGGAGGATTTTTTAATCGAAAGGATGAGATAATGGCTTGGTATTTATAGGGGAAGTGAGGGGACAAGGCATTAATGGCCAAGGGACACCTCATTGGTGGTATTGGAAACACCATGGGCTTATCCATGGTATTTTCCCATGGTATTGGACACTTGGGACACCTAATACCTTATATTACTATTCATAAGTCGACCATAATTATTACATAATTATTACATCCTTAATGATGTCATTAAACACCCAAAACTCTAAACTGAATATTCACTATTCACAGAAAATTCATTTTTTTCAGAAAAATCCCCGAAAATTACCTTAACATAATATCGATGATCTGAATTCAAAAATAAACTCCATTTTATAAAAATAATTTTCTAAATATTTTTAATTTAATTTTTAATTAAAAAAATATTATTCACCCAAAAAAACTAATACTTGACTAAAAATTTCTGAAACAGTTATTTACCTATTTTATTGAATCACATTACTTAATCAAGGTGCCTAAATTATATTAATACTTTATTTAAGTGAGATTACTAATCCATTTGTTCACATTACTAATCCTAAGTATAAAATCACTATTCATAATTTACTATTCACCAAAAATTAAGTTGATCTTATTAGACTCTAAATTTCTTACTGAACACATTTGTAGAAGACCATTTTTTGAAAATCGTTACACATCATTAATTATTTAAGGTTTACATAAATATTTTAAAATATCCTTTTTCCAAAATTCATCAATAATATGCAAACTATATTTATCCGGACTTTTGAAAATTCTCAAACTTCACCATAAGAAGAAATCGATTTTTTTTATTTAAATCAAGGGATTACACAAGGTAGATAAGGTCTCGTTACATAGCCCCTTATACAACCAGCATAGGATCTAAGTGTAAGGTGTGCTAAGGTGAGATAATCTTGGGGCGACTCAGCCAAAATTGCCCGAGTGGTGATTTCTATCAGCATGAACTTCTCGCAAAGGCGATTTCGTTCCAGTTTCACACAATGAAGTTCAGCTTGGGTTTGGTCCAGAGCAAAGCCCAGTGGTGCTACCTCCTTTCCAAGTTCTGTTAATGGGACTTGATCGGCCCAAGACTACTGGATGAGGCCATTGAATCTTCTTTCCATATTGATTAACCAATATCACTTGTATTTATAGACAATAATCGCAACATTTAGTTTCCAATGGTCATACTGACCAACGGTCATACTGACCAACGGTCATATAACAGTCGAAACCTAACGGTCTAATTTTAATTATTCTCATTTTACTAAATGAAAAAGTTTTGTTGAGTATAAAATAAAATAACACACAAAATTAGGAAACAAAAGTTATTCAAAATTTCAGGTCGTTACAGTCTGGGTTTCATAAGAACACTAGGATAACTCTACCTACTTCATCCCATGCCAGATGGTCTCTGAACAAGTAACTAGATGTATAAACATATATGGGATGTATTCATAGTGATGTATACAACCATATATGTGTCTATTACCAATATCTTGGACCTGAGGTGTAACTCAAGAATCCATTAGTTGTAGCATGATTATAATATTTATCAATGGATTTAATGCTCAATATCACAGGAAAAGGGGATTCCAAGCCCAGTATCACAGTTGTAGGGATGAAATGCCTAGTATCATGGTAGTAAGGGTCACCATGCCCAAAATCATAATCATAGGGATTCTATTCCTATATCATAAGAATAAGGGATGTCAGGCCCAGTATCATAGTAATAAGGATCTCTATGCCCATGTATCACATTATCACAATGTTCTTTATGCCTGATTATGTCAATTATTAATAGTATAGTTAGATCCAATTGTTAACTCATAACTCATTAACATTCAATAATGAGAAGTTCATATCCATTGTTCCATTTAATTAGCTGATGTGGTTGTACCACTCACCTTCATTCAATTCATCTTAAATTGGTAAGTGTGTTATCCATGATACACTACAATAATTACCCATTTCAATTACGATATCATAATTTAGAATCCATGCTAAAACCATTTATATGATGCCTTGGATATTTAGATAATCATAGCCACATTGGTAAACTGATTGGCACACCTCAAGGGGTGGCCACAATCGAAGGGAACCTAAAAGGGTCATAAGGTTCTCAATTAAGGCAACCAATTTAATAAGGATTCGTTTTAGGGGAAACACATGGTGAAACAAGAATGATGCACAATGGCTCATATTTAAAACATTTTAACTTTGAGGGATAAGCATTAGACCACCTACCTTATTCTTGTAGAGAAGCACTTGTCCAATATCAGCCTTTGGTTTGATCCAGATTGGTAGAAAATGGAAGAACGGACAATTTACCTAAAAATATGGCATAAGGGCCTCAACCTAAAAAACTCCTTCAAGAAAAATAAAAAATATTAAAGGTTCAAGATGAATAGGTTACTCACCAATGGCTATCCAATGATACAAATGGGGACTAAATCAGATTTTAGATAGAAGAATAGCATCAAAGCCTATCTTAAGGCACTTGAGAGCTTCCAACGTGATCAAAAGAGATCTCTTCCACTCTAAATGAGAAATAGTGGGTGGGGTTAAAATTATAAGGATTTAAGGAAAATTTAATAAGTTCACCCAAAACCCAAGGGTTGCATGGTTGGGCTGCATGGGTGGCCAAACTATGCACCAACCTTTTAAAGCCCACTACCTTAAGAGGAGACCCACAAGGTTCATGCGCATAGTTTACCAAACCATACACAAACCATGCTCTAAGTATATATTAAAAACTATAGATGCTCAACATGGGATGTGGCCATAGGTGGACAGTTCCCTTAAACCATGAAGCCTCCTTTATATTTCTTTCTAGCCCCTCATGGTTACTCCTAACTAGGTGGCTTGGGTTATATGGTTTCTCCTAACCATGAGGTATAGTAGTCTTTCTCCAAAATTCAGTCTTTGGGCTCTGAAGAATCCCCATAAACCCCCCAAAACCCTTGTGATTACATTAAACACTCACATTAGGTCAAAACCAAGGGGTTAAACCATAAATTAAAGGACCAGCACCTCATAAAAAAATATGGTTCTTACGGTAATGGTGTTTTTGTCTAGGAATAGTGGTGGTGGCATCGAGTGGGTATGGCAGGCAGTGTAGATTGATGGAGATGGGTTTCCAAGGGTGATGCAGGGGAGTGGGAGTGAGAAAATTCCATTCCATTTAAAATTTAATAGTACCTGAAAACATGCATCCCACATAAAACTAGAAGGTGAACTCCGCGAGTGCTTAAATAAAAAGATGTGGATCCCCCACCGTAATGAAGTTGGATAGGGGGTGAAGAACCCCCACCCACCATTAGGAACTTCCCTGTGTTAATGATCCAATCCTCTCTTTTCCTCATGGGTTTCTCCACTATAGTCTAGTGCATCTTTCTTTCACCCATCTATATATGCCCATGAATTTGACCCTCACAGGTCCTACATGGGTCTGATCCCCTTTCAAGGCTTTTCTGCTAGTGGGGACCTTCCCTTGGGTCTACATGGTCGGGTGGCCCCTTGGGAGTTTCCTATGTGGTGTGCATTTCCTTAGATAGAGGGATGGCCCAGTTGGCCACTTTTTTTAGTAAACCCATGAAATATTTATAAATTACTTAGAAAAAATTCAATTTAATAATGAAATAAAATCCAAACTTCCTATTCACAAACAATTTAATTAATTTTAAATCATTTAAATTACACATTTTTAATTTCTCTATTTTAGTAAAACATTTAAATCATTGGGAATTATATATTAAAATCATTCAATATCTTTTACAAATGTTTAAAATTATGCATTAAAATTGAGTGTGTCAGTGAACCTCTTGACAATACAGTCAAATGAGTCCCATTATTACAACTTCTACCTAAGTACCTAAGGCTTCACATGTTTTACATTCATCAAATCATTTCAAAAGATCTTATCACATTTTAAAATATAGTTCCAAACAACCCTTTCATCAAAACATGATTTGAAAACCACATTTCATGGTCTATTTCACAACACTTTGAAAAACAAATTTCTTTTACCAAAATAGGGGGAATCCATTCTAAAAACTCATTTACACACATAAATTCATAAATCATTCTAATTAATTTATAAATAATTTTATAAAACTGAGATCAATTAAAGGTTTATCCAATATGGGCTAGTTATGGAGCCACATACCTCAAACTCAGAACGTGCACCAAACATGATGGGGTCCACACACCAAAAGAAAATGAATGGAACAAGTATCAATAACAGATCTTCAAGGGATCAAAGAAGCATCATCACATGATCACAAATCCCCAAAAACACATCCCAATACCACTACCAAAACCCAATATAAATGAATAAGTGGAAAAGATAATAGAAAACTTACTGAAGGAAGGGAAACCGACTACACCAGAGATCAGGGCATCAAATATAGTGATTCAAAAGGAAATAAATCACCCAAATTCTCTTGGGAGAGACCCAGGGTTCAAGGGAGGAGGATGTGAAATGAATTAATTAGTATTTAGGCTTGCATGTCACAAAAACCTGTTATTCACAAACAATTCATGTATTGAATATCATATTCATATCATGTCACAAACCAACCTAGATACCCTAGTACACCAGTCCCCAAACTAGCTCTGACATAACTCAAAGGGAATTCCCAATCCCCATGGGTTAGTGACTAGCACATGGAATCAATAAGAAATCAAAGGGAGTGAATTTTCCATGAAATTAAGATAAAATAGTGGAAGTTAAATCAATACATATTCGGTATTCCAAACACTCCTCAAGGAGAAATTACCATCAATAGAAAAATATCCCAAAGAATATATCATCCAAAAAAATGCCACATCATCATCAAGACATAATATCAGAATCCATGTGCAACAAGTAGAAGATAGCTAAACTAATCACCACCATCATTCCAAATCCCATGATCAAGCACCCCAACCATATCCAAGTGGATCTTTCCCTTTTCTTATACCTGGCATAAAAAAATCTACAAATACATAAATAAAAAGGTAGGGTGTGAGATAAATATCCCAATAGGGTCTCACCAATCATTATATAACCAGATCCAATACAAATAAACCATTTAAGATTTAATTTAAATAAAAAAAGGTAGGTAAAATCATTTATTATAATTTTAGTCACATATGATTTCATAGATAATAGATGGAATATACATCATAAAAAATCTTTAATGTTCATTTTCATAAATCAATGGCATGAATAAAATTAGTTCTATAATTTATGGAATGTAATAATCAAATTGAAACAAAGAAATATGTACATAACCCCCACAGTAAGTTGTTTTTAGGCTATAGGATCCTCATACATATTGGTCAATAATCATAGCTTAGTATGCATTCACAAGTCACTAGGATCAGGTCATTGGGATATCAAGACCCCATTGAGGAAATCATTATAAACTAGGTATAGTAAGATTTTTCATTATCAATCCATTTATAGGGAGTTATATTCCTAATATTCTTATCTTAATCACCCACTAACTACCAAGGATCACATCTTCTTCAATAAATCAATAAATCAATCATTGTAAAATCATTCATTTCAATTTAATTCCTCAATCATAGTTCAAATTCCCAATTCCACATTTCAACATGTCATTTAAATTTCAAAACCAAATCATAGGTTTTCATCAATTTTATACCTTTCAAAATCTCATTTCATTTAAAACCATTTTGTAAGATCTTGACCCTGAGATAAAGTCAATCCTGGTTTAAATTTTGGTTTATGGAGTGTTTCTTGAGAGTAGGATAGGTCTTGGGGTGTCCTAGGGGTTCAAGACACAAAATAGATGAAAATATACCAAATTGTACAAGTTTCCTAGTTGTTTCATGGTTATTTTAACCATGATCCATAATCGTGTGGGGTGGAGCTATCTCAGAAGGAGCTAAGGACATGACCCTCACATGGTTTGACAAACATATGGGCCTTCCTAGAAACCTATTTGGTTGTGCACCTTTGGAAAGAGATAGTTTCAGGGGAACTGCATTGTTTTTTCAAATTTTGTGGGTGGACTTCCAGACCATGTGTCCTGGATATTGGCTAGAGGAAGATTCATGGTTGGTGCATGGTTTGGGAAACCATGCATCCAAACCACGTGCCACTTAAAAAGTGAAAAATAACCATTTTTCCTCTCGAGATTTAAGGGTTCCCACCTAATTTTTTCCCTCATTCATCTCCAGCAATAAGGGGTGAAAACCAAGAGATCCCCCCTTCTCTAATGATTATTATCTCTCATTCCTTAGTCATTTTTAATTTCATAGGTTGAGAATCAAAGCTCTGGGTAAGTATTTGACATTGTTTCCTTCATTTTTCTAGAATATTCTTGGTCTGTTGTTTCACCTCCTTCCAAATCTATAAACCCTTATTTTATAGTGTGCTCTTCATCATAGTGTTTAATGCCATTAGCTTTAATCAAGGATTTTTCTTAGATGAGTGGTTGTTTATGAGCATGAGGTTGGTGGTATTTAAGCTTTTTACTATTTTCTTGATGTTTTATATATATATATTTGGTCATGTCAATGCATTTCCATGATAATTTTTATTTCTTTTTCTAAGGAACATATTTTGGGCCTTAAATTGAGATGTGAGACCCTTTGTGGATCATGTTCGGTCCATTTCTGATTCGAGATCGGGACTAGGTCTACCCATGGGGTATGAAAAACCCTTTAAAATTGTGAAATGAATTGGTAACTGTTGATATAGTGAAATTATGAGAGTTAATGGGTAGGGGTTTTTTACTTATAAAAGGGTAATTCTTAAATAAATTAATGAAATATTTATATTTTATGTTTTTTTAAATTACAAAGAGGCTTTTGAAATGGTTTAAATAGTGTGTTTTGATTTTGATCTGGTTATGGTTTTCAATGGGAGGAAACTATGTTTTAATGTGATTTATATTTTAAAATGAGGTTTTGACCTTAGGGTGGTTAAAAAGTGGGTTTCCAAGTGAGTTTCAAATATTTATTTGAAATGAGGGTTTGTATCCTCTTTTTTGAAAATGGATTAATGGATATTTTATTGGTTTTTAATGGAAAATGAAGATCTTGGACCTCGTTTAGTTTTTCAAAGAGTAAGACCAATGTTTTTTAGGGTAAATTCCATGGTTTTTACAATGATGTTTGGTTTTGGTATTTTAATACATGTAAAAGGGTTCAAGATTTATTGAGGCATGCATTGATTTAAAGGTATGTTGGGATCATTATAAATGTTTTATTAAAGAAAGGAAATGGAAATGGTTAAAGGGGTATGTTTAATTGTCAAATAGTTTGAAGAAAATTTAATGAATGTGTTTTATGGATAAAATATGAATGGTTTAAATTTTGAAGTTGGATTATATGTTTTGAAAGTAATGGACAATGGTAATGATTGATAATTAAATGATTGGGGATGGTCGGACATGTCATTTTGAATCCTGATTGGAAACTTGGACTGATGCACCTTGTTTTACAATGTATGACTAATGGTTATGGGATGTTGGAATGACACTCCACTACTTGGTTTTGGTTAGGATAGACTAATCATCTAAGAAACCCAGTGCACTATAGTTTTTAGAGGATGGACTCATTATCCTAACTCCAAGGGTATAGACATGGTTTTTCATATCATGGTTGGGTTGGCCAGACATGAAGTTTTGGATCCCGGTTGGATACTAGGACTGATACTACTTGTAATCTAACTTGTGAACAATATGAAACATGGTTCAAACAATGGACATGGGATGAAGTAGGTTTGATGGAATTGGTTAACTCTTGGAAATTAGAGTAAATGTGGAAAATCTAAATATTGTTAAATAATGAAACATGGTGTGTTTACTATTTGTATTTTTTTAATATAATTTTTAATAAACTATTATAGAATGGTTATTTCTATAAATACCATTTGTGGTGGCCTACTTATTTATACTCACACCCTTCTCAGGACACTATGGCACTTGGGAACCCGAGCAGATGTTACTTGTTTCACGTATAGGTTCAGGACAAATACCTAACTTTTTTTTATGTCTGGGCTGATGGGATTAGAGCATGGGATATTAGGTCTGGTTTGTGACTTGGGACCATGTTTAGGATGTTTCATACCTTCAATATTTGGGGTTTTTTGTATGACTACCTAACATGTATAGTGTACATCTCATTGTTGTATCATGTTTCATTTGGGTTATTGTTAGAACTTTCTATATGTGGTTTAATTTATAATTCCTAACATGTATTGTATATATTGATGTTCTTCACATTGTTTTTTTACTCTGGTAAGTAGGCATAGTCTCACTATCTTATCTCCTTAGACCTGCACTACTAGTCAACATCCTTTGGCGTATGGGGAGGCGTGTTTGAGGTCATGTGGCGCACCTACTCAAGGCACTAGTTTTCGTGGAACCAAGGTTGGGATGTTACAAATTGGTATCAGATCTAAGTTATATTTTGTCTTACTATTAAGGAAAAGTATACAGAATACTGACATCTTTTTAGATCTTGGTAATGAGCTCATGCCTGGGTGCTTGTAGATCTATGAATGAAGGAATCCCCCAAGTTTCCAGGGGTAGTAATTGATGTTCTATTGTTGTGATTTTATCAATTATTTATATTTCTACCTTGAGTGGTGCACTTGGAGTTATGTTATTGATTTATGAGGTTTTATCTCTTATCCCATATTGTAAAGAGAGGGTGTGTGGGTTTAGGCATCATGATAGGTACATAGGATTGATAGGTCATCTATATATTTCATATGATTGACTTATGAATGACATGATGTTTAACCTAAAACCATGAATTGTGAAGTTGAATAAAGATGGTATTTTTTAAATATTAGGTAAATGGATTGTTTTTAAATGTTAATTCCTAGGTTTTTAAATAGTAAAGTTTATTAAGGAGGAATGTGTGATGATAAATCATTAAGGGACACTAGTAATAAGTATCCCTTGGGTTGTTTACTAAACTTGTGTGTGTGAGGATTGGGCCATGAGAGTGCCCTATTTTTGAGACATTGGGTTACAGGTTGTAATACCTTGATGGATTTGGATGTGCTGAATAGTGGGATGTTGTGTGTTGTACCTTGGGTTAGTTTGTGATCTTGAGGTTGTGAGTTGTTATCTAGTAACGTGAAAGTGGTAGCACTTATGGGTTTTAACAGGTTAGTTTATTCATTGGACTTTGACATGGTTTTCTTGGTTTACAGTGTCCTTCATAGTGGTTGTGTCACTATGGGAGTAATGCCTAGAGTAATTAGTTTCCTTGATTCATTAGGTGTAGTGTGTTTTGGAATAGGGGTAGGGGTGCCGCCAATGAGCAGCGACTTGTTTAAGGTTTTATGTGTATGGCTTAGAGAGAGAGAGATAGTGGTGTTTTATATACATGAATCTAGTTTAGGGATTTGGTTCCATTTGAACTTTTAGGTTGACCCAAGATAGGGGTTGGCCACGTTGTTTGTGCCTTTGTGTGCGTAGGGAAAAGGTGGAAGTTTTGTGTGTTTTTTAGAATTTGAAGCTTGTGTGGATTCTTTGGAGGTGGAATTGATGCATGGTAGATATATTCAGGTTTCTCTAAAGAGTCATGGGAATGCCTTGGTTTCCATTTTTAATATAAGAACCTTGAGTTATCATGGGTGGGTTTAAGGCCATCTTTGGAAGGGAAAGACCGTTTGAGTGTCTAACCCTATTATGATGACATTGTTTAGTGTAGGAATTTATGTTCACTTTGGATGGATGAGACAAGGGTGACTAAAGCATAGATATATGTTTGATTTAAGAGTGATTCCCAGGGTGGTGGGTGGTTATGTGGTTGGACCTTCAGTGTGAAATGAGTTGAGTTGTTGGATGGAAACATTGGGGATGCCTCAAGTCTGATTAGGATAAAGAACTAAAAGGATTGTTTGGTTTCTTAAGTGATCATTTAGCCTTCTTTTAGTGATGTATGACTCGTGATTTTTTTAGTCAGGTTTAGTGGGTAGTCACAAGAAGGCAAATAACTTTGTGCTTTTGTGAGGTTAGGATGGTAGGCTTGTGATGGAGACATGTGATGTTATTTGGGATAGGTGAATAGGCGGCCAAAGAGTGAGATCCTTCCATATTCAATAAAATCAATATGATGATCACTATTTATGTGTAGGACTATTTGGTTTTGGATGGTTTTGATGGATAAAAAAATTTACATGGAAATAATTTGATTCATAGTGGATAACTAGAGTAGTGTGGTGGTGGTATGGAGATAATGGAAATTAGCTTAGGGCTTCTTGGAAAAGAGCCTTATAGTGGTGGTGGTTTCTGATTGGTGAGTTCCTCTTGAATCATGGTGATTTAAAGATGATGAGGTGATAGAAAGCAGTAAGTCTTGGGGGAGGCTTTGAATGAGATTAACATGTCCCCAAAGAAAGAGGTTACATCGGGATTGGATGAGTTATGGTGGTATCCATAAATGATGTCTCAATATACTCCTAGATTGGAGGTGAACATGCCCAAATATCTTGACATCATATTGGGTGCACTGAGATAGCATTGGTTATACACCAATCTACTAGAACGTCTTTTATATCTTGATAGAGGGCCTCTTGGAGGTTTCACTTGTAGAAAAATATAAGTGAATACCTTATGGTGGGAAGTAAACTATTGTCTATTTGTGGTGAGGTCCTTATGATAGACTATATGTTATGTAATACCAAAAAACTATTCTTGGAATGTAGGAATGGAAAATGGTTAGCATGTTGTTTTTCTAATCGGGTGAGAGAGAGAGGTAGCCACATCCACTTCTTGAGTTCAGAAGTGGTTGGGATCTGGGCCTTGGTTGTTGAAGTTGCTTGATTGAGGTAGTGACAATGACATGCCTAAGGTGGGGAGTGATGTTTCAATCATGGGGGTGATACCTTCATGTTGGAAGGGTTGTGGATGTGTGGAGTTAGTTATGGATCGTTCAAGGAGGCACTGGGTTTACAGTGAGAAACCGATGAGATGCATGCTTAGATTCCATAGGGAATGTTGACCGGAAAATCAGATGGGGTGGTTGATCAAGCCAATAATTAGCTCCAAGATCAATATAGTTCTAAAAGTAGTTTGAGGTTCTTGTGTTATAGGTGCATTGATGGGTTTAGTATAGCAAAAAGATGATTTTCAGATAGTGGAGGTTTAACTATGAAATCTCACTGGGATTTAGGTATAGATTACAGTGAATGTGTTTGGGTGGTCGAAGAATGCCTTTGAATATAAAGGAATCATGATCAGGTGAGGTAGCAATGCACCGGTAGTTGGAACCGGGTGGTTTTAGGATGATCCATTTAGGGATTATTTGACTTGGACTAGAATGAGGTATGAATTATGTAAGTTGTAGACCACATCAGGCATGTCACTTTGGAAGAAATGGATAGATTCAGAATGAAATCATGATTCTAAGGAAAATCCATATCAATTATTAGTTCAAGCATAGAAATATGGTACACATATATTCAAACGGGTTTTATTTGATGAGGATGGGTGCCAATACTGACTGTAATTATCGTGGGTGTTAAGGAAATATAAATGGAAACTGATTTGAGTGTGTGGTGAGAGTTCAAGTTTTAGGTTCTAGGGATCTTTTTCAATGGAATAGGTTCCAAGCATTAGAAGTGGGTTTTATTAGGCTAAGACTAAGGTGGTGAGAATCATAAGTTTGAAGGGTAATTGAATAATAACACCATCAGTGTTTTGGTTAGATGAGAGTGAGTAAGTTTCATCTTGGTGGTTTTGTTTTGGTAATAAGAATTGACCTAGGTTTTTGGATGGTTGAGTGTTTCAAGATAAAGCTTATGCCTTGGTGGTGTTTTGGGTATCCAATAATGAGACAATACTATTAGATCCTAAATCATGGACCGATATAGGACATAGAATGTGGCTAGATGGACTTATGTTCCTTTGGGTGCCGTCGATGTTGGGTCACTGATGGAGATTGGAAACATGGTAAGTTGACACCCAGGTATGTCAATTTGTTGAGATTGTGGTTAGGATCAAATTGATAGTGTTCTAGTTAGATCTTCCATAGTTGTATGGTTCTATGTTTGATGTTTTCTTCTGTCATGGATTTGGCGGTATTTCCCTTAACATTCTATTGTGGTTAATTCTTAGTTAAGTGTGATTCATCCTTTAAGGAGCATATGTTTTGTGTTGTGGATCTAAATGGGAAAATTATTTGGGTAAGACCATTCCTTTGTTTTGAATTTCATGACTTCATGGATGTTTTCAGGAGGAAACATGGTAGATAGAAGTTGATAGGTGGGCCCCATATCCTGACCTTTTGTCTTGGAGGCTTGGTGATGTTTGGGAATGCATATTAAGGACAAGATATTATAAAGTGGGAAGATTGTAAGATCTCGAACCTGAGATAAAGTGCACCCTGATTTAAATTTTGTTTTATAGAGTGTTTCCTAGGAGTAAGATAAGTCTCAGGAGTATCCCAGGGGTTCAGGACAAAAAATAGAAGAAAATGTTCAAAAATGTGCAAGTTTCATAGTCATCACATGGTTAGTTTAACCATGTTACATAACTTTTCAGGTGAAGGAGTCTTAGATAGATCCAAGAACATGACCCTCGCATGGTTTGACAAACAAGTGGTCCTTACCAATCATCCATGTGGTCGTACCCCTTTGGAAATATGTGAGTGCATGGGCACTGCACAGTTTGTCTAAACCATACAGGTGGCTTTCCAGACCGTACAGCTTTGCACCCCCTCTTAGATAAAGGGAGATGTGTGGTTGGTGCACAATTTGGCCAACCATGCAGCCAAAACATGCACCTCTTAAAAAGTGGTAAAATGACCATTTTTCTCTCTTGGACTTTAAGGGTTCCCACCTGATGTTTCGCCCCTATTCCTCTTCGGTAGCAAGGGGTGTGAACGAGAAGATACTCCCTTCTCTAAGTATAATTATCCCTCATTCTTTAGTCTTTTGGAGTGTTTTCAGTTTTAAATCAAATATCTAGGTAAATATTTGACTCTATTTCCTTCCTTTTTCTCGAAGAGGCTTGGTGTGTTTTTTCCTCTCCTTTTGAAGCTTAAAACCCTTATTTTCTAGGGTGTTATTTTTCATGGTGTTTGAGGTCATTTTACCTCAAATAAATGGTTTTTATTAGATGATTGGTTTTCTATGAGCATGAGGTGGGTGGTCTTTAAGATTTATCCCATAGTCTTGATGTTTTTTATGTGTATTTGGTCATACCAATGTACTTCATTTTTTCAGTTTTATGTCTTTTTCTAAGTAAAGTATTTTGGGCCTTAAATTGAGGTGTGAGACCCTTCGTAGACCCCATTGTATTTGTTGATGATTAAAGACTGTATCTAAGGATACCCATGGGGTATGAAAAACCCTTGAAAATGGTTAAATGAACTGATAATCATTGATATAGGGAAATTATGAGAGTGAATGGTTAGGATTTGTTACCTAGAAAAGGTTAATGGTTAAATAAATGATTGAAATATTTATATTCTATGTTTTTGGAAATTCCCATGAGGATTTTTAAATGGTTTAAATGGTGTGTTTTTATTTTGATTTGGTTGTAGTTTTCAATGAGGTAACACTATGTTTTAAAGTGGTTTATGTTTTAAAATGATTTGTTTACATTATGGTGGTTAAAGGGGGGTTTTCATGTGAGTTTCAAATGTTTATTTGAAATGATGGTGTGGATCCTATTTGTTGAAAGTGGATTAATGTCTCTTTTATTATTTTTTAATGTAAAATTAAGGTCTTCGGCCTTGTTTGGTTTTTCAAATAGTAAGACCCATGTTTTTATTGTTGGATTACATGTGTTTAACAATGATGTTTTGTTTTGGTATTTTAAAACATGTAAAAGGGTCGATATTTATTGAGACATGTGTTGATTTAAAGGTCCATTGGGACCATTATAAATTTTTTATTAAAGAAAGGAAATGGAAATGGTTAAAGGGTTAAAGGTTTATTCTTAATTGTTAAATGGTTTTAAGAAAATTTAATTAAAGTGTTATATAGATAAAATATGAATGGTTTAAAATGTGAATTTGGGTTATATGTGTTGAAAATTATGGACCATTATAATAATTTATAATGAAATGATTGGGGATTTTCGAAAATGTATTGCCAAATCATGATTGAAAACTTGGATTGATGATCCTTATTTTCTGACCTATGACTAATGGTTTTGGTATATTGTAGTTACACTTCACTCCATGGTTTTGGGTGGGCCAAACTAATGCTCCAAGAACCTTAGTGGACCATAATTTTTAGAGGATAGAATGATGCTCCTAGATCCAAGGGTATGGACAAGGACTTCCATATCATGGTTAGGATGGCCGGACATGGAATTCTGGATCCTGGTTAGATATTAGGACTGATTACCCTTATATGTCAACTTTTGAAACCTATGACACATGGTTCGGATGACCGGCATGGGCCGAAGTATGTTTTATGGAATTGGGTAGTGCTTGGAACTAATATTAAATGTGGATAATCTAAATATTGTTAAATAATGAAACTTGGTGTGTTTACTATTTGTCTTTTTGTTTATACTTATGGATACACCATTATAGACTGGTTATTTCTTTAGACACCATTGGTGGTGGCCTACTGAGTTATACTCACACCCTGCTCAGACCGCCACGGCACTTGGGTACCCAAGTAGATGTAACTTGTTTTAGGTATAGGTTCAGGAAAGGGACCTGACTTTCAGTTTATGTTTAGGCTACTGGGATTGAATCATGGGATGTTAGGCCTGGGTTGGGACTTGAGAACATGTTTTTTATTTTTCATACCTTTGGTATTTGGGGTTTTTTTGTATGAATTCCTAAAATATAGAGTGTGCATCTCATTATCATATCATATTTCATTTGGGTTATTGTTGGAACTTGTTGTATGTGGTTACATTTACTGTTATTACTAGATGTTGTATACATTGATGTTATTTCTATTATTGGTTACTCTGATAAGAAAATATATTCTCTCCATCATATCTCTTAAGACTTGTGCTTCTAGTCAGCAGTCTTTGGTGTATTGGGAGTCATGGTTGAGGTCATGTGGTGCTCCAGATTGGGGTATTCGTTTTAGTGGAACTTGGTCTGGGATGTTACACATTTTCTCAGGGATAAATCATTAAATAATTTGATCAAAACATTCCTCAATTCAAGACATCTTTCTCAAAATAAAATCAATTTATCAAACCCATTTAAATAGGGTCTTTCATTACAAAAATTGATGCCTTTTTAAATCAAACATAAAATATAATAATTTCAAGGATCTCCATTAATTATACCAATAAAAAATCAAGGTTTTGATTGTAGGAAAATCACTAAAAAACTACCCACATTTAATCACAAGATCAATCAATAAAACAACTAAAATAGAGGCTCCAATGGAGATTCAAAGGCATGAAAGATCAAGAAGGAATCCATAGAAAAACATCCCATCAGATCAAGGTTTCAATATATCAATAACATGAGGAGTCATAACTCTCAAAGAGAGAAGAGGATAAAAAGAGGATTCCAAAACAAGAAGAAGTATCAGACTACAAAAAAATAGGGTAATAGTGGTGGTTATTTTTTCATTTTACAGTGGTTTAAACTGCCGCCAAATGATTTTATAATAATTTTTTTAAACTATAGCTAAATTTTTTGTTAGCATTCAACTTTCCTCGATTTATTCTATTTAGCAGTGGTTTCTAGAAAGTGTCGCAAAACATTTTTTAATGGTGATTATTTCTTTTTTAGTGGAGGTTTCCCCCCTCCAAAACTATTGAGGAGTTATCAGTGGTTTAAACTACTGCTAATTTAATAATATATAGTGATTTTTTAAACCAATGCTAAAAATTGTTTGACCATATATAATGGCAGTTTAAATCATTTCTAAAAAAAATTGGCCATATATAGAGGTGGTTTAAACCACTTCTATGCAGTGATATTAAAAAAATTATAACTATAGAAACTATAGCCCCATAAAAGAAAAAAAATTCAATATCAAATTATAAACATTAACATAATGATAACATCAATGTATGGTACATCCACATTATAAAAACTCTAGTTTTTATTTCACATTAATACATGGTTTATTACATAAAATTATACTTAATACAACCCAAAAGATAGATAAGTATAGTATATTTGGAGATTAGGTACATGGAATAACAACTTGAACATGGGATACAACGACATTATTAAAAAATTTCTTAACGTGCTTCTAAAATTTCATGGATTTTAAAAATGTATGGGATAACCAGGGGATAAACATAAGAAATGGGTGAGATATAAATCCCAGTAAGGGAATAAAAATGAAATAAGGTGATGCATGTTATACAATAGTCATATTAATGGGTTATAAAAAAAGTAGGAATCATAAACATTAACAATGAGACATGATAGAGCATGATAATCATAAAGGAAACATGGGAAATGTGGAATCATCTTAAAACATTTCATCACAAACATAGGTCAAGGTTAAAGACACCAATACATCATGGTGGACAAAGTACCATAAAGTAAATAGGTTCAATCCCTATCCCAATGTGACATATCTTGATACTAAACATCACCCAATGCATTGGAGTGCTATCTAGACACACCCATCATATTCATTTCATGTTTAAGTATTCCAAATAGATTATACAACATGGGTTCATTCATCATAATAATTTATTCCATGATCAAATAATGTGGAATAAATACATGTAAGTCCCAAATCAAAAATTATATTTTCATAAAGGTTAACACCCTTGTTAGGAAATGGGTATGGTATTCACTACATAATTGTTTTGTCATAGAGAATCATGGAGAAATTTCAATTATATAACGACATCACTTAAAGATTCGTAAAAATGGGTTGATGAGAGAGAAATCAGTGTATAATCAAATAAAAATCAAATAAAATGTAATAGGAACATGGAAAATCATATCCCAACATTAGAAATTTGGAAATAGAAGGCATAAGGTAATAAAGAATATTGAATAAAGAAATGAATCCTAACTATATTTTGGTATGGTAATAGGTGAACATAAATAATCAAGAAAGGATTAATGAGAGTGAAAGGGGGATATAAACATTTATACATTAAATGGAAATTAATGGATATATGTAATAACATATCCTAACATAATCAAGTGGAATTTAAAAGACATAACATAAAATAAGTACTTGAATGGAAATGAGAAGATAGATAAATCCTTAAGAAATTTCATCATGGTAACGGGTGTACATAAATGTTCATGGAAGGGATTAATGAGTCTGAAAGGGAGATATAATTATTTATAAATAAAATGGAAATTAATGGGGATAAGTAAGAACATATACTAAAATAATCAAAAGTAAATTTAGAGACATAACAAAAATAAGTGCTTGATAAAAAGAGGAGAGTGGAAGAACCCTTACTTGAGTGTGTGGCTCCAAATTCTTGGGATAGGCTTCTTGAGAGATTGGGGGAACCATGGGAGGACTCTATAGAGGTGATGTAAGAGTATTAATGTGATAAAAGGAGTTTGACTAAAGAGAAATTGGATATTGGGTGGGTTTATATAGTAAATGAGGGGGTATTTTATTATTTAGGTTTTTAGACCCTACATAATAAAATATCCAAAAACACAAGATATACCATGGTTTTTTTCCATGGTTTCAGATAAATGGGAGTTTTTTTATTATTTTATAAGTCCAAGGGTCAAACGTATTAAAATAATTCCTTTTATTTTGTGGATTTTTGTCACACTCTTAATGAAATTATTTTAAAACCTTAAAATATATTATTTGTTTTGGAGGATTCATAGTAGCTTTAAAAAATAAATCAAATAAACTTGAAATAAAATTATTTAAAAGTTAAAACATTTATTTGGTCTTGAATCCCATTTACAATAATTATTACATCACTTTTGGGTCATTATGATGTCATAAAACACAAAGTATATTTATACAACATTTAATTTTTACCTAAAAATTTGACTATCTCAAAAAAATATGAAAAATTCATCATTGGACAATTTTGATGATTTATTCCAAAAATAATATTCATTTTATATAAATAATTTTCTAAATATTTTAATTTTCACTTCTAAAATAATAACTAAAATTTATTGAAAATGATGGGGTTTTTTTTACAATAATAGTTTTCAAATCTTTATAAAAATTACATTTTTCTTCATAAAAATTATATAATCACTTATATTTAATAAAAATTATTTAATAATAAAATTTTATTAAAATAATATTTATTTAAAAAATCCATTAAGTTGTAAATTCATTAATTGAATTTAAATATTAACCAAAAATAAAATTTGTGCTTTATTGTATCAAAATAAAAATCATGTACAAAGTAACAATAATATGAAAAAAATATATTAATTATTCTATAAAAAATAATTTACATATTCATATTTCTATTTTATTGATACATATCCCTTTAATATTGTAGAAAACTTCCTAAGAGTAAGGTGCGCTATGGTGGGACTTTCATGGGGTGGTTGGGCGAACATGGTTTGGGTCATGATCTCAATGAGCTTGAACTTCTCCCATAAACGGTTTCACTAATTCTTAAGTTATTGGATATAATATTGGGATTGGTCAAGGTCAAATCCCCAAAATGCTATCTCCCTCAAAATCTCTGATAAATGGGATTCATAGGGTATGATCCTACTGGTTTAGGCAACCACTTCCTTTGTCTGTGTTAATTAGATTTGTTAAAACACTATATTTATAATAATCATGGGATCACTGTTCAATATCTATATTATCAATGATAATGATTTTTAATGGTCAATTAAATCTAATATGATATAATAAAACCAAATAAATTCATGTGTTTTCTATAACCATATAACATAATAATATATTTAAATAAACTTCAAGGGGTATTTATAATAGTTTGGGTCATTAAAATATTTCCCCCTTAAAAAATTTAACCCTAAAAATTTTCTTTTCCAATATTAATAAAGATGAGTGTAGCTCTGTTTCATCACCTTCTTATATTCCCACATTGCTTTTTCAAACTTTTAGTTTCTCCACAACACTTTGACAAGTTTCATTAACTTATTTCATAGAACTTTTTCTCTATGATCTATGATCCTCACTAGATACTCTTTATAGGAGAGATCGTTATCAAAGGGCACCACCTCTGCATTGAGTACATGTGAGGGGTTTGGTATGTGTTTCCTCAAAAGTGGTATATGGAGTACATCATGTATTTTAGATAGGTTCGGTGGTAGTGAGAGTCGATAGGCCACCACTCTGATGTGATCAAGGATATCAAAAGGGTTGATGTACCTTGGACTAAGACTCCCCTTCTTCCCAAAGATCATCACTTTCTTCTATGGAGATATGCAGAGGAATAACATGTCTTCAATATCAAACTCTAGGTCTTGTCGATGATTTTCATCAAAGCTCTTTTGTTTAATCTAAGTAACCTTTATGTGATGTTGAATGGTCTTAACTTTTTTCACCATTTTCTTGACCATTTTAGGACCTAGAAGTTTTCATTACCCAAATTCATCCCAGCATACAATTTTTCTACACCTATTCCCATAAATATCTTTATAGTGATCCATTTGGATGCTTAAGTGGAAATTTTTGTTATAAGAGAACTTAACCAAAGAAATATATTGGTCATATCCTCCTTTGAAGTCAATTGATCATGCTCTTAACATGTCCTCAAGTGTCTGGATAGTCTGCTCAGATTGTCCATCAGTTTGAGAGTGGTAATCTATTCTAAAGATCAACTCAATATTCATAGAGTATTAGAGACTCTTCTAAAATTTAGAGGTGAATCATGGATATCAATCAGATATAATTTATAGTGGTACCCCATGTAGCCTTACCACTTCTCTACTGTATATCCACACAAGTTGATCCAGTGATAAATACTATCAAATCGTAATAAAGTGGGTTGTCTTTGTAAGATGACCCACAATAACCCATATATAATTGTTTACCCTGGATCTATTTGTATGTTTGGTGACAAATTCCATAGTGATGTTCTCCCATTACCATGTTGGTATGGGTAATGGTTAAATCATCCCCTTATAATTCTTCCTTTCAACCTTCACTTACTGGAATACTAAGCACTTTTATGAATATTCAGTGATCTCCTTCTTCATATTTTTCCACCAATAGTACACACAGAGATCTTGATACATCTTTGTGATTCCTGGGTTAATGGACAAATTTGAACTATTTCCATCATCCAATAGTTCCTTATTTAATTCAAGATTTGATGGAATGCATATTCTTAACCCAAATCTCACAACTCTTTCTTCATTAACATTTAACTCTAATAATTTCCCTTTTTTATAGGTTCTAATTTCTTCTGAATTCCCACTTCATTTATTTAATAATCGTTTAACCTCTCCAATAGGGATGGTTGATAAATCGTTTGTGAAAGGATTAATGATATTCCTTTATTTATGATTCACTTGTCTATCCTTTCTAAATCTAATAAGATAGGATACTTATCAATTCTCATCAATGATAGAATTTCTTTATCCTTTCTATATATAGCACCTACCACCTTATTTTCTTTACCATGATGGTAGTGGATTGAGCATTCATAATCCTTGATGAGCTCTAACCATCTTCATTAGTTAATATTAAGCTCTTTCTATGTGAATATATATTTGAGGCTCTTATGATATGTATATATCTCACACTTCCCTCTATAGAGATAATGCTATCATATTTTCAATGAAAATATCACAGCTTCTAACTCCAAATAATGTGTGGGATAATTTTTCACATGAATTTTTAACTGCCTTTAGGCATAGGCTATCACTTTATCATTCTGCATTAACACACATCCAAATACCTTCTTCAAAGCATCGCTGAATACTATGAAAAGTTCTCCACTTATGGGTAGTGTGATAATAAGGGTAGTGCTAAGCCTACTTTTCAATTCCTTGAATCTCTCCACACATTAATCATTCCAAGAAAACTTTACTCCCATCCGA
The DNA here is from genome assembly GCA_963277665.1 of Viscum album. Classification (NCBI taxonomy): domain Eukaryota; kingdom Viridiplantae; phylum Streptophyta; class Magnoliopsida; order Santalales; family Viscaceae; genus Viscum; species Viscum album. The sequence goes on from OY728125.1 coordinate 157,689,871, forward strand.
ATTATCTTGGTAAGAGGGTTTTAAAATCGTGATAAATTTCTCACAAATCAGAGATAATACCCAGCCAATCCAAGGAAACTATGAATATATATCACATGTGTTGGCCTCAGCCATCCTTCAATTTATTAATTTTTTAAAGGGTACAAAGATATCCCATTAATTATGATGATATTCCCTAATAGTGAGACTTCTTTTAACTAGAGATCACAATTTTTGTACTTGGCACAAAGATTCTCCTTTCATAGGGTCTTTACCATAGTTCCTAGATGCTCCTCATGATCCTCCTTTCTTTTAGAATATATTAGAATAGAATCTATAAAGACTTCCAAAAATTTGTCTTTATAATCTATAAATAATTTATTCATCAATTCCATTAATATTTCTAGAGAATTAGTGAGCCCGTAAGGTATCACTATGAATGCATAGTGCCCATACCTTGTACAAAAATCATTCTTGGGAATATCCTCCTTCTTCACCCTAACTTGGTAATATCCCGATCACATATACACCTTGGATAAGTATTGTTCTCCACATATTTTATCGAATAATTCATCAATCCATGGTAGGGAATACTTATCATTTATCATGATCTTGTTGATCTCATGATAATCAATAAAAAGGTGCATTAACCCATCCTTCTTATTTATGATGAGGACTGGTACACCCCATGGTGAAGTAATTGGGAAAATGAACCCTTTATCTAGATTATCCTATAGTTTTTTCTTCATCTCATAATTTTCTAAAATATCCATTCTATATAGATTATTGGATAAAGGTAATGCCCCGGGTATAAGATCAATTTAAAATTCAACCTCTCGACTAGGAGGAAGACCAAGAAATTCCTTAGGAAACACATCAGTGTATTCCCTCGTGATGTGAATGTCTTCAAGGATGATTCTTTCTTTAAAATCAATCATTTGAGATAGATATGATTTCTCATAGGGAATTAATATCCATTCTTGATATATTGGTGTTAATGAAGATTCATCTTCTTCCTTTCACTTGTAAGAATTGGGGGTTGATTCGCAATACAAAGAGTGATTTTCTTTTCATGAAAATTTATGTTGGATATATATAGATAAAGACAATACATGCCTAGAATTGTATCAAATTCCACCAAAAGGAGTATGCCAAGGTTATTTGGGAATTTTAGCCCACAAACTTTAACAAGGGAGGATTTATATTCTTGGGATGCAATAATTTCCCCATTTTCCGCTTTAACATAGGAAGTTCTAGTGGGTTGGGCCTACGGGTCATGTAATGGTCATAGTATTCCTCTGAGCCTTCGGGTCATGTATTGGCCTTCAGGTCATGGTTTTCCTTGTACCTTGGGCCTATGGGTCATGTAAGTGTTCCCCTTCAACCCTTAAAAGGGGGATTATCCATAATAAAATAAAATAAATAAGGACTTCGAGAAATTCAGGGCATAGAAGAATAATAAAAAAGTATGTTCACTATTCTTGAATGAATAACTAGAGTACCTGTCACCATTTCATAGTTAAGATCCACCTTAGTAGTTTTGATGGAAAAATATCACCCTTGATACCTTGGAGGTTGTTGGTTGTCTCCTAAAACCCTTGGCTTAGGGAATTAGTTTCCAAAATTCCTTGGTTCCTTAAAATTGAAGCAATGAACAATGATTTAAGGGTTGAATATAGTATTAATTTCCTCCATTACATTAATGGGTTTCCCTATCATCAATTTTTATCTAGTTTCCCTTCCTTCCTACACTTAAAGCATTTCTTTACTCCCCTTAGGCAATTTCCAGGGTTTTTATTCCCACACCTTTGACAAGTGGGATGTTGTAATTTCTTGGAACCATTATATTTATCCATCAGAACACCAAAATTAAACTTCACTTTCAACTTTTTATCCCTATTATACCCTTGAGATTCTCCAATATCCATTTTGACTTTCAGGGTTAGACAAATTAATCATAGCTATCATAGTCTCATATCACCAGGTATTTTCATAGGTTGTATTTTAGCCCACCAAAGAAGCAGTCAACCTTACATTTGGGGGTAATAACAAAGACGAAGGCATATCATGAAAGTCTTGTAAATTTTTCCTCATAAATCCTAATATATTCTTCATCTTTTTCCTTGAGGGTGATGAAATCCCTTTCTATTTTAAGTCAGAGAGTGTGAGGAAAATATTTATCGAATAACATTTTTTGAAATTCCTTCCACTCCATCGCTTTGATCTCTTCCTCGGGCTTCATATTTATTATCAATTTCTACCACTGGTTATATTCTCCCTTCATATGATAAACATCCATAAGAACATTCTCTTGTTCAGAACACAGAAGAATGGAGAAGACCTTTTTAATGGAGCTGATCCATTATTCTGTGATTTGTGGATCAGATGATCTATTAAAATTGGGAGACCTTTGTCACATAAATCTCTTGATTGTGACTTGTTCTTTATTAGGGGGTTTGGGAAATCTTCTTGATCCAGGTTTCTATTCAAAACCTAAGTCAGCAGAGAGAGTATTGTCATAAATTTCATGATTACTACTCCCATTGGGTTGGGAATCTCGTTGGGATAATCATCACATTCCCTAACGCATTGATTGTTAACCTGATTCCTCCTATTTCCGGTCATTGGATAGAATGTATGGGAAAATATGAATGAGTAATTTTAAACTATTAAACACATAAATAGGAATCCAATGACATTAAAGGTATAACTTATAAATTACATTTATTTCCTTAACTTATGAATTTCTAGGATTCAATCTATGTTATCCATGATCTATTTCATAATATATATTATTACGAGAACTTTTTATTTCCTTAATAATATTTCATAATTAGCTTATGAATTTACCAAATCATATCCCCCAGGAGTTTCAAACCAGGTTCACAGTAAGGCTCATTTTCATGTATCATGTTACCCTGATTCAGGCCTAGAACACCTTATCAGAGTTGTTACCCCTAGGTACATATGTTTCATAACCACGTCCACTTTTAGTATCCAAACAAGGATATATTTTCTTGATAGACAAATTACTCTATATTTACCAAAATTTAGGTATATTTTCTTATAATTATTCTTATTACTATGTGTTTCTATATATTTTTTCTAATAATAATCCCAAAAATAACTAAACTTTTTCTCTACTACCAACTATAAAAACCATTCAATTTATTTCACATTAATACATGATTTATTACATAAAATTACACTTAATATAACCCAAAAGATATAGAGGTATAGTTTATTTGGGAATCAGGTACATGGAATAAAATCTTGAACATAGGATACAATAACATTATTAAAAACTTCCTTCACATGCTTCTAAAATTCCATGGATTTTAAAACTGTACGGGATAACCTGAGGAAAAACATAAGAAAGGGGGATCTATAAGGTCCAGTAAGGGAATAAACATTAAATAAGGTTATGAATGTTGGAAAATAGGAATATCAATTGGATATAAAAAATATTAAGAATCATGAACATGAATAATGAGACATGATATAACATCATAATCATAAAAGAAACATGAGAAACGTGGAAACAACTTAAAACACTGCATCATAAACATAGGTTAAGGATAAACCCTCCAAGATATCATGATGGAGAAAGTCCCATAAAGGAATTAGTTTCACTCCCTATCCCAACATGATGTATCATGATATTAAACATTACCCAATGCATTGGAGCACTATCTGGTCCCACCGATCATATTCATTTCATGCTTAAGTGTGCCACATAAATCATACAACATGGGTTCATTAATCATCATAATTTATGCCACAATAAAGGAGTGTGGAATAAATACTTGTAATTCCCCAATAAAAAAAATATATGTGCATAAAGTTGAACACCCTTGATAGTAAATGGGTATGGTATTCACTACATAATTGTTTTAGCATCGAGAGTCGCGATGAAATTTTGACAATATAATGAAATCAATTAAAGATTCATAAAAATGGGTTTCTAAGAGAGAAAGGGGTATCTCATCACATATAAATAAAATAGTAAGTAATAGGGACATGTAAAATCATATCCCGACATTATAAATCTAGAAATAGAAGTCATAAAGTAATAAAGAAACTTTAATAAACAAAGGAATCCTAACTATATTTCGGTATGGTAACGGGTGAACATAAAGGATCATGGGAGGCTTAATGAGAGTGAAAGGGGGATATCATAATTTATAAATTAAATGAATATTAATGGATATATGGAAGAAAATATCCCAATATTATCAAGTGTAATTTGAAAAAAAATAACATAAAATAATACTTGAATGGAAATGAGAAGATAGAAATCTCTTATGAAATTTCGTCATGATAATGGGTGTACATAAAGGTTTATGGAAGTGTTTAACGAGAATAAAAGGGAGATATTGTTATTTATACATAAAATTTAAATTAATTGGAATATGTAAAATATTTCCCAACATAATCAAAAGGAAATTTATAGACATAACAAAAATAAGTTCTAGATAAAAAGAGGAGATCGGAAGATCCCTTACTTGAGTGTGTGACTAAAAATTCTTGGGAGGGTATTTCTGAGAGATTAGGGGAACCTTGGTAGGACTATAGAGATAATATAGATGAGTATGGATGTTCTCCAATTAGTTTTAGTGAATATAGATGAGATATTATGTGGGTTTATATAGGAAATGATGGGGATTTTATTATTTAGGTTTTGGACTCTACATAATAAAATATCCAAAAGCATAAACCATCCCATTTTTTCCCATGTTTTATGCTAAATGGGAGTGTTTTTTATTATTTTATATGTCTAAGGGAAGAAATTATTAAAATAATTCCCTTTATTATGTGGAGGTGAGTGATGCTCTTAATGAAATGATTTTAAAACCTTAAAATGTATTATAGGTTTTGGAGGATTCGTAATGGATTTAAAAAATAAATAAAATCAAATTAAAATCAAATTATTTTAAAGGGAAAATTTTTATTTGGTTTCTTTTCCCATTTATAGTAATTATTACATCACTTTTGGGTCATTATTATGTCATAAAATGAAAAGTGTATTTATACAACATTTAATTTTTACCCAAAAATTCAACTGTCTCATAAAATTATTAAAAATTCACCATTAGATAATTTAGGAATTCTGAATCCAAAAATAATATTTATTTTATATAAATAATTTTCTACATATTTGAATTTTTACTTTTAAAATAATAACTAACATTTATTAAAAATGATGGGTTTTTTTATAATAACAATTTTTGAACCCTTATAAAAATTACATTTGTCTTAATAAAAATTGTATAATAATTTATATTTAATAAAAAATATCAAATAATAATATTTTATTAAAATATTATTTATTTCAAAAATTTATTAATTGAATTTGAATATTAACCAAAAATACAATTTTTTCTTTATTTTATCAAAATAAAAATCATTTACAAACTAACAATATTAGGATAAAAATATATTCATTATTATATAAAAAATAATATATATATATTAATATTGAAATGGTCTTGATACATATACCTTTAATAAATCAGAAAACACCTTAAGAGTAAGGTTTGAAATGGTGGTACTTTCATGGGGTGGTTCAGTGAACATGGCTTGGGTCGTGATCTTGATGAGCGTGAACTTCTCCTGTAAAGGGTTTCCCTCATGCTTAAGTTATTGGATCTCATATTGGGATTGGTCAAGGGCAAAGACTAGAAATTATATCTCCCTCATAATCTATGATAAATGGGATTCATAGGTTATGGTACTACCAGTTGAGGTAATGAATTCCTTTTTCTATGTCAATTGGATTTGTTAAAACCCTATATTTATACTAATCATGTGATCACTGTTTAGTGGCTATATTATCAATAGTAATGATTATTAATGGTCAATTAAATTCAATAGTATATAATAAAACCAAATAAGTGCATGTGTTTTCTATAACCATATTTTATAATAATATATTTAAATAAATTTTAAGGGGAATTTATAATAGTTTATGTCATTACACACACATTGGACTTCCATCCATGTAAAAATAAATAGTTTTCGATATAATCCAAAACAAAACAAGGCATACTATAATAAATACATATCTAACTTGTAAAAAAGTAAATATCAATATACATGCACAAAGGGAAGATAGATAAGAGAAACCAAATAAAATGATAAGTTTATTTCAAATATTTAGTCTTTTATTTAAATAAAAACACATTTGAAAAAAAATGAGAAGAAAACTAAACCATAAAAAAAGAAAAAAACACCAAAAAGTAACCAAATTCTTAAACCAATTAAAACATGAAATAAGTAAAAAAATGGTGTTAAAGGATACAAGTAACATGATGGATTTCATATGATAATTAATAAATTTCATTTATAAAGGAACAGAAATGGTCAATGGGTATATTCAATATAATGAAAATCATGGTAAAGTAATATAACAATATAAATAAAGTAACCAAAAAAGTAACCAATACTCAATAATAAGGAATCCATGTAAAATTTTATATATCATTGGAAATACCATCGATTCTAGTGAGACAATACTATACATACTCATGTGTAAGTATATTATTATATATTGATTAATTTTCTAACAAATAACTTTCTAAATTTCTTAAACCTAGCCTCATTAGGTAGCACTCCCCATAGCATGGGGTTGACATTCAAAATATGATACTAGTCAGAGTCTCATCATGACTAGCATAAAAATTGTTTCCTAATCTTCCACATAGATACTCAAGGTTCCTATGAAACTAGATAGTTTAATTGAGGAAACAAATCATAATTCATATCATAATACCTATAAAACACATTAAATCATATTCCCTAACCCACCTCCAATCACCCTTTGATAATAATCCCCTTTTAATTTTACATAATCATCAAACAGTGATCAATTTCATTTCTAAATATGCACAACTCATATAATAATAATACAATGGAGATCAAACAATTATTTTATCTTATAATCTAAAATCCCATGGTACAAAGTGTTGAATAGGACTTTAACTTTAACCAGCATTTTGAAAATTTAGAGAACTCTATTAGAAATTTTTTTTGAAATCAAACATTCATTATAAATATCATTTAAATAAAATAAAATCATTAACATTGATTCAACATGTCTAATATATCTTATATAGTAACAAAACATCATAAAAAATACTAAATGACATGAAAAAAAATCAATATCTTGGTAACACAGGACAATAACAAAGAAATACATTGGGGTTTTATAACAATGAAATTATAAAAAAAAAATCCCTTAAATCATTGAAAACCGCTTATATCCAAAAAAAAATATTATTTAGAATCATTTAGAAATCAAATAGAAAATTGAAACATCACTTTTATTAGAAATTCTTAAAAAAGAGCCTCTTATCCATTTTATCTAACATATAGACTATACATGAAATTTTTATACATGTGTAAAACATAGAAACCAATAAAAAATCCATTTATGTCAATCTTGGAAAACATAAGTACAATATAAACCTATTTAACTTCATCAATATTGGAATATATAATTTTATATTGAATTAAAGTTGAGTTTTATAAAACTAAAGAATCCATGTAATATCAAATAAACATAGTTGTATAAAAACACCAACCTCAAACCAAAAGAAGGTTTCTCAATCCCCATATCATTGTGTTAGTTAGTCATGAGTTTAGTTACACATCACTATAACTGAATCCAAAGTCAAACCTTATCACTACCTAGTGATCTAAGATCAACACTATCTCTATCTTCATTTTCACTTCTTACAATTGGAACCTGTATGAGAATTTTCTTAAAAATTAAATAGTGATGTGTATTTAAATTTAAAGTTAAAACTAGTAAAAGTTTGTGTACTAAATGATTATGAAGTTGTGTGATTTACCTGCTCACTCAAACCATTCATCTATGTAATATCACTGGGGACACATCCAATCATCTTTTGATATAAATAAACTAATTATATCTATAGAGAAATGACCTTCACATCCTACATCAATATATGATCTCCCTATTATTTTATTGTTCTCCCTGATTCTTTAATTATGATTTTCATTTCCATAAACTACCTATGGGAATCTTGGGTAGGGATTAACTACAATCAAGAGAAGATGAGGTTGTAATCCTTGGTGACCTACCAAAGACCTCAGATGGTACTGGTCCTAAACCCATCTCGCACACATGACTAGGATGCTCCTTCCCAATGACTTGACCAACTAGATTATCCTAGAAGATCAAGAAGGACTGCATGGGATTAGAATCCCATTGTTATTTGATTTTTACCTATAAATAAAATATTATACATATTTAAAGCAATACATATTAACAAATTGAAAACTGTAAATAAGTTATTAAAATGAAAACATAATACATACCCAAATTTATTTGGCATGATCATTCACGTAACTCGCATCATATTTTATATGAAAATCCAAACAAAGTTCTATTTAGGAGACTTGGTGCCCTAAATTCTTGGACGACATTAAACAAAGATAAATAAATAATTTAATATATGAAACAGATAATGTAATCTTATAAATATTTAAACTAATGAAAATATTACCATAGTTGATTAATTTATTGAAAACCCATTTGAACCGAAAGTGTAGGGGTGATTTGTTTAACTTGTCTTGATATATTTTTTCTTGAAATATCCTGAAATAAATAACAAGTAAATTTATAGTGTTGTATGCAATGTCATATCCTTATATGTAAAATGATATTGATATAATAATATATTTTTCAATACCATGTACTTCTCATGGAAATGACTATCAACAAACACCTTACACTACTCTCTAGGTACCCATTTTGGTACCTTATCATACTATTGTTGACTGGTCAATGATGTGTCATTGAATTCATTACATAATATCTATTTAAAATCTTCTCATTTCTTACTCAAGTTTTTCAACATCCACTTTCGTGTGATAATATCAGTAATGTTAAAGTGGAATAACATCTATAAAAAATATTAATTTTTAAAATATTATAATGTAATTAAGTAATGGAATTCAATTGAGTCATAATGTATTAAAATTTCCTTTATCTGTGAATCAGATACTTCATTCTTCTAATATTGAGTCATATTCCTCCAATCAGAATATGAAATCAGAAGGGTAACTGGTTCATCCACTATATGGCCTATAATATGGCCAAATAATCCCACAAAATCATTTGTGGGGGCCCCATAACAATCAAATGGTACAACTATCTTCAATCCATTCAGATTCTAGGCATCTGAACTATTAATATTTTTCTTGGTAGTAACAATGTTTCCATATTTTATGAAGAAAAATTGTTATTGGTATAAAAAGGTGTAATAACTTTATTCACACTAAAATTTGTACCTATAATCGTTACCCTCTAATATCCTCATGATGAAATAGGAGCAACCACTTATTCCCCCACTAAGGAGTTTCGGTGTGATAAAACTACTGAATCTTGAGGCAATGTGATAGATGATAATGGAAAAAAGGAGGGTGTGCCAGACGCTAGTAGGAGGGAACTGGAGGGTGTGTCAAACACTAATAAGGGTAGATAAAGGGTGTCCCATATACTATAAGGAGGGATCCTGATGGATCATTGATTATATGTGTGGTCAAATAAACATCAACTGGGAGTTTACTAGGATCAGTAAAATGATTCTTCCTTGGCATTCCTATCATTTAAACAAATAAAAATAACTTTAGAACATATATTTCAAAAAATTCATGCATAAAAAAATAAATTTATAAATAATAACATATACACAGTACTAAAAAATAAAATATACATAGGTATGATAATGAATTATTGTACATACAAACATATATAGAATTTACTTTTGAAAAATTAAACAAATCATTCATAAAAATAAATTTAAATGAGATAATATATCCACAGTACTGGAAATGAATAACATATAACATAGGTGGTTGATAATTTAATGGATGTTTTCACATAAAATCATTTTCTCCTTAAATCATGTCAATATCATGCTCCATCATTACTTCATCTACTTCATCCACCCTTTTAAGAAAAATATTTTGAATATCATGATGGAAAAAATAAGTTAGTTTTTTATTGTTGATGGGATTCAATGTCAAAGGTCAAATCTTCCACTTTATCACCCATACCATATAAGTCTCTTTTTTTATGTTAACAACTACACTCCACCCTTAATCTATAACAAATTCTACACAATATACCATTTTATCCTGTTATGAGAAGATATATGGATCATGTAATTCATGGTCACTAATATCCATCAAGTGAGAGAATTTTATATAAGTAAATTGCAATGAATATCTTTTAATGCCCCTCGTAATTTCAACCCACTTTAATTTGAATAAAACAACTAAAAAATGTTCTTGATATTTTAATTTGATAATATCATTCAACTTTCCATAGTATCCCAATTTGAAGATAGTAAATATACCACTATTATATATTTTTAAACCCTCTTCTTGATCAACTGCATGAAATTTAAATCCATTATCATTATAAGAATCAAACATTCTAGCATGTTTTAGAGGACCTAAAGCCAAAAACTTCAAATCTTATGACAACTTAGATCGAGTATCAGTATTCATGATCTAAAAAAATAATATACAATATTATATTTACAAAATATATGTATCAACCTAATATCCATATTGATTGAAATATTTATGAACTTATACAATGTGAAAAACATTCTACAATCACTTTATTAATAACTTTTGTTATATATTTCTCATTTCCTGTTCAATTTCTCATTTGTCTCTTTGTTTGTATCCTAATATATTCAATAAATGGATCTACAATTTCACTTTTCAACAACACATATCTATGTTCTAGTAATAATTCCATTTCTATCAGTATAATATTTGAGATTCTCCCAACTGATGGGCCAATAGTTGGAAGTATTTTGTATTTCCTATGTATTTTATATTGATTTTATGTGTTGTCAACATATCCAACTTGATTAGATATTTTCTTAATATCATACAAGTATCTAGAACAAAAGGTAAGACACTCGTGTTCAAAATAGCCTTCAAGAATTGAGCCTTCAGGTTGAGGTTTATTTTTCATGTATGATTTCAAATGACCAAGGTATCTATGAAATAAAATAAATAAAAACTAATTACATATTTAATTAAGTTACAAGATTTTTTTACTTAAGTTTAAAAACATATAAATAAATTACCTTTCAATTGGATACATCCATCGATAATGTATGGGACCTCCTAATTCAGTTTCCTTGACTAAATGCAGAGTTAAATCTATCATGACAGTAAAAAAAATATTGAGGAAATATCATCTCTATTACACAAAGTGACAGTAAAAATCTATCCTAAAGTTTGTAAAGCTTTGTTTGTTATAGAGTTTTCTCACATAGTTGTCTAAAGAATGTGAAAAATTGGAGTAAAACTATATTAACATTTTCAGGTAACAATGCATGCAATGTCAATGGCAGTAACTTCTGCAAAAAAAATATTTGAATCATGGATTTTCAATCCATGTAATCAGTAAGAACCTGGTTCTTCCCTTGAGGTACGGGTCTCTTTTTTATATTTCCTTTTGAGTTGATTTTGAGAAAACAGGGGGAAACTAGGTAAGTAATGAAATCAGAATATATCATGACATGAATTAGGGTTACACGTCATGTAATCCTAAGTAAACATTGTGTACTCTCTGGCCATGTAAGGAGTATACATGGAGTGTAGGGATGTCGGTAGGAGATTAGAGGACCAGACCTTGTACATGTCATGTACTGCATAGTGCACGTCGTTAGTCAAGTCGGCAAGACCTAGGCAAGATTCAGCTACCTTTTGAATAGTAAAAGAACCCACACGGTCTGTAGTCCCAAGTACATGTTGTGTATTTTATTTTTTTATTAAAACAAGTAGTAGCCTCATTTTACATTTCTGGGCAGAACCCTCGACGGGTTTGAGCGAGCAGCAGTGCTGGAGGAAGAAATTCCTCCAGATTGTATATACGAACCCTGATTTAAATGTCGTTGGATCCATTGGAACCCAAATGTTAATCCCTTGATTCCCCTTGAGTCATTATTCATTATTTCTCCTCTTGACCAAGTTATTGAGGGTTGAGAATTTTTGATCATTTAGTAGATATACTCTATTCGAGGCCGAATTAGAGGTCGATGTTGGATGAGTACAATCATATGAGTACGTGGTAGGTGGTTCATACCTTTCTTTATGTTTTTGTAAACATTTATTGGTTGTGGATTTTTAGCGTAATGACGGGTTTGGAATGAGACCCATGTTTCTTCATATTTAATTGACCGTACACCTTGTGGTGTGTTGTTTGGCATTCCCTTACCTTGATTATACGAGCGAGGTCAGGTTAGAGGTCACCGCTCCATGGGACATTTTTTTTGGGTACCAAAATTGTTATAATTTTTTTTTCTTGATTTAAACTATTTATTTTAAATTATTTAATCTTGATTATGTTGTTTAGCAGCATTCAAGATCTATGTGCTATTTTGTTAGAACTAGTAACTTAGTCATTTCAATTTGTTTAAATTGAATTACCTGTTTAAAGTGATTTAAGGTGGTTTATATATATGTAACTGCTGAATTTCATGTGTTGGGACCCTTTAGGTTGTGATGGGATTGACATGAGGTTGGGATGGAATGGCCATCGGGATTGGGTGATGTTGATCACTAGATGGGTGTGACCTAGATTTTCTTGGGTGGTTTTGACCACAGGATTGGGCATCATGGACGTCAGTTTGAGGCAGTGTGACTGTTAGGTTGGGCATGGCCTAGGATACTTGGATGTAATGGACATTGGATTTGAGATACATGGTCATAGGGACACAAGGTTTCCAATATGGTGTGTATTGGGTTATTATTTTGGCGATTTCCACTCACCCATGATGGCCAAAATCTTCTTGAATTGTGTGCACACAGGTTGAATCCATGATGAGGTTGTTTTGATCAATCTTGTGAAAATATTCCTCTGATAGTTGTGGTTTAGGTACTATTGGTTTGGGGGTATGCCATAGGAAGCATCATGGATGGTGAGGAGCCTTCAGTTGGTAACGATGAGGCCATCGGGTTGGGGGCTGAGGCTCACTATGATTGAGGGAAGATATCATTGTTACTCCGCTTATTTGTTTGAGTAAAAATATCATTATTCCTCCAGTTTTTATTTGAGGACATGAATTTTTGTTCGTATGGTTGTCGTTCCATGGGAATACGTGAGATTTCGAGCAGGGGTCTATGGGACTGGGTTACTTATGTTTGGGTGTGCCTTCAGGGCATAGGTACTTGAGTCAAATGGTGTCAGGAGGCACCTGGTGCTAGGATATATGATTGAGGTGGAACCTAAGGGTTCACCTGGGCTTTGTGGCTACAGGGGTACCTTGGGACATGGTATAAGGACTCTATTTGATTCTAAGATTCTGGTGTTGTCCAAAGTATGTGACACTCCCTGGTGACTACTGAGAACCAGTTGAGGTTGTGTTTATTTATTGCATCATATTACTTTACTTGATATGCATGTCTACCTAAACACTTATATTAGGTACGCACCATTGGATGGTATCCTACTGAGATTCATCCCACACCCTACATGGTCCCTTCGGGATGCATGTAGACATTATGGTTTTACATATAGGTAATGGATCAGCCTCAGAATCTGGATCATGGTACTATTTGGCATAGAGATTGGTAGGGACCTTGAGGTCATGCCTAGATGGATTTTTACTTTTGTTTAGATTTCATTCCTATATCAGTATGCTTATTATTATATGTATCTATTGTGGTTAGACATGGGAGCCCTTTTTATATATTGATATGTATGACCAAATATTGATGCATGCTTGGTTTGTTTTAGTGGCTACAAGTGATTTTCTGGCATGTTGTTCTGTTTAGTTTTTGCTTTCGTTGTTTCTATATTGCTTATGTTGTTTATTTATAATTGGATATGCTTCTTCTCTACGGGTCTTGTTCGAGTATCCTAAGTCATTTTGTTTATTCTTAATATTATATTATTATTCTCGGACCAGTACTTTTAAAATTCCCAAAGGATATATCCTCCCCACAATACATGATTACACCCTCACTGTTGGTCGGCAACCTTTGGTGGTTGGGGAGGTGTGCCTAAGGTTAGTGACACCCAACCTGTTTAGCACTGTTATGGTGTATGTTTGGGTTGGGACATTACAAATTGGTATCATAGGAGGTTGTTCTTGACTGGGATTTAGTAGCAGTGATTCTCTAGATACTAATGAGATCGAGACTGCCTTTATTTTCTGTTGGTTTTCTATTTGGGATATGGTAGACTTAAGATAGGTTGTAATTAAAACTGGGTTCCTAGATTGTTTTTGGGTTCCTACATCCCTAGGTACGAGGGATGGACCAAGTTTCCTTGGGGTGGGAATTGTTATTTTTATTTTTCTCAGATTACAGTTTATATGGTTTCCACCTTGGTGGATCACTTGGTATGTGATGTTATTAGTTTTGATATGTGACCCTTGACCTAGTGTGGTAAGGGAATAATTGGACCTTGGCCCAGTAAGGCAAGTTGTGGTTTCTTGGATTTTGATAGCCATGTTTTTTGGGTATTTCAATTTCATATATTCATGTATTCCTTGTAAAGTGATAATACAATGTGAATAATATCAAATGCCATGATTTGATAGAATTTCTTTTTTTATGCAATGTGACCTACCATGCTTTATATATTTGTATAATTTCATGTGTTAGGGGATTGGGGATTAGCTCCTATATGAGTGGCTAGTTTTTTTGGTTGAGGTGATGTTGATAACTGGGATTGGGAAACTTGATCGCCGGTTTGAGGTAATGATGGTTGTCAGGACGGGTGTGGCTTGAGGTACTTTTGATACTTGGCTCTGTTAAGGGTGGGTAAGGAGTCTATGAGGTCGGGATGTTGTGGGGCATGGTTGCGATGGGGGAGAGTAAGGGTAGTTTTTATATGCTACCTCTTTACTTATTTCCCTATATAATTTACATATATTGTTATATATGTGAGATGTATGACTATTTATGGTACTCAGTGGGCTCCTTCTAGATGGCTCAATGGAACTTTAGGTGGGTGATGGTATAGTATCGTAGAAGCGTGATTAGGTTCAAACTGCTAAAGGGAAGGCATAGCATGATCTGTAGGTATAGGCTCAGGGACAAGATCAGGTTCAAGATCCAATGTAGGCAAAGTTGCAGCTAGGTTTGGAAGCATCTGGGTCATGGCTCGATGAGCAGTTATGATCTAGTCTGGTACGTGTTTTGTAGGAGATCAATAGAGGCACGTAGGTAAATGATCCATATGTGTATAACCTTACACAGGAGTTCTAGTCACAGCACCCACCACTTTTTTAGGGTGAGGGTGGCCCATAGGTAGTTGAGAATTGTATATAGATCATAGAGATGATCTTCGAGTAGCTCGAGATGCCTCTAGGGTGTTGGGTCAAGTTGGCGATGTACATACTGAGAGAACTGGAAAAGCACTGGTGGGATGGGCAGTTTTAGGCTCATAGACATGAGGGACTAGCCCAGAAGGACTTTGAGGATAGATTCTTTGAGCACATTTTCCCTAATAAATTGGGGGTAGAGAGAACTTGTGAGTTATTAAGCCTTTAGTAGGGTGACATTTACGTCATGGACTATGTAGCTACTTTCACTGAGATTTCTCTCTTTACACCTAGTATGGTAAGAAATGACACCTCAAGGGTGATACACTTCAAGGATGGATTATGACACACCATTCAGGTGTAGGTGAACATCTTTACACTGGACTCAGTCTCAGAGGTAGTGAATTAGGCACTCATAGCCAAGGGAAACCTGATAGAAAAATCTTACTTGGGTCAGGTGGAGACTTCAGGTGATGGTTTAGATGGAAGGAAATGAGGTCGAGGTGAGTTCCAATAGGGTGGTTAATCCAAAGACTCATATAGACCACCTCGTGGTAGTTCATCGGTGGTTTTCTTTACGTGTGGGCAGCCAGGGCATGTTCGGACTCAATGCGATAGGCCTCCAAAGTAGTTTCGGGCATGTGGACAGGTCGGGCATCTCAAGAGGTTCTATAGGCATCCTTCTTAGACATCCAGAAGGTAGGGACCGAGGTAGGCACAGGCTTTAAATTTCAATTCAAGATTGGTACCAGGTGAGGGTAGTTGAGGCTCAGTTTCACGCGGAGGACATGGAAGAGATAGTGGGTCCCATCTTAGGGGTTAGTGGCTGGTGACTAGTGCATCACCACAGGGAGGACAGGCTTTAGGCAACCATGTATCAGGACGGGTGCATGCCATGGATCTACCAAGGTCTGACTAGACTGGTGAGACAACGACGGTCAGAGGTACGCCACGGGTGTGGTCGTAGTTGTTTTTACTTTTGTTTGGCATGGCCTATTGAGGCCTATCCGTTTTAAGTGCACGAGGATCACATTATGTTTTTTGGACTGACTAGATGTTTTTCAGTGGGCTGGAACCATTTTGTGTGAGTCATTATATATATATGTATGATACTCTAGGCATCAAGATCATTGTTGGATGTGTGTTTTGAGGTGCCTTGGGCATCGGGGCATCCATGGGATGCGGGTTGCTTGGGGTGCCTTGGGAATCGTGGCATCAAGGATGCAGTTGTGATTGAGGTGCAAGGAACTGGGTTGTTTTTAGCATCCATGGGATGTAGGACCTCATTGTGCCATGTATGATATGGTCTTGAGGCAGGCGTCGATGTGGTGCAGGATGTTATTAGGTGTCAAAAGTGACATGGGATCACCTGATGAGGTATAGGGGTAACGATGCATCACAGGAGGACCATGGGTTCAGAAACATGTCTTGGACCTTAGTTTGATTTGATCATTGGGCTAGAGTTATTTGGGAATTTTTATTCACCACCCTTGGAAGGGAAATTTGAGGACAAATAGATTTAAGGGATGAAGTTTGTAAGAACCCTTTCTTCCCTTGAGGTACGAGTCTATTTTTTTCTTTTCCTTTTGAGTTTTTTTTTTTTGAGAAAATAGGGGAAACCTGAGTAAGTACTGGAATCAGACTATCTCATGGCCTAACTTAGGGTTACACGCCGTGTAATCCAAAGTACATGTCACATACTCTCTGTCCATGTAAGGGGTATACATGGAATATAGGGATGTCGGAAGAGGATTAGAGGACCAAACCTTGTACACACCATGTACTTCATAATGCACATCATGTAGTCAAGTTGGTAAGACCTCGGTGAAATTCTGCCATCTTTTGAACAGAAAAATAACCTACATGGCATGTAGTCCCAAGTACATGCCATGTATTTTATTTTTCTGTTAAAATAGCCAAGTTGCCTCATTTTACATTTCTGGGAAGAAACCTCAATGGGTTTGAGCGAGAAGAAGTGCCGAAGGAATAAATTCCTCTAGATTTTTCATCTGGACCTTGATTTAAACACCATCAGATCCATTGGAACCCAAACGATAATCCCTTAATTATTCTTTATTCGTTCTTCATTATTACTCCTCTCGACCAAGTCATTGAGGGTTGAGAATTTTTAATCATTTTGTAGATCTACTTCATTCTAGTCCAAATTAGAGGTCAATACTAGAAGAGGACAACCGTATTGAATGAGGTAGGTAGTGCATACCTTGTTTTTTGTTTTTGCAGACATTTGGGGGTTGAATATTTTTAGTGCAATGACTGATTTTGAATGAGACCATTTTTTCTTCATATTGAATTGATTTTACGCCTTGTGGGTTGCTGTTGGGGATTCCCTTACCTTTATTATGCGAGCAATGTCGGGTTAAAGTTTTTCGCTCTATAGGACATTTTGGGAAGGGTTCCAAAATGATTATAATTGTTTTTTATTGATTTAAACTAATTGTTTTAAATTTTTTAAGCTTGATTACGCTATTTAGAGTCATTCGAGACCTCTGTGTTATTGTTTTAGAACTAGTAACTTAGGCATTTCAATCTATTTAAATTGAATTACCTGTTTAATGTTATTTAAATTTATTTATATATATATAACTTCTGAATTTCATGTGATGAGACCCTTTTGGTTCTGATGGGATTGACCTGAGGTTGGGATTTCATGGCCATTAGGAATGGGTGATGTTGATCACAGGATGGGATTGACACAGATTTTCTGGGGTGGTTTTGACCATAGTATTGGGCATCATGGACATCAGTTTGAGGCAGTGTGACTATCAATTTGGGCATGTCCTGGGATACTTAGATGGCATGGCTATCATATTTGAGTGACATGGTCATAGGGACACGAGGTGTCAGATATGGTGTGTCTTGGGATCTTATTTTGGTGATCGTTGCTCACCCGTGAATGCCAAAATCCACTTGAGTTGTGTGCACATAGGTTGAATCTATGATAAGGTGTTTTTGACCACTCGTGTGGATAGAGACCCATGATAGTTGTGGTTTAGGTACTATTGGTTTGGGGGTTCTTGTCAAGGGAAGCCACCTGGAAGGTGAGGATCCTTAGGTTGGTAACGATGAGGCTACCGAGTTTAGGGATCAGGCTCATCGTAATTGATGGAAGACATCGCTACTCCTCTAGTTATTTATTTTAGTACAGACATCGTTGTTCCTCCAGTTATTATTTTAGGATAGGCATCATTGGTCCTTTAGTTGTCATTCCATGGGAAGACGTGATCTTTTGAGAAGGGGTCCATGGGATCGGGTTACTTCTATTTCGGAGTCCCTTCAGAATTTCAGTACTTGAGATAGGCGGTGTTAGGAGGCACATGATGTTGGGATATATGATTGAGGTGGAACTTAAGGGTTAACCTAGTCTTTATGACTATAGGGGTACCTTAGGCCATGGGACAAGGACTCTCTTTGCTTCTGAGATTCCAATGTTGACCGAAGTAGGTGACACTCCCTAGTGGATTTTGAGCACTAGTGGAGGTTTTGTTTATTTATCACATTGTACTGTTTACTTTACTTGAAATTCATTTCTTCTTAAACACTTATGTATTAGGTATGCACCATTAGGTAGTATCCTACAGAGATTCATCTCACACCCTAAACGGGCCCTTCGGGATGCATGTAGACTTTATGGTTTCACGTAAAGGTAAGGGATCAGCCTCAGGAGCTGGATCATAGTACTCTTTAGAATGGAGATTAGTATAGACCTTGAGTTCATGCCTAGCTATAGTTTTACTTTTTTTAGATTTCATTCCTGTATCAACATGCTTATTATTATATTTATATATTGTGGTTATCCATGGGCACCCTTTTTATATATTGATATGTATAACCTACTATGGATGCATGCTTGGTTTGTTTTAGTGGCTATAAGTGATTTGATGACATGTTGTTCTATTTAATTTCTACTATAGTTGTTTATATATTTCTTCTGTTGTTTATTTATAATTGGATATGCTTTCACTATGCAGGTCTAGTTAGAGTTTGCTGAGTCATTTTATTTCTGTTTCATGTTATAATATTATTCTCATACCAATAATTTTCCTATTACCAAAGGGTATAGCCTCCCCACTATACCTGATTACACCCTCGCTTCTAGTCGGAAGCCTTTGGCATTTGGGGAGGTGCATCGAAGGTCAGTGACACCCAACCTATTTAGCACTATTTGGGAGTCTATTCGGGTTGCGATGTTACATAACTTATAATTCTTTAAGTATACACACCTTGAGATGTTACCTGAATACCCATAAGATACCTTCACATGTTTTAACATTTGAAGGAATGTATCTTTATCCCTATTTTTCATCACAAAAATTATCAGATCATACTTTCCATTCCCATCTATCCATAGATCATTATTTATATTCATTTTTTGTAATTCCTTTAAAGCATTTATATGGTACTTCAATTTTCCATACTCATTAAGAAATGTGAAGATCAAATTGTCACACAAATTCTTCTCAATGTGCATAACATCAATATTATGATGAAACAAATTAAATTCCCAATAAAGAAGTTTTAATAATGTACTTTTTATCTTTCATTATTGCGTTCCGATTTCAATTGATGGTTCAATTTGAACTTGTTACCCACTATCGTTAAAATAATGCACCTTTTGAAATTATGTTTCAATATTTCCAAGTTGTGCCAATATTTCGGAACCTTTCAAAAACTTTGGAGGTGGTCTATGATCAATAGAAGCATTGAAGTTTTACTTGTTAAACCAAATTCTATGAGATTCATCGATAAATATGTGATGACATAAGAAGCACCATTTTTTACTATAAGGTAGTTGTTCAAGTTCAAAATCAAAGTTATAAATAGTACAAGACAAACTTGTGTAAGTGTTCCAACCTAATAAGTTCCCAAGCCCAGGTAAGTCACTAATGGTCCACATTAGAGAAGCGTGCATTTTCAACATTTCTCTAGAAGATGCATCATATGTCCTAACATTGTTGTTCCATAACTCTTGTAATTATTCAATCAAAGGCTGCAAGTATACATCAATATCATTTTTAGTATTTTTTTTTCTTGGAATAATCATCGAAATAATAAAATACGTTTGTTTCATACATATCCATAAAGGTATATTGTAAGGGATCAAAACAACCGACCAAATGCTATAACTAGTACTAAAAGTCCCAAATGGGTTGAATCCATCAGCAACCAATCCCAATCACACATTCCTAGGATTAGATGAGAAATTTATATGTAATTAATCAAACATCTTCCATGATTTTTAATCTCTTGTATTTTTCATTAACCCATCATTATTATTATCTATAGAATGCCCCTTCATGTGCAAAGCGATTTTTGATGACATGAATAATCTGTGAAATCAAAGTTTTAAATGGAAGTAACACAAAACCTTTTCATGTATGTTCTTTTTCTTATTATTCATATTATTATGTTGATTCAGACTTCCAACATCACCCATTGACTACCATATAAAAGATGAACATATTTTTCAATCTTGTTTTCTTGAATCCTCTCCCCAATAAAGTATACAATCATCGATACAAGCATGTATTTTGTATAATTTAGACCAATCTCGTTAACAAATTTTTTTATATCATAAAAAAATAAAGGATCTTAGCTTCAGCAAATTCATCACCCAGAAATTCCAATATCATGTACATTACATTATTTTTAATTTTTTATAGTCATTTGATATGGTACAAATTTAGCAAAAAAGAAAGATTTGAATATTTCAGAAATCTGATATACAACTCTTTATTTGCATCTTTAACTAAATCATGAAATGCATTTTTCTACTCATTGAAGTTCTATCTTATATTAGTCTCTCTAGAATCAAAAGATGGATCTAATGATATGTTTCAATCTTGATCTGGTTTCCCTATAGTCCCAAAAACATCACTTGACAACTTACTATTTTTAGCACCCTCAAATGGTTTTTCTGATATGTTTTAATGTTGATGTTGTTGTCTTAAAATACCAAAATCATAATTTATAAAGTTTTTAATTTCATTTTCCATTGTCTATGAATTTGGGAGATCATTATATTGATTGAAATAAGTTCTCAAAACTTTCTGTAATGTTTGATTCTCTAAGAAAAATCAAACACAAATATTGAGCAAGGAATTTCTTCAATATCAAGTGTTCAAAAACTTTATGTCTCTTAAATTGTCATGACTCGACCCAAGACAAGGCTCAAGATGCAACTACCCTAAGCCCACCTCCATAATCCAGTGTTTAGCAACAATCACCAAAGGCACAACAAACTTGGGGAGGTCTTTTCCTAAGAATATGTATGCACACACACAGCCAACTCGATGAAAATTACATAGGGAAGATAGAAAATGGTGCAACTATTGTAAATTAAATTAAACATGCATGAAACTCTAGACAGTACAAAGTTATGGTAGTGAATGCTGGAATAAAAAAGGGTCAAAACACATGCCCAAACTAGAATATAGTCCCAACCTGAAGACAACTGGAAAAAAAATTAACAGTTGAGAGCGCCCCACTCTTGTATCCCAACTCTGACCACTATACATGGTCCATGAAGCTTGTAACCCTAATCTCCCCTAATATCATGATCGACCTATCCACTTCCTACAAAAGACATGACACATGTTAGGAAAATCCCATGAAGGGGTGAGTATATACATACCCAGTAGAACACCCTGAAAAGATGAAGGGGATCATTAAAAGATACAACCAAAGTGAAGTAGTATATAGATCAAGGCATAGTAAAAGAGAACATAAAGAGTTTAGATTAACCCAACAAGAGTGTGAAAGTATGATCATCTAACACAAGGAGCTCAAAACGATGAGGAGGTGAACCCCTTCCCCTGTCGAGTCTTCACTGCCTATAGCTGGAAAGTATACTCGTCCAACCATGAGAAGCTAGACATGAAAAGAACGTGGCATACCCCATGTGTATTTTCCTATCTTAGAAGGAGAGTAACCAAGACCCAAGGAGTGGGTACCGTAACAGGATGGATATGTGTGTGTGTGTGTGTGCTCAATTAAAGAAGCCCAAATGAGAGAGTAAGGGGATATCCATCTCATAGCTCAGCCCAAGAAGATGAGTAGCCAACAGTTCCAAGGTAGAGTCATCTACAATGACCAGCACCTCAAGAATCATCCTCAAAGGGGCTCAAATCATTATACCTTGATACTATTTACTTTAGGAAACACTGAATTGACCATATAGTTTTAGTTCATGTCACAAGAATGTTTCTTGGTGGGGAAAGTTCCCCTCTTTCTCGTGAGTCCTTAGGTAAGTTGAATCACGCCTCTCCATTGTTCCACGCAGTTGAGGTTCTTCCCTATAAGGTCGTTGGGGACTACACTACCCAGCCTAGCTGGAGGGTCAGCATAGAAGGTTGGAGGGGACTACACCACCCATCCCAAATGGAGGGTCAAGTCATAAGGTCTTCGGGGACTACACTACCCAGCCCAGTTGGAGGTTCAGCTCGTAAGGTCATCGGGGACTACACTACCCAGATCCTACTGGAGGGTTAGCCCAAAAGGTCATCGGGGAATACACTACTCAACCCTACTGGAGGGTCAACCCAAAAGGTCGTCAAGGACTACACTACCCAACCATACTGGAGGGTCATCCCAGAAGGTCTCCGGGGACTAAACTACCTAGACCTACTGTTGGTCATCCTAGAAGGTCATTAGGGACTGCACTTCCCAGCCCTACTGGTGGGTCATCCTGAAATTGTTCTGGTAATCATGTCTAGTCGATGTCATCATCGAGTGTCATCTCTGCACATTCCAAACTTGGAACATCCTCATCATATATCAAAAGCTACTTCCAATGGTACTATCGCATTCTATAAAAAAACACTCAGGATAGGCATCTCGTAGGCCAAAATCCTAGTTCAAATGAAGGAGATATGGAGGATTGAATATTTCTCATGGGAGATCAAATAGTACATGGTGTGTGAGGGGGGACACATGGTGTGTAGCCCCTATTTACTTCCTAGAAGCATCTCTGTCCAGACATGGTTCATGTCCCATGTAGTAATGTTTTCTATGTGGGTGGACTACACGGTGTGTTCTGTTTATCTGGGGACCGGGGTCATATCTTCTAGTCCTGTCCATGTACTCAGACCCCGTGTTTGTGTACTTTGGTACACTATGTTTTGGCCCACATGAGATTATTCCCATGTGTCCAACCCATGTTTTTGTGCTTGGGACATGGCGTGTGCCTAGCCGTGCGCTCCTTCAAAAGGCTTGTCTCACACAGAAAGGTAGTACACAATGTTTCAAGGGGAGTACATGATGTGTCATCCTTATCTTTTCCCAAACCCTACCATTGTTGTTAAGGGATGATACACATCGTGTGTTCTTCACTGAACATGGCATGTAGTCGCAATTTTTTCAAAAACTCGAGGGTTTCTTTAATCCCATCTACCAATTTTTAATCTTCTTCAACTGTGGTTAGATTCACCTAATTTCACTCCGAAATATTCATATCCAACTTAAGAATGAAGGGATCTCTTTGACATTCATTGCAAATTTGTCTCATTTGAAAATGAGGGTTTGGACGGATCTTCCGCACACCGCCACAGATTCATTTCTCATCATATTAACATGAAATTTTTGGATCATTCGTCCTCACATAATATTGTTTCCAGATCTATTCATTTCTCATGTTTTCATTGTGTTTCCATGATTCCGCATCGATTTTGGGTGCATGATCGATCTCAGGTCACCTAAAAATAGTTGAACTAGGATCCATAGGGATTCCACAATGAGGAATGCAAAGAAACGAGAGGGAGAAGGCACCATAAACAAAGTTTTGGATCATTGGACAAGTTTTCTTATCCAACAATCAAAAATGGGAATCTAGATTAGATGAACAAATAATAAACAACATGTCCTTAGCTATCAAGATCAGGAAAAAGGGAGAATATTGATGAATCAAGTTCAAACATGCTTAATAATTTAATATAGGGTGTAAAAACACCAAATACGAGTCCAACTCTTATTTGGTTCGATTGTTGGTAAAGAGCGTGTTCTCTAATAAAGGAGGAGGATTTGTTGCATCTTGATCCATCTAGATCCAAGGATTTGTCGTTCATTCTTTGTTCATCATTCGCCAATGGTAAATGAGAGGATATGAATTCATCATTGGTAAAAATAGGGTTATAAGGTTAAAAATGTAATGCCCCGGCCCTAGTTACCCAGAGTCGGTGCATTATTACATAACATTGGCATGATCACAAAAGATCAAGTCACAAAAGACCGATTAGTTTAGTAGCCTTTGAAATACTAGATACATTCATAAGTTTTACATTACATTATAAAATGAAAAAATAAAACAACATAGTCTCCATAGGCCACACTCATATCCCTTATACTATCCCTATAGGTTATTCATAATATACTTCTTCGCATCCTAGAGAAATAAAACATAGAAAGGGGTGTGCACAGATGCTCAGTAAGGATAACAATATAGTGGAAAGTTTCATAAATAAGCATAAACATTTAAGGAAATGTAAGACTAAAAAAATCCTTTTAAACTTGAACTTCAGCATAATATGGCAGAGATAAAATCAAAAAAAAATCATTTACTTATTCACATGGATATTCTACTTGTCGAATAATCACATGCAATATCAATAGCCACTTTTATAATGATGTAATACATAATGTCAGACTTCATAACCACATAGTCAAGGCCTTGTACCAAGACTACAAATAATATTTTGTCAAAGCCTTGTTCCAAGACACTATTTTGTCTCATGAGACCTATCGATGCATCGAGGAGCTATAGCGGGCTCTACCCGTCACTTACTAAGTCCAATGCATTAATCATATGAAAAGGTTTAAACATAACATTAACATTTTTATTAAAACTAGCATATGAAATGTCAATAATTTATCCATAAACCATGAATGGTGTAAAAATAACACATCCATAGTAAAAATATGTAAGTTTTGTATCATCATAAATAAACTTCAAATAAGATTACAATCCATCAAAGGATGTTGACATAGATGAAATCAAAACTTTTTTTAGAGAAATACCTCTTTCTATTTTTAAATCATTTAAAATTCATATAATTATAAAATAAAACATTTATTTTGAAAATATTCTTATAAGATTGTAAGGGAAGATTCGACAATGTTATAACAGCGGAAAATATCCGCACACACCGTATAAGTTAAAAAAACATTCTTACCTTAATTTTGACGAAAATGTCATAAAGTACCTTATTTAGAAAACGACCGAATGATTCCTTTCAAACCATTTTATAAAAAGTCAAACAAGGGTATAAATGAATTTAACCCATAGTCTAGTAAATAGTAAAAAAAATTGAAATACATTTTTAAGAAACATGGATGTGGATAATAAAGTGGTTCCAGTAGATACTTACGTAAAAACAACCTCGGATAATAAAGAGATTGTGAAATTAACCCTTACCTTGTAATTTTCCTTGGTCGAGGGTACATTAAAATTCTGTATAATAGTTAAATAATTGTTATTAAATTATGTAGGAACCATATAAGTAAATATGATATCATAAATTATCTTCTAATATTACTTTGTTAATAATATTTTAGTATTATCATCGTTTCGGGTGTAAACTGATTCGTTTTCCTTTATATGATTTGTTATGTAAGACATGTTTGTTATGGATATTATGTATTTGATTCATATACAGAATGATATTTTGTTCATAAATATTATTTTTAATCATAAAATGAAAATTATTCTTGAATGATTATGATGGGGAATGAATCTCATCGTGTTTGTGGAGACGGTAATCTGTACGTACGCACGAGAGACAATATCATTCTTTTGATATTAAAATCATATATAATTGGATGGTATATCATATATAAAGAATCATTATCATGTTATATTTATTATTTACATCATTTATACTCATTATTATACCCATACAAATTATGAAGTGTTTGAACAACAAACTACACCACGACATGGAGACGGTAATCCATACATACGCACGTATGGTGACTTTGTCGTTTATAAGATGGATAGAGTAATGAATATGGTTGTACCATTTTTATAATTAAATAAAAGTATATATAATATACTGTAGTTATTATTTTATAATGGAAACAACAAATAAATAGGAAGTGGAAGAAGAAAAGAACTTGAAAGGGG
Organism: Viscum album; assembly: GCA_963277665.1. Classification (NCBI taxonomy): domain Eukaryota; kingdom Viridiplantae; phylum Streptophyta; class Magnoliopsida; order Santalales; family Viscaceae; genus Viscum; species Viscum album. The sequence continues at coordinate 157,716,313 of OY728125.1, forward strand.
TGATTAAATATTTACCTCTTCTTCGGGTTCTTCCTTTTGATTTGATCAAAAGAGCTCCTTAGGTTGGCTTTCTGACTAATTAAATGCCTTTAGGATGAAGGTAGGAAATTTTAGAGGATATTTGGTCAGGGTTTGGCCGATCCAAAAGGCTTTTGAGGTGTAAAATTAAGAGAAGGGGAAGTTCCCTTTTATAAGAGAGGTGAGGGTCACTTTTAAAAAAGATTGAAATATTATTTTATAATAAAATAATTTTCGGTTTATAATGGCTCCAAAATGAATTATTTAAAGGATAATGTGGGTAAGGGTCGAAAACCTCTCAACCAATATATTTTATATAGGTTTAGGTCATAATATTAACCTTATTGTTTAGATTTAACTCTTAGTTAAATAGTTTTTCATTTACCATGTCTCTTCATATTTTTATATTATATGGTTAATAAACTTACTATAACATGCCAAGAGAACCCCATGTGGTTAATTATTAATATATATAACCTTGTATAAGTCCTTTGTATGAACCTTATATTTTTAAGACTATTATATCAATTAATAATATAATATTTGTTTTAAAAACTCAATTATATCAATTTTGACACTATTTAGTATTTGATTTTTTTGAAATCCATAAAAACTTTATCACTTAAAATAAAATTTATTTAACCAACCCTAACATGTCATATTAACCTATTAAATTAGTTTAATTTATCAGAAGTTAAATTTATTTGTATATTTATAATATCAATTATTTTAATATTTCATTAATAAGGTAATTACTGCATCATCATTATGTCATAAATAAATTAAATTATTTAATGTCTAAAAATTATAAATAAAATACCATTATGTAGGAAATATTTTTATCTTTATAATGAATATTTATAGTAGAATTTATATTGTGTGTAACCCTATATTAAAAATGGTTTAGTTATTAAACTTTGAATTTAACTCTTTTAAGTCTTCTTTAAATAAAGTAATATTAAATGTCCTAATCTAATCCAAGTGGACCGAAGAGGATCATATTTTATTCCTAAGGTTTTTTTTGGTCGAATTATACTTATCCAATAGAATTATGACATGTTTTAGGGTAATTATAATATCATTTTTACCCTTAATTACCCTATTTACTTTGTAACTGTGGAAAATAAAAGTAAAAAGTTACTATTCATGAAAAATTATTTTTACCTTATTGAACCACATTTTACTTGCTGATATTAACTGTGTCTCTCATATTTTTGAAATTCAACTCACAGAAGCGGTAAAATTAAGTTAATGCAATTTTGCAAATGCTCCCAGGAGGTGGGTAAAAGACGGTAAAAAGTTCAATAAAATTTTTATACATCTAAACTTATCATAAAATGACTCTAATAAATTACATTGAACTTGTATAGGTATTATGTATCTATTTTGACCTAAAATAAATTTAAATAAAATAAAAAATTATTTAAATAAAAAATTTGGTTTTAACCAATAACACAGTGTTTTTCACTATTCATCAAAGATTGAAAGTTTTCAGAAAAATACCAAAAATTCACCATAATATAATTTTGATATTCCGAATTAAAAAAATAAGTCCATTTTAAAAAATAAAATTTATAAAATTTCAAAAAGTGGATATTACTATTCATAACGGTTATTTTGATTAGCCACGGTGTGTTAGAATCTTGAAGTTGTGTATAATGCAAGATATTGTATTATTCAAAGGGAATGTATTGTGGAAGCTTGGGGTGTCACATTCTCCCCTCTTTAAAATAATTTCATCCACTAAATTTCTATAATATTACTGCATAAAAAGATTTGGGTGGTTCTTCATCATAAGTTCCTCAGGTTCCCACATTACCTCTTCCATTTTATGGTTTCTCCATAGTACTTTTACCAGACGAGTCATCCGGTTTCTTAGCACTTGTTCTCTTGTATCAAGAATCTTGAAAATCTCTTCACAATAAGATAGATCAAGTTCCAGTTTAATTTCATCATAGGTGAGTACATGCGTTGGGTCAGACATGTATTTTCTCAACAGTGATACGTGGAACACATCGTGAACTTTGGAGAGACTTGGTGGCATTGCCAAATAGTAAGCTACAACCCCAATTCATCCCAGAATTTCGAAAGGTATAATTTACCTGGGACTTAATTTACCCTTATTACTAAATCGTATAACTCCCTTCCATGGAGATACCTTCAAGAAAACATGATCTCCTACCTGAAATTCCAAATCCTTCCTTCGGTTATCGACATAGCTCTTCTGCCTACTTTGAGCTACTTTGATATGGGTTTGGATAACTTTCACCTTTTCCATTGTCTCCTCAACAAGTTCTGGGCCTACGATTTTTCTTTCACCAACATCATCCCAACAGGTTGGTGTGCGACATCTCTTACCATATAATGCTTCATATGGTGCCATCTGAATACTTTAATGGAAGCTATTGTTATAGGAAAATTCTACTAGAGGTAAATATTGATCCCACGTACCTTGAAAGTCAAGTAAGCAGGATCTCAACATGTCTTTTAAGGTTTGAATAGTCTATTCTGATTTTCCATAGGTTTGATGGTGGTAGGCAGTGCTCAAACGAAGTTCAGTATCCAGGGCTTTCTGAAGACTTTTCCAGAATCTTGATGTAAAACGGGGATCACAGTCAGAAAAAATTGATAAGGGTACTCTATGAAGTCTTACAACTTCATTAATATATAGTCTTTCTAGACGTTCAAGTGGTAAATCATCTCTTATATCAAGAAAATGTGCTGACTTGGTAAGATGATCAATAATGACCCATATTTCATTATTCCTTCTTGGAGTCTTTGGTATCCCCATGACAAAGTCCATCGTAATATTATCCCATTTCCACTCAGGTATGGGAAGAGGTTGCATGACTCCTACAGGCTATTGCCTTCCAGCTTTCACTTGTTGAAAAATAATACATCTTGACACAAAATCAGTAATATCCCTCTTCATGTAATCCCACCAAAAATGTTCCTTCAAATATATATACATCTTAGTGCTACTAGGGTGTATAGAGAAATTGTATCTATGAGCATCATCTAACAACTCCCTTTTTAGATCAGGTATATCGGGAACACAAAGTTGCTTCCCAAATTTCAAAATCTCATCTTCATATATGAAGTCGATCAATATCCCATCATTCACATCTTTAATTTTATTTTGAAACTCCTCATCATCAGCATGAGAACTTTTTATCCTTTCTAGTAAAGATGTTTTGGAAACCATTTGAAAAACTATTGATGTTTCACCTTCCCTGATTATTCCCATATCCATTTTCACTAGATCCATGAAAATAGGATCCCTTTAAACTCTCATCTTGTTCAAAACTCCATGATCCTTTCTTCTCAAAGCATCTACCACCTTATTTTCCTTCCTCGGGTGGTAGTTTATTGTGCAATCATAATCCTTGAGTAGTTCAAGCCATATCCTTTGCCTCATGTTGAGTTCTTTCTATGATAAAATATACTTCAAACTCTTGTGATTGGTATATATCTCACATTTTTCACCATAGAGATAATGTATCCATATCTTCAAAGCAAAGATTACAACTTCAAACTCAAGATCATGAGTAGGATAGTTTTTCTCATGAATTTTTAGTTGTAGTGATGCATAGGCAATAACCCTATCATTCTACATAAGGACACAACCAAGTCCTTTATTTTATGAATCACTATAAATAACAAACACATCGTTCTCTGATGGTAGATTCAAGATAAAAGTGTTGACTAATCTTCTCTTCAGTTCTTCAAAATATTCTTCACACTCTTTTGTCCAAAAAAAATTAACCCCTTTATGTGTGAGCTTGGTTAATGGGTTATCCAATCAGGCAAAATTTTGGACGAAATGCCGATAATAACCTGTAAAACCAATAAAACTCCGTACCTCAGTTATACTCGTCGGTGCTGGCCATTCTTGTATTGCTCTTGTATTAGAAGGATCAATGGATATTGCATCCTTAGAGACAATATAGCTGAGAAAAGAAATCTCCTGAAGCCAGAATTCACACTTTCTAAACTTCCCATATAATTCATTTCTTCTGAGACTTTTCAAAATAGTTCGCAAGTGATTTTCATGATCTTCGTAGATTTTGGAGTATACCAAGATATTGTAGTGACCCGAGTTTTTGGCCCTATCAGAATTTGGAATATTTCTACGAATAATTCCAGAGCTAGACACGAAGACGGCGTGCGATTCTGAGGCCCGGTGTGCCCGGAATTAATTTTATAAAAATATTAAGTATTTTTATACTATGCACGTGGTGGGGGTGTGATATCTCCTAAACGGTAGCTCAGAACAGAAATATGATGGCACAGTTGCGTCCGAAAAGTGCCGTTTACCCTAGGCGGGGTGTAAAATTTGCGGGCGCGGTCCTGCGGTGAGAAACGCCACCAGGGGCGTTTTCGTAAATAAGTAGTGAAGTTAGTGTGTGAGCGTCGACTCACATAACTTCTGAACGGAGTCTCAGATTGAAAATCCGAGTCCGTCGTTGCGTTCAGAACGACGTGTTTCCCTTGGGGGTGACCTTACTTTTTTTCGCATCGGGCGTTGGGTCCGAGGCGGGTTTGGCGCCGGCGGGTGGCTGATATAAATATCACCCCCCCCCCCCTTATCGTTCCTCTCGATGTTCTTCGTCGCCGATCCGCCGAATCGAGCAAACGAAGCGCCCACGAGTTCGGAATTCGATGGCGGACGTTCCAGGAGCGCACAGCGGAAGCTCTGGAGCGCGGATCTAAGGCAGAACGTCGGTGTTTCACCCGCGAGGTAGGTGGATTTGACTTTTAACCCCCCGATCCCGTTTTTGCTGCGTTTTTCTGCAAATTGAAGCCGTAGCAGGGTAGATCGGGTCCCGAGGGTCGTGTAGACGCCTCCGGATCGTAAAACGGACCCCCGGGGTGCCCCCGGCAGTCCACGGAAGATCCGTCGGCTCTGGCGGAGCCCAGCGGCCCGCGGCAGAGCCGCGGCAGCGCGCCGGTGGCATACAGCGGAGGGCCGCCGGCCAGGGCGGCCTGGCGGCGGCGGCCGGTCCAGACCGGTCCGGCCTCTTTTATCATACGGGGGTCTTTAAACCCCCGTATCTTACAATCCGGGAGCCGGATTCACGCGCCGTTTGTGGAAACGCGACCCTGACGACAAGGCGAACCCTCCGGTGTGGGTTCGAGGGTTTAAAGGTTCGGGATCGTGGCCCGGGATCTAGAAATGTCGTATAAAATAATATTATTTTATTATTTTACAACTTCGGGCCGTTGTAACTTCTACCCGAAGCATCCGATTGACTTGTCGTCAGTGGCGTTGAGACCCTGATGGTACGATGGACTTTTTGAAATAGTTTCCGGGTGTTGGGAGCGAGTACGGGGTGCGGGCCCCATGAGGACGTGTTTTGGCGTTTGCGGAGAAACGCAGCTTTTTCACCATGAGTCCGATTTTGGCGGATGATTAGTCGATCCCATGTGTTTTTCTGAGAGGATCGCAATGGTGCGATCTGTTCGATGTGTTTCGGGATCCAGGCATGGGCCCCACCCGAGCTGGCTTCGGTGAATAGTACCTTTTTCACCGGGTGTCCGTTTCAGACGAGCGAGTAGTCGATTCCGCTTTTTTTTCGAGGGGATCGTCGTGGTATGGTCCGCTCGATGGGTTTCGGGATCGTTGTGTGGGCCCCGCATGAGCTAGCTACGGTGAATAGTGCATTTTTCACCGGTGCTTCGTTTTGGGTGAGTAAACAGCCTATCCTGCATGTTTTTCCTCATGGAACGCGATGGTGGCCTCAGTTTTGGCCTTGGAGATGCGCAGTGCGGCGCTGTTGCGGGTCGATCGGGTTAGTGACGTTTTGGACCAGCAGTGGTTGAGGGTACTCCCTTGGTTCGTTCCCACAAGGGTTCGTGTGGCATCACAACCTTCATATAGGTTTGTGATCCTCTCGATGGGATGTTTAAACTGTTAGAATTGTGGCATCCCTCTGGTGGACCCGGAGCGGGATCCTCTAGCATCTTTTCCCTAGATCGGGTTCTTGGTATCGTTGTGACTGCTTATTCACGGGCGTAGATCCCCTATCTAGCAGGTTAACCCCGTAGGGTTTGTGGCATCATCAGGAATATGATCCCCTACGTAGTGGGTCGTGCTCATTAGGGTTGTGGCATCGTCGGGTATACGATCCCCTACTCAGCATCAGGTTTATAGTAGGGTTGCGGTATCATCGGGTATACGATCTCCTACTCATCATGAGGTTTATAGTAGGGTTGCGGTATCATTGGTTATACGATCCCCTACTCAGCGCTTAGTGTCGGTAGGGTTGCGGTATCGTTGGTTATGCGATCCTCTACTCATCGCGTGGTTTCGGTAGGGTTGCGGCATCGTCGGTTCGATCCCCTACATCACGAGTTATACCAGATTGGGTTCCGGTATCGTCGTGACCACCTTTATATGGGCGATGATCCTCTATCTGAGTGATGTGCTTCTGTCGAGTGCCAGATCAGGTTGTGGTATCCCCCTACGGATCCTGGGTGTGATCCCCTATCTGAGAGAACTACGTATTCCAGATCGGGTCATGGTATCCCCTAGCAGACCCTGGGAGTGATCCCCTATCTGTGAGCTACGTATACCGGAGTGGGTTTTGGTATCCCCTAGCGGACCCTAGCGGCGATCCCCTATCCGAGGAGTTTGGTGGTTATGTTGTTTCGGTGAGTTATCCTCAGTGATGCCAACCAACGAGCGTGATATCTCGGGTGAGCATCTGAGAGGTTTGTGAGAAACCCAATGGAGTGTATCTCTCGGATGAGTGTCATCTGGGATGGCAGTGATCGTGGGGTGTACTCTTCTGGTTGTGGACAGTTGCTGGTGATGAGGTCGGTACCTCTTGTGGCTTGGTGCGTGAGATGAGTATATCTGGATTTTTCAAGGTGTATGTATGGTCATACACCTTAGCTGAGCTAAGTAGTTGTGTTTAGCCGAGGATGGTCACGAGATGGAGTTTCTCTCTTGTCTGGTTTCCCTCTGGCTGCGATGAAAGGACTGTTGCCTTTCAGTTTCTCTCTTGGGTTTTGGGGTTTTTGGGGTGCCTACTGAGTATGTTTATACTCACCCCTGCATGGGCTTTTCCCGCACATGTTTGTGTTATGTGCAAACCACAGGCCTTTTGACGGAGTCCCAGGAGGACCCGGAGCAGGCGGAGCTGAGTGAGAGAGACTGATCGGGGTGTTTACCGGTACGATGTTGAGGAAGCTTTCCGGCAGGTGTTTGTGGCAGTGTTCCCCTTCTCCAGAGCAGGTTGGATGTGCTTTTGTAGTTTTCTTTTGGTGGGCCATGTTTTTCCCTTTGTACTTCTGCTATACTCTGGTTGTGGGATAGTGTATGCATGCATTTTTACTTTTCAGTTATATATATCTCTACACTGTTGCATGGAGGTGTATGTGGGTGCATGTGTACAGGTACCTTAGGCTAATGCCTCCCATGTGTGTGATAGCCTACTCGGCACTGGTCGCCAGCCCCTGGCCTATTGGAGGCAGGCTTGGGGAGTCGCGGCTCGAGCCCTGTTGGGTCAGGTCGTGATAGAGTGGTATTAGAGGAGGTTTCACCTTTGGGATCTCAGAGCGTAGCTAGGCTAGCTGTGAGTTTCGTTTGGGTTGCATAGTGGCAGTGTTAGGATGTTTCAAGTTTGGCTTTCAGGCCAGGGACTCCAATGTTGGTGCGGCGGCCGACGTATCCATACACCAGGACTCTGATAACCTGCCTTTCGACTCGGGACATTCGTACACTGGTCGCAGGGACATAACGGTACACGCAACATATAGGAATGGGTTTTTGTGTTTTCCTTGTCCTTCTTGAGTCAGCTCTCCAGATATACATTTTGACTGTGGTGTGTCTTGAATGTATTTCAGGATGCCTCCACGACGACAGCCAACGAGGGTTCCGCAGCAGGATTGTGGTGGTGATCCACCCCATGTAGAGGCTATGGAGAAGGGTGCGGGTTCTGAGGTTGCACCTCCAGGTGGTCTTCCAGTTGAGCTGCCACCTGTTGAGAAGCTGGTTGTGCCGGTAGTGTAGGACGAGGTTGCACACAGGTTGAGTGAACTGCATGAGTTCCAGAGGCAGCGACCTCTGAGGTTCTGGGGTGATCCAGACCCCCAGGCAGCTGATGACTGGCTTGAGGCAGTCACCCGAGTTTTCCGCCTAGTGAGGACACCTCCAGATCAGATGGTGGTCCTAGCGGCGAGCCTTCTGCATGGTTCTGCCGGGCGATGGTGGAGTTTGGTGACGCGGTCCCATGACGAGGAGATGCTCACGTGGGCAGAGTTTGAGCGTCTCTTCAAGGAAGAGTTCTATCCGGTGACGCTGAGGTCAGTGCGGATCCAGGAGCTTCTGCAGCTTCGACAGGAGAGCATGACTGTGTTGGAGTACTCAGCGAGATTTACAAACCTATCGCGCTACTCCCTGGATATGGTCTGAGACCCGTTCTTTAGGGCTCGGACCTTCGAGCAGGGCTTACGCAGGGACATCCAAGTAGGTGTGGTTTCCTTGTGCCTTCCCACCTATGCTGGAGTGCTGGAGAGAGCGTTGGTGGTGGAGAGTTTTCTGGCTGAGCAGATTCCCCCTGTTAGTGTTGGGCACTCGAGGGCTAAGACTTTTTCAGTCAGATCGACATCTGGTAGCCGATGACAGACTCAGGGGTCAGGACTTGGTCGACATTTCAGGAGGCAACCCCAGGATGGAGGATCTGAGGCTCATGGCTCACAGGGCTCGCAGGCCAATTTTGGTTAGCCGCAAGAGAGGCGGTGTTACGCTTGCGACAGTCGGGGACATCTTGCTAGAGATTTTCCGACCCGACGTGCTGCTGATAGGGAGCCGATCGATGGACCGCCTTGGCAGAGGTAGCGTCTCGAGCAAGGAGGTCCGCAGGGCGGAGGACGTGGCAGCGGAGCTGGTGCAGCAGGAGGCGGTGGTAGGTAGTACCAGTTGCCACCACCCCCACCCCCAAGTGGTCCACGCCAAGCTCAGGGAGCTGGTGGCCGAGGGCGAGGACAGCTGCATGCCCTGGAGGCAGTTGACCCAGAGGCACCGCGGATGGATAGAGGTATGCCTTGTGTCTTTTCTACTTACTGCAGTAGTTTGTCAGACACTGTTTAGCAGTACTCTTTCCTTTTGTTTCTTGCTCGAGTATTGTTTAGGGCGTTGGTAAGACCCTGTGTGGGAGTTGTTCTCCATGCTTCGAATGCGTGAGGAAGAGGAATCCTTCCCCCACCAAGACGAGTTTTTGTGACGTGATTAAAACCGTTCGGGCGAGTCAGTGCCTCCCAAAGAGGATAGTATTGATGTGTGGTGGATGAGTCCCTCTGACTTATGCATTCGGGCATAGGCGTTTTTTGGTGAGCTCGCTGGTGTGTGAGACCCAGTTGAGAGTCAAGTCGTTTTCCTTATGCTTAGGGATTTTCTGGGACGAAAAGTTCTAAGGGTGGGAGGATGTAGCGACCCGGGTTTTTGGCCCTGTCAGACTTTGTAATATTTCTACAAATAATTCCAGAGCTAGGCGCGAAGACGGTGTGCGATTCCGAGGCCCGGTATTCCCGGAATTAATTTTATAAAAATATTAAGTATTTTTATACTATGCACATGGCGGGGGTGTGATATCTCCTAAAAGGTAGCTCGGAATGGAGATATGATGGCACGGTTGCGTCCGGAACATGCCGTTTACCCTAAGCGGGGTGTAAATTTTGTGGGCGCGGGCCTGCGGTGAGAAACGCCACGAGGGGCGTTTTCGTAAATAAGTAGCGAAGTTAGTGTGCGAGCATCGGCTCACATAACTTCTGAACGGAGTCTCGGATGGAAAATCGGAGTCCACAGTTGCGTTCAGAACGACGTGTTTCCCCTAGGGGTGACCTTACTTTTGTTTGCATCGGGCGTCGGGTCCGAGGCGGGTTTGGAGCCGGCGGGCGGCTGATATAAATATCAGCCCCCCCCCCCTTTATCGTTCCTCTCGACGTTCTTCACTGCTGCTCCGCCAAATCGAGCAAACAAAGCGCCCACGAGCTCGGAATTCGACGGAGGACGTTCCAGGAGCGCGCAGTGGAAGCTTTGGAGCGCGGATCTAAGGCAGAACGTCGGCGTTTCGCCCGTGAGGTAGGCGGATTCGAGTTTTAACCCCTGATCTCGTTTTTGCTGCGTTTTTCTGCAAATTGAAGCCGTAGCAGTGTAGATCGGGTCCCGAGGGTCATGTAGACACCTATGGATCGTAAAACGGACCCCCGGGGTGCCCCCGGCGGTACGCGGAAGATCCGCCGGCGGAGCCCGGCGGCCCGCGGCGGAGCTGCGGCGGCTGGCCGCCCAGCGCGGCGGCCGGTCCAGGCCGGTCCGGCCTCTTTTATCATACGGGGGTCTTTAAACCCCCGTATCTTGCAATCCGGGAGCCGGATTCGCGCGCCGTTTGCGGAGACGCGACCCTGACGACGAGAAGAACCCTGTGGTGTGGGTTCGAGGGTTTAAAGGGTTGGGATCGTGGCCCGGGAGCTAGAAACGTCGTATAAAATAATATTATTTTATGACTTTGGGCCATTGTAACTTCTACCCGGAGCGTCCGATTGACGTGCCGTCAGTGGCGTTGAGACCTTGATGGTACGATGAAATTTTTGAGATGGTTTCTGGTTGTTGGGACCGAGTACGGGGTGTGGGCCCCACGAGGCTGTGTTTTGGCGTTTGCGGAGAAACGCAGCTTTTGCACCAGGGGTCCGATTTTGGCAGATGATTAGTCGATCCTGTGTGTTTTTTCGAGAGGATCGCAATGGTGTGATCCGTTCTATGTGTTTCGGGATCCAAGCATGGGCCCCACCCGAGCTGGCTTCAGTGAATAGTACCTTTTTCACTGGGTGTCCGTTTCGGACGAGCGAGTAGTCGATTCCGCTTGTTTTTTCGAGGGGATCGTTGTGGTATGGTCCACTCGATGGGTTTCGGAATCATTGTGTGGGCCCCACACGAGCTAGCTACGGTGAATAGTGCCTTTTTCACTGGTGCTCCATTTTGGGTGAGTAAATAGCCTATCCTGCGTGTTTTTCTGCATGGAACGCGATGGTGGCCTCATTTTTGTCCTTGGAGATGCGCAGTGTGGCATTGTTGCGGGTCGCTTGGGTTAGCGACGTTTTGGAACAACAGTGGTTGAGGGTACTCCCTTGGTTCGTTTCCACGAGGGTTTTTGTGGCATCACAACCTTCGTATAGGTTTGTGATCCTCTCGATGGGATGTTTAAACTGTTAGAGTTGTGGCATCCCTCCGGTGGGCCCGGAGCGGGATCCTCTAGCATCTTTTCCCTAGATCGGGTTCTTGGTATCGATGTGACCGCTTATTCACGGGCGTCGATCCCCTATCTAGCAGGTTAACCCCGTAGGGTTTGTGGCATCATCGAGAATATGATCCCCTACGTAGTGGGTCGTGCTCAGTAGGGTTGTGGCATCGTCGGGTATATGATCCCCTGCTCAGCATCAGGTTTATAGTAGGGTTGCGGTATCGTCGGGTATACGATCCCCTACTCAGCATGAGGTTTATAGTAGGGTTGCGGTATCGTTGGTTAGACGATCCCCTACTCAGCGCTTGGTGTCGGTAGGGTTGCAGTATCGTTGGTTATGCGATCCCCTACTCAGCGCGTGGTTTCGGTAGGGTTGTGGCATCGTCGGTTTGATCCCCTACATCGCGAGTTATACCAGATAGAGTTCCGGTATCGTCGTGACCACCTTTATATGGGCGCTGATCCTCTATCTGAGTGATGTGCTTCTGTCGAGCACCAGATTGGGTTGTGGTATCCCCCTGCGGATCTTGGGTGTGATCCCCTATCTGAGAGAACTACGTATGCCAGATCGGGTCGTGGTATCCCCCAGCAGACCCTGGGAGTGATCCCCTATCTGTGAGCTACGTATACCAGAGTGGGTTTTGGTATCCCCTAGCGGACCCTAGTGGCGATCCCCTATCTGAGGAGTTTGGTGGTTATGTTGTTTCGGTGATTTATCCTCAGTGATGCCAACCGACGAGCGTGATCTCTCGGGTGAGCGTCTGAGAGGTTTGTGAGAAACCCGATGGAGTGTATCTCTCGGATGAGTGTCATCTGGGATGGCAGTGATCGTGGGGTATACTCTTTTGGTTGTGGACAGTTGCTGGTGATGAGTTCGGTACCTCTTGTGGCTTGGTGTGTGAGCTGAGTATATCTGGATTGTTCAAGGTGTATGTATGGGAATACACCTGAGCTGAGCTGACTAGTTGTGTTTATCCGAGGATGGTCACGAGATGGAGTTTCTCTCTCGTCTGGGTTCCCTCTGGCTGGGATGAGTGGACTGTTGCCTTTCAGTTACTCTCTTGGGTTTTGGGTTTTTTGCGGTTCCTACTGAGTATGTTTGTACTCACCCCTGCACGGGCTTTTCCCGCACATGTTTGTGTCTTGTGCAGACCACAGGCCTTTCGACGGAGTCCCAGGAGGACCCAGAGCAGGCGGAGCTGAGTGAGAGAGACTGACCGGAGTGTTTACCGGTGCGGTGCTGAGGAAGCTTTCCGGCGGGTGTTTGTGACAGCGTTCCCCTTCTTCAGAGCAGTTTGGACGCGCTTTTGTAGTTTTCTTTTGGTGGGCCCTGTTTTTCCCGTTGTACTTCTGCTGTACTCTGGTTGTGGGATAGTTTATGCATGCATTTTTACTTTTCAGTTATATATATCTCTGCACTGTTGCATGGAGGTGTATGTGGGTGTGTGTGTACAGGTACCTTAGGCTAATGCCTCCCATGTGTGTGATAGCCTACTCGGCGCTGGTCGCCAGCCCCTGGCCTATTGGAGGCGGGCTTGGGGAGTCGCGACTCGAGCCCCGTTGGGTTTGGTCGTGACAGATATCATCAATAAATACAACTAAAAATTCATCAAGATATTCCTTGAAAACTCTATTCATTATATCCATGAAAATAGATGGTGCATTAGTCAATCCAAAAGGCATTATTTTAAACTCGTAATGCCCGTACCTGATTTGAAATGCTGTTTTTTGGAATTTCTTCCTTCTTCACACACAATTGATGATATCCAGATCGAATGCCAATCTTTGAAAAATTTTGAGCTCCATGAAATTGGTTGAATAAATCATCAATGCGAGGAAGGGTATACTTGTTCTTTATTGTTATAGTATTGATCTCCATGTATTCAATTCACAACCTCATAGATCAATCTTTCTTTTTAACAAAAAGGACAGGGGATCCCCATGGAGAAACACTAGGGAGAATAAATCCATTATTACTCAATTCCTATAGTTGTTTCTTTAGTTCCATTAATTCCACAGTGGCCATTCTATAATGGGTCTTCGGTATGGGCCTTGAACCAGAAATTAAATCAATGGAAAACTCAATTTCTCATTCTGGAGGATGTCCATGTAAATATTCTGGAAACACATCAACATATTCTTTAACAATAGGTATTTCCTCTATTTGAACATTCCTTTCCTCAACCATAGTTATTTCATTATCTTCCTCCCCAATAATTGAATTTAGTTAAGCTACTAGGGGTGGATCTAGATAAGAATCAGATGGTGATGTTTATTCTCTAAAGATAAGGTACTCCTTATCATAATCGAAAATTGTAACCTCTTTCTTTTTACAATAAATTTTTTCATCATGGACCGAAAGCCAATCCATACCGAGGATTATATCAAATTCAATCATGGGTATGATGATGAGATCAGCAGATAAATAACGTTTCTATGTCTTAATGGGAACTGATTCACAAAACTTTGTTGCAATAATACTTCCCTTAGGAGTTTTGACTGACAACTCCCTTGTCAAATCAAATTAAAAATATCTAATTTTCTTAGAAAACTGGGAAGATATTAAACAATGCGATGATCCAGAATCAAATAAAGCATTGGCTAAATTTGAGGAAACCATTAAATTACTTGCCACCATGTCTTTCAGAGCTTCAACCTCAGCAGTAGTGATCGCATAAGCTTGGCCTTGATTCCTTGACCTTTTCTGAGTTAAGTTTCCTTATCACTTAGGACATTCATTTTCATAATGCCCCCTTTCTCTACAATTGTAGCATTCAACATTGACAGCCTCTTTCTTCCCCTTGCAATCACGAGCTTGGTGGCATTTTCCCCACACTTGTAATAGACTCTCATTCCCTTCAGGCAAGTATCAGGGTGTTTCTTCCCACATTTACTACAGTATGGATATTCAACTTTTCCATTCTTCCCCTTATTTCCATTTCGAGAGTGTTCAGCAGATCTCTTCTTATCTTGATTTTCTTTAAAGTTGTAAGACTTAGAGAATTCCTTTTCTGTCTTGATAGCACATGAGATAATATCTTTGTACGACGAGAAGGATTGTGAGACTAATTCTTGGCGGAGAAATGGTTTTAACCTATAAAAGAAACGGTCAATCTTACTTATTGGGTTACATATATAATCTGCAGCATGCCTTGCTAACCTGGTAAATTTAGCCTCATACTTTGTGACATTCTCATCCTCTTTTTGCCTTAGAATCAGAAATTTTCTTTCCATATCTGCTCGATGATCATGAGGAAAGTATTTTTCCAAGAAAATCTCTTTAAACTCCTTCCATTACATGTTCAATGCTTCTTCATCTTCCTTTGTGCTTTGGATTAATGACTAACATGGATCTGTATCTCCCGTGAGGTGATAAACTGCCATGACAACATTTTCCCTTTCGATACTCCCTAAAGCATGAAATATTTTCTCTAAGGAATTTATCCATTGCTTAGCTACTAATGTATTTGTACTCCCATTGAATTTTGGTGGTTTTTTCCCCATGAAGCGGTCTAACATTGATCCTTCGCATTGTGGATCAGGGTGCTTCATATGGGTAAGGTTATTATTTATAACCTGAGTGAGTTGTCCCAGTATGGTGATAAGCTGGTCAGCACCAGTTGCTACACCAACTCCACTATAATTATCTTTAGTTGGAGGGAAATCCCTATATGTATTGCATGCGTTGATACGGTTTCTATTCCTTCCACTAGGCACCATTTCTAAACAATGGCATACACTATATTAGTTTATGAATCGCAATACATAATTCCAAACTTGTAAAATAGTTAATATAAATTGAACAGTTTATGGATATAATCTATAATCACAAAAAAAATTCATTGAGGAAGTATATACTCATAAACCTATCATAATGGTTTTTAAAGAAAATGAGAATTATCCTAAGCATATCTCATGGGAGTGTCGTAACCAAGAGTGCAGCAAGGCCCGTTGTCATGCACCAGTTCCCGTTCAAGTCTAGCTCAAAGCGGTGTTTTTGGGATTTACCCCTAGGTACATCTGTTCCAGAGCCACCTCTACCTGCTCGTATCCAGAAAAGGATGTATTTCTTGTAAAACTAACAAAATCTCTATAGTACCAAAATTCTATGAAGTTCTTCTATACTAATCCTCAAAGTCTATCTTAGGGTAATGTTCTCTAATCAGAGTTTTTCTAAATCTAGCTTCCAAGGTTTGTACTAAACTTCCTCTGATACCAACTGTAACACCCAGAACCTAGTTACCCAGATTTGGTGCATTATTACATAACATTGGCATGATCACAAAAGATCAAGTCTCGAAAGACCTATTAGTTTAGTAGCCTTGGAAATACTAGATACATTCATAAGTTTTACATTACATTATAAAATGAAAAACCATAACAACATAGTCTCCATAGGACACACTAATATCCCTTAGACTATCCCTGCAGGTCAGTCATAATATACTTCTTCACATCCTAGAAAAATAAAACATAGAAAGGGGTGAGCTCAGATGCTTAGTAAGGATAACAATATAGCAGAAACTTTCATAAATAAGAATAAACATTTAAGGAAATGTAAGACTAAAACAAAAGCCTTTTAAACTTGAACTTCAGCATAATATGGAAATAACTCCATTTACTTATTCACATGGATATTCTACCTGTCGAATAATCACATGCAATATCAATAGCCACTTTCATAATGATGGAATGCATAATGCCAGACTTCATAACCACATAGTCAAGACCTTCTGCCAAGACTACAAATAAGATTTTGTCAAGTCCTTGTTCCAAGACACTAGTTTGTCTCATGAGACCTACCAATGCATCGATTAGCTATATTGGGCTCCACCCGTCACTTACTAAGTCCAATGCATTCCTCATATAAAAAGGTTTAAACATAAAATAAAAATTTGTATTAAAACTAGCATACGAAATGTCAATACTTTATCCATAAACCATGAATGATGTAAAAATAACACATCAAAAGTCAAAAATATCACAAAACCTTGAATACAATATGGAAGTTTTGTATTATATTAAATCAACTTCAAATAAGCCTATAATCCATCAAAGTGTGTTGACATAGATGAAATCAAAACTTTTTTAGAGAAATATATCTTTATACTTTGTAATAATTTAAAAGTCGTATAATTATAAAAGAAAATTTTTATTTTGAAAATATTCTTATAATCTTGTAATGGAAGCTTCGATGATGTTATAACGGCAAAAAATAGTTGCACCCGCCGTATAAGTTAAAAAAACATTCTTACCTTAATTTTGTTGAAAAGGTCATAAAGTACCTTGTTTGGAAAACGACCAAAAGATTCCTTTAAAAACATTTTATAAAAAATAAAAAATGGTATAAATGACTTTAACCCATATTCTAGTAATGATTAAAAATTTTTTGAAATACGTTTTTAAGAAACATGGATGTGGATGATAAAGTGGTCCCAGTAGATACTTACGTAAAAACAACCTCAGATAATAAAGAGATTGTGAAACTAACCCTTACCTTGTAATTTTCCTTGGTTGAGGGTAAATTAAACTCCTTTATAATATTTAAATAATTTTTATTAAATTATACAATAACCATATAATTAAATATTATATCATATATTATCTTTTAATATTACTTTGTTATTAATATTTTAGGATTATCATCGTTTCGGGTGTTAACTGATTCATTTTCCTTTATATGCTTTGTTAAGTAAGTCATGTTTATTATGGATATGATGTATTTGATTCATATACATAATTATATTATGTTCATAAACAATATTTTTAATCATAAAATTAAAATTATTCTTGAATGATTATGATGGGGAATGAATCACATCATGTTCGTGGAGACGGTAATCTGTACGTACGCACGAGCATCAATATCATTCTTTTGATCTTAAAATCATTTATAATTGGATGTAATATCATATATAAAAAATAATTATCATGTTATATTTATTATTTACATAATTTATACTCATTATTGTACCCATCCAAATGATGAAGTGTTTTAATAACAAACTACACTACGACGTGGGGACGGTAATTTGTACGTACGCATGTATGGTGACTTTGTCATTTATAAGATGGATAGAATAATGAATATTGTTGTACCATTTTTATAATAACATCAAATTATATATAAGATACTGGATTTATTATTTTTTAATTGAAAAAATAAACAAAGAGTAAGTGGAAGAAGAAAATAACTTGAAAGGGGTGATGAAATATTTGCCTCTTCTTCAGGTTCTTCCTTTTGATTTGATCAAAAGGGATCCTTAGCTTGGATTTCTGACTAAAGGAATTCCTCTATGATGAAGGTGGTAAATTTGAGAGGATATTTGGGCAGGTTTTTTCTGAGCTAAAAGGCTTTGGATGTGTGAAATTAAGAGAAGGGGAAGTTCCCTTTTATAAGAGAGGTGGGGGTCACTTTAGGAAAAGCTTGAAATGTTATTTTATAATAAAATAATTTCAATTTATAATGGCTCAAAAATTAATTATTTAAATTATAAGGTGGTTATGGGTCGAAAAAATCTCAAACAATAGGTTTTAGATAGTTTTAGGTCATCATATTAACCTTATCTTTTAGATTTAACTCTTAGTTAAATAGTTTTTCATTTAGCATGTCTCTTCATATTTTTATATTATATGGTTAATAAACTTACTATAACATACCAAGAGAACCCCATGTGGTTAATTAATAATATATATAACCTTATATAATTATTTTCGCCGAAATTTAGATTTTTAGGACTATTGTATCAATTAATAATATAATATTTGTTTTAAAAACTCAATTATGTCAATTTTGACACTATTTAGTATTTGATTTTTTTGAAATCCATAAAAACTTTATCACTTCAAATAAAATTTATTTAACAAACCCTGACATGCCATATTAACCTATAAAATTAGTGTAATTTATCATAAGTCTCAATTTACATTTATTTGGATATTTATAATATCATTTATTTTAATATTTCATTAATAAGGTAATTACTACATCATCATTGTGTCATAAATAAATTAAATTATTTAATGTCTAAAAATTATTTATAAAATACCATTATGTAGGAAATATTTTTATATTTCTAATGAATATTTATAGTCTAATTTATATTATTTGTAACTCTATATTAAAAATGTTTTAGTTATTAAAATTTGAATTTAACTCTTTTAACTCTTCTTTAAATAAAATAATAATAAATGTCCTAATCTAATCCAAGTGGACCGAAGAGGATAATATTTTATTCCTAAGGTTTTTTTGGGTCTAATTATACTTATCCAATAGAATTAGGAATTGTGTTAGGGTAATTATAATATCATTTTTACCCTTAATTACCCTATTTACTTTTTAACCGTGGTAAATAAAAGTAAAAAGTTACTGCTCACCAAAAATTATTTTCATCTTATTGAACCACATTTTACTTAATGATATTAACCATGACTCTTGGATTTTTTAAATTCAACTCACAAAAGCTGTAAAATTATGTTTTATGCAATTTTGCAAATGCTCCCAGGAAGTGGGTAAAAGATGGTAAAAAGTTCTATAAAATTTTTATATATCTAAACTTATTATAAAATGAATCCAATGAATTAAATTGAACTTATATAGGTATTATGTAACTATTTTTCCCTAAAATAAATTTAAATAAAATAAAAAATTATTTAAATAAAAAATTCGGTTTTAACCAATAACGTAGTGTTTTTCACTATTCATCAAAAATTGAAAGTTTTTAGAAAAAATACCAAAAAATAACCCTAAGCTAATTTCGACATTCTGAATTCAAAAATGAAGTCCATTTTGAAAAATAAAATTTATAATATTTCAAAAAGTGGGTATTACTATTCATAATGGCTAGTTTGATTGGTCGCAGTGTGTTAGAATCTTGAAGTTGTGTACAATGCAAGATATTGCATTTTTCAAAGGGAAACATACCATAGAAGATTGGGGTGTTACAAAAACTCCCTTAATAGTGTATTTAAATCCATTTATTATGTTTAAAGTAAATTAAGTAATTAAATAAATTAATTCATTTAATCACTTAAATGCACTGCCAATGAGCGATGGGTATGAGCATCCCACACCAACTCATTTTATGTCACGCCTAGGGAAAACACCACATTCCATACCCAACCATCATCTTGGATTTTTAATTCAATCAATATTTTAAGAGTTATTATGCTTTATTTAATTAACTGTGTGTGCACAATATAAAATATATTTAATATTTTTATAAAATTAATTTTGGGAACACCGGGCCTTAGAATCGCATGTCTTCTCAGCACCTAGATCTGGAAAATTATTTAGAAATATTTCAATGTCTTATAAGGGAAAAATAAGGTCTCTACATAATTCCCTCCTTCAATATTTTCATCCTTGAAAAGAAAAACTAAACAAATAACTTTGGATACTGAGCCTGCATCTGGATCTCCCGCTCCCAGGAACTCTCATGTACGTTTTTGTGCCGCCACAACACTCAAACCAAAGGGATGGCTCATCCTTAAAGGGTCTGCTCTTGTTGGTCCTCAATCGCCACTGGGTGCTCTACAAAGGTGGCTCCATCCTTGATGTCTATCTCTCCCTGATTAATAATGTGTGCGGGGTCATGCATTTATGTCCTTAGTTGTGACACATGAAAGACATCGTGCACCCACTCTAGTTGTGGGGGTAAGGCGGGGTGGTAGGAAACCTCACCAACCCTTCGTGTGATCTCAAATGGCCTGATGAACCTTGGGGATATCTTTCTTCCCCAGCCAAACTTTCGCATTTCACATCATGGGGAGACTCTCAAGAATATTTGGTCCCCCTTCTCAAACTCTAAGGGCCTACAATGGTGATCTACGTAGGACTTCTGTCTACTCTGGGTCCTCTTCATCCATTCACAAATGACCTATACCTTCTCTATCATCACCTAAACCAACTCTGGTCCCATAAGAGATGATTCTATAATCTATGTCCAGTATAAGGGTGATCTTCAAGGTCTCCTGTATAGGGCCTCAAAAGGTGCAATGCCGATGGTGGAGTGGTAGAAATTGTTGTACGAAAACTCCACCAAAGGTAAGTGATCCTCCCAACTCTAGCTGAAATCCAATATGCACTCTCTCAGCTATCCTCTAGCACCTAGATAGTGTGATCGGTCTGCCCATCGGTCTAGAGTGAAAGGTTTTACCCATCCATAGCTGGATCCCAAACTTCTCCTATAGGCCTCTACACAATCGTGATGTAAACTGATCATTATGATCAGAGACAAGATTTGAGGGTACCCCGTGAAGGTGGACAATATCTTGTATGTACAGCTGCCCCAAACACTCCACCAAACTCCGCTACCTAATAGTAAGGAACTGTTTCGACTTCGTGATCATTCTATTATCACACAGATGGCGGCATGGCCCTTTTATATGCATGGAATCTCTTTGACTAAGTCCATGGATATGTCATCCTATTTCCACTCTAGGATATCAAGCGGCTGTAACAAACCTTCCAGGACCTAGTGCTCAGCCTTCACCTACTGGAAGGTAAGGCATCATGAGACGAACTCAACTACACTTTGTCTCATTCTGAACCACCAAAAATTCCATTGAAGATCCCTATACATCTTTCCCACACTGGGATATATAGCTAGGGGTGAATCATGGAACTCCCGCATCACTTCTTCCTGCATCACAACTAGAACCATTCTTCACCCCTAGAACAAGATCTCATGATTCCCTCCTTTAGAATATCTATATGCTACATCACCTATAGATGTTTAATAATGCAAAACCTCATAGTCAATGTCTCCCTACTAAGACTATTTCACACGCTCAAGCAATGTAGGAGTCAACACCATTGACTGTAGGAAAACCATATCCTCTTACTCCATCAAGGTTAGCTTCGGGGAAGCTAACTGCTCTAAAGCTTCGCTTACTAGGCGAGCCTAGGACTTCTTGCTAAGGGAATCTACTACAACGTTTCCCTTCCCTGAAGTACATACTATCTCGAAGTCGTAGTCCTGAAGGAACTCCAACCAGTGTCACTACCTCAAGTTTAGGTCTCTCTGAGTGAAGATGTACCTAAGACTCTGGTGGTCTGAGTAAACCAAAAATCACTCTCCTAGAAGGTAGTTCCTCCACATCCTAAAAATGAATACTACCACTGCTAGCTATAGATCATGAGTCACATAGTTCCTCTCATGGAATCTCAACTACCTCAACCCATATGCAATGACTGCCTGTTGTTGCATCAGCATGCAACTGAACCCATCTCCTGAGGCATCGCAATACACTAGAAACTCAACTCCTTCCTCTGGTAGCCTCAAAACTGGATCGGTTTTTAGCCTCTTCCTTAACACCTTAAAGGCATTCTGGCACTACTCATACCAGTTAAACAACTATCTATTTTTTGTTAAAATAGTCAATAGATATGAGATCCTAGATAATTCTGCCACAAATCTCATGTAGTACCCTACCAATCCAAGAAAGCTCTACACCTATAACACATTCTTGAGTGGATCCCAAGAAATCACTGCTTCAATATTCATTGGATCTATAGCTAAACCCTACTCGAAAATGAAATTCCCTAAAAAGTGAACCTGATGTATCCAGAACTTCCATTTCAATAGTTTTTTATAAATCCGGTTCTCTTAAAGTAGATCAAGAACCCTCCTCAAGTTCTCTACATGCTCCTCCGCTATCACAAAGTAGATAAGTATGTCATCAATGAAGACAATGACAGAATGGTCCAAGTATTGCTGAAATATCTGGTTCATCAAAACCATTAAAATGGCGGGGGAATTCTTCACACCAAAGGTAATCACTCGGAACTCATAGTGAATATAGCGACATCAAAAATTCAACTTTGGAATATCATCCTCACAAACCCGCAGCTGGTGGTAGCTGGACCTAAGATCGATCTTGGGGAACCATCTTGTGCCTTTCAACTATTCGAAGATGTCTTCAATCCTCAGCAAGGGGTACTTGTTATTTATCATGGCCTAATTCAGGTGACGATAATCAATGAAAATCCATAATATCTTATCTACCTTCTTCATAAATAAAATCAGAGCCACCTGGGGGGATACACTAGGTTTGATGAAACCTTTCTCATGAAGGTCCTCTAATTGTAACCTTAGATCCTGGAGCTCAGTGGGTTCCATCTAATATGCTACAGAAGATATCGGGGTAGTCCCTAGCTAAAATTCAATATAAAACTCTAACTCCTACCTCAGAGGTATTCTTGGAACATCTTTGGGAAAGACGTCTATATAATCCTCCACAACTGAAGGGATCCAGATGCTTGAAGAGTCTACTTCACCAAGGGTCATACTCGCTAGCTAATGGGTAATAGGTTGTAACCTATTGCTCATAGTAACCACTCATCCTACTATAAGGTCTCTCTCACTAGAAAAGGAGAACCTGGTCCCATCAGCATGTAGGCATCTAACTAATATGCAATGAAAGTTAATTTGGGCTCGAACCATGGAAAGCCAATCCATTCCCAAGATGATGTCATAGGGTTCCATCATGACGACTAGTAGGTCCCATGTGAACCTCTCTCCTCCAAGTGATAGCTCGCACTACTGAAAAATGAAAGATATAAAGGAAGTGTTCCCTATAGGAACCTCAAGGCATAGCTTCTATAATAGCATCTCCACTAGGAGCTCTAGCTCTCGCATAAATAGTTGATAGATAAAATAATGGCTAGCACATGTTTCTACTAATACCGAGGCAAGAGTAGAGTAAACATAGATAATACCTCGAATCATATAATGTGCCTCCAGGTCATAGATGTCCATATCCTGTATTTTTCCGCGACCCTGACTACCAGGTCCATGTGCCTAACGTGGGCCACCTAGTGGTGGTGGTGGTAGAACCTCGTACTGTCGTCCCCCACCTGTAGATCCTCTCACTCCTCTTCCAGCTTCGCCTCCCTAGGGACCACCCTATCCCCGCCTGGGAGATCCTAGATCACAGTGTTGCCTCTATTGTGACGGTCCATCTATTTCCTTCTTGGGATGCTCAGTATTCCTGGTCGGCCAGTCCCAGGCCATGTGACCTCACATGTCACAAGTATAGAATCGTCCCTCTTTGGGTTTCCCTGATGCTCTGTGATGCCCCTGAACAAGGCGATCATGCCCCTAAGTCTGCCCACGGAAGGGTCTTCTGTTCTAAGACCTCTAACACCTACCTGCTACTAAATATGATTTATCCCTGTCATACCTACCACTAACTCCAGCTATTTGGTGTCTCTCTTCCAGGAATCTCTCTGTCATAAGTCCCCACTCCAGCACCCCGACATAGGTACAGATGCACAAGGTCACTACAATGAACCAAATCTCTCTACAGAGTCCGTTCTCAAGAGTAACCATCTATTATCATGTTAAGATAGTAGCGCATAAGGTTGGTGAACCTTTATTCATACTCTTACACTATCATACCTCCCTAATAAATCTCTAGAATCTCCTGAATCTGAATGGAGTTCCAGTAGGAGGGTTAGTACTCCTCATGAAATAGCTGCTAAAAGTCACCCCCTGAGAGCATCGACTCATCATGCATCTGGGTAAATAAGTTCCACAAATTCCTAGCTACTCCATAAAAAATACTAACTACTAAAACCACTATTTGATTTTTTGGGGTCCGAACCAGTCTGAACACACAAACCATGGACTCCAGTCAATCCTCTGCTACTTGAGGATTTGGCTTATTGTAGAACCTCAAAGGTCAATGATGCTATAACTTGTTGAGTGTGCTCAGCCTGAACATGTCCTTATCCTACCCTATTGGGACTATCTTCTGCTCAACGGGTTGAGGCATTGCTACTATTCTACCTGGAGGAAGGGGATCGTATGATGGACCTTGAACTGAGGCCCCATCACTTATAGGGTCGTCTTCACAAATTGGAGCTGGTATCCTGGATAGTTTTCATCATGGAGGAATCCTAAAAATTTTCAAGAAGTAACACATTCAGATGAGAATATATATATATCAAAAAGGAATGGGGAGTTGAATCAAGAAGAACAGTCAAAGACTCAATCCTAAATGATGCATGTACCATTGTTCCCTGCAATAAATTTCTCGGGGTTCCAAGTCAAAAAATGGGTAATCAAGGTCCTAGTGAATGGATACATTGGATGCCCATACCATCACTGGACTCCCTGGCCTGAGATATGCTCTTGAGACACTTCGACACTATTTCCCTAAATCCCAACCAATTCCATTTAAGGGAATTTCTAAACAACATCCAAAGGAAATAACCACCTCTAATACCACTCTATCATGACCCAACCCAAGTCGAGGCTTGAGCCGAAACTACCTCGAGACCACCTCCATAGGCCAAGATTTTGTGATAAGCACTGAAGGCACAACAAACTTGGGTAGGACTTTTTTTAAGAACTTGTACGCATGCACACATCCAACTTGATGAAAAAGTAAAAAAGGGAAGGTAAAAAATGGTGCAACTATTGTAAAGTAAAGTAAACATGCATGAATCTCTAGAAAATAAAAAGGTATGGTAGTGAATGATGAAATGAAAAAGGGTCAAAACACATGTCCAAACCAAAATCTGGTCCCAACCTGAAGACAGCTGGAAAAAAAAGTAGCAGTTGAGAGAACCCTACTCCTATATCCCAACTCTGAACATCATACACGGTCTACGCTAAGCTCCCCTAAGATCATGATTAACCTGTCTGCTTTCTAAAAAATGAAAAACATGTGTTGGTCAAATCCCATGCATGGGTGATTATATACATACCCAGTAGAATGATCCAAAATGATAAAGGGGGGAAGTAAAAGATACAACCAAAGTGAATTAATATATGGAACAATGTTCAGTAAACGATAATGGAAAAAGTGCAGCTTAACCCAACAAGAGTGTGAAATTAGGCTCATCCAAACACAAGGAGCTTGAAATGGTGAAGAGGTGAACCCCCACCCCCCACCCCCACCCCCACCCCATCAATTCTTTGCTACTTGTAGTTGTAGAGTAGACCCATCCAACCACAATAGAAAGCACATGGCATACCCCATCCATCTTTTCCTCTCTTGGAAGGAGAGTAACCAAGACCCCAAAGGATGGGTACTATAATAGGGTGGATATATAACTGTGCTTAGTCAAAGAAGACCAAATGAGAGAGTAAGGGGATATCCATCTCATAGTTTAGCCCAAGAAGATGAGTAGCCAACCGTTCCAAGGTAGATTCATCTATGGTGCCCAACACCTCAAGTTTCTACCCAGGAGTCACAAGTCAAAGGGGATCAAATCACCAAACCTCGATACTATCCACTTTGGGTGGCACTGACTCACCCGCATGGTTTTTGGTTGCATCACAAGAATGTGTAAATTTGGGGAAAGCACCCCTCTTTCTCGTG
Organism: Viscum album; assembly: GCA_963277665.1. Taxonomy (NCBI): domain Eukaryota; kingdom Viridiplantae; phylum Streptophyta; class Magnoliopsida; order Santalales; family Viscaceae; genus Viscum; species Viscum album. The sequence continues at coordinate 157,741,908 of OY728125.1, forward strand.
AGTCCTTAGGTAAGTCGAATCACACCTCACCACTATTCTGCACAATCAAGGATCTTCTCTACAAGGTCATTGAGGACTAAACTATCTATACCATCTTGAGGGTCATCCTGAAAGGTTGTTGGGGGGACTACACTGCCCAGTCTAGCTAGAGGGTCAACCCGAAAGGTCATTGGGGACTACACTACCCATCCCAACAGGAGGGTCATCTCATAAGGTCATTGGAGACTACACTACCCAGATCCTACTAGAGGGTCAGCCTGGAAGTTCCTCAGGGACTACACTACCTATCCCTGCTGGAGGGTTATCCTGGAAGGTCTTTGGGGACTATACCACCCATCCCTACTAAAGGGTCAACCCGGAAGGTTGTCGGGGACTACACTACCCATCCCTACTAGAGGGTCATCCTGAAAGTTCGTCAGGGACTACACTACCCTGCCCTACTGGAGGTTCATCCTGGAAGGTCATCAAGGACTACACTACCCAACCCTATTAGAGGGTCATCCTGAAATCATTCTGGTAATCTTGTATGATCGCTGCTGTTATCGAGTGTTGTCTCTATGCGTGAAAAACCTAAAACACCCTCATCGTATCTCAAAATATTCTTCTGATGGAACCATCATGTTTTACACAGAAAAACACTCAAGATAGGCATCTTACGATCCAAAATCTGAGTTCAAACGAAGAAGATACAATGGATTAAATATTACTTGTGGGAGCTCAAATAGTACACAGTGTGTGAGGGGGATCACATGGTGTGTGGCCCCTCTTTACTGCCTGGCCTTGTCTCTGGATGGACATGGGTCTCATCCCATGTAGTAGCACATGACATGTGGGTGGACTACATGGCGTGTTCTGTTTATCCGGGGACCAGGGTCGTGTCTGCTATTCATGTCCGTGTACTCGAACCCCGTGTTTTTGTACTCTGGTACACGGCATATTGTCCCATAGGGGATGTTTCCAATGTGTCCAACCCATGTTTGTGTGCTCGGCACATGGCGTGTTCCTATCTGTGTGTTCCTTCTCATGGATTTCCTCACACAAAAAGGTATTACATGGTGTGTCAAGGGTAGTACACGTTGTGTCATCCTTATCTTTTCCCAAACCCTAGCGTCACTGCTGAGGGAGGCTACAAACTATTTGTTATTCACTGAACATGGTGTGTAGTCACGATATTTTTATAAACCCAAGGGTTTATTTGATTCCAACAATTGCTTCCAAATCTCCTTCAATTGTGGTCTGAGCCTCCTGATTTCTCTCCAAAATCTTTATATCTAGCCGAAGAATGTGGGATCTCTTCATCGTTCGTCACGAATCGGTCTCTCTTGAAAATGAGGTTTTATTCAGATCTTCTGCATGCCTCTATGGATTAATTTCTCATCATATTGAAATGAAATCTTTATATTCTTCATCCTCACATCATTTTGTTTCCATATCTATTCCTTTCTCATGTATTCGTTATGTTTCCACGATTCCACCTCGATTCCGGATGCCTAATCATGCTCGGGTCGCCCGGTAATAGTCAAACAAGGATCCACAGGGATTCCACAGTGAATAACATGAAGAAAAAAAGGGATAAGGCACTATAAATAAAGATTAAGATCGTTGGACAAGCTTTCTTGTCCAATGATCAAAAATAGGCATCCATATTAGATGAACAAATAATAAAAAGAATGTTCTTAGCTATCGGGGTCAGGAAAAAGGGAAAGGATTGATAAATCAAGTTCCAACATGATTAATCATTTAATACAGGGTGTAAAAACACCAAATATGAGTCCTAACACTTGTTTGGCTCTATATTTGTTGAATAACGTATTCACCAACGAAGGAGTAGGATCTGTTGCGTCATGATTCATCTAGATCTAGGGATTCATTGTTTGTTCTTCATTCATCATTCACCAATGGTAAAGGAGGGGAGAGGAAATCATCATTGGTGAAAATAGGTTTATGAGGTTCAAAACCCCTTAACCATGTATTTAAATCCATTTATTAGGTTTAAAGTAAATTAGGTAATAAAATTACTTAATTCATTTAATCACTTAAACACACTTCCAATGAGTAGGGGATCTAAACATCTCATGTTAACTCATTTTATGTCATGCTTGGGGAAAACACCATGTTCCAAACCTAACCATGGTCTCATATTTCTGATCCAATCAATCGTTTAAGAGTTATCATGTTTTCTTTAATTAATCATGTGTGCTCAATATAAAATATATTTAATGTTTTTATAAAATTAATTCTGGGCACACCGATCCTTGGAATCGCACACCGTCTCAGTTCCTAGCTCTGGAAAAGTATTTATAAATATTTCAAAGTCTTATAAAGGAAAAAATAGGTCTCTAAATCGACCATCTTCAAAATTTATATTTATGGAATGTATATCTTTTTGTCCCATCAATGGATCGATTGGAAATTGAAAAATCTAAAAAATTCTCCAAACCCTTATCATACTGAAGTATGTTTCTCGATAATTTGATCCATATTTTATTCATATATATCAAAATGTTCCTACACTTCATTAAATGAAATTAAAATTCATAATTATTACTAATTATGAAAAGTGGTAAATGAAAGTTAGAAAAACACAACCCAAGTAGTTATAAGAAGAGTCATATAAGTACTAAAAATGTCAAATTAAAAAAAGGAAATCAATAATGGATAGTATAATGTAAAATAGAAGTAATAGAAAAATCACATAATCATTAATTTAAAATAGAAATCATGAGAGAAACAATTTAGGGTCACTAATTCCAAAAAAAATCAACGTCAATTTTTTTTGTTCACTCTTGTGATTTTTCTTTAAATAAAGAAATGAAAATGAAATTAATATTTAAAATTTATGTTGATGATCATACAGACTGTAATTTTTTTATTATGTGACTTATTTCATTTTTAATTTAAAAAAATATTTAATTATATAATAATATTAATATATTTCATTATTTTTATATTATAGATAGATGTATAAGATATTTTTAGTAACCTTAAGTAAACTCTTCCAAAAAATTATTTTTAATCCTAGTTAATGATGTGACCTGTATCATTTTTTATTCTAGAAAATTATTTTATTTTATATTAATATTATTATGTTTTATTCAATAACCTAAAATATTATTGAAAATTTTGTATATTTAATAATGTCATGGGATACACCTTAATTTCGAGCAATGCGTGCCTCATGTTATACCTCTCACTACATCCCCAAGCATCCTTTGTGCCTTATTTCATTTTGCACCTTTGACAACACTAATACATATACTCACATAAAACATGTGAAAATAATTTAAAATTAAATCACACCACACCACCTACACCCTCACAAGAAAAAAACCTAATCACATCTATTCTTAAGAAACATATAGAGATGCATCAATAAAAATCATCCACCCATGGGATCACAATCCTCCTTAGGCATAACTATAGTCACATGAGGCTCAATAGGGTCTCACACATTTATAAAAAAAACTTTTCTTAAAGTGCCAATTGAGATTTCATAAAGATCTCAAGAAGATAATCTATTTTCATACTATTTAAAAACTACATTTCAAATGTTTTGTAAAAATAATTTATCAAACCACACATTGAAAACAAATTTATAAATCCAACTATCTCCATAAAATCACTTTTGAAGGAAAGAAACCCCTTTTAAAAGGATCATGTCAAGCACCCATTTTTCAAGACCAAACTTTCCCCTTTTAAAACAATTCAAGCCACTATGAGACTTATGGTCTCAAAAAAATTAAAAAAGATTAAAGGTCAACTACCTTCAATTTTGAAAACATACCTCTAAAATAACACACACATTTTAAAGGTAAAACTGGTTTAGAACACCCCTTTAAATAATAAATTTTCATTAGAAAATCCATCAGGGATTTTAATAACCACTTTCCAAGTGAACTAGTTCAATTCCAAGTCTTTAAACCATTTTAAACTATTTAAAGACAAAAATGGGTTTATTTTAGAAAAAAAAAATCCACGAGGAACCATTTTCAAGAGGGCCGCTTAGATACTTTCACAAGATATTAGCATGCGACACATCCATTTCAAGCACAAAATCCATTTTTAAATCCTTTATATCCTAAAAAATTTATAAAATTGTTATAAAATCATAATAAATCATTTAAAATCATCCAAGAAATATAAACCATGAATTTCAAGGTAATTCCATAGACATTCCTACAAGAGGAATCCTCTAAAACCTGTTTCCTTTTATGGAGAATGCACAATCAAGCCAATAAACAACGTCCTCTACCTAGAAAACCCAAATATACATCATTAGAACTTCCCCAAACCTTAATCAAAACCCAAACATTGGTTGGGTTCATAGGAGTGATAAAAATTGAGAGAGGGGAAAGGGAAGAAGGGAGAAGAATAAAATATGAATAAAGGAGGGCTTACCACTTAAGACTAAATGAAATATACGGGAGAATGGGGGGTCAAGGGATAAGGGGGATAAGGGGGAGAAGGTAGGCTAGAGGTGATGTCTAGGGGGGAAGAGGGAGGCGGTGAGGGAAAGGGTGAGGGATTAAGGGGGATTAGGGGAGAAAGGTGGTGGATTTGGGAGAAGGGGGGTCGGCGGTGATGGATCGGGAGAGAAGGGGGTGGAAAAGAGGGTGAGGGATTAGGATTTAGGGGCTCAAGGGAGAAGGGTCGGGGTGGGGAGAAGGGGGAGAGGTAATTTTTTTAAAAAAATATAAAACATTTAGAGACTTTTTTTCAAAAACTGCTACTAAATGTTTTCAATTTTTTAGCGGCTGTTTAAAAAAATTGAACTTAAAAACCCATTGTTAAATGCTTACTTTTGTGTAGTGTCACTTACCAAAGAGAGATAAAATGCATACACTAGTGCTTAAATCTGAGAAGAATAAACTTTAGAGAGGAAAAAATACCTCTTGAGATCCTCCCAAAATCCAAAGGTTTAGGTTAGAGTTGAATGGGAGTGGAGATTTTAATTTAAAACATGTTCAGGACTTTAAGTCGGTAAACCACAAGTCCATGTCACATCCCACCATGGTCATAGTGTGGAAGGGTGAAAATATCACAGACCATGGTTTAGCCACCCCAAAACATGCCAAATACACCCCCAGCAAACTGGCCTATAGAATCTATGGCACATCCTGTGCACAGATCCAATTTTCCTAGGGTAAGGCTATAGAATATCACAAATTACACACCATATCTACCCTCAAATTGGAAGAGGTTCCAAAAATATCCACATCACAGCCATCACTACATATCTTAGTAGTGCCTGGAATAGTATTGTACTCAAAAACTCCTTCCCAAGGATCTATGGCATAGTTGAATCCCATACATCACAACTCCCTTCCAAACCAAAGTAGACCCTAAAAAGGTAGAACCATAAAAATTCTCCATGCTACAACCTTTTGGTCCATGGAATAGCCCCTCCTACTCCACACCATATCCCCTCTAACTATGGCACACCTCCCTAAATAAAACTAGTATAATTCTTCCAAAAACTCTAAAAATACCTGGAACTGTACCCAAATAGCATGTGATCAAAGAAAAGGTGTAATTTGTACCTGAAATTGATAATGGGATATTACAACCACCCTTCCATAAACTCTTTATACCCCTAGATTTCCTATTAATAATGATCCATATTAAATATATTAGTCCACTACTCTCTCCTCAGTTCCTCACACTCCCAAGTCTCATGTGAATCAGAATTTTGTTTTCATAGCACTCAAACTAAAGGTATATACTTACCATGAAGAACCTTTGTCTCAAAATCAACAATCTGAACTGACTGTTTAGTCACAGATAAATAAGTTTCATCATCAAGGTATTACCAACTCAAAAATGATATGGGTCGGATAGGTTCTTTTGAAGCTATGATATGTGAAACATGTTTTAAATTGATGTCAACTGAGTTGTAAATTCCAAGTGGTATTCAACTTTTTTAATCTTATTTACAACATCAAATGATCCCACATATCTTGGTGAAATCATTCCCTATTTTTCAAGATTTAAGTGACCCAAATGAGTTGAAACTCTCAAAAACAATTGGTCCCCAACTAAAAACTCTAAAGTACATCTAAAATGATCAAAATAAGATTTATATTGGCTTCATGTTATCAACATATTCTTAGAAACCAACTAAATCTGTGTTTTTTCTATTAGACCAAACTATGTCCAATCAAGTAAGTTTCAGCAATCTTCGACCAACATAATTGAGATTAACATTGATAGACATAAAAGGCCTCAAAAGGTGCCATATGGATGGATGAATAGAAAAAAAAATTGGTAAAACTCAAGGTATCCCAAGTTTCTATCCCAAGTTCCACCAAAATCAAGAACAGAAGCAAGAAGCATGTCTTCCTAGATCTGTATAGCTGGTCATATCTAGTCATCCATCTACAGATGATAAGTTGTGCTCAAACTCACTTGGGATCCCAAAAACTGATAGAGGCCTCTACAAAAATGATAAGTGAACTGATTATACCTATCAAAAACTATAATTTATGTAAATCTATGAAATATGAAAATTTCTTATATGTATAAGCTTCCCAAGTCCTTAACTTTGGTTGTATCATGGATGGGGATAAAGTGAGTTTATTTGGTCATTCGATCGATCACTACCCATATTTCATTATTCTTACAAGAGTTATGAGGCAACCCAACCATGAAATACATATAATTCTCATCCCACTTCCAAGTCATCATAGGAAGGGGCTGAAGAAAACCCAAAGGTTTCTAGTTCTTAGTCTTGAACTTTTGAAAATTTTAATAATGAGAAACAAAGTTAATGATGTCTCATCTCATACCAAGCCACCAGAATCATCACTGTATATCATATAATGTTTTCATTTTACTGGGGTGAACCACCTACTAGGAATTATTGAAATCCACCATCAAATCTTTTCTCATGGGTGTGGTAATGTCATATCGATTCCAGAAACATAGGATACCCTCAGATAAGAATTACCACCTGATGATGGTATCCCCACCATAAAGAGAGCCCTTAAAGCCATGGAATTAATCATAAATCTTATTCTCCTGAATAATCTTTTCAATAATATAGGATTTCAGCTAAACACTTTCTAGAATAATCTCAACCTCATCCTCTTGAACTACCAAGTGAATGTGAGCAAATAGAGCCATCACATTCCACTCTTTTAAAGACTCTTTCATGACCTGGGTTGCAAATTTCCTTATCAAGGCATCATCAATGACATTAACCATTCCAAGGGTGTAGAAAATTTCAAAATAAAAATATTATGGGTACTCCACCCAATGTCCCTATTTTAGATTAAAATATTTTTTATAGAAGATATAACTCAAACTTTTGTGATCAGAATAGATGGTAAACCTTTCTATGAAAAGGTAATCCCACCAACTCTTAATATCATGAATCACTACTAAGAATTTGATATCATGATTAGGATAGTTCTTCTCATGTGGAATAAGTTTTCAGGAACCATAGGTCACCACATGATCACACTACATGAGAATACAACCCAAACATAAACCTGACATGTCACAAAAGACCACATAGACTAGTCTAACCTCTAGAAGTCTCAACACTATCACAAAAGTCAAAATATGTTTTAACTCATCAAAATAATTATGACCCTTCAAATCCCATAATAAATTCACTCCTTTATTAGTGATATCAATCATTTGAAAATCAAACTTCGATAAATCTTAAAAATTGGTGGTAATGAACTGTTAAACACAAGATACTCCAAATCTTGAAGACATTCTGTAGTTTTTCCCATTTCATAAAAGCCCTTGACTTTTTAGGATCAATTAAAATTACTTGTTCCAACACCATGTGTCCTAAGAACTTCACTTCTAGAGTCCAAAAACTAAATTCCTATAACTTGGCATAAAGTTGGCGATCTCTCAAAATTTCCAGAACAACTCTCAAATGATGTACATAATCCTCCTCAGTTTTATAGTAAACCAAGATGTCATCCACAAAGACTACTATTAATGAGTTAAGGTACTCATAGAATATCCTATTAATCAATGTCATAAAAATTGTAGGATCATTAGTTAGACCAAAACACATAAAAAGGTACTCATAATGGCCATACCTACTCTGGAAGGCAGTCTTCGAGATGTCAGATTCCTTAATTCTCAACTGGTGATAACCAGATCAAAGATGAATCTTAAGAACTACTTCAACCCTTTTAATTAGTCAAATAGATCATCAATCCATATAGATGGGTAATTTTTATTTACTGTAAATCGATTGAGTTTTCGATAATAAATACAAAGTAAAATCCAAGGTGACACATTCAGGTGTATAAATCCTTTATCTAATAGATCATACAACTGGGTTTTTAACTCTTTCAATTCATCTAGTTCTATATGGTAAGAATGAATAGAGACAGTGTGGGTGCCAAATACCAAATAAATGGAAGGCCCTACTTCCCCCATCAGTGGAAAACCAAAAAATTCAAATAGAAACACGTCGGGAAACTCGACGACCACTGGAGGGAGATCACTGCTCAAGGATTATCACTCTAGGTCAAAAGAAAACACATATATTACCCTACCCAAATCCAAAAAATAGTTTGTATCTTCTTGACCTTAGGTACCATTCTCCATAGAAAATATGGCACACCCCATCGAGCACCATAGAGGAGACCCATCAAATATAATGATCAATTTGGGATTTTTGGTCAATCGTCTAATCCATCCCAGAAATGACATCTAAATACTTCATGTTGAGATCCAGAAAATACCATGTGATCTCAATATATGATAAAGATAAGACACAATAAGGTCATAAGAGACCCTCCTCTCTCTTCATTTCGAGGGGCATAGCAATATCGATCACATATGATATAATATTCATAAGAAGGTTTTGTAAGTTCATAATATGAGTCAATATGAAAGAATGAAATGCACCAATATAAAATAATGTATTCACTAAAGATAAATATATAGTGGTGAAACCTCTCACTATTGCTATACATGCATCATCTTCCTCTGTAAACTCTTCCACTACTTGAAAAAGACTCACTCTAGATGCATGTATCTGGAACCCCTTAGTTATTTAAGAATACAATTGAAATGAGGTACCTTTGGGTGATGATGAGCCCATTCCACTATGTGGTCTAGAATATGGTAGAACTTCTTCATTTGACTTTGAGCGACTGCATGAACCACAAATCTTCAGTGCCTCTGACAAACCTTCCTTGAATTCCCAACCTTTCCAAACTGAAATCAAGTCAATGGGGATCTTCTAGATACTACATAACATCTGGATAATGCATAATGTTGGGATCCTCCATGATACTCATCATGCTTCTTCTTTCCCATAAAGGGAACAACATAAATACGATTGAGAGTAAGAGGAAATCCCTTAAACCCTAACTTACTAGCCAAGTCAAGCTTAGCCATCAACTCTCTATCTAGAACATCTGTATAAGAAGTGATATTCATCATGAAAAACTAAGATTAGATATCTGATCAAAGACCCATCATGAATCTTTATTCCTTTAGTTTCTCATTTGTCACCACCATGGGATAAAACTAAACAAGATTAGCAAAAAGATCCACATACTAAGTCACGGTCTTATCACCCTGTTAGAGGTTGAGAAACTCTATATACTTATTCAAAACCATTAACTTTGGATAGAACTTATCTGAAAAGAGGGATCTAAAGTCTTTTCCCTCAAAGCCTTCATGTTTTATCTCTATAACGATCGAATCCCACCACCCCATGATAGGCCCTTCAAGCTTAAAGGTATCACATGTCACCTTTATAGCTTCTGGAATTTCCAATAAATAAAAAAGTAACTCAATCCTTCTCAACCATTATTCTTCCTCTTGAGGATCATCAATCCTTGGAAAGTTTGTGGTTTATGGTGAAGAAATTGTTGATAAAGATCTCTAGATTCATCCCTTTGATGTTCCACAACTGGGGCATAAATGGGAAAAGTTGCAGCAATATATCCTAGAGATTAGATAACAGGCACCACTATCTCAATGAGGTTATGATCAACTGGAGGTTTTTCCTATTGTGGTTCATCAGTAGTTCCATCTTGAGGTATATTCAAACAAATTATTTGGTCATGGTACTACAAAACATTAATAAGAAACCCAATATCATCATCAAAGATACTTGGATCATCAAATCAATCAATAGATATAAAAATATCAATTCCTTTAATAGGGTTCAAATTTTTTGGTTTTCAAACACTTAGATCAATTTTGGAAAGAGAATAGATTCAGATCAAATTATTCTTTAAGGATAATTTTCCCAACCACTCATGGTGACTTAAGGCTTGATATGATGATAGCTGGTTAGACAATTGCTCACAATTACCCCTTAAGTCCTAGAAATCCTACCTCTAGTCTACAAGGACGTCACAAAACTGCATACCAACATAAAACAAAGATGAAAAACCTACATTTGATACCACTTTTTCAGGAACTATACTAATACCCTAGTACACTAATACTTGAACTATCTTTGAAATATCTCGAAGGGCATTCTTGATCCCCATGGGTTGGTGATTGTCACCTATAATCAACATGAAATCAAAGGGAAATAATTTTCCACAAAAGTACGATAAAACAGTAGAAGATAAATCAATACACAGTCAGTATTCAAAACACTTCTCAAGGATAAAATACCATCAAATAGAAAGATATCCTAAAGAATATATCATCCAAAAACATCAAATCATCATCAAGGAATAATCTCATAATCCTTATGCAACATGTGGTCTAAATCTCCATCGGTCACCACTATCACTCCAGGTCATGTCCTCAAGCACCCCCACCACCTCTAAGTGGTTATTTCCTTTTTCCTAGACCTGGCATAATAAAATCTAAAAATTCCTAAAGGAAAAGGTTGGTTGTGATCTAAACAGTCTAGTATGGTCTCACTAATCATTCCATAAGCAGTTCCAATAAAAATAAAATATTTATGCTTTAATTTAAATAAAAATAAGTCACAAAAAAATAATTTATAATAATTTTAGTCAAACATGATTTCAAATATAATATATAGTAGATATATCAAAAATAGGATTTAATGAAAATTTTCATAAATCAAGGGCATGAATAAAAGTAGTTCTTTAATTGATGGCATGTAATAATAAAATCAAAACCAAGAAACATGAATATAATACCTATGGTTAGTTAGTTCCAGGCTATAGTATCCTCAAACATCTCAATAAATAATCATGGATCGGTATGTGTGCACAAGTCCCTAAGATTAGGCCATCAGGATAGAATCAATCAACACCCCATTAGGTAAATCATTTCAAACTTGGTTTAGTTAGAGTTATCATCTTCAATCCATTGATAGGGATTCAAAGTCCTAGAATTCTTGTCCTAATAACCTACTAACTACCCAGACTCACATGTGCTTCAATCAATCAATCAATCATGGGAAAAGCATTCTTTCAATTAAATTCATAAATCATAGTTCAAATTACCAATTTCATATTTCAGCATGCCATTTCAATTTCAAACCCAAATCATGGGTTTTCATCAATTTCATGCCTTTCAAAATCACCTTACATTTAAATCCATTTTATCAAGGATCGATAATCAAATCATTTCTCAATTCAAGACATATTTCTCAAAATTAAACCAATTTATCAAAGCCCTTAAAAAAGGGGGTTTCATTTCACCAATCCATGCCTTTTAAATAAAACATAAAATCTAATCATTTCAAGGATTTCCATTAAAAATACCAATAAAGTATTCAAGGTTTCAATTGTAATAAAACTCTTACAGAACCACCTACCTCTAATAAAAAGATCAATCAATCAAAAACCTGAAATAGAAACAATAACAGAGAGTCAAAGGTGTATAAGATCAAGAAATTATCCCTAGAAACACATCCCATCGTATAAAGATTACAATCCATTAATAACATTAGTATTCATAACTATAAAAGGAGAGAAGAGGATAAAATAGGATTATGAGACAAAAAGAAGTATCACTTACTAGAGAGAGATCAAACACATCTAATGGCGCTTCAATATGAGAAGAATAGAGGTTGAAGGGGGAAAACGCCTCTTGAGAGCCTCCCAAAAGCTAAAATCTATGATTAGAGTTAAATAAGAAGAGAAATAAGAATTTAAAATGGGTTTAGGACTTTAAGTATAGAAAAAACAAGGCCAGGCCACAGCCAACCATGGACACAATGCATAAGGGTGAAAATATAAGATGCACCCATAAGTTCCACACTACAGCCATTTGTCCATGCTATAGCGGTGACCAAATGGTAGTGGCCACAAAAACTCCTTACTAGGTAACTACAACACAGTCGACTCCCTACACTGCAACCCTACCCAATTTTTTGGAGGCTTCCAATACCCATACATCATCACTCCCTTCCAAACCACAGTAGTCCCTAAAAATTCATAACCCTTAAAATTCTCCATGTCGTAGCCTGTTGGTACATGGAACATCCCTTATTACTCCACGTCGTAGCCCCCCTAACTACAGCACAGCTCCCTATAGAAAACCAGCATTATTTTTCCAAAAACTCTAAAAAGACTCAAAACCACATATGATCAAAGACAAGGGGTAATTGTACTTGAAATCGGTAATGATATGTTAGACAGTGTGAATCCCATGAATTTTATATATGCTAAAAAATCATCACCCTAGGTTAAAAGAATCCTAATCAAAAATTTCACAACGTGAATTTGATTCATGGTTTGAACCGTTTTCACACCCTAAATGGAATTTGCGGCTTTTTTCCAGTGGAATATTCATGTTATGAATCATATTCATGGTGTGAATGTGTCCTTTAGGTAACGCCCAACCCAGGTTCCGCAGAAACTTCCCAATCAACTCCCATGCCCTCTTAACCCAATAATAAATCTATTAAACATAAAAGAGAGTGTAAATTTTAACTGGGATATTACAAAGTAGATGAAAGTTTTTAAGGTATATATTACCAAATGATAGAGTTATAACTCTCTAAATCTAGATTTTCAATTCAAGTGGTAAAAAAATATTGGGGTTCATTGATGTGAAATCTTATGGAGATTCGAAGTGAATATAAAGTAGAATCATTGTCTATAAATATGAAGTAAAAATAATATTGATAAAGGGGTATTGAAGTTGATGAAGAAAAGGGGAATAAGTAATGAAGTATCTAGAAAAGTTAAACCCTTTGCATTTTATTGCCATAAGGGGAGGAAAGAAGTCCATAAAATCCTCATGTTTGAAAGACCTTTGACTGAAAAATAAAGGGGGGAGATTATTTTCATCTCTTGATGGCTCATGGATTTTATGGAAGCATTGTCAACAAAATCAAAACGAGGATATTATTGCAACCAAATGGTTATATGTTGTATTTTATTATAATCACTGAAGGTTAATAGTGATGGATTGTTTTGGGAGATGATTATTGCAACTAATAGGTTCTATGTTTCCTAGGGGTTATGAGAAATATTGGTTGACAATATCTAAAGGATGGATTTACTGAAGATATGGTTGGAGTATGAGAAGACATTGAATAAATGCTGATGTGATGAAGTTGAATGTACAAGGTAATTATACATGGTGACGGTGATATAAGAATTATTAACATTGATATATATATATATATATATGATTGGAGTTTCAAGATGTTTGATGATGTTTAGTGAGTTTATTTAAGTATATCCTAAATTTGTAAGAGGTGTGAGCAGGTTTGAAAATTTTTAGAATGAGATGAAAAGGATTAGATAAATTTTGGAGGTTTTTAGAGTTTAAAATTTTTGGGAAAATAGAAATGTACTTGTACATAAGAGTCACCTGCATCATATGAAAGGGTAACTTACATGATACATAAAGGTCATATGCATTATACATAAAGTTCATTTTCATGATATCTAAGGGTCGATCCGTATAATATATAAAGGTCATCATTATGATATGTAAATTTCAACTTCATAATATGTAAGGGTCATCTGGATTATGTGTAAGGGTTGATATGGATGATATGTAAGGGTTGATCTATAAGATATGTAAAGGTTGTGATCGCACCACGATTCATTGTTTCATTTTCACCCTTACACCATTGTATTAAACTGAATTTGTATTGTAAATTTAAAATATAATAAAAAAAATCACTTCATTTTTGATTAATTTATTTTGTGTTTATCACTATTGAAAGGGAAAATTATACTTGTTTTGATATTTTCATTGAATGTGCAGGTGATTTGGAATCCCCGAAGATGATCTAGAAGAAAAATGGGTCAAACTGCATGGTATCTCAAAGACATCTTCCACTATTTTGATCATTAAGAGAATTATGTGCATCTGAATGGGATGAAACTTTGTGTTATTCTCCAAAACATCATTAGATATAACTCTTGTCAAGGAACTGAAGCCAAATTAGGCCATCTAGAAGCCTGTTCGAACCATTCTATCCAGGGGATAGAATCTTCCCAAATTCAAAAGATTGGTTCGATCTTTTGATCATATCACCCAATACAAATGTCTAATGGATTCAAAATTTAACATGGAGATATTAAAGAGGCCAGTCAACAACTCTTCTCTTCTAGTTAAGTTGTGATATGGTTTTATACTATTTTAAAATTGAGACACAAGTGGTATTTCAAAAATAGGGTTCTCGAAACCATGTTCTATTTTGGCTATAAAAAGGCATTATGGGAACCTCATTGATAATTTCGAACCAAAAGCAAATCTCTTCCATTTTGGAGTCCTAGATGAGTCTTATACTCATCCTAGAAGTTTTGGAGGCCCCTATCCTCATAGGGGGGTCAAGAATGAAGAAGGAGTTCTACCCAAGCTTCCTTCTCCTCTCAATGTCGAACTAAGCAGTAGGTGATCATTGCGAGGTAGCTACACGCTTGAAGAGGGAGTTATGACACATAATTATCTACTGGTTTAGTGTATATTTTGGTTTTAATTGTTCTTTCACATGTATATTAACTTGTTTTGATGCATTGAATTGAAACACTTTTTATTTCATAACCGAATGGTGTACGATTTTAAGTGTACGTCTTGTGTTGTTCTGATTGGACAACATAAGAACCCTTTTATTTCCCAAACATTTGAGATTTCAATGTTCCTTTACAAACCTTAAATCATGATAAGGGGCTATAACTTGACTATATTATTGTTATGTCAATTTTTAGTTCTAATCGCATCATTTTAAGAGGCTTGTGGGTACCCAAGATCTTGGTTAACCCTCAACCAAAGGATTACACTAAAACCTAATAATCAATTAAGAATGAGGAACTCTTAAATTTTTATAGTAACTTATCAATGATCACTTATTTATCTCTTATTTTTTACAATCGACTTGGTCATTCAACTTTGTAACTCTTTAAATTAAGTTACTTTCTTGAAAATGTCTTCAAAACCACCCCCCTCTTTTAGTAATTTTTATTAAAAATACACACTCAAAACCTATCAAATCTCCTTGAGAGACAACCTAGGGTCTTCCCTAGACTATAAAATATTCTTTAAATCACTATAAATTTTATGTTTCATGAAAACACGGTCAGGTTACCTCGTGGATTCATAGGATGTGTAAGGGTTACCTCATATATGCACATGATATGTAAGGGTATTTTCCTTTGCCTTTGGAGAGATATGCTTCATTGTTGGTCCCTATCAAGTAATATACCTTGAGAGGGAGGTGAATTAGTGTGTTTCAAATTCAAAATTTTTCCTTGATCATGATCTTACTCTCTCTGTTAAAGGGGTATTTCTTTATCTCCCTTACGAACTCTCTTGATAGAATAAAGTAATAAATATTGAACACAGGTGTTTTACTTGGTTAACCAAATGGGATAATCCAAGGAGAATGTGTGGAAATTTTCCTATTCACCTAATACATTAAATCACATTAATTTTATTTCTTTTACATAATGTAATAGACACACAATCCCTTATAACTCATTTTCCCCACACAAATAAAAAAAATCACTACTCTCATTTTCAACAATGAGGAACTCATTACGGATCCTTCACAGGTAGGTTTTCACTTCTTTGACTATGAAGTAATTCTTCTCTATATATGTATTATGAGATATCACATATGAAATGGTGTGCCAATTCTATATGGATCTGATGAATTTACAATGAGTTAGAACACTTGGGATGACATCTTTCTCTCACACTTTTAACTTTCCAAAATTTTTGTAATTCCCTTTGTTCTCCTTCCTCTGAGATTCTATTCTTGCCTCCTCTCTTTCTATGTCTGGTGTATATTTATCTCAAACTATTGTGTGCAGTTTTTAGAGAATCCAACCAACTTCTATTTGATCCAATGGTTGGGATAAAGTATTCTTCCTTTCTCCTCTTAATATTGATCCATGTTCCATCCACACTTAAATATGGATATTAAGGCATATTTAAGCCTCTTTAAGTTTCTTAAAGACTAAGCCAAAACTCCCTATTCTATTTTTCAGTTTTTCTAAAGCTTCTTTACTATTGTGTAGTTTTTTATTTTATGTCATATTACTCTTCTTTTATGCCTTTACTACATTATAGAACCTTGCACTTTGATGTGGAATGTGAGATCAATCAAAAAATGCAGTGTGGACTTCATACCTACGGCATAGTCTCTTATAGTTGACCATATCCACAAATCTCGTTTGAATAACTCACCTCATTGTGATTTAATCAACCTCGTCAAACACTGTAATTCCTGTAGTGTGATCCATTTACTACATCATGGAAACTTGTAGACTTGGAAATCATTAAATTATCCACTATTCCAAAATCACACCATCCAAATTGCAAGGAGTTTCTGCAGCATGAACATTTCTTCTGCAACATGATTATAGTGTATCCTATTCTACATGGAGTAGGTACCCTCAAAACTCTATTAACACTAAAATTTGTATAATAATTCCTATAATGTAGTCATAAATGTTACGGTGTGTGACACATATTTACCTTCACGTAATCCAAGTGACTACCTTTATTCATTCTAGGTGAATCCAAGTTTACCTTTGCATGAGATTTACCCTTATATGAAGACCCTCATATAATCTGGGTGACCCTTACATAGATTAGGATTACCCTTACACATCCTTGATGGAATATAACACCTCACTATGGAATAGTTATGGTCCTTATACAAATGTAACCATGGACTGGCCCTTACGCAGCTTCAGGTTTACCTTTACACAACCTTCCTTTATGAAGTATCCCCTTGCTCTATAATATAAAATATATCTTCCAAATAGATTTATTCCAACAATAACATCTCAAAAACCTTCTTAAACTTCAACACTCATATTTAATTTTCAAAAAACACAATCTATGCGAAAAAAAACTAAAGGGATTTTTTCCAACAATCTCCTCATTTGGGTTTGTTTTCAATTCCAAATAAAATACAACTCTTCTATGCATGTAAAACTCCACAAAAAACAAATTATATCTATAATAAACAAATTTATTATTCTTACCACTTGTTGATGCTATTTTTTTATGAGTGCATCGATGATTAATCAATCCCAAACTCTATGATCACATAAGATAAAGCTCAGTGTGAGAAAAAAGAGTTAAATTATTGAATCCTCATGATAACAAGTCATTGAACTTAATGTATTGAATCTGTTCTTCCACACTTCACTTTCACAAACTTCTCCCCCAAATTTTTAATCAAACACTCCCCATTATCTTTCTCTCCCTAAAAAATATGATTATTTTCTCCCCCTTTTCCAAATAACCCAAAGGGAACTTCCTTGTAGGTTCACAAAAGAGAGTTAGAAATACAATAAATGAATTCAATAAATAAATCATACTTTGTTTAAAAATAAATTTTCATTGGGGAGTAGTTATCCTGATTCCAAAACCATATAGTGATATGGGATCTGTTGGACTCTAAAAGTCAACCTTTTTCTTTTGAAATCCAACTTGGGAAGATCCTTGGTTATGATGTTAGCCACTTGATTCTTTGTAAGTATATACTCCAATTTCATAATTTTTTCCTCCATGTTCTCCTTCAAGAAATGGTATTTGACATTAGTGTACTTTTTCCTTGAATGCTGAATAGTACTTTACTAATATTTATATCACCTGAGTTGTCACCCATGATTGGAATATGAGAAACCACAATAATACCAATGTCATTAAGCTGTTTTTATATCCATATCAATTGGGTATAAGATTGAGTCATTATGACATACTCCACCTTTTCAAAGATTAATGATATTTTGTCTTACTTTTTTACTATGACAAGAAATGTAAGAGTTTCCAAGATAAAGCACACCTATTGAAGTATAATTTTGGTCATCAAGTGAACCTTCCCAATCCACATCCATATAGGCCAGAAGTCACTATTGAAAATTTTTGTAATAAAACAACCAAAAATCTATTTTATAGTTGATATAATAAAGTATTCATCTCATGGGTTTCATGTGACTATCTTTAGAACAACATTGATAATGAGAATCTTGAAATTTTGAAAACACAAGATCTTATTGAGTGGCTATCAAGTAGATTAAAATAATAATAATATTCCTATAAAGAGTTACATCAACCTCCTTTCCCTCATCATCATTCGATAATTTTTTCTGGTTCTCCACCAGAGTAGCCATTAGTTTAGAATCATCCATTTGAAACTTTTTTAGTACATTCTTGGAATATTTAGTTTGGGAAATAAATTTCATATCCTCTTTTTGAATAACTTGAAATACAAGTAAAAAATGATAATTCACCCATTATAAAAATCTCAAATTCGCATCCCATTAGTTCTAAAAAAATTCATTTAGTGTCATACGAGCCTCCAAAGATGATGTATTCAATATATATAGCACCAAAATCTATTTCCCTTGATGATTCTTAAACCAACACATTGTAATCTCATATTCATGAATGATAAACTCATTTGGTCTCTTAGTATTGACTTATTATTCAAGGATTACAATAAATAATGCTGATTTGACATCCATTTCATATAATTTTAAACCCTTTTTCATATCCATAGCTAAAAACAATACTATAGTTTCAAATTAAGACATTGGTAAAAATTATTTTTCCATATCGATTCCCACAATTTTGGAATACCCCTTCTGCGTTAGACATTATTTTTTCCTCATCACCTTGCCTTTTTCATTGAGTTTTTTTTTTGAAAAACTCATTTGGTTTTGATTACATTCCTATTTTTTACCCTCAGAACAACTTATAGTGTTGTTATTTTTAATTTGGTTAAGCTCCTCATTCATCACCATGATCTAACTTTCATTTATGGAAGCTTATTCAAAATATTTTGGTTCCACCTGAGATAATAAAGAAGTTAGTTGTTGTGGTTTTATCCTTCATATTTGAATGGTGGTTCCTAGTGATCAATAATATTATTTTTAGTGATTTCTACCCTACTAGATCGCTGAATTAAATTTATTGTTCCTATAGTGTTTTTATCATAATAGGAATTATCATTTGATTTAATTATATCCCATTGAACTCCCCCTGATCCATAGACATCTTCATTGCTTTCTTTCTCAAAAACGGGTTGTTTTGTGTGAATTTTTCTCATTTGAAACTAAAATATACATTCCAACATTCAAGTTCTTCTAACTTTTAGTTACTAAAAATATCACTAATTTAAACAAACTTACCCATCCATATGTTAAATAAATTTTATTCCTTTCTCTTGGATGAATATCCAAGAAATATTCTTTCATATCCACATGATTCAAACTTTTATTATTTTATTTATTAAAAGTAAATCACTTACCTCCAAACACCCAAAAGTACTTGAGTGTTGGTTTCTTTACATACTAGATTTCATATAGATTTTTGTCTTCATTTGGATATAATAAATCGAGATTAGAGATATAGACTAATATAAGAACTATTTCCTTACAATGATCTCCTATATAAAATTTTCAATAAGTATAGCCCATGCTATATTCTTGATTATGAAATCTCATTTCAAAAACTTTGTTCTACTAATTATTTCTAACCACTGACACTTAATACTGAATCTCATGTTTTTTCAAATATTTTTCTACTTTGGTTTTTTAAAATTTTATACCATTATCAGTTTGAAACTTTTGAATTTTTACACCAATTGTATTTTCAACTTCTCTTCAGTATCGAGTGATACACTTGAAAACTTCAATCTTGTGAGTAACCATAATCAACCATGACATCCTATTGAAATCATCAACAAAGAAAAAAAAATATATTTTTTCATCTAAATATTTAGGTGACACCATCCCACAAACATCCACATAAACATAATCAAGTAATCTTTATGATTTTTTATTCTTTGGAATATAATTCTTCTAAATAACCTTCCCCTTTTGACAAGATTAACATGTATGGGTATTATCATATGTGGGCTTGGGGAAATCACAAGCACTATCATATTTCACCATATTTTCCAAATATTTTTGGCTCAAATAACCAAACCACTTATTCTATAACCTATTTTTATCCTACTTGTATAGAATACACTAATTTTATTCACTAATAAGGTAAATATTTCCAATAGTTCATCTTCCTTGCAAAATAAGTGAACTATATCTAGATTTAATAGTGCACACTTTTACTAAGTTCCACTGCATTTACCAAATCACATAACTAGCTTACACTTTGCAGATTATGGATAAGACATTATACTAAAACAACATTTCTTTTCCAAGACCTTTTCTATCAACATTGTATTTTTTAAAGCCAGCAATTTTTAGTCCTTCATTGTTACAAAATTGAACCATTCATTTTTAATAAGTACTCGTGTATTTAATAACCCATAATTATGAGTTTAATAAAAAGGATTTCACTTTCTTACATTTCTGTGATATTTTAAGTTTAGATTTTTAGATAAATATAAAACTCATTGCATTGCATAGGTAAAACTTACTTATAGTGTCTATTTTTTCCACAAAAATGGGATTCTTAAGTTCACAACCCTGTTTCATTCAATATATGCTAGCTTTATCCAAGAAAAATTGATATTTATTCAGATATAGTATTTATAATAGTTTCTACTCATCCTTAGGCCATATAAAAAACATTTTAAAATATGGGATGAGAAAAAAAAAATCACTATAAAGCATATAAAAATAAGGTAAAATCATTAGTCCATTTGAATTCCATGAAAACCCATAAGGAAGTTTATCTTTTTACATAATAAAATTTGAGCTCAAAAAATAATTTAATTACTCAAGAATTCAACTTAAAATCCTAAATTTTTCATAAATCATTTTGTAAATAAGTATAAAGAAAAATATCATAATCATGAGAGTTAATTGTAAAAACATGAGAACTTATGAAAAACTTTTTCCTTAAAAAACAAACCTTTTAACATTGTAAGGTAAAAAACTTTAATAAACTCATTCACTTACCTCATTAAATAAAAATATTTCCATTAAAACTCATAGGAATTAAATAAAAACCATGAATACATATTTAGGAATCATACTTTCATCATGTAATCACTTAATAGGAAAATTAAAATATTCTATTAGGAGTTACTTATATTAGTTAACTTTGTCACTTCATATGAGTAAATCATTACATGTTAACCCTTCCCATATTTCCTTAGGAGTAAATTTAATTAGTTAAATGTTTCATTTCATATTAGTGTTAAACTCTATCCACATTCCCTTAGGAGTAACTTAAATTAGTTAACTTTGTATCTTTAACCAATTCATTGGAGAGTTTTAACATACTCGCCCATTATATAAGGGATATAGTCCCATAACAGATTAGGTTTACTTCTCATTAAAATTTTAATTAATAATACATAAGTTTCATATATTAAAATAAAAATATTTAATAAATTTCATTTTTTATCATTAAAACTATAAAATTGTAATTTCATCCCATAAAAAACAACTTTTAGTTATCTTATAAAAATGATAAGAAATATTCTTTTTTTACATTTAAAAAATAAAAAATCCCAAAACAACGTGAAAACAATTTTCTTTTAAAATTCATGTAAATTTGTAGATGAATATTTATAATGAATAAAGTACATGATATTGGGAAAATATGTTCATTTCATATACATTAAAAAAACATTTTTTCACACCTCTTGTAAAGAAATTCAAAACCAACTTGTTCATAAAATATTGAAGAGATTACTTTTAAATCCTTTGAAAATAAATTCAAGAGTATTTAAAATTGTATTTTAACTATATTTAAATTATAAGTAATAAAATTCTTGAAAAATTAAAAATAACATGGGTATAGAGGAAAACAAGTTTAAAATATTTAAAATAATTCTTTAAAGAAAAACCTTATACCTCATCTCCTGACTTTCCACGTACGTCTTACTTTTTTGGATAATAAAATTGTATTAATATTCTACATGATTAAAAACATTTTTAAATTTTATACCATTACTATTATTCCTTTAATTTCATTCATTACCATATTATGTTTAGTTACTAAATTAGTTAAGTTCATATCTGGTTTTTTGAGGATGTCCGGTTTATAACCCCAAAACAAATTTGGTAGGTTAACCATAGTCAAAGATATCATTATTCCATCATCTCCAAAATATTAATCATGAAATAATTGTAATGTTTTTACATTAAATAAAATTCTAAAACCATTCATGTAAGGTTGTTATGAAGAATGAAGTGCATTGTTTCATGAAGACGGTGATTTGTACATACGCATGAATGAAATTTTAATTTTTATATAGGGTAGAAAAGAAATAAACTAGAAAATATGTTTCTTTTATAGAATTATAACTATGTTAAAATTGTAATATATATTTATTATATCCATTCATATGACCGGACATGTTAGATGGTAATAAAAAACGAATTGCATCGCTCTGTGGAGGTGGTAATCAGCATGTACACATGAGTGACGTTATCGTTTTTCAATATATGGAAAGGGTAAAACGATAAGTAATATATTATTTTTTAAAAATAATAATTACGACATAAATATCATATATATTCATTTTATCCATCATTTTAACTATACATATGATCCAGTAAAGAAAAATGAAATACATTGCTTCGTAGAGGTGGTAGTCCACACATATGCACGAGTGAAGTGTTTATTTCCCATTGGATGGAAAAGGTGATAGAAAATGGTTTTACCATTATCATGATAACATTTTAATATAATTTATATGCTGATTATGTTATATAATAATTTTTATGATGGGTTTTAAGGAGGTATAAGATGAAATAATCTTAGAAGAAATCAGTTAAGACTTATTCCTCCTCTTTTGATATAGTCCTTTCAATTGAACTTAAGACCTTTGAAGGTGAGGTTTATGATAACTTTAGGGGATTGAATATGTGAGAATAGAAGTTTAGAGATGTTTTTGGGTAGATTAGTGATATAAAACCAAAATTTAGTTTTATTTTTAAATGGTTCAATTTAATCCCTTTTTATTGAAAAAAAATCAATGCCATTTTTCTAAATTTTAAATAATTAAGGTTTATGAATTTAATTTTAAAAAAATTAAGTGGTACATACATGAACCATTGACGATATGCTCAAAAATTTATCATCTAATTGAGTTAATATATAATTTTTATGATTCTATAATGATTTAAAAAATTATTCTTAAACATTAAATATCATTTAAGGACTTTTATGGGACTATTACCAAAATCAATAAGTTGATTTTTCTATTATTTTTATAAACATTGTATTAATATAGCATATTGATTTTAGATAATTATACTATTTTTAAAAATTAAAAATAAATTATAAACATAAATTTAATTTATTTACCATCATTATCATCATATAATTTCATTCATAATGTATATTTACTTTTATCCTTACCATGAAAAAATATTTCAAATATTAAATGAGATAAAGTGGCATTTTTATAAATATAATTTTACTAATATAAAAAAGGGATGTCGTAATCTTGAAAAGTGGATCCAAAATGGATAAAAATTGAAAATAGATAAGGTAGTGGTTGATAAATACTCATCCAACCATTTGGTGATGATATTTTGTGATCTTATTATATAGTTTTAACCTTAATTAACTCATTTTACCATTTACTATGCTAACAACATTTCACCAAGGTAAATTATTTATATGGACCAAAAAAGGGTCCTATTTACCTAATATGACCCTTATAATTTAAAATATGAAATCCATTTTATAAAATTAAATTTATATAAGTGGTAAAAATTACTTTAAATATAATTTCATAAAATGAAGTGAAAACCCATTTTTAGAAAAATGTCAGTTTTAAGTATAAAATGATATTATACCCAAATCAAGTATAATATTGATTCTCATGAAATTAATTCAATTTTGTTTAATAAAATTAAACTTCTGTTACCTTAAAATAAATCCAAAACCAAATGGAACCTTGAAATTAATTTTATTAAAATAAAATAAATGATGTTTTTTGCAGAATCAGTATTTTTTACTATTCACCCAAAAATCAAAATTTTCAGAAAAATCACAAAAAATTATCTAAAGATTATTTTTAAATGATTATATAAAAAATTATTTCCATTTTATCAAATAAAATTTCTAAAATTATATAAATTAATCATAATATTTATACACAAAATGCAATAAAAACCATTTTGAAGAAAATATATTTTTGAAGTATAAAATGAATTTATACTCATTCATTATCTAGTAACTACCATTAGATGAATGTTAATTTATTTTATTAAATATATTATCTATAAATTTCATTAAAATCATTCATCTATAGTGATTGGCTTAATTTATTTTGATAAAAATACTTTGCGTATAGAAATCAGTTTTCTAAAAAATATATCATTTAATCTTATATGATGTTATTTAAAATTGGGTTTGTATTTACTATGAATTAATCATTAAATTTGTATTAAGGAAAAATTCCCTACATATATTTCATAATGTGATTGCACCTATTCAAACCCACTAATCTAACGACTATGTTATAATAGTTATATAATAATTTTTTAATAGTATATCACAATTCATTTTAAGATCGGTATTTCATGTTATACGCCCAATAAAACATAGTATTTTATTAAACTAGAATATTATGGTGTTACATTTTTTCATATTTGATTCCAGTAAAAATATCTCTATTTATGGTCATGTGTGAGGTACATCTGTTATCCAGAACCCATAATTTTGGATTATATGTTGATCTCAGAGAAATATTAGCAATGTTTTCCATCTCATGTCTTCTTTTCTTCACCCATGATTGATGGTTAACATCTCTCAATGTGAGAAAATATTTTTTTCACTTCTAAATCCATGGATTATTCCTTATTTTCTAGAACTAAAAATCTATTATGATTTTTAAACTTGTTTTAGTCCACATATATTTTTTTATTCCACTTCTTGGAGTCTCTTGAGGAACCTTCTTTTTTCCACTTGAGGCACAATGAATCACCTTATACCCAAATCCTTTATAAAAAAATTTGTACCCATAAAAATCATTAAAAAAATGTGGAAAAATAATTCCATGTTTTTGGTGTTTTTTTCTCTAGAAAACCTATTTGTAATAGAACACACATATTGAATGTGTCCCAGATTTCCATGGTAATAACACCTCATTTTTTGGTTCTTCATTTCTCCCTTTAATAATTGAATGATAGTCATTTGATCTCATTTAAAATCTATTTTCTTTATGGGTGTTTATTTTGGTAGTTTAGCATCATCCATGTTTTTCTTCTCCTTGTGTTCGTTATCTAAAATATTTTTCCCTTTGTTTTTGAAGCTCTTAACTTGTGGGGAAGGAATAAACTCTTCAGTAGACACCATGTGAACTACCTTTTTCACTAATGTGCTTAAACATCCTGATGTTATGTTGGGATATAGGATACTTTCCTGGTATTCACAATTTTACCACTATATCATGAATTCTCCTTTGATCTCTTAAATTATTTTCACTCAAACTTTTATAGATTTAGATAGGCTAATAATTATCATGTCCTGCTCTTCAATTGTGAGCCTTAAATCAACCCCTTTCTCTGAGTTACAAGAATTTAAAAATTTAAGTATTTAAATCTCTACTTTCATTTTTGAAATATTTTTCTCTTATTTTTCATATAAATATTAGAGTTATGAACTAGTGCATTTATCCTCTTGTTTTTGTCCCTCTATATATCAACTTCTTAAAGGGATACTTCAAGTTCAACCTAAATATTGACTCTAACCTCAACCTATTTATTTTTAGTATCATTATAATTAACCTATTTCCTATAAAATACATCCACCAAAGAATCCTCAACAAGGTCCCTAGAGTCTTTGACCTTCTATACTTTAGTTTCTTCCAAACTTTTATCTTTTAGAGAAAGAAAATCATTTCTTTTAAAGAAACGTCATTGTGAGATTTTCTTTCCTTTAATTTCCTTTGGTGATTTCTTAGAAGAGGATTCATCTTAATTGATGGACTAGTATTTCTTGGGATACCTAACCACAAGGTTTCCAAATTAACACACCAAAATAAAGTGAGTGAAATTTTTCCTTTAGATTTTCTTTTTCCCCTCTTAAGGATAGATGAGAGGAAGGACATCATCTCGCTAACCAGTTCTTCATCGGAATCTTCTTTTATAGAAAGTTTCTTCATATATTTTAATTAAAACTCCTGTTATTTATCCTTTTATATAGACTCATTACCTTCATTTCTCATTTCATATACAATAAGAGTAATATTTAATTTTTCCAAAGATACTTCCTTTAGATCCTTGTATTCAAGAATGGATACCTTTTCATTAAAACATGAATATAGTCTCCTCAAGATTCCTTTAACGATTTTTAAATATTCAATTCTCTCCAAGACCATGCATATATTCTATAAGAGAATTTAGATAATGAAATAACGCATCAACTTTTTCAGTCAAACTCACTTTCAAATCTTCTAATTTATTCCATAGCACCTGTAGTTTTACTTCTCTATCATTTGAATCACATTCATGCATATTCAAAAACAATCCCACATTTCATGATATTTGTTTCAAAAAAAATACCTTAGTATATATAAGGTTGGTAAAATCCCCCCTAAAGTATTGATTATCTTAGAATTTTTATCCAATTCCTTGTGGTCTCTTTCTGTTAAAACCAAACTTTCCATGTTTTTTTGATAGTATAAATAGTTATTGTGTAAAATTCCATTCCCAAAGTCATAAAATAATATTTCATCTTGTGTTAGAGTTGGTTCCCTAGAAACCAACTTATTTGTACATTATCATAAACCTATATTCATTGGATGAATATTAATAAACTCTTTATCACATCATGATTGTTATTTTGCGTGACATAGTATGTGATAATGTCTTAAGAATATATGTCACACTAAAAGGTCATAGTGTATCCCTACTATGATGAGAACCCAAAAGTTCCATGACACTATTCTTGAATATTTGTTCTATGGATGGATGATATCATTTTAAGGGACACGAATGATACTGGATATCAAGGGTGGGGACTCATGAAACTTTGAGACACCTTCTCATGGTGTGTGCCCTTGGTAATATCTAGGAGGATATTATGATAACAAGACCCAGTAGTAGGAAATCCACATTCATAAGTGTCATTGGATGTTCTTATCAGCGGAGGTGTGTATTTGTCCTTAGACTTTAAGATTATTATTAATGGGTATTATTACTTATTCACTTAGATGTATTAAGGAAAATTGTGATGATGGATGTTCACAACAAGGTAGGATATGTTGGGTGTGTCACAAGTAATACTGCATTAATGAATAATGCGAGAAAGGATTTTTCACTTCTATGGAAGTGCATATCTCAATCCCTTTGATGGAAATGATATAGCCTAACTAAATCCATGGCCATGGTTTTCTCTAGGCAAGTTCAATTTTGGGAAATCAAAGAATGGGAAATCGAGCACATGGGTTGATGGCACTTGCATGCAACCCGCTTGATTGGATATATCAGTAAAAAGGGATTATATTACATGGTAAGCATTCATATGAGGTGACATGTTGTTGCAACATCAACTTATTTCTCTGGGGTGCCTTGACTTGTTCCTAGATAGTAATCTTTGACCTTAGAAAAGCCCACCTAATGCCAATGAGAAAGAGGCCTATAGGGTCACACACTAAGTGTAGTCAATATCTCAGTAAAATTATTTATTTATTTAACAAGTTGAATAAATATTATTCACATTTGAGTTTTAATAAATATTCAAGTATTCCTATTTGAATTTATTCCTTCGCTAGTTATTAGAGAGAATATATTATGGATAGAATATTTATTTATTGGTGAATAATGCATTTATATTTATTTACTAAATAAATAATCATTATTCAAGGCCTAATAAATATTGAGGATTGGCAGACCAAGTTATAGGTCATATGAGAAATAATATTAAATATTATTTGGTTAATTGATATTTAAATATAATGTGCAAGTTAATCACATGTCATTGAAATAACAGCATTTCTATTATTATTTTACATGGGGTTTCACATGGAATAATAAATTAAGTAATGGAACTTGTGCTAATTATTAATTATTACCTAGTGAATTAAATTCCCCATTATGTTATTATTCTCTAAATTACCCAAGGGTTCATTCCACTAGCTAAACAATTGTTTTTTGCGCAACATCCTTGGAGAAAAGATATTGAGCCTAGAGAACTCTTCCCTCTCCAAAAAAAGAACACTCTCAAGAAAGAGAGAGATCCTCATCCACCGAATCTAGGAGAACACTTTGGAAGTGATTCTCAAAGTGATCAAAGGTGGACATCACAAGAGAAAGTATATTTTGCACTAGCACCCAGAGACTCCTTCAGCAATGCCTGGAGATACGTGGAGTACATGTGGATCACCACTAGAGGAATCTTATCATTGTATTCTACATCGCAACAAAGCTGAACCTCAGTTCCATAGTCAAACAAATCAACAAAGAAATAATCACCTTGGAGTTAATGATTTATTTTAATTAAATTAATTATAAACAAAATATTTCGATCTTCTCTTCTCAGTTTTGGGTTCTCTCCTTTGTGTTTTATCTTTGATTTAATTTTGTGGATACTGGTGTTTGTCATTGTATTGATCCTGGATTAATCATCTATCATGGAAATTTGAAAAGTTGGGTACACACCCATTCTACACTTCCACTGCGTTCAGAACCTACAAGTGGTATCAAAGTAGTCATATTTTCATTTATAAATATTTAAATAATTTTTTGATGATTTATGCTTAAATAATTTTGTTTGTCAATTCATGTTTAATCGTTCCTGTAATCTGAATTTTGAGATATGTTCCTCCATTATCGTTTCTCATAGATTTAACAAAAGCTAGTAATCTTATGATTAAAATTAAATAGAGGATCTCATCAGGAGGAGTTGATGATTCTATCTAGGTAACACAATAGTACATTCTGTGTATTTGGAATTACACATTGTGTAATCTGCCACACATACCGTGTAATCCGGATCACACATTATGTAGTTGTGTTCAATGCACCTAGAGTAATTTGGAAATTACTCAATCTATGTGCATTAATGACATTCAGTTAGTTAATTATTACACCACATGTTGACTAGGACATATTGGCACATGGTCATCCGGACTACACATCATGTGGTCCACTGAACACGGTGTGTAGTCCCTTCAGGTCAGGGTCAATTCATGTATCCCATACATGGATTTCCCAGCTGGTGACCATGTAATGCGGTGTCTACACAACGTGTTTCCCACTAGACACGTTGTGTACTATGAAGATTTACGAAGTAAACCTCACATGAAATTTCCCCAGTAATGTACTTCGAATGGATGGTGAGGAGGGTACACACCGTGTAGTTAGATCTACACATCATGTACTGTTTCCAGATTACACAGATTTAAAAATTTATTTTTATATTATGTAAACCCTTGATACATGTACCTTCATATGGGCATAAAGCTGGGAAAAACATGTGATAGGTGTTTGATATATATATATCTGTGTGTGTGTGTGTGTGTGTATTTAATTAACATCTACATAATGTTCAAAGATTTTTATATCATGTATGAGTTTTATAAAAATTATAATTTTTCATGCATGCTACATGTCACAAAGAATAAAGTGTATACAAGTATAAATGCATACTAGGTAGTTTTGGATGGGTATTCACTAGGTTTCCTCCAAGGTACATGTTATGTACAAGGTTATGGATGATAATCTCACGGAAATTCAGAAAAGGATTAAGATAAAAAGGATTGAATAATTATAGATAATTATTAATCGATTTAAGCATAATTTATATTAATAAGAACAATTAAAGAATTGAATGCTATTTTTATTAAATGTATAATTCATTGCATGCATGTGGATGATCATGATCTAGAACATACCTTTTTATGTGATTGGTTCCCTTTTAATTTATTTATTAAATTAAAATTATTGGATTGTGTGCCCTTCCCCATTAATATGAAGGGTCTTCATACCCATGGTTTCTTTTATGTAAACCCCTTTTTACCCCTAATTTGTATGTGATTTAAAAGTATATGTAAGGGATGGAGCTCTCAAGCTAGTGGATGCAGTTCAAGTTAGGAGTTGAGGCGAAACCAATCCAAAGAGATACAAAGGTGGACAGGTGGAAAGCTGTAAACATGAACCTTAAACGGTTCAAGGTGTTTCTCCTATAGGTCAGGGTTAGTTTATCAACCGCTATATAAACTAGCCAATAGTAAATCCCATGATCATACCCTTTATTTATTTATTTTTATTTGTATGGTTATTCATTATGGATGTTTGACGTGATCACATAATTATTGAACTAACAAGCATACAAGATGGAACTAAAATAAAATGGTTTATAAGTAAATATTATCTATACATAGTTAATCACTTAAATATATCCCACTTAATATTAACAAGCATGTGAAAAGATAATAAGTGTAAATTTACGTATAAAGGATAAAATTACTCAATTAAATATTAAGTTGGTATAGCCATCCATTACTTCGATTAGAATTGAACCATAGTTTAAAGTGCTTGACTAACCCTATTTGGGGTGGTTTCAATAATTGGGGATTTCTAATTTGAGGTTTTGGGTTGACTTAACTTAGATTACATCAAGGGTTGATTTCCCTATCAAGACTTAGTGTCACTAAGAGGCAAAGGTTGAGTAAATAAAAAATTAAGGATTTTAGGATTGGGTAGTCCACTCAATAGATCAAGGAGCTATGAGTTAATGTAGTTGGTATTTAGAATTCCTACCTAAACCCTTTCAAGTTTCTTGACCAACCCTAGTTGGGGTAATGAAAAGGAAAATATGGATCATTTCTTCTAGAATGTCTAAGAAACAGAATATTATGAAACCAATGGTGAGGGCAATTGGGTTTCAAAAAAATAGTGGGAGACTAATAAATATTAATATTTTTATTCGTCTATATTTATCAAGATAAAGTACTAAAACTATGTTCATATTAATTTGTAGAAACATCAATCAAAATGATATCAAACATATCATTGTGATTCATCTCGATAAGGAAAAACTTTTCACTAGTACTAATTTGTAGGAGTGTAAAAGGCACATTTGGGTTATCCTTCACCATGAGAGGAAACTTTATGTGATGTAAGAGCCTTTACCAGTTGCTCCTAGAGATGAGGTGAATGATTAGGAACTCTTTTTGTATGAGAAAAATCTAAATGACATTATGGATGTTCAATGCCTCATGCTATCATCCATTACCAATGATCTCTTGAAGAAACATGAGGAAATGGATATTTATATCATGATGTCTCACCTTCATGATCTCTATCAAGAGAAGTCAAGACATGAGAGATATGAGATCTCCAACACTTTGTTCACTACTAATCTTAGAGAGTCTATGCCATCTCAACCACATATATTCAAGCTTATTGGCTATATTGAGTGTTTGGACATCTTAGGGATTAAATTCCTAGATGATTTTCATAAAAATATCATACTATCATTGCTTCCTAATACCTTCTCTAGTTCTATTGTGAATTATAATATGAGAAATAATGATAAGAGTCTATTGAAGCTTCTTACCCGAAATCTCTATGTTGATAAGAACATGGGGCATGAAAACCCTACAGTCCTTATAATGAATAGTAAAATGAAGGACAAGGCAAAGGGGCCTAAGATTTATAAACATTCTAAAGCTCCCAATCATTGTTCAACCAAGAAGAAGAAGATCCATAGGTAGGGAAAGGAAAAGGAGGCAGTATGTTTTGCATGTGGTAAGTCAGGACACTAGAAGAGGAACTGCACCTAGAGGAAAGGGGAATCCAAAGGTGAATTCAATATCGAGTGTAATTTTCCATTTCTACACATTGGGAATTAGATATTTTTTGTGGTTCTCACATCTGTATTCAAATGTAGGAACCAAGTCCTCCTCCAATCATTTTTTCGCATTTTCATATGGCCGGTTTAAGGGGTTGCCGGTACCCAAACATCACCATCCAGTAGCCCACATCACCACAAAAACACATTACAAGTTTCAAATTTCAAATTTCAAAAACCTATTCAAATTCAAATTCAAATTCATTTGCCTCGAGCCACGACCCGATACTGACAGGCCTCGTGTCTCGAATCAGAAATGTCAGTCGCCTTCAGCCCGCACACCAAACGAGAGCCGAGCGACAGCCTCCATCGTCACGCGCCACCGTTCACCGGTGCTGGAAAGTCGACGACACTGTAAATCCGTCGTTCCTCCGGCAACCCACAAATCTCCACCGGCAGATACACAGTGGGAACAAACAAACCAACAGGGGGACCAACCCAAACGCTTCAGGACGCCGGAGAGATTTCCGGCTCCGCCACCATCTTCACAACCATCGCAAACTTCACACCACAGGCGGCATCGTCTCATCGCCTCCGAGTAAGAAATAAAAACATGGCCAGAGAACAGCCACATACGCACCCATAAAACCATCCCTAATCATCCGTGAAATCACAAAACACTCGCAAGGAAGATAGAGAGAAGAAGAACATCACTAAAATCCCAGAAATCACCCAACAGAGAAGATAAAAATATCAGGCAGCAAAGGACATCACCAGATTCAAGCAAAAACCAGCCTCAAACGATCACACGCTATCCGAGAGTTCAAGGCACCTCAACCGCAAAAGGAAAACCAGATCCCGACGCCACCATCCGAAAACTCCACAGAAACAACGCCCTACCTTCGAACGCCCAGATCTGGAGGAAGTGAAGGTCTCGAACCACTGTGCCAGGAACTCGGGCGCTGAATCAACACTGTGCCGAAGAAAAAGCCACCAGTGCGCGCATGACGAGTCAATACAAGGCCTCAACAGCAGAGATCCACCACTCCGGCCAGCCAAACCAGGAAGGTGAGGGCGCACTGATCTGGGAAGGGGACGGCGGCGCGAGAACCCTAGCAGAGCGCTGCTATGCCCCTTACGGGCTCATTTCGTAGGAACCAAGTAGATATCAGAAAATTGCCAGAGGAGAGGTGGATCTGTGATCTGTCAGTGGTGCTAGGTTGGCTTCTCTTTCCATTGGTGACTACAACCACACATTACCGATGATAATGATTTTGGTTTTACATGGCTGTTATTATGTACCTAGTTTTACCAAGAACATAATTTTTGTATCAATTTTAGATATAGATGGATTTATTTTCAAGTTCGGAAATGAATTTTCTTAATTTTATAAGGACAACATATGTTATGGTATAGCACATTTAAATAATGGTCTATATGTATTAATTTATGAGAACCAAGTGTTAGAAATTGATAAAGAACCAAGTTCACATGACTCATATAACACCCAGTTGTGGCATCACCATCTCGGTCATGTAAACAAGAAGTGTTTGACAAAGCTTTATCAAGATGGTTATTTAGACTCTTCTGTGCTAAAACTACTTGATAGATGTCATGCTTGTTTACAAGGTAAATGACCAAACTACCATTTAGTGGATAGGGTGAAAGGGACACAGAGCTTCCAGGATTAGTACAAAATGATGTGTATAGACCATTTCTAGTAGAATCTAGAGGTGGGTATTCTTACTTCATTACTTTTACTGATAACTTGAGTAGATATGGATATGGCTATTTAATGAGGTATAAATTTGAGTCCTTTGAGAAATTCAAAGAGTTCAAGAATGAAGTACAGAATCGACTTGGTAGGAATATAAAGAATATTCGATTAGATCGAGGTGGAGAATATCTTAACCAAGAGTTCATCAACCCTTTACAGGAGTCTGGGATTCTATCTCAACTCACTCCACCTTATACACCACAGTGGAATGGTGTTAGTGAAAGGATGAACTGTACCTAGTTGGAAATGGTAAGTTTGATGATGAGTCATGTAGATCTTCCATTATTCTTTTGGTGATATTCATTGCAAACTATAGTATAAACATTAAACCAAGTACTAACTAAGGTAGAAAATGGGATTCCCTTCGAGCTATAGAGTGGAAAGAAACTCACTTTATAGCATACATGTGTATGGGGATGAGAGGCATTTGTTAAGGCTTTCTCAGGAAACAAAATAGTACCCCGGGGAACAAAGTGTATCTTTATAGGGTATCCCAAGAAAACAAATGGATACTACCTATACAACCCCTTATACAAGAAAGTGATTGTTTCTAGAAAATTCATCTTTCTTAAGAGGGATAAAATCCTCAAAAAGGATAGTGGGAGCACGATTGAATTTGATGAAGTTGATGATCAAGATATATAGGAGTTGGTAGAAGAACAAGTTCCACAGGTCCCCATGGAAGAGGTAGTTCCTAAAACACAAGTACTGCCTAAGAGTACAAGAGAGTTAAGGGAACTATAGAGATATGGTTTCCTTGTCACTAAGGATAGTGACTCATTATTTTTGGACAATGATAAACCTCTCTCCTACAAATAAGTAGTAGAGATATCAGAAGCTAAAAGATGGCTAGAAGCTATGAATTATGA
Source organism: Viscum album (assembly GCA_963277665.1). Taxonomy (NCBI): domain Eukaryota; kingdom Viridiplantae; phylum Streptophyta; class Magnoliopsida; order Santalales; family Viscaceae; genus Viscum; species Viscum album. Next base: position 157,776,627 of record OY728125.1, read on the forward strand.
GATAGATTACATGTATTAGAACCAAGTCTGGGTTCTGGTCAATGTGTCAGCTGATATAAAGCATGTTGTGTGTAAATGGGTATTCAAGAAGAAACTAGAGATGTAAGTTTAATTTAGTACCTATAAATCAAGGCCAGTGACTAAGGGTTTTAAACAGCAACAAGAAATTGAATATGATGAAACCTTTTTTCTAGTTTCTATGTTTAAATCCATAATAATCATACTTGTCATAGCAGCTTTCCATGACTATGATATTTGGAAGATGGATGTAAAAATCGCATTCCTTAACGAGAACTTTCAAGAAGATGTCTATATGACACAACCATAAGGGTTTGTGACACCAAGTGATGCGAAAAGGGTATACAAGTTGTATAGATCCATTTATGGATTAAAGAGATCATACAGGTCATGGAACATTCAATTTTATGAATCCATAAGAGAATTTGGTTTCATTAAGAATGAATGTGACCCATTTTTTTACAAGCAGTTTAATGGGAATGTGGTCATTATCCCAGTAGTGTATGTTGACGACATATTGATTATTGGAAATGAAATATTAGTCTTGCAGTCATTCAATGACTGGTTGAAAAAGTGCTTCTCTATGAAGGAATTAGGTTAAGTAGCCTACATTCTAGGGATCAAGATCATTTATGATAGATCCAATAGGTTTCTTGGACTAAGTCAAAGTACATACATTGACCATATACTAAAGAGATTTGTTATGGAAAAATCTAAGAGGGGGTTGGTTCTAGTGTAACATGGTATACATCTTTCCAAGAAAATGTGTCCTGAAACACAACATGAGAAAGATAGGATTAGTAATATTCCATATTCTTCAATGATAGGATCTATCATGTATGCCATGTTATATACCAGACTTGATGTTGCCTATGAACTGAGCATGGTAGGAAGATATCAAGTAGATCCAAGAGAACAACATTGGACTACTGTCAAGACTATCCTTAAGTATCTGATAAGAACTAAGGATATGTTCCTAGTGTATGGAGGATATGAGGAGCTTTTCATCAGAGGGTATGTTGATGCAGGTTTTCAGACATATCAGAATGATCTAAAGTCACAATCTGGATATGTTTTCTGTCTCAATGAAGGAGCTGTGAGCTGTAAGAGTTCAAAACAGGCAATTGTAACTAATTCTACAACTGAGTATGAATATATAGAGGCTTTTGATATAGCCAAGGAAGTCTTCTGTATTCAAAACTTTGTCCATGATATTGATGTGGTACCTAGCAATAATGATCCCATTACATTGTATTGTGATAATACTACAGTGATGACTCTTATAAAGGAGCTAAGGTCACATCAACGGACAAAGAACATACTCTGAAAGTATCACCTCTTGAGGGATTTCTATCAAAAGGGTAAAGTTGTAGTGAGAAGATTTTATACGAAAGAGAACATGGTGGACCCTTTGACTAAAGGCCAATCTTAGCAGAAGCATGAATATCATGTGAGAGCTAGCGGACTGAAGGTTGTTAGCAGTTGACTCTAGTGTAAGTGGTATTTTGTTAGAGTTGGTGCCCTAAAAACCAACTTATTTTCACTTTATGATAAACCTCTATTCATTGTATGAATATTAATAAAATCTTTATCACATTATTATTGCTCTTCTGTGTGACATAGTATATGATAATGTCCTCAAAATAGTTGTTTCACTTAAAGGTCATAGCGGATCCCTGCTATGATGAGAACCCGAAAGTTCCATGACACTATTCTTGAATATATTTTCTATGGTCGGATGATATCATTTTAAGGGACACAAATAATATAGGATATCAAGGGTGGGGAATCATAAACTTTGAGGCACCTTCTCATGGTGTGCTCCCTTGGAAATATCTAGGAGGATATTATGAGAAGAAGACCTGATAGTAGGAAATCCACATTCATAAGTGTCATTGGATGTTCCTATCTGTAGACGTGTGTATTGATACTTAGACTTTAAGATTATTATTAATGGGTATTATTACTCGTGCACTTAGATATACTGATGAAACCAGTGATGATAGATGTTCATGGTGAGGTAGGATATGTTGGGTGCATCACGAGTAATACTGCTTTAATGAATAATGTGAGAAAGGATTTTTCACTTCTGTGGAAGTAGATATATCAGGACATTTGATAGAAATGATATAGCCTAACTAAATCCATGGTCATGGTGTTCTCTAGGCAAGTTCAATTTTGGTAAGTCAAAGAATGAGAAATCGAGCACATGGGTTGATGGCACTTGCATGCAACCTACTTGATTGGAGATATTGGGACAAAGGGATTATATTACATGGTAAGAATTCATATGAGGTGACATGTTTTTACGACATAACCTTTTTTCTCTTGGGTTCCTTGACCCATTACTAGATAGTAATCTTGGACTTTAGGCAACCCCACTTAATGTCAATGAGAAATAAGCCTAGAGGGTCACACACTAAGTGTATCCAGTATCTTCGTTAAATAGTTTATTTATTTAACAAGTTTAATAAATATTATTCAGAATTGTGGTTTAATAATTATTCAAGTATGATTGATCGCATTTATTTTTTCACTAGTTATTTGATAGAATATATTGTAGACGTAATATTTATTTATTGGAGAATAATAAATTTATATTTATTTAATAAATAAATATTAATTATTCAAAGCATGGTAAATATTGAAGACGATTGGTGGACCAAGTTATGGTTCTGGTGAGAAATAATATTAAATATTATTTGGTTAAATAATATTTAAATATATCATGCAAGTTAAGTATATGTCATGAAAATAATAGCATTATTATTATTATTTGAAATGGGGTTTCACATGGAATAATAAATTAAGTAATGGAACTTGTGATAATTATTTATTATTGCCCAGTGAATAAACTCCCCGTTATGTTATTATTCTCTAAATTAGCCAAGGGGTCATTCCACCAGCTAACCAATCGTTGTGTGCACAACATCCTTGGAGAAAAGCTCTCAAACCTAGAGAACTCTTCCCTCTCCAAAAAAATAATTCTATCAAAAACGAGAGATATACTCCTCCACTAGATCTAAGATAATGCTTTGGAAGATATTCTCAAGGTGATCAAAGGCGAACATCACAAGCAAAAGTATCTTTCATGCTAGCACCTGGATACTCCTTCGGTGATGCCTGAAGATAGGTGGATCACATGTGGATCACTGCTAGAGAAATCATATCCTTGGATTCTACATCGTAGTGAAACTGCACCTCGGACCCATAGTTGAACGCATCAATGAAGAAAGAATCACCTTTGAGGTAATTATTTAATTAAATTAAATTAATTATAAATAAAATATGTTGATCCTCTATTCTTAGTTCCAAGTTCTCTCCTTTGTCTTTTATCTTTGATTCAATTTTGTGGATATTATCATTTATCATCGTATTGATCCAAGATTAATCATTGATCATGGAAATTTTCAAAGTTGGGTGCATGCCCATCCTACACTTCCACTCACTCGGAACCTACATCATATTCTTTCATAACTAGAAATTGGTCCCTTCAAAAATAGGAATTATGTTATGATTGATAATGGTTATTGTTTCCATACTTCTGATCGAGATAATATGGCACCCAAAAACCATGGCTCCAATATCACTTGTTGATCCATATCAAGGAATATACCTTGAGGGAGGGTGAATCAGAGTTGTAAATTCAAAAAAAAATCCTTGATCATGATCTATCCCTCTCTTTTAAGGGATCATTTATTTCTCTCCCTTACAAACTCTCTTGGGTGAATAAAGTATTAAATATTGAACACAAAAATTTACTTATATAACGAACCATCCTAGGACATCCATCCATTGGATTCTTGAGTTAGACCACCACATACCTGAGGAGAATCCTTGATCCCCTCAGGATAACAATAAGTTTCAAGGGTATCAAACATAACCATTGGGATGGTTTCACCCTCAAAATCCAAATGAAAATACCAAAAATGGAATATACATTTCAAACTAGCATTCAATACAATATTACAAAGCTAAAATAGAAGCTAAAAGAAAATAAAATGAAAGACCAAGGAGGTAGATACCCAAAACTCAAGCCAACTAGTTCCACAAAATTGAAGGACTGGTCATCATCTCCCCATGACTCACAAGTCACCTCCATGATCCCAAAAACCATCTGCTTCCTAAGGAAGATAATACTAGAAACCAACCCGAAATAAAAGACCTAAAAAAACCTACACAAATCATGAAGACTACATAACACCCAATGTGAGTATGTAGGGTGTGAACCAAATCTAGTAGGATTCCACCATGAGTCCAATTCATTCCTTTTATAAAAGAAACCAAAACTGCTAGTTTGAAAGTAAAGTAGACAAAATAGGTTTTCTTTTTCTTTTCATGATATAGGAATAAACCAAATATGCAACATGTACTTTATCAAAGAACAAGGTTTATAAAACATACCAAAGTAAGGTTTTACGAAACCTATTCCAATTTATAAACCAACCAACCATTTATCCTTAAAACACTTCACTTTTTAAAATAAAAAGGAATGCATTTTAAGACATTTAAAAATTAATCCAACCAAGAAATCTCTTGAAATTAATTTTCCCATTTTTCATTTAAAAGCTTGTATATGCGTGATTCAAAGGTAATAAAGGAAACAAGGGAGAAAATATAGAAATCAAAACCATAAAAGGTCACATGTAATTTTAATTAATGGATGGAATAAAACTACTTAACAATATGAATAAATGAGGTGTAAAAAAGATGGCAGGTACAGAAGATTTATTATTTAAAATCGATGAAAATGAACTTCCCTACTATTAGGATCTAGATCATCCATGGATTATTTCAATTTGGACAGGTAAAGATCCTTAAATTATCCTCAAGATGTTTCTGATGTAGGTTCTAATTATCACAATACTCCACAAAATCCCTCTCTTTCACAGAGTCTCTTGCAGGTCCTACAAATGCAGTTGTCAATAAGCTACCAATGCTCAAGAGATCGGAATATGGTTCCATCATGGTGGTTATAGATCTAAATGTGCTTAATCAAAGGATGGACCTATTCATGTATTCTGTGATAGGTCACATCTCCTATGAGAAGGGTATGAATCTTTGGTCCTACGTGGATCTAAAGGGTCAAATATCTCATTGATAGAATTCTTTGAAATCGAGACTGATACTGGTAGGAAAGGGATACTTCCACATAATTTTGGAAAAGCAATAGGATCTTGATATGACATGGAATGTTGGTAACTTTAATCTCAAACATGGGTTTTTAGACATTCTGACTGGGATGATAACCTTAATCCTTTCATGAAAAATCACTCCCTTGCATAGGTTTGGACTAGGATCCATGGACTTCCATGGGTCTGTTGGCATCCCAAAATTCTCAATAATCTAGCCTCCAAAATTGGAACTACCCTAAAAATTGATCAGTGTACCATTAGTGGATAACTTGGTTTATATGAAAGAGTGCTAATCGAGATTTACATGGAATCACCTCCACTAGGGTGAATCTCACTGGCTGCGAATGACCACCATATTGAGATTAACTTTGAATTTGAGAATCTTCCTCTCTTTTGTGATCATTACAAGATGGTGGGTAACAATTTTCAAAACTATAGAGTGGTTAAGAAGTTAGTTAATCTAGCTCCTACTCCAATTCTTGGAAGGAAGTCTCAAAAAACAAGAAGATCATTCTAGGAATTTATAGGAAAAAGGAAACATCTGATGCTCTGAAAGGAGTGACAAGAAACATTTTTGTGCCCATGACTTCCTCATGGCAGCCTTAATTGATGAAGAAGAGAAGAATCCTAAAATTCTTGAGACCTCAATAATCATACCTAAAGGATGAAAAATGGGAGATCCTTCATACAAATCTTGACTCCTATATCTTGTATCAAAGGTTTCTTCCAATTAATTCTCCTCTCAACTCGAGGACTATCTCCTTGATACTATATCCTCAAACATTATTTCTATCATTAAATTGGAGGAATCTATGGGCATGCTAGCAGTAAATTATTATATTCTAGAAAATAAAGAAGTACCAGGAGAGGCACTTGTTATAGGTAAAGTTGGCATCCTCAGTGTTGACACTCCTACCCAAACTCCAATGAAAGAGGATGTCAGTTATTCTAAACAAGTTCATATTTTTTATGACTCTAATGAAAAAAAATTCCACACACTCCACAAAGGCAGATACATCCAAGAAATCCAAAAGGAAAATGGAGAGGAAATAAAAAGTGGAATTCACCCTCAAACCAAAACCCAAATGAGGATTATTTTTTAGAACTACCAGGGAATAGCCAACTCTGGTACGAAAGGTTCCCTTAGGAGATTTATAGGTAGGTTCAAACCTAATATTATTGGTATTTCTAAACCATAGGTTATTTCTTCAAACCAAACTACTTTCTTCAACAGTAGATAATTGAAGGATCTTTCATAGTCTAGATTTCTTCAAACTAAACTACTACTTTATGGCTAGAAAATTTACTGCTCGATTGTTTATGCTCTTAATAGTTACATAGATAGGAGAATACTTTGGATGAAAATCAAGGATTTTTTCAATTGAATCATGGATCCATAGACTATAATCAGTGAATTCAACTCCATACTTCATGCGGATGAAAAACCAGGTCTGGTTTATAACTCTATTTCTATTATGTATTTCAGAGCTTGTGTTGATGATGTAGGATTAACTAAAATCAACCTTATTGGGTCCATGTTAACATGGTATATGAGACATCTTAATAGAATGAGGGAAATAAGAATCTATAGGGATTTTTTCAATGAAGAACTGATTGAAAATTGGAATTCAATATCATGTGTCACCTTGGAAAGACAAAATTCTGATCATCATCCCATAATAGTCAGTTTTTTTGAAAATAAGAGAAGGAAACTGCTTCCCTTCAGGTTCAACAATGAATGGGATGCCCTCCTTGAGTTCTCAAAAATTGTTCAGGATTATTGGTCCTCAAATGATAGCAATGTTGATCTATTAGTCTACATATCCAAGCTAAAATCACTCAAGACAAAGTTGAAGGAATGAATCTAAAATAAATTTAGTTCACTTGACTCAGAAACTAATTCCCTTGAGTGATCTTTACATTATATGCAAGAAGAAATTACCAAGAACAATTTCTCTGGGGAATCTTCCTATGAAGTTGAGATGAATACCAAGTTGAAAAATCTCATCATTCTTAGAGACAATATTAATAAGGATCTTTTTAAAATCAAATGGATTACCGATAGTGATATAAATGCAAAAAAATCCAATGCTTTTCAAATGACTCAGATGGAAAATAGACCACTCTCCTTACTCAAGGATGGGGACTAAATTCTTGAGGAAAGGTAAGATCTATCCAATCAAATTGTTGATTTTTATAGGAATCAATTTAATGGGCCACCAAGGAATGTGGTTCTAAAGGAAAATATTATCCCCAAACTAATAACTGAGGAGGATAACTCATTTACTACATCCTTACCTCTAGACATTGAAATCAGGGAGATAGTTTTTGGAATTAAAAAAGATAGATCGCCTAGACTGGATGGCTTCACTAATCTATTTTTTCAATCCTTTTGGGATATTATCTAGAATGACATGTGTAAACTTTTCAATCACTTTTTTAAGGTAGGATCCTTCACTCAATGTTTCAATTCCCAATTCATTTCTTTAATTCCCAAAGTAGAGAATGCCAGTGATATTAGTCAATTCAGACTAGTGGCCCTTGTCAACACAATTCATAAAGTCATCACAAAGATACTTGTCAAGTCTCGGACATAATTATATCTTGGAATCAATTTTTATTTTTGAAAGGAAGGAACATTCAATATTGTATACTCACTACCTCAGAATGTGTCAACCTCCTTCAAAAATCCACCTGGGTGGAAATCTTTCTCTCAAAATGGACATCATAAAAGCATTTTACACAATGAAATGGAATTTTGTAGGCAATGTTCTGCATAGTTTTGGCTTCAATATGTGGTTTATTCACTAGATCACAACTCTTCTTGGATCTGACCACATTTCCATTCTTATTAATGGGTCCCCATAAGGGTACTTTAAATTCTCCTGGGGGTAAGATAGGGGGATCCTTTTCAGCTATAATTTTTTCTATTGCTGAGGATTATCTGAGTATACTTATTCTTCACATGGTGGACATGGATGAAATGGCATCCATCAGAGAATTCATAGGTATATATGCCCCCTATCACTTATTTTTTCTAATGACATTATCATTTTCACTCAGGGAGGTAGGATGAATATAAAAAACATCAAAAATTCCCTCTTTCACTATGAAAGTTTTACAAGTCAATAAACTAATTGGAGTAAGTCATTTATCTACTTTGTAAAGAATTTCCCAGCCTCAAGAAAGAGTTTCATTATCAATGATTTGGGAATAAGGGAAGGCTTAATCCCCTTTATTTACCTTGGAGGTCCAATATTCTATGGTAAGCCATGTGCTTCTCATTTTTCTAATGCAGTAAGTCAAGTTAGAAGGACCCTTGCATCCTGGAAAGGCAATTCACTTTCAATGGTAGGATGAATATGCCTTGTTAAACATGATGTGGTCTTAAAGCTGGTTTACACCTTCATGGTATAGATCTGGCCCACTAATGTCATTAAGGACATTAATTATATGATGAGTAATTTTTTTGGAGTGGAAATATGCAAGAAAAAAAGATCTTAACAACACCTTAGAAGAAGTGTCGTATGCCCTAATCTCTAGGTGGTATTGGCATCAAGAACTTGAAATACTTCAACCATCCTCTTCAGGCTCAATTTATATGGTTGTTAATCAACAAGAAATAGGTCTCCATATATTTCATCAAATCAATATTTCTTTAAAATCTTATTAAAGGCAAAAAAAATTGCATGGATTCCTCTATCAGGACTTTCTTAATAACTATTTTCCAAAAAATGCACATGTACTCTCATTGGATGGTCAGCAGGAATTCCTCTCTTAACTTCTAGCATGTCAAATGGACTAGAGAACCTCTAATAAATTGGATTATCTCCTAAGGTGTCAATCAGAACATTTCAGTAAAGGATCAATTGGCTACTATGGAATCACTACCTAAATACATTGATTTAGTTATAGTAAATCATGAATTTATTAACCATGATGATATGCTAATATGGGATCATCCCTCAAATAGTCAACTTGACTCTAAGTATTTCTATGAACAATTCTCCAAGGATATAAAAAATGGATCAGACTCTTCAACATAAAATTGCTCACCCCTTCAAGATTTACCATGCATTGAAGGCTATCACTTAATAATATCCCAATTGATGGAAATCTGCAATGAGTGGGTATCTCCCTTTGCTCCAAGTGCATGATTTTTCACCAACATCGGGGGCACTTTGACAACCTATTATTGTCTTTTAAAATTTCTTCATCTCTATGGAGGGATGTCTTCAAGATCTTTGAGACTCGCACACCTCAAATTTCTTCAATACAAAAATTTCTACTTGAAATTATGAAAATACAGTTCTCTAAGAATATTCTTATTCTCTTCAAAGTTTCTTGCATAGAAATGATTCACACTATTTGGAAAGGTAGAAACAGATCCATTCACTCTCATATACACTTCAACACCAAACATGCTATGGAAACTTTCATTACAACAACACAAAATGAAAACTCGATGCATAAACAATGGTGTAACAACTCGGTAAGTGATTACACTATACTTAAGCATCTGAACCTTGCAAGAAATTTTCCTAAACTGTCGAGAACTCTAAAATTTTTCTATTTTCCACCATTTTCTCATTGGTTAAAATGCAACACTGATGGTTCCTTGAGGGTCAATCTAGGACCCTTAGGATATGGTATTATTTTTTATGATTATAAAAGTGATGTTGTGGAGTTATTATATGGCTCTTATGGCCATGTCACTACCTTGGAAGAGGAAATGATGGGATTTATCAGGGTAGTTGATCTTGCTTTCCAAATAGTTTGGAACAACATATGGTTCTAATGTGACTCCACTACCATTTTTTAAGCCATTATAATGGGAATGAATCATATCTCATGGAAGATGACTACTAAGTGGGTGAATTTTCATGACAATCTTTCTTCAATGAGCTCCACCATCACTCACCCATTTCAGGAAGCCAAATACCTTGCTGATGGACTTGAAAATAAAGGTGTAACTAAAGAGGGACTCACATGCTCCAATACTATCCCTAGTGACATGTTTGTAGATTTTCTAAGAGACAAATGTAAAATTTCCTCTTTCAGGCTCCTTTAATCTTTCTTTTCCATTAATAAAGAGCCTCTGAGCTCATATTTCTCAAAAAAAACAATATAAATAAACCTCAAGAGGATAAAAACCTCAATAAAATACATCCAAGAAGTAGATAATACACATTCCAATATATACACAAAATTCATAACATATATACATATCGTGAGGAAACATTGTAAGGACCAATGGGTCAGCATAAGACATGTATGGGTGGACCAACTTATGGATGGCTAATGGTCACACATCGGTCATCCAGATCACTCTAAGAAATATCCACTGTGGTGATCCCCCTAGATAGGTATTATGTAGAACTAGGGGGATAACCAATTATATACCTTAACTATACCAATAATGTCCCACTACTTCCCACTTAGTAGCCTCAGTATCCCCATGGAATAATAATGGAGGTGGGCCATGGGAAAACAATTTCATCACATGAAAATAACAATTCCCTTAGGGATAACACCATAATCATGTTTATCCCACCTCCCGCACTACCATTAATAACATCCATGATCCATTAGAAAAACATGAATCACATAAAAAATCATCCATTACATGGATAAAACAACATCATTAACAACACAAGGGGGATAAACAATTTCATGATCATCATCACATCACAAGTTCTAATCAGACATTCACTTATACCATATACATTTGGAATCCCTTTTTTTACCTATAATTCAAACACAATTCCAAAATAAAGCATAAAAACTTCCAAGCACAACCAAATAAGTCAATGGAAACTGCATTTTCACTTTATAAAACCAAACCATCCTCTAAAACAAGGAAAATCATTTAAACACAAAAGGGATCCCAATTTGAAAAAAACCATTTGGCCTAAATCCCAAAGAAAAAGTTCATTTCACAAAAAATTTAGAATTTTATCAAACATGAAAAATGAAAAAAAAACATGAAGGTAGTCTCCTCATTATTCTTTTAATGATTTTGACATTGTCTATTCTCTCCAAGACCATGAATATCATTTAAAATAGAATTTATATAATCAAATAACACATCAACTACTTCATTTGAACTCAATTTAAAATATTCATATTTATTCCATAGCACTTTCATCTTTACCTCTCAAACATTATAATCACATTCATAAATATTAAAAGTGTTTCCCACATTGTATGATATTTTTTTAAAGACATTAACTCTTTATATATAGGTTTGGTGATAGATCCTCCTAAATCATTGATTTCATTAGCATATGCATCAAATTCCTTGTGGTATCTTTCTATTAAATCCAATCTTTCCTTGTTTATTGAGATACCATGAATAGTTATTGTGTAAATTTATATTCCCAAAGTCCTAAAGTAATACTTCATCCTATTATTTAATAATTGGAAATTTTTTCCTTCAAAAATAAGAATGCCTTTATGATTGAAAATGGTTATTATTTCCATGCTTCCATGAGAGAGAATTTGTCACCCAAAAACCATGGCTCTAATATCACTTATTGGTCCTTATTAAGAAATATACCTTGAGGAAGGGTGAATCGAAGTCATAAATTAAAACTTTTTACAAAATCAAGATCTTTACCTATCTTTTAAAGGATAATTTCTTTCTCTCCCTTGTAAACTCTCTTGAGTGAATAAAGTAGTAAATATTGAACACAATATTTTACTTATGTAATGAACCATACTATTAAATCCATCTATCAGATTCCAAATCTGGCCCACCACATACCTAAGGAGCATATGTGATCTCCTCGAGCTGATGACAAGTGTAAAGGCTATAAAACAAAACCTTTAGGATGGTTTTACCCTGAAACCCCAAATGAAAACATCCAAACATTGAATATACATGTAAATAGACATCTCATATAAACAAGAATTTAATACAATATTATAAAGATACAATGAAAGATAAAAGAAAATAAAATTAAAGACCAAGAAGATAGATACCCAAAACTCGAACCAACCAATTCCATGAAACCAAAGGACTGGTCACAATCTCCCTATGACTCAAAAGTCACCACAATGATCCCAACAACCATTTGTTTCCCAAGGAAGATGACACTAGAAATCAACCCAAAAGTAAAGACCTGAAAAAACCAGCACAATATATGAATACTACATACCTTCCAACATGATTTTGTAGGGTGTAAGCCGAAGCCGATAGGATACCACCATTATTCCAATTAATTCCTTTTATAAAAGAAACCAAAACTAATAATTTGAAAGTAAAGTAGACAAAATAGGTTTTCCTTTTATTTTCATGATATAAGGAATAAACCAAAAATACAACATACAATTTCTTGAAGAACAATATTTATAAAAAATCCAAAAAAAGGTTTTACCAAACCCATGACAAGTTCCAAACCAACCAACCATTTATCCTTAAAACACCAAACTTTTAAAAATAAACCTACACATATTGTAAGACATTTTAAAAGTAATCCAACCAAAAAATCTTCTAAAAAAATTTCCCATTTTTCCTTTAAAATATTTTATATATGAAATTCAAAGGTAATCAAGGAAACAAGGGAAACGATATAGAAATCACAACCATAAGAGGTCACAAGTAATTCTAATTAACATATGAACTAAAACTAGTCAGCAGCATCACTTAACCATAATAGGATAAAAACATTAAGAAAATCCATCCAATAAGTATAAATACACATTCAAATATATACACATATGGAATAACATGGATAAATATCATGATGAAACACTGAAGGGACCAACAGAGCAGCACAAGACATGTACAGGTGGACCAACTTCCGGTTGGTTAATGGTCACACATCGGTCAACCAGATCACTCAAAGTAGTCTCCTCAATGGTTATTCCCCTAGATAGGTTTTACATAAAAATAGGGGGACTATCTAGTGTTAAAACTTACCTATCCCAATAATTCCCCACTACTTCCCACTTAGTAGCCTCAGTCTCCCCATGGAATAATAACAGGGGTGGTCCATGAGCAAACAATTTCATCACATGACAATAACAGTGCCCTTAAAGATAAAACCACAATCACATCCATCCAAACTCCCACACTATCCTTAATAAGATCCCCAATACATTATTATAACATGAATAACATAAAAAATTATCCATAAAATAGATAACACAACATTATTAACAACATGAGGGGATCAACAAGGGCATAATCAGCATCACATCACAAGTTCCAATTGGATGTTCACTTATATTGTATACATGTTAAAATACATTTTTATAACAATTTTGAATTTAAAAAAAAATCCAAAATAAATCATAAAAACTCCCAATAACAATCATACCATTTAAGAAAACACTAAAATTTACACTTTTCAATGGTTGAAGTCCCACTTCAAACCATTATTTCAAAACCAAACTCTTGAAATATATTTTTAAAATTATATTTCAAATAATTTTTCACAAATCCAAGGAAGAAAACTTTTAAAAACCAAATCATTTTCATTTAAAACCCTCAAATATCTTAAACCAACCCTTAAAAATCCCAAAATATGACCTAATTGGAGTCAAAACTTTTTAAAATATCATACTCTTTTTAAAATTATTATCCAACAATTTCCAAATCACATTGAACACTAAAAAACTACTTGAATCACCCAAGAAAAACCTTTGCAAGATAAAAACCATACCTCTCATTTCATTTCATGACCCAAATGAGGTAAAAATCCATTTAAAGATCCACATTCAATTTTAAATCAACTTTTAAAATTTAACACTACTAGTAATTTCAAGTCTCGCTTGAAATGAAAAGTAAAAACCATCTAAAAAAAATTAATTCACATTGTATGCCTTTTAAAACCCTAAACAATCCAATATAAAGGAATGACATCCAAAAAAGAGGAGGTATAAACCCTAGGAACAAAACCATCAAAAGAGAATCTCTTAGGAATAAAACTCTATTTTCCATCGAGACTCTTCTAGGAGGAAATTAGCAATAATAACAATACATGATCCTAACCACCCATGTTCCTCAAACAAAACAAGTGGTATCATAACCAAGGGAATAAAACAAAACATTATTTCAAAAGATCCTTTAAAAAATTAAACCACTTTGGAAATATCATTTGAAAGATCAAATATTTTCCACCACTCTTTTCTCAAAACCTCAACCCATTACTAAGACCCACTAGTCTAAAAAATCATTTAAACCAAAGTGTAACACCCTTATATTTAAAAACTCATCACACAGCCTTTTATAAAAAGGTAAATCTCATGATATTTCCAAAAAAAATTCAAAACTCCATTTGGGAATAGACCATATCTAGGAAACACTTTAAAAAATAGATTCTTAAGACACCCACTTAAAGAATTAAAGATTTTCATAAAATTACACTTTTTAACTAAAATTATTTTCAAATCAAAACGTTTTTCTTAGCACATTTTGAAATAAAAACACACATGGTTTTCAAAATGCCATGAAATGGTTTTCAAAAACAAGACACTTCTATTAAATTTTAAAATCCAAAGTTAATTTCACAAAACAAAGTTCTAAAGGTAAAAAACTAATCACACAAACACACATCTCAAATCAAACCACATTCAACCACACCACTTTTAATAAAAATCCCAATTAAAACTCCCCTGTATGATATTATACCCATGGAATGATCCATTGGAGAAAATCTAGTAATAAATGGAGGAAAAATAGAAATTACATAGGGGAAAACACATTATACATGGTTGGGCCACATGTTATGGTAAACCTTATTCCAAACATACAATAGGAATTATAATGGTTATAGAACCATGTCGCACGGTCACCACATGGTTTACCAGACCATTCATGCTAATTGTATGACCATGTTATATTCACCATTTTCACCTCTGAAACTAAAACTGACCCCAAAATTTCTAATACACTCAACAAAGATCAAAGAATCATCTCAATGCATCAAAAATTCATATAAACATCCAAATATGAACTCAATATAGAGACTAAACCCTGATACTCCCATGGAAACTTGAGGTTTGGTGTAAAAAAGAGATAGCCAGGCCCTTGCTATCACACTCCACCCAAGCCCTAATGACAATCCTAGTCTCCATAATACCAAGACACATCCCAAATAAAAATAAGGTTTCATAAATACCATTTTTTTAAAAACCATGCTAGGACATCCATCCATCGGATTCTTGAGCTAGACTGCCACATACCCAAGGAGTGTCCCTGATCCCCCTATACTAATAGTAAGAATCCAAGGTATCAAACATAACCATTATGGATAGTTCCACCCTCAAAATCTGAATTAAAACATCAAAAAATGGCATAATAATATAGAAACAAAATATATTCCAAGAGTTATATAAAATAAACAATAATTTAATTCAAGATTACAAAGATACAATGGAAGATAAAAAAAATAAAAAAATACCAAGGTATTCGATACCCAAAACTCGATCTAACTGGTTCCACAAAACTGAAGGACCAATCACCATCTCCTTGTGACTCACAAGTTACCACCACAATCCCAACAACCATCTTCTTCCCAATGAAGATGATACCAAAAACTAACTCAAAAGTAAAGACCTAACAAAACCTGCAAAAAACATGAAGACTACATACCCACCAATGTGAGTATGTAGGGTGTGAGATGAATCCATTAGGATACCACCATGAGTCAAATTCTTGTAATAAAACTAGTCAACAATATGACCAAACCATAAAAGGATCAGTACATTAATAAAATCCATCCAAGAAGTAGAAAATTCACATGCCAATATATATACAAAATTAATAACATAGATACATAGAATGAGGCAACACCATAGGGACCAATGGGATGATACAAGAAGTGTACAGGAGGAACTTCTGGTAGTAAGTTAACAGTCAGACATTGGTCAACTAGATCAGTCTAAGTATTCTCCTCATTGATAACCCCCCTATCCAGGTGTTATATAAAACTAGGAGGTGATTTCTAGTGCTAAACATAAATTAGACCAATAATTTCCCACTAATTCTCACTTAGTAGCCTCATTCTCCCCATGTAATAATAATTAAGGTGGACCATGAACAAACAATTTCATCACATGACAATAACAAATCCCATAGGGATAACACCATAATCACATCTATCCCACCTCCTACACTACCCTTAATAAGATCCCCAATCCATGAGAACAACATGAATAACATAACAAAGAAATCATTACATAGATAATATAATATCATTAAAAAAACAAGGGGCTCAATAAGGTCATAATAAACATCACATCATAACTTACAAATGGGAATTTACTTAAATCATATAAATTTGGAAATCCATTATTTTTAAAAATTGTAATTCAAACAAAATTACAAAAGAAACCAAAAACACTTCCAGTCACAACCAAATAAGTAAATAAAAACTCCATTTTCACTCTATAAAACCAAAAGACCATTTAAAACAAGTAAAACTATTTAAACACAAAAGGGATACCACTTTTAAAACCCCATTTTTCCTAAATCCCAAAGAACAAGTGAATTTCACAAATAAAACCCTCTTTAGGATTTTATTAAACATGAAGAATGCTTAAAACACCATTTCAGAATCAAGTTCCATTACACTAAGAAAATCACCCACTTTTTCCAAATGAAATCCCACCCAAGCATGGAACACCATTGAAAAAAAAACTAGATATCATATACATCATTACTTTAAATCTAAAACTCATTTAAAGCATTAAGAATTAATGGAACTATTAAAAAAGGTGATTAATTAGAAACACGTACCTCAACTGGTGGAATCTTATCACCTTCAATTAAATCCATTAGAGAAAGACTCTTACTATGGCTCAAAATCCCTATGAAGAAAAACCCCAAATTTTAAAATAACCCTATGGATGAAAATTATCCAATAATGACCATTAGGGTTAGAGGTATTTAAGAAAAAGATATAAAACCAATGAAATAGAAGAGAGGAGCTCTTAACTCTTGAACCGTGTGAAGATTCACTAAGAAACCACTTAAAAATCACCATATAGGAGCTTTTGAGAGGGTGAAAATCCCATGGGAGGCATCCAAGTCATGGTGTTTGAATGGGGGATCCAAGGGGATAAAAAACAATAAAAATAATGAGATGGGGTAAAATATCCACTCTTGAGTAGGTCACACATTTTACTCACATAGTTGAACAAACTGTGCAGTAACTGTGCAGATCACCTCTATTTAAAAGTGTAGTAGGTTTCACACTTAATCTATATGGTTTTTAATCATATGAATTAACCATGTGAATTGGAAAAAGTCTCTAAAATTTCACCCTTTTATCCCAAAATGACTCAAACTCGAGGGGATAAACCATCCATCAAATACCTATACATAAAATTGATACTAGGGGTGCCACAACTTGGTTCACCCAAATGGGATTATCCAAGGGTAATGCATAGAAATGTTCCTATGTACCTGAGACACTAAAGTACACTAATTTTGACTATTTTTATATAAGTTAGTATCCACACAAGCCCTCCAAACTCACTGTCCACACAAAAATAAATAAAATTTCACTAATCTCCTTTTCGACAATGAGGAACTCATTGATCCTCCTTCAAAAATAGGATTTCACTTCTCTTACAATTATATTATTCTTATTCATGGATGTGTGATGAGATATCATACCTAAAATTGTTTTCCAATTTTACACATATCTAATTAGTTTCCAATGAGATAGAACTTATGGAATGTCCTCCCTCTCTTGAATTTTTAACTTTACAAAATGTCTGGAATTACCTATATACACTTTCCTCTGATATTCTCTTCTTTCCTCCTATATTTCTCTATTCTTTATATATTTCTATCAAATTGTTGTGTGTAGTTTTTAGAGAATACAACAAACTTCTATTTTATATAATGGTTGGGATCAATTCTTCTTCCTTTCTCCTTATAATATTGATTCATGTGTCATCCATACTTAATTATAGATATTGAGGCACATTGAAGTCACTTTTAGTATCTTAAATTTTCAAGCATAACTTCATGTTCAAATTTTTCAGGTTTTCTAAAACTTGTTTGTTGTGGATTATTCTTTTCTTCTATAGTGTAGTACACTTCTTTGATGCCTTTATAGTAGTGTATAACCTTACACCATGGTGTAAAATTTGATATCAAAAAAATATGGTGTGTACTTCTTCCCAATGGTGTGGCCTCCTATAGTTGATTAGTTCCACAAATATCACATGAATAACTCCTCTTAACTCACCTCACCAAGATTTAATCAAACTCTTAAAACATTGGAATTCTAATGGCATAATCCATTTTCTATAGTGTGAATACCTATAGACTTGGAAATCATAAAGTCATCCACTCTTCCTAAATCATTCCTTCTACATCATAAGGAGTTTCTATGGGATGGATATTTCCTCTGTAACATGATTGTGTTGTATCCTATTCTCTATGGAATAGGAACCCTCAAATATCCAATAACCCAAAAAATTGGATGACCATACTTATGGAATAGTCTTTAGTGTTATGGAATGTGTCAAAGATTTACCTTTATATAATCCAAGTGAATACTTTTACGCAAGCTAGAAAAAGTCGAGTTTACCTTTACATGAGCTTTACCCTTGCATGAATACCCTCACATAACTTGTATGACCCATACATAAATCAAGATTACCATTACACATCCTTTATTCATGATTTATCCCACTTTACTATGGAATAGGAATGACCCTTATAAAAACATCACCATGTCCTAGACCTTACAAAAATGTCACCATGGTCTGACCCTTATGAATCTTTAGGTTTACCTTTATGCGGACTTCCTTTATAGCATATCTCATTGTTCTGTGGTGTATAATATGACTTCTATATAGATTTATTCCAACAATATCTTCACAACAACCTTCTTCAACTTCAAAACTTAGATCTAATTATCAACAAACACAATCCATGAAAACACCAAAGGGGTTTTCGACAACACCCATATGTAAGGATTGCTTAAAGACTTCAAATAATATATAAGGGTAAACATATTTGATGATTTTTAACTCTAACTATTTGGATGTTATGGAATAAAATTCATCAGATTGAATAGATTTCAATGGTGTAGATCTACTTAAAAATGATTCAAAGAATAAATTTGAAATAGAGTAAGTTCAAGGAAGTAAATTTCTTGAATTTTAATTTGAAATTCAAATATTATAATTAGAAATAGAGGGATATGGATGGAATAAAAGGAAGTAAAAAAATCCTAATAAAATAGATATAGAGAAGATATAAAAGGAGAAAATATTTCTAAGAATAGAGAAAGAATAAGAGGAAAGTTGGCCAACAACATTGGTTTTATTGGATATCTGAATTAGAGATATTGATATTTTCCTAAAAAAAATATTATTTAAGATAAAATTTGTGTAGATAAACTATTATACATAAAAGAAAAGAGGAAGGTGAAGAGAATATCTGAAGTTCTATTTGTCACATCTGGTAGATTGGCTAAAGAATATATAATATAATAAGAAAATCCCTAATATGGAATTATCTTCATTTGGAGTTTTGTTGCTATGTGAAGTATGTTTGGAAGATATTTCTTCAAATATTATAACATATATTTGAATATATTTAGTCATGGAATTAGGAGTATCACATGGTATAAATCAATATCTTCTAGAGAAATTCACAAAGGAGAATAAGGGAGTTACCCTTGGGCAATAGTGAGTTATTCCACAAAACATTATATAGGAGGTGAGCCTTGATGAGGCGTGACTTCACCAAAATTATACAGGTAGTGATCCTTGGTGATGAGTTACTTAACCTAAATATTTTATCCACCAAAGCAGTGAGTTTATAGTCAATTTTGGGTACATCAGAACAATGTGAAGTGTATTCTCCATGGATGTAGCTCGGTATGGGTGAACCAAGTAAAATATTTGTGTGATGTTTGCTTTAAATTTTGGTATTTGTGCTTTAGATTTAGTGAGACTGTATAAGAAACATATAAAATATTTAATGAGTTCTTTTTTATGAGAAAAAAAATATCCAAGGGGATTTATAAGTGAGAAAAAGTTTGAATTGAATAACACTCTGATTCACCTCCTCCCTAGGGTATCTCAAGTTATAACATTTCTCTCCATCATCATTAGATAAAATTGAAACTTATTTAGTAACTATAACATGCACATCATAATTTCTTCTTTTTTGGTTACTAATTTGAGTATAACAACCCAGGATTCTCATACAAAGATATTACATCTTTTTATATGAATATTGAATACATTATACAAATACATACTTGAAGACTTTAATAGTTTAGTTTATTTAGAAACTAGGTACACCATCTTATTATTTCATGAAATATATTCAATGTATCCCATAAATATATTCAATGAAGTAATCTTCAAAACATACCCTATATAAAACCTTTCTTCATAACCTGGGAAATGGAAGCATAAGAAGGGGTGAACTCAGATGATTAGTAAGGGTAAACAAAAGAGATATGAAATCATAACATGAACATAAGGGTAATATGACATAATCAGAGTGAATGAGTGAATATTAAAATAACACATAACCATCAATAATTGAATCATAAATTATAAAACATAGAATAAGGATTTAACAATTAAAAGAGTCATAAGAATCAATAATCATGATCCATGTGATATCAATCTTGATCAAAGGAAACATTAAAACCCATGGAAAGAATAAATAAAATGTGTTGGTATCTTAGAACATCATCATCATAGAACACTTATAGAACCATTACAGAATCCTTACAAATTGAATAACCATACAGTCAACTTCCAATATAATTATTCAGAGGACAAAATCATTACAAAATGCATTGGAGCACTATTTGTGCATACCCATCATATAATCTATATCAGGATCACCTGATGCTATCTGGGAACACCCATCATATAAAAATTTCCAAGAACCATAAACAAAGTACATAGAGATTACATTTCACCATAAAAATCATAGAAACAATCATTATTCGTTTTATAACTTGATTAACTCATGGAAAATAAATGGATTTCATGTCAATCTCTTTGAAACATGTTTAACCCATAGAAAAGAAACGGGTTCCATAATAATATCCTTGTAATAAGATTAACCCATAGAAGATAAATGGGTTCCATAATAATATATTCGAAACAATATTAATCCATCCATAAAAAGAATGAGTATGGTATCATTACAAAATATTCTCATTGGATCATTTGTAACAAAAAGGGTTGCTGAAGTTGATGAATTAAAATACAATTATAATAAAATTAAAGGAATTTTGAGTAAAACAAACTTTTAATTTTTAAAACTCACTTTTTTAAAAACTAAATATTCAAAAAATGTTGGGAAATTATTTTATATCAAAATAACAATGAAAAAATATAAAGGAAGCTTTAAAATCATTTCAAACATTTCTTGAGGAAAATATCCTTTCCATTTTGAAAAAAAATTAAAAATTAAAACATTTGAAAATAAACTTGAAAACTTATAAAGGAATATTTAAAGAAAATAATGGTAATGAATGTGGAAAATTATATTCATGTCGTATACATTTAAACAAATATTTCTTTCACTTTTTGATAAAAAACCAAATGGGAATTTTTTAGAAAATGACATAAATATTACTTTAAAAACATTTGAAAAATTAAAACATGGGTAAAAATGTATTTAATAAATAATTTTAATAATTTTAAAAAGTTTTTTGAAAAGTTTTTTATAAAACATAGTTTTCGTAGTGAAGTGAATTGTGTTGCATTTGTTTTCAATGAGGCATCAGGTTGTCTTGGAATGAATGGAAGTCAAGGAATGTCAAGATGTGAATGACAAAGGTTGTGATGGTGTTGGTGATGAAGAGAGAATGGCCATAGTACTAAGATGCATGTCACTTAGGAGATTCACTAAGTGACATAGGAGATGATGGTTGAAACATTCTCTAGTTAAATCTGACGATTGCTGAGCTGCTCTTTAAGTTCGTAGAACTTGTATCCTGGTGATACAAAGTCACAACAATGTTTGACGACCATGCATTGTCTTCACAATGCATGAGGAGTTGAAAGGAGTTCCATCCACAACTCCTAAGTGGATGATGTGCATTAATGAAGTCCATGCACTATCACTTAGTGCATGTGAACATGAAGATGATCCAATTGATCTCTAATTGGATCAATGAAGTTTATTGAAGAAATATTTGATTCAGGAGCTTCGGTTGATGCAGAACCTTCGGAATTCCCTCCTAAGTTGTGAAATGTTGAAAAGTTATTAAGAACATGAGGAGGAGATGGGTAATTCCTAAGAAGAAGAAGAATTATGAAGAAGATGGCTTGGAATGTGGCATTTGGCTTGAACTTATGGAAGAACTTTTTATTTGACAAAGTATTATTCTTTGCCTTAGCCAAAAAAAGTTGGCCAGCCAAGGCACCTTGGGGGTTCAACCCCAAGGCATGGGCGCTAAGGCACCACGCCCATAGGGGAACCCGTGGGGCGAGCCAGGGCGGCAGGACGCACCCGCAGACACCGCATGGGCGCCTGGGGCACGCCCGGAGGAGCGCGGCAGGGGCGTAGGAGCGCGCCCCCGAGAGTGTCAGTGTGCATAGTGGGCGCTAGGAGCGCGCCCGCAGGAGCAGAGATTGGGCGCAGAGCGCGCCCGCAGGGAGAACTCGGTGCGGGGTGGCACCGAGAGGGGAGGAGATTCAACTGAGCATATGGCGGCAGCGCTTATTTGATATACCGCGGAAATTCCGCGAGAGACTTCGATGTGGGACGCGCGTTTTTCACCGGGAGCGGATCTGAGCCGCTCGATTGATCGCGCGCTTGATCTGCGCCGCACGATCCATCCGCGGCGCCGCGATCTAATCCAGGCCGTTGAAGATCTGATCCGACGGCCCCGGCTTCGTCTTCCACCTCAAGCTCGAGCCGAAGCCTCCCCGCGAGCCGCCGCTGAACCAGAGCCTCCCCGAAGACAAATTCGAGTTCTCGGCCACCATTTTCGAAGCCGAAGGCTCCCTCGTGTTCGTCTGGCCAAACCGAACCCATTCATGCAATAAAAAAGGCATGCATGCAACAGATGGAGAATTTCAATGAAGGCTGAGGCAAACGGAGTTGCCGAGGCATCGGATGTTCATGTTTTGCATGGGATGGGCCAAACAGAGGCCATGCATGCAGTTTCATGTGCATGCACAAGGAGTAGGAGAAAATATAAGAAACCCGCGTGAAATAAAAAGAAAAACAAGATTTAAGGAAATATTGAAATCCCGAAATCTTCGGGGGATTGAAAATATCTCACGCGGATGAACCGCCTCTCCTCTGCCTATATAAATGAGGCCTAGCCCTCGAGAAGAGGTTGCTGATATGATGAATTTTTGAAGACCCGTGAGTGCTCTGCCTCGCGAAGAGTTTGAAGCCCCGTGCAAGTATCTTGCGCGGCAGCTTGTTCCAGAGCCACCCGAGGCCCGAAGGAGTTCCTTTCGCGCACCCCTTGCGCGAAAGAGGTGAAGGGAAGGAGTCCCCTGCGCGCTATCCCTTTGCGCGGCAGGAAGAACCCGGGGGCAGTAGCACGTGTGCGCCCCGTGGTTGAGGTGCCTTGCACCCGAGGAACTTGTGCGCTCTTCTTGTGCGGCCGGTTACACCTGAGGACTTGAGCGGCTTGGTGCATTGCGCGGCAGGCAGTGTTGAAGTAGAGAAGGCTGCACCCTCTTGCGCGCCTCACTTGAGTAGGAGTTCGGGTTGAACACACCTTGGCCGAGACACACACTTTGTGTGTGCATAAAAAAGAAGGCCCTACGGGCAGTAGGTGTGAAAATAAAATAGAACCCAAGCCGTAGCCTTGTGTGGGTGAAGTGAAGACCACACCTTAGTGTGTGTGTGCAAAATTGAAGAACCACCTATGGGTTAATTGTGTGCAACAACAATAAGAACACACTTTAAGTGTGTGCATTTGAAGAGGCCGAGGGCTGTGACCTTGTGTGTGCATACCTTGAATAACAAACTAAAAGAACACTAAAGTGAGTGTGTGCAACAAGAAGAGGAGAATAGGCCAAGTCTAAAGTGTGTGCAAAATGAAACAAGTGTGTGCAAAGAGAGAAGTTGGCCGAACCTAAGTGTGCACTAAAAGTGAACACACTTAGAAGAAGAAAGAAGTGGAAGACTCACACTAAAGTATAACACACTTTTAGTGTGTGAACAATTTGAATACAGTGTGTGAAGATTGTGGAGAAGGTGTGTGCTATAATTGATTACACCCTTTGTGGGTCTACTGCACCAAGAAGAGGAAAGGAGAAGTGCATGCATGCATGCATGCACGTGCACACGTGAACAAAGCCAAATCAGTGGTGTGCATTTGAGTTGTCCAAGACCGGGACTGAGACTGAGCCAGACTGAAGTTAAAGAGATTGGTTGTCTGAGTTTTCAGTAGATTGAGAAGACCCTGATCATCACAAGTGATCAGAGGTACAGAGCAAGGCCAGCAGTCTTTATCCCAGACTGCTGAAGATACTTGAAGAGCTGAACAAGAAGAAGAGCTACTCGTGCGACTCGAGCAGCCAGGAGAAGACCCTGTGGGACTCAGGGAGAAGAAGTCTTCAGTGGGATTCTGGAGCAGGCCAGTGGGACTCTGGTAACACTGTGGGACGCAGTATAAAGACCCTCCTGTGGGACTCGGGAGAGATACAGTGGGACTCTGTATCGACCATTGTAATTTTAACAGGTTATAATGGAGAATCCATGCTGAGAGAGCATGGCAAGGATGTAGGCCTTTGGTGTCGAACCTTGTAAATCCTTGTGTCCTGTGCCTTTTCATTACTGCATTATTCGGGAAAGGTTGAGAGACATAAGAAGAGTGGATCGAGGCCTTAACAAGCCATAGAGGTTTAATTGATAAGAATCAATTAGTAAAAAGTTTTAAAGGATCACTGATTCACCCCCTCCCCCTCTCAGTGATTCACACTGATCTGGGCACTTCAATTGGTATCAGAGGGAGGTTACCTCTAAAAGATCCAAGAGAGTCTTTATGAAGTGCAGATTTGAGGAAACGAGCGACCAGCCTCAAATGGAGATATCTGCCAAGACTCAGAAAAATAGGAAGAAGAAACAGGCCAAGAAGATGAAGAAGAAGATTGTTGCTGATAGAGAAACACCTGACAATTCCTTTTATCACTCTTCTGGTGAAGCCTTTCCTAATTGTGATGAAGATGGAAGAAACAATGATCTTCTAAATGCAATCAAATATCTTCAGAAGACAGTCCCCAAGGAAGTGGCAATGTGTATAGCTACAGGCATCCTTGATCTTCAAGAAGAAAAATCACAGCTAGAAGAAGAAGCCAATGCTATGGAAGATCAGCTGGCTAAAAGGGTTGGCATAACCAACACTCTCAGGAAGCTGGTGAAGGCTAAAGATGAAACCGTTTCTCTTTGCAATGAAAGATATGAAGACACTGCTGAAGAATTGCAGAGAAGCCTTTCTGAGAAAGAAATCTTTATGATAATAATCAAAGATGTTTTCCATGCACTGGAAAAGAGGCACAAAGTTTCAATGAATGTCAGAGATGCTCAACTTAAAGACAAAGTCAACAGGGTGAAGAAGCTGGACAATTCATTGCAAGAATTAAAGAAGGTGCATGAAGACCAGATGAATCAGCTGAAAGAAAGTTGGGAAGGAAAGCTAAGAGTTGTTGAGGATGAGAAGAACTCCCTTAACATGAAATGCTTAGAACTAGAGGTGATATTGAAAAATCTGCAATCACCCAAAGCTGAAGCCTCCCAGTCAGCTGAAAGGAGAAATGTTGCTACTCAAGTATGCTTTGAGTAGGATGATTCTAAGAGAAAGACATCCTCTAATAAAAGTGCAACATCTTCTAGAAAGAAGGTACCATCCATACCATCTTGTACTGATGCTTCTAATTGTGTTTCCACAAAAAGTGCAGGATGGAAGAATAATTCCAAACAAATATGGATGAAGACAGTAAAGAAGCAGAGCTCTCCTGAAACAGCACAACAGGTCAAGAAAAGTACCCTACAATCAGAAGGACTGAAGAGGTCAAGATTTGTGGGTCAATGTTGGTGTTGTAATAAGTATGGGCACTGTGCAAAGGATTGTTGGTACAATCCACTGAATGTAAAAGCACAGAGGAAGCCCATGCCTAGGGGGAGCAAGCCAGAAGGAAGGAAGCAACATCCACAGGTCCAGAGACATCTGTTTACTGCAAATAGATTTGGATTACTTGACAACATCTGGGATGGTTGCAAAAGTGGTCAACAATTTGATACATGTCAATCTCCGAATGTATCCAAAGCTGGAAAGAAGAGAAGATCACAGAACCTGGCTCAGAAAGAATCCTTGGGAAGCAAACAGAAGAGAGGTGACAATGCTCCCAAGAAGATGTTGAAAAAGGAAGAGAAGACCTTGGAGTCTAAGTCCAAGAAGGGTGAGTCATCCAGTAGGACCACCAAGAAGAAATGCTTCTACTGTGGAAAGAAAGGGCACACCATGGATCTTTGTGAACAAGCCATGGAAATTAATAGAAGCCAACTGAACTCAAACAGGCAATCGATCCAGAAGAAGAAGAAGGGATTGATTGAAAACAAGTTGCCTAAGAAAGGTAGCTTGAAAGCATCGAAGGAACCATGTGGAATTTCCAGAACTGAGGCCACACTTCCAAATGATTTACTTGTCATATGGACACATCAGTTGCAACTTGCCAGAGAACTACAAAGAGCTGAAGATGAAGCTATGGCATTTGCTAAAGCAAAAGGGAAGAAAAATATTTCACATGAAGATGTGTTGAGATCCACACCAGCACAAACATCATTGAAGATCAAATGTGCAAGTGTGAAGACTGGTGAAAATGGGACATCTCGGTTGAGAGAATCTTCTCAACCTTGTTGTTCACATTGATGAACCAAGGAGGTTCCATCTTATTCCCTTATACTCTTGGTATATACATGTGCTAACATTGCAGGGAATTGAAGATGATG
This sequence comes from Viscum album, assembly GCA_963277665.1. Classification (NCBI taxonomy): domain Eukaryota; kingdom Viridiplantae; phylum Streptophyta; class Magnoliopsida; order Santalales; family Viscaceae; genus Viscum; species Viscum album. Next base: position 157,803,705 of record OY728125.1, read on the forward strand.
ATCATTCTCAGCTGGAGGATGGTTTGGACAGAATGGAGTGCACCCCTTGAGGGGGAGCCAATCTGGAGAAGATGATGTTCTGAAATTAATATCATCTTGAGAAAGTAGATGAAAGGGGGAGCTTTATCTTTGCACCTGAACATTCTAATGTGTTTTGTGAAGTATGTGCAGGATTTAGCAATTCATTGATATATCTGAAAAATTTCAAACCCCTGAAGCATGATCTCACATGTACAGTGAATGTTGGACAGCATTGAGTACCTTGGTTACATCACTCTTGTTTTCTACACCGGGTTTGCCCAAGTAGACTTAGATCTGATTTACTAAAGGTTCTTTGCTAAAGAAGAACATGTGACATCATCCCTCTCTTAGTGCTTTTCGAGAAAATGCTTTTATAAGGGAGGAAGAGATTTTTGAAAGTGAACCACACCACACCTTTGCATTTGATTGCCAATAAGGGGGAGAAAATATTGGCACACATATTGACCCATTAATATGTGCTGAAGGAGTGTATTGACAACAAATACAAAGGGGGAGATTGAAGTGCATTGTGTTGCATTTGTTGTCAATGAGGCATCAGGTTGTCTTGGAATGAATGGAAGTCAAGGAATGTCAAGATGTGAATGACAAAGGTTGTGATGGTGTTGGTGATGAAGAGAGAATGGCCATAGTACTAAGATGCATGTCACTTAGGAGATTCACTAAGTGACATAGGAGATGATGGTTGAAACATTCTCTAGTTAAATCTGACGATTGCTGAGCTGCTCTTTAAGTTCATAGAACTTGTATCCTGATGATACAAAGTCACAACAATGTTTGACGACCATGCATTGTCTTCACAATGCATGAGGAGTTGAAAGGAGTTCCATCCACAACTCCTAAGTGGATGATGTGCATTAATGAAGTCCATGCACTATCACTTAGTGCATGTGAACATGAAGATGATCCAATTGATCTCTAATTGGATCAATGAAGTTTATTGAAGAAATATTTGATTCAGGAGCTTCGGTTGATGCAGAACCTTCGGAATTCCCTCCTAAGTTGTGAAATGTTGAAAAGTTATTAAGAACATGAGGAGGAGATGGGTAATTCCTAAGAAGAAGAAAAATTATGAAGAAGATGGCTTGGAATGTGGCATTTGGCTTGAACTTATGGAAGAACTTTGTATTTGACAAAGTATTATTCTTTGCCTTAGCCAAAAAAAGTTGGCCAGCCAAGGCACCTTGGGGGTTCAACCCCAAGGCATGGGCGCTAAGGCACCACGCCCATAGGGGAACCCGTGGGGCGAGCCAGGGCGGCAGGACGCACCCGCAGACACCGCATGGGCGCCTGGGGCACGCCCGGAGGAGCGCGGCAGGGGCGTAGGAGCGCGCCCCCGAGAGTGTCAGTGTGCATAGTGGGCGCTAGGAGCGCGCCCGCAGGAGAAGAGATTGGGCGCAGAGCGCGCCCGCAGGGAGAACTCGGTGCGGGGCGGCACCGAGAGGGGAGGAGATTCAACTGAGCATATGGCGGCAGCGCTTATTTGATATACCGCGGAAATTCCGCGAGAGACTTCGATGTGGGACGCGCGTTTTTCACCGGGAGCGAATCTGAGCCGCTCGATTGATCGCGCGCTTGATCTGCGCCGCACGATCCATCCGCGGCGCCGCGATCTAATCCAGGCCGTTGAAGATCTGATCCGATGGCCCCGGCTTCGTCTTCCACCTCGAGCTCGAGCCGAAGCCTCCCCGCGAGCCGCCGCAGAACCAGAGCCTCCCCGAAGACAAATTCGAGTTCCCGGCCACCATTTTCGAAGCCGAAGGCTCCCTCGTGTTCGTCTGGCCAAACCGAACCCATTCATGCAATAAAAAAGGCATGCATGCAACAGATGGAGAATTTCAATGAAGGCCGAGGCAAACGGAGTTTCCGAGGCATCGGATGTTCATGTTTTGCATGGGATGGGCCAAACAGAGGCCATGCATGCGGTTTCATGTGCATGCACAAGGAGTAGGAGAAAATATAAGAAACCCGCGTGAAATAAAAATAAAAACAAGATTTAAGGAAATCTTGAAATCCCGAAATCTTCGGGGGATTGAAAATATCTCACGCAGATGAACCGCCTCTCCTCTACCTATATAAATGAGGCCTAGCCCTCGAGAAGAGTCTGCTGATATGCTGAATTTTTGAAGACCCGTGAGTGCTCTGCCTCGCGAAGAGTTTGAAGCCCCGTGCAAGTATCTTGCGCGGCAGCTTGTTCCGGAGCCACCCGAGGCCCGAAGGAGTTCCTTTCGCGCACCCCTTGCGCGAAAGAGGTGAAGGGAAGGAGTCCCCTGCGCACTATCCCTTTGCGCGGCAGGAAGAACCCGGGGGCAGTAGCACGTGTGCGCCCCGTGGTTGAGGTGCCTTGCACCCGAGGAACTTGTGCGCTCTTCTTGTGCGGCCGGTTACACCTGAGGACTTGCGCGGCTTGGTGCATTGCGTGGCAGGCAGTGTTGAAGTAGAGAAGGCTGCACCCTCTTGCGCGCCTCACTTGAGTAGGAGTTCGGGTTGAACACACCTTGGGCGAGACACACACTTTGTGTGTGCATAAAAAAGAAGGCCCTACGGGCAGTAGGTGTGCAAATAAAAGAGAACCCAAGCCGTAGCCTTGTGTGGGTGAAGTGAAGACCACACCTTAGTGTGTGTGTGAAAAATTGAAGAACCACCTATGGGTTAAGTGTGTGCAACAACAATAAGAACACACTTTAAGTGTGTGCATTTGAAGAGGCCGAGGGCTGTGACCTTGTGTGTGCATACCTTGAAGAACAAACTAAAAGAACACTAAAGTGAGTGTGTGCAACAAGAAGAGGAGAATAGGCCAAGTCTAAAGTGTGTGCAAAATGAAACAAGTGTGTGCAAAGAGAGAAGTTGGCCGAACCTAAGTGTGCACTAAAAGTGAACACACTTAGAAGAAGAAAGAAGTGGAAGACTCACACTAAAGTATAACACACTTTTAGTGTGTGAAAAATTTGAATACAGTGTGTGAAGATTGTGGAGAAGGTGTGTGCTATAATTGATTACACCCTTTGTGGGTCTACTGCACCAAGAAGAGGAAAGGAGAAGTGCATGCATGCATGCATGCACGTGCACACGTGAACAAAGCCAAATCAGTGGTGTGCATTTGAGTTGTCCAAGACCGGGACTGAGACTGAGCCAGACTGAAGTTAAAGAGATTGGTTGTCTGAGTTTTCAGTAGATTGAGAAGACCCTGATCATCACAAGTGATCAGAGGTACAGAGCAAGGCCAGCAGTCTTTATCCCAGACTGCTGAAGATACTTGAAGAGCTGAACAAGAAGAAGAGCTACTCGTGCAACTCGAGCAGCCAGGAGAAGACCCTGTGGGACTCAGGGAGAAGAAGTCTTCAGTGGGATTCTGGAGCAGGCCAGTGGGACTTTGGTAACATTGTGGGACGCAGTATAAAGACCCTCCTGTGGGACTCAGGAGAGATACAGTGGGACTCTGTATCGACCATTGTAATTTTAACAGGTTATAATGGAGAATCCATGTTGAGAGAGCATGGCAAGGATGTAGGCCTTTGGTGCCGAACCTTGTAAATCCTTGTGTCCTGTGCCTTTTCATTACTGCATTATTCGGGAAAGGTTGAGAGACATAAGAAGAGTGGATCGAGGCCTTAACAAGCCATAGAGGTTTAATTGATAAGAATCAATTAGTAAAAAGTTTTAAAGGATCACTGATTCACCCCCTCCCCCTCTCAGTGATTCACACTGATCTGGGCACTTCACGTAGAAAAATGGTTTTTGACTGAAGAGAGAAATAAAGACGATTTTTCTTAAAAATATTTTCTCAATTATTTCTGCACCAAAGAGTGGGAAATGGTAATATTACTTGAAAATAACATGAATATATAGATTATAAGATAATTAATTATGATTATTGAGAGGTGTATCATAATATTTCAACATTTCATACTTAATTATAAACAATCCTGATAAACTATGAGATTATTACATAAAACTCTTACCAGTTTGATAACATTGAATCATAAAACCCATGAAAATATAAAATTAAATAAAAATTAAAATATCATGAAATAAATAAATACATGATATTAAATTTAAATGGTACTATATATACACCTCATAAAATAATATAGGTGTATAACATGACACGAGTCTCAAATAAGGAAAATTTAGATAAAAATCCCTTATTCCTTTAGTAATCTTTTGAATTGCAATACCCAATAAATCAAAACATTAAATAAAACATTAAATATAATTAAAATAATGGGACTCATAATATAACATGTCAAAGGTTTGGTATATACATCATGAAAAATAAATGAGTGGTGAATTTTTATATGTCTCCCAAAAATAAAAGAGAGACTAGAAATCTCTTACTTCAAGTCTCGATTTCCTTTGTACATGTTTAAAACTCATGTATAATAAATATAAGTGTATTTTAAATATATTATCAAATAATTATTATATATAACATACCATATGTGATTTATTTATGACGATTTATTACTTTTTTATTAATAATTCCTTATTAAAATCACGTTTTGGGTAATAACCGTATTATTTTTCGTATATTTTTTGATTTGTTATTTTCAATCCTATTAATTTGATAATCATTAAATCATATACAGAATTATAATCATGAAATAATTATCATATTTATATAGAAATTATAATTTTAAGACCAATCATGAAATATGGTTTTTATAGATGAATTATATTATGATCATGGAGATGGTAAGCGATGTATATGCATGAGTAACATTTCCATTTTTCAAAGATCACTATAGAAATGAGTTAAGAAATATTTTATCTTTAAATAATGATAATAATATCATAAATAAAATATTATTTCTTTAAATATACTTATACACATAATCCATGTGGTTTGGTGATGAAAGAGAGATTCACATCACTTTATGAAGGTCATAGTCCACACATACACAAACGACGTTATCATCTTTTAGTGAGTGAAAAGGTAAGGAATAAAATGATATATTATATTTTCATAATGATAAATATTTCATGAATATCATGATAATTTCATTTATATCAAATATATTCATTAAAATTATCCTTATTATTTCCATGTAAATAGTTAGTGAAAATGAATCACATCATTTCGTGAGGCAGTAGTCCATCATACACACGAGCGACATTATCGTATCCCCTACGGAATGGAAAGTAAAAAATATATATATTATATAATGAATAAAGAGGTATAATTATGTTATAAATATCATATATATACTTGATATCCACCATTATACCAAACCTTGATAGATGGTAATGGAAAAACGAATGACATCGGTTCGTGAGGCGGTAGTCCACCATATACACGAATAATGCTTTCACAACCCATTTAACAGAAGTGGAGATGGTTTTAGGTGATGAAATTAACATAAAAATTTTAATTATATTTAAGATATTGTTTTTATTATATCATCATGGTTTGATAATAATTTAAGTAGGTGGAAGAATAAATAAAATAAAAATGCTCCTTGAAGAACATTACCTATTTTATGGGTATCCTCCTTAGGTTTGCACCAAAACCATTCCTTGGTTAGATTTTTTACAAAAATAAAGCTTCTATGATGACATGAGGTAAGTTTTAAAGTTATTTGGGTTGTTATTTTCCAAACTTAAAGGTTTTTAAGGTGTCAATAATAGAGGATAGGGGTGGCCTTTTATAAGTGATGTGAGTGGCACACTTGTAATGTTTTGAAAAGAAAAAGGTATACCTACATTTTTATCATTAAAAAAGGATCAAAATTAGATTATTATAGAAAATTAAACAATATAGGGACTAAATATTTCAATAAAATATATTTTATAAAAAAAATTATGTTATTTTAAACCATATCTTTTTAGTTTAACCCCTCATAAACCCATTTTTACCTTAACCACGAAAATTAATTTTTATTATTTTCACTATTAATTTTAGTCAAAATTTAATTTAAAATTATTATATAATATAAATTATTATGATTTTATAAATTCAATACATTTTTAAAATTCAATTCATGAAAGTGGAAAAAGTTAATTTAAAATTAAACTCACAGATGCAACGAGAAAGCGGGTTTTCAAAAAGAAAAGGTTCAAAAGTTTTCAAGGTTTTTATATCAAAATTAAACATGAAAATGATTCCAATTACCTAAATTGGATTAATATATATATAATTAATCTAATTTTAATTTAAAAAAATAAAATATAACATAAATTTATAAATAATTTAAATGAAAAGGTAGTTTTCAATTAAAATTCACTATTTTTCACTATTCATCAAACTAATCTTTTCAGAAAATTCACAAAACTTCACCCAAATATAATTTTGAAATTATAATTTAAAAAATTAAATTTATTTTTTCAAATAAATTTTATAAAATTTTCAAAAATTATTTTTAAAATAAGTATACAAAAAGGAAACAAAACTACTTTTTAGAAAAATACAGTTTTTAAGCGTGAAATTAGATTTATTCTTATCTCTTTTCTAGAAAACACATAAGATGAATTTTAAATATTTCATTGAATATATACTATATAAATTATATTAAAATAATTCATCAAATGTGGTTTTTTAAATTTATTGAAGTAAAACGTGTTTATTTCCATAAAAATGGTTTTTCAAAAAAAGATTTCCATTATTTTTAAATTGTTTTTATTTTCATTTTTAATTAAATAACTACTAAAGAATTCATTTTATATACATGTGTAAACCATATATTTTCATAATTTATTTAATTATATTTATTCTCGTCATTCCAATGTCTAGGTGATAATAATAATATTAAATAATAATTTCTTAATAGTAATTCATATTTCATTTAAACTCAACATTGTGTGTAGTGAAAGATAAACTCGATATTACATGTAATTCAAGATAAACTCAGTGTTGTGTGTAACATAAATTATTTAAAATATTAAATTTATTTGAGAAAATATATATCTATATTTCAAAAAATCATGAGGTGTTACATTCTACCCCCCTTAAAATGAATTTTTCCCTAGAAATTCATCTCAGTCATCAAAAGTTTAACATTTAAAAAATTCCTTCATAAAACCCCATATCATAAAAGGGGTTAATAAAGCATACCCTTGAAAAATATAAATGGGTATAAAAAATCATCTAGAATAATAAATACTAGGTTTCCAAATAGGATAACATATGTGGAAATTGAAGATATAGACATGGAAGAAAATCATAAATAATTATAGAGAGTGATAGAGATCATTGATCATAAAAAAGTAGGTGGTCCAGATAAGTTTAATTATCACAAAACCATAAACCAAATAGGAAATAAAAAGGTCATTTATATCATCAAAAATGATGATAGTAGGACAATATTTTATTTCAAGATCATTTTCTGAATATTGGGGAATTCCTTTTCCATCTAGACTGAGAACATATGAAAATGTAGTTACTTGATATCTTCTTATTTTATAGGCACAATTTCATTATTTTGTTGTACCTTGATAAATTTACACTTCATCTCTTACAATAAGAGATGAATTTTTCATTTATGAAGCACTAAATAAGATCCATAAAAGAATGATAATTCATTCCTTTTATCTCTAGTTAAAAAAAGGTTATCATTGGGTATCAAATTTAGATAAATCTTTATAAGGTGAAGTAATAAATTAATCTATAAAACCTCAACCCAAGTTAAAATTAAACTATTCCATAAATGTTTAATCTTTTGACCCTTCCAAAATTCAAAAAATTATAAATAAGGTCACTAAATTTCCCAAACTCAACATTAATCCTCCAAAATTCATTAAGTATCTCTTAATGGTCACATGCCAAATATGTGAATACCTTGGTCATATATTCTTCTGATCTTGGTAATAACTAAAATTACCATAAAAATTTAATAAAAACATACACGCTTCTTCATTAATTTAATAAAACCATAGATTATTGAACATATTCCCTAGATCCAATAATGTTGTAAACTCCATCAATAATTATATAAACCACTTTGGAAACAAATCATTTATCAGTTCTGAGGTCATAAATACTATCCAACTTACTTTATCCATATCAATCATCTCTTTACCCAAACTAAACACCATTTTCTCAACCTCATAAACATATTAAGGGTTATCTTCCCTTAATAGTGTGTTTTCCATAAAATATTACTTTTCCATTAAATCACTTTTCTAGGACATTAGTAGCATTCAACATATTCTTATAAATACTTAAAGAAAACTTATACTGAAAAATCCTTATTATATTTTATAATTCTTGAATTCCAATACATAAATACATCAATTATTCCACCTCTTCCTTAATCCATTAACTAAGCTTCATCATATTATTCCTTAAAACCTCATTACATTCATATGTCATTCATATTATCTTCACCATCAACAGTATAACCATTAATCATACCACCTTGTTGATTCTCTTCATGATCTTTCCCCCTAGGAAATTGATTTTCATAATTTCCATACTTTCTAAATTTAAATCATTCATCCAATGATAATACCTTAGGAAGACCAATATTCACATCCATTGAATTAACTAAACATTTTATTTTCCCTCAGAAATTTATTAGATTATTCCCTTCTTCTCCACACATAAAAAATCTTCTAATTCCTTTGAAACATTCCCCGGAGTGCTTCTTCCCACATTCTTGACATATATTAAACAAAATCTTCTTTCCTATATGGTCTCCACTACCCAAACTCTCAGAAAAATCTATCCTTATCTTCTTTGGTGGGTCTAAGAGTTGGTTAAGGTGTACATTTTTAATCATGTTCCATGATAGATGATTAAGAATAATCACAATATCCTTTATTGTATTCATCATCCCATTTGTATGTTTATCTAAAAATTATCCATCACATTCAATTTTAACCCAATTCCGGCTGGTTCCTGCCATTGAATAAAACCAAAAAACATAGTGTAAGCAACACTAATCATAATGGGAAACCAAATAATCATGAAAATCACATATAGGATTTCTAAATCATAACACCTTATTTTTAATCTATGAAACCTTAGTTTTATCCTAGTTTATCCATTGTCATCATCTATTTAAATCCTTCATGATGGTTTGTAAAGAGTTTTTGAATTTCCAAAGCATATTCCTCAAGAGCGTCAAACTAGGTGTGCAGCAAGACCCATTATCATACACCAGGTGACGATAGAGTCCAGCTTAATGCACCCTTTTCAGAGTTATTACCGCTAGGTACCTCTGTGCCAGATCCACATCTACTTATAGTATCTATAAAGGGATATAATTTCTTAGAAACCAATTTCCCTATCCTTTAATAATATTCCAGGAAATTTTATTATACTTTTACTCATCATTAAACTTATCCTTATAGAAATCCCTATACATATCTTCATAAATATTCCTAGGGATCACAATAAAGTTTTCTCATCCTAGTTTCCAAAGGTTAACTAAACCTTTCCTCTAATACCAACTATAAAAAACTAAGGCTTCTCATACATAGATATTACATCCTTTTAGGTGAATATTTAATGAATTACACAAACACATGCCTGATAACCTTAATAGTTTAGTGTCTTTAGATACTAGGTACACCATCTTCTTATTTAATGAAATATATTCAATGTATCCCATAAATATCTTTCATTAAGTACTCTTCAAAAACATAACCTACTTAAAACCTTTCTTCATAACCTAGTAAAGGTAAAAATAATAAGGGGTGAGCTTAGATTCTCAGTAAGGGTAAACATTGGAGATGTGTAATCATAACATGAACATGAGGGTAATATGACATAATCAGAGTGCATGAGAAAATAATAAAAGAACACATAACCATCAATACAAGAAACATCAATCATGAAACATGGAATAAGGATTTAATAAAGGAAATGGTCATAATAATCAATAATCATGAGACATGTGATATCAATCTTGATCAAAGGAAATATCAAAAACCCATGGAAAGCATAAATAAAAAGTGTTGGTATCTTGGGACATCATCATCATAGAACACTTACAGTACCCTTAAAAATGGAATAACCATATGGTTGAATTCAAATATAATTATCTAGAGAGAATAATAATTACCTAATGTATTGTAGCATTATCTTGGCGCACCCATCGTAAAAGCTATATTGGGATCACCCAGTGATATTTGGGCACACTCATTATATAAAAATGTCTAAGAAACATAAATAAAGTACATAGATCTTAAATTTCACCATAAAACTTATATAAACAATCATTATTCCTTTTTATAATTTGATTGACCTATGGAAAAGAAATGGATTTCATGTCAATCTATTTCAAATATGATTAACCCATTGAAAAGAAACAGGTTCCAAAATAATCTCTTTATAACATGATTAACCCATTAAAGAGAAATGGGTTCCATAACAATATCTTTGAAATAATCTTAATCCATCTAGAGAAATAATGAAGATGGTATCATTAGAAAATATTCTCATTGGATCATAAGTAACAATAAGGGTTGTTGACATTAATGAATGGAAATTTCATTAAAATGTTATTAAAAAATTTTTGAAGAAAATAAATTTTTCATTTTAAAAAATCACATTTTAAAAAGCTAAAAATTCATAGAATATTGTGAAAATCCTTTTCTTTGAAAGTAACCTTGGAAACATATAAAGGAATCTTTAAAAATAATCTAAATCATTTCTTGAGTAAATATCCTTTCCATTTTAAAATACACTTTTTAAAACATAAAAAATTCATTTTATTTGAAAATAACCTTGAAAATTATAAAGTAATATTTAAATAAAATAATTTTCATGATGGTAGAAAATTCCATTCATACAGTACATGTTAAAACAAAGATCCCTTTATCATTTTTGATAAAAACCAAATAAGAATTGTTTGGAAAATTATATGAATATTCCTTTCAAAAAAATTAAAAATTAAAATATGGGTAAAATTTTCTTTAATAATTCATCTGAAGAGTGATAAAAACATTTTTGAAAACATTTTTAGAAAACATGGTTTTAAAAGAAAAAGGTTTTTTGACCAAATAGAGAAATGAAGGCAATTTTTCTTAAAAATATTTTCTTAATTATTTTAAGTACCAAAAAGTGTTAAAATGGTAAAATTAATTGAAAATATCATAAATAACTAGAGTATAATAGTATTATTTAGAATTATTGATATTTAAATCATAATATTTCAACATTATATACTTAATCATAAAAAATCTCTATAAATGATGATATTTAACATAAAACTCTTACCACTTTGGTAACTTTGAATTGCAAGCCCCACGAAAGGATAAAATTAAATGAAAATTAAAATATCATGAGAATAAATAAATTAATGATATTACATGTAAATGGGTATTTATATAAACCTCATAAAATAAGATAGGTGCATATCATGATAGAAGTCTCAAAGAAGGAAAATTGAGATAAAAATCCCTTACCTCTTTAGTGATCTTTTGAATCGTAATCCCCAATAAATAATAACATAAAATAAAAATTTAAATATTATTAAAATAATTGTATTCATGATATAACATTTTAAATGGGAAGTATATACACCATAAAAAATAAAAAAGTGGTGAATTTTTATGTCTCCCAGAAATAAAAGCGAGACTACAAATCTCTTACCTTAAGTCAGGACTTCCTTCATACACATTTGAACCACCTGTATAATAAATATAGGTTTATTATAAATATATTATATAACCATAATTATATATATCATACCATATGTGATTTACTTATGACCATTTATTACCCATTTATTATCAATTCTTTGTTAAAATCACGTTTCGGGAAATAACCACTGTGTTCTTCGTATATGTTTTGATTTGTTATTATGAAACATATTGCTTTGATCATGGTTAAATAAAATCCATGATGATAATAATAATGAAATAATTATCATATTTATACATAAATTATACTTTTAAGACCAATCATGAAATACTTTTTTGATAAATGACATGTGTTATGATCATGGAGACGGTAGGTCATATGTACGCATGAGTAGCGTTTCCATTTTTCAAAGATCATTATGGAAATGAGGTAAGTAATATTTTATATTTAAATAATGATAATAATATCATAAATAACATAATATTTCTTTTAATATACTTATACATATCATCCATGTGTTTTGGTGATGAAAAGAGAGAATTGCATTGCTTCATGAAGGCGGTAGTCCATATGTACATGAATGGCGTTATCATCTTTCAGTGAGTGAAAATGTGAGAAATAAAATGATATATTATATTTTATGAATTATAAATATATAATTAATATCATAATAATTTCATTTATATAACATATATTCAGAGAATTTATCATTATTATTTTCCATGTAAAGCATTATAGATAATGAATCACATTGTTTCGCGAGGCGGTAGTCTGCCGTACACATGAGCGACATTATCGTATCCCCTACAAAATAGAAAGTAAAAAAAAGGTATATATGATATAATTAATTAATAGGTATAATTATTTTATAAATATCATATATATATACTTTAGATCCATCATTATATCCAACTATGAAAGGTGGTCATCAAAAAATGAATGACATTAGTTCGTGAGGTGGTAGTCTGTTGTACACACGAATGATGATTTTGTAACCCATTTGATGGAATTGGAGATAGTTTTAAGTCATTAAATTAACATAACATTATAAAATTATATTAAATATACTTAGGTTATTATATCATAATTTTTTAAAAAGAATTTAAGGATTTAGGGTAAGAAATAAAATAAAAGTTCTTGTTGAATAATGTTACCGCTTCTTCAGGTATTCTCCTTAGGTTTGCACCAAAAGCATTACTAGGGTTGATTTATGCCCCAAATTAAGCTTATATGGTGATATTATGGAATTATTTAAGTTATTTGGGTATTTATTGGATGAATCAAAATGGTTTTAAGGTGTGAAGAAGAGAGGACAGGGGGTGGCCTTTTATAAGTGAGGTGAGTGGCACACTTGTAATTTTTTGAAAAGAAAAAGGTGTACCCATGTTTTTCTCATGAAAAAAGGCTCTAAAATAGATTATTATAGATCCTTAGATATTATAGGATCTAAATATATCCAAAATATATATTTTATACAAGTTTTTTTCTAATTTTAACCCTTATCATTTTAGTTTAACCCCTCAGTAAACTCATTTTCACCTTAACCGTAGTAATTAATTTTTACTTTTTTCACTATTCATTTTGGTCTAAATTTAGTTGACCTTATTAGATAATATAAATTATTCTTATTAAAAATATGGAATCCATTTTTTCAAATTAAATTCACATAATTGGAAATTTTGAATTTAAAATTAATCTTGCAGGCACTACGAGAAAGTGGGTTTTCAAACAGAAATGGTTTAAAAGTTTGCAAGGTTTTTATATCAAAATTCAATATAAAAATGATTCAAATGACCTAAATTGGATTAATAGATATATAATTGATATAATTTTAATTTAAAAACAATTTAAAACATAACTTAACTTTATAAATAATTTAAACTAAAAGAAATTTCCAAATTAAAATTCGATATTTTTTACTATTTATAAAAAATAATATTTTCAAAAAATTCTCATAAAAATAACCCTAATATGATTTTTAAATTATTATTTAAAAAAATAAATTTATTTTTTAAAATAAATTTTTCTAAAAGTTTCAAAAACTAGTTTTAAAATAAGTGTGAAAAAAGGAAACAAAACTGCTCTTTAAAAAATACAGTTTTTAAACATAAAATTAGATTTATTCTTATCACTTGTCTAGAAAACATATAATATGAATGTTAAATATTTTATTTAATATATTATATATCTATATTTCATTAAAAACATTCACCTAAAGTGGTTTATTTAATTTATTGAGGTAAATTTTATTTTTTTGCATAAAAATAATTTTTCAAAAAAATATTTCCTTTGTTTTTAAATAGTTTTTATTTTTATTTTTAATTAATTAGTAACCAAAGAATTCATTTTATATAAATGTGTAAAAAAATTATTTTCATAATTTAGTTCATCTTATTCATACCCATCATTCCAACATCTGGGTGATAATTATCATATTAAATAATAATTTCTTAATAGTAATTCACGCTTCATTTAAACTCGGTGTTGCATTTAACACAAGATAAACTCAGTTTCACATGTAAAGAAAAATAAACATAGTTTTTCATGTAATTAAAAATATTAAAAATATTAAATTTATTTGAATATATATATATAACAAAATATATGGGTGTTACATTAATCTTTCTCTTATCATAAATTCTGGAAGTTATTATTTATGTGTCTTGGTGACACCCACATTTCACTATTACCTTTTATTTTATATAATTTTATTCTATATTTGGGTGATTTAAGTTTCCAAGAATTTTTATCTCAAAACTTGGTAATGCCAGAATTTTTCCCTCTATGAATGGTTTTCCTACATGACTTAGGGGGAACTATACGACTAATTTAATATAGGGAATTTTTTAATTTTTTTTATTTTTGTATGGTTTAGCCTACACTGGTAACACACATTTCTTTCCAAACCATGTGAATCCTAGAGGAAACCATGTAGGTTACTTTGAGTCTTGGAGTGTTATCTTCTAGATTGTGCATAGCTAGGTAAACCACATGAAAAGCATGTGAGGTGGGTTCGCAATTTGACAGTGTCATTTATAATGGTTGGTGCAAAAATATTCAAACCATGTGAGGTTACTAGGAGGACCATGTGAGGTTATTTTTCTTAGATAGTGGTCACCGCACTGTTGGTGCACTATTTTCCATACTTTGAGGCTAAACTATACGGTCTGCCCATATTTTATTAAAAGCGTGAGATGAAAATTATACCCCCTTAGGATTTTAAGGCTAGTCCCTCCCTTTATATCCTCTTGGTTGATCAAACATGGTGTGTTCATGGGGGATATCTCTCCCTTAATTCTCTTTTATTTTAAGCCATGTTCCTATCAATTTCAAATAGGTGATACCTTCTTTTATCCTCTTTTCTTCTCATATCTTCTTCTCTAACCCTTTCTCTCGATTTTTCTTACCTCCATGAACCCTAACCATTTTTTGGGTTCCTTTTAAGGTTTAGGAAGTTCTAATGATAGGTATTTGGGTTTTCTAGGGTTGAGTAGGTCATTTATTATCTCAATTATGCATTCATCATCAAAGATGATGGGTTTCGTATGGTTTCTCTTAAAATGGGATAGTTTTTTCTTTGGAATTCATTTTTGATGCATGTTATAAATATCTTGTTTTTTAAAATGATTTTTTACAATTTTAAAATCATTTTATAAGACAATAGTAGGCTATAAATAATTTTAAAATGACTTTTTTTCTTGTCATAGACATGTCAAATGCCAAGAACTTGTGAAAATTCCTGAGTGTCTCTGTTAAAATGGTTCAAGAGTTTTGAAATGGTTCCTTATAGAATTTTATTTTTATATAAAACTCTTGTGGTTTTTTAAATGGATTTAAAAAGGTTTAAAGTCATTAAATGGACCCATTTTTCATGCTAAGTGTTTACTAAAATTCACCAGTGCCTTTTCTAAAGGCATTTAAATATTTCAAAGGGGTTTTTGACATTAATTTTTACTTTAAAGTGTGTGTGTGTGTGTGTGTGATGTTTTAAAGGAATTTTTGTAAAATTGAGTGAGTTAAACACCATCCTCTTTAAATGGTTTTGAGATCATGGGGTCCCATGGTGGCTTGAAATTGTTTTGAATTGGGGGGGTTAGTTTTGTGAAAGGGTGTTTGAAACCATTTGAATTCTTTTAGAAAGGGGTTTATTGCTTTCAAAAGTGATTTTATGGAAATAACTAGATATATAAATTGTATTTAAAAGTGTGGTTTCATAAATGTTTTTCAAATGACATTTGAATCATGGTTTTTAAATGGTGTGACAATTTCTTAGATTGCCAAGAACTTTTTGAAAGCTCAGTTATCACTTTAAGAAAAGTGATTTTATAAATGTGTGAGACCCTATTGAACCCTATGAGGGTATTTTTAAGCCCATGTTGGATTGTGATCCCTTAGGGGATGTTTTATATTGGTATATCCTTATATTATTCTTATGCATGGATATGTAAAGGGGATGTTTCTTACAAGGGTATAAGAGATGAGGCATGATTTATTTCAAATAAGTTGTGTTGGATAAATGTGATGGTTTATTTTTTCTCTCCTCTATTTTACTTTTCTAGTGAATGTTTCTCGGTTATACCTCATCAATTTGGATGAGAGGATAGCCAGTTTTATGAGCTAGAAACCATTTTATAACTATTATAGTATCTAAGATTCTGAGATGTTTATTTTTGGATAGTCTGATGGGACTATCGAGGATTTGGATAGGTTCAGTAGTGTTAGTCTAGGTTTCTTATTTCCAGTTTAGGTATTTATTAATAAATCTTAGTGATGATATCCATGATGTTAGTTACTTCTTAGGACTATTTAGGGGTTTTTGTTTCGTGATTTGATTGGATTCCCTTAGTTTATTTAATTATTAGCACCATTGTTCTTTTGTTCTTAGATTGTTTTTCCTTGATGCTTGGGTTCTTATGTGTGATTTATGTATCACCTTGAGTTTTTTTTGGTTTAATTTCAAACATTTTGTTTTAAAATGGTTTAAAAGTGTATTTTAAGAAATAAAAATGGTTTGGTTATTTCTTAAAAGAGTTTTAAGAAAAAAAATTTCCTTGATCTTGTTTATAAAAATGAGTTTTCATGAAATGTTTGGAAAGGGGTATAAATTATTTTTAATCTTTATTTATATGATTTTAAATACCTTCTTTCCTTGATGTGAATTTATTTATAAAAAATGTTTAAAAAACTTGATTTTGGTTTATAAAAAGGTTGGTTGTCTAAAAATGTTCAGGTCGCGTATTATTGTACTTATTTTATAAAGCATATAAGAACCCTACTTTATACCTTACATTCAAACTAAATTTTTATTAACTATTTCAAAAAGGAAATTTAAATAGTCTCAATAGGTGGAAACCAATAGGCTTGTTTATCTCATGCCTATATAGATCTTCTACAGGTTTCTGGTACCCAGCTTTGCTTTAGTTTTTTTTGTTCGTGTTCATCCATGGATGGTTGAGTGGGATGTGATGATTTTTTAGGGGTTAGTAGTGGAGATGTTTGAGATTTTTGGGTTCTGTTTCTCTATTTGATTTTATTTAGGGATGTTGTATCATATTTTCTTCCTGATATGTTTATTTATATCTGCTTCTTCATTGTTTTTATTACAGTTGGTTATCCTCATATGGATGTTTTATTATTCTATTATTGTTTGGATGTTTTATTTGTTTCCATTGTTGGTTTATTTCATATTATTAATGAAGTTGAAATATTTTTCCAAATAGAATTATTGATATATAGGAACTATTTTATAACCCATAGGGATCGTGAATGCCCTATGGGCTAATGGTGGGTCGGTTCGGGTGTCGGGTCAGGTGGAAACCCTAGGTCGGTTCGTTATAAATGGTATCAATTCCTAGATTTCTCAGTAGAGACCTAGGTTCTTATGTTAATCTCATTATTTAGGGGTTTCATGATAAGACTAAGTTTGGATTTTCATTGGGACTTTGGTAGTTGGTCATGAGTGGGTGATTTATCACTATCCTTTGTGACGATGTCTGAGTTACCATGGGAAGCAGAGTTTGAATTTGGAATTTGGAATTTTTCGGGACTTATCGTTGTTGTCTTGTTGATACTCATTGAAATTGTGAGAGTTTCCTTGGGTAATATTTAATTTTGGGAGGGGAATTGAAATTGTATTGTATATTTGAGGTTGGTTTGTACATTATGATAAACTGAGGAAGTAACCAAGTTCTTGATCTTAAAGATGTTGTATAAATTATTACATGACTATCCCATGGTCCATAAAATTATATCACCCTAAATATTACTTTATGTTATTAATATAACTCTTATTTTATAATGAATGTTTTATTATTATCACATAGAAATAATTTTAAATTTTATAATAACTTTGAACATCATGTGTTTGTATGAACTAGTACAACTAGGAACAGTAAAGGAATGGAAAACACATACTAGAAACCAACAACACATTATTTCATTGTTTAAAAATGTTACATTCAGTATAGAACAATTAGTATTATTAATCAAAATATTACATTGGTAATACTAATAAAGAATAAATAAATTAAAATATAAAACTTTGATTCACCTCAATCCCCTAGAATCATACCACCCACGAACAACGTTATAGCAAAGAAATAGAGAGTTGGTAATACAATATTCATTTTGGAAACGAAATTGAACCTTGATTTGAATTGAAGTAAATGATGAAGAGTAATAATAATGGTGTATTTATAGGGAAATATGATCATAATACTTTATTATTTTCAAATAATATAGTTGATTGGCATTATGACCATTATTCAATAAAATAGTTGATCATTATTGTTGTTGGTTGCATCGACACATTTAAATGATCATCAGGATTATTTAATAAGAAAAATTGTATAATTTTTAGAGACTAAAAACTTATTATATTAAAATATGATTTATGTGGAAGTTTTAAATAAAATTTATTTCATTAAATAATCTTATAAAATAATTTTAAAATGATAATATATTTTAATAAATCCCAAATAAATTTTTATAATGGCCAGAATGTTGATTTTTTTATTAAATTATTAATTTTCATTAAAATGATGATTTATTTAAAAGTTAAAATTTACATAATTAGATAATTATTTTTATTAAATAAACCTTCTTTGGACTCATCACATCAAAAATATCATATGGTGAATTTATGGTAATTTTCTAAAAAATGAATTTTGGGTTAAAAAGTGAAAATAATATTTTTATGAAATACAATAACTCTTATTATATAATTAGGATATGATCAAGATTTAATTTTTTTTAATAATTATTCTTAATAAAAATTTATTTAAGGAACAACATTGTACATAATTTTTTATATTTAAAAACACATGTTTATCGTTTTAGAAAACTATGATTTTAACCTTTAAAAAATGTTTTTATGAGTTATATGCATAACATATTTAGAAATGATTTTTATCACTTTTATAAATTTAATAAAGTAAAATTTATTGAATATTTTTAATTATAAGGTCAAATTTAATAAATAAGGTTAATTTAATTTTTATACATAAAAAAGTTATTGTGGTAAAAAAAGAGTTACAGTGGTATAGGTAAAATAATGTAAAGGGTTAAAATTAAATGGTAAAGACATAATCTAACTAAAAATAAAAAAATTAAATGGGTTTTTGAGGTTTTCAAAATCCTTAAAAAATTACAACATTAATTATCAACAAAATTAATTGAAATTAATTCCACCCAAAAATGGTTATCTTTAAATATAAAATAATCGTTATTTAATCACTTGAAACCACCTCTCTTTAAGTATAAATACCTTCATTCCATCCTTACTTTCCATGCAAAATCCATTTATCACGAATCCTCTATTAATTAATCTCTCAATAGTCTCTCCAAGGTGGTTCCAAGGTTTAAATTACTTCCTCTATAGCTTTAATAATCATCCTCCCAAGGTAAGAGATCCTCTCTTTCTCCTCTTTATTTAAGCTCCTTATTTATGTAATTCAATTTTTATTTCAATTAAGATTTATGGGTTATGATTTTTCACATCCAAATTAATGTAATTTTTACTTAAAAGTGATGATATACCCATTTATCTCTCATTAATCCATTTTATGAGTCTTTAAGTACTATCGTTATGCTGTCAAAATTTAGTATGGGGTCTCTCTCTCTCTTCTTTTCTATTCAAGAACATTCTTTATTTGATGCCTTTTATTTCCAATTCATAATGTTGGGATATGTTTTTAAACATCCCTAATACTTTAATTTTTATGTACAAATTATTATAGACCCATTTTTCTCTCTTTAAACCATTTTATGAATCTTTAAGTATGGTTGTTATGATGCTGAAATTTCATTATGATTTTTCATGCCAGACTTTTATTTAAACACCCCTATTTTTTCTTATGCATTTTAATTCCAAATTTCTATCATTATATTATATTTTTAAATATCCCTATTACTACCCTTATTATGACCAAATTATTATAGACCCATTTAACTCTCATTAATCCCTCCCATGAACCTTTATATGCCCCTGTTATGTTGCCGAAATTGTTCTACAATTTTCCTTTCCAATCATTGTAAAGTGTATACCGTACCCTTTTTTCACTCAATGGTATTCACCTATTTCTTCCTATAATTTATTTATCTGTTACTTCCATGTATATAACACATAATCCTTAATTTTGGGATTAAATGTAATGAAGTATGTTCTTATGTTATACGATCTATGTGGCACACTTATGCATGTACATGAAATAATTATGATGCGTGCACTCAGATATCACTCTAATGAATTGGGTAATGTTTTAGTCTCATGATACTACATGTATGGTGCATGGGATTCTATCCTAAGAACAATATGTTATAATTTCTTGGTGCTTAACCTTGAATTATTCTTATGATGTCAAATTTAATGTTGATGCCACATTCCCATTTTGCCTTTATGTTATCATGTTATATCATGCCTCTTTGTTCAAGATTATGATTCCTACCTTTTTCATACTCATTAATATGTATATTGACTAACATG
This sequence comes from Viscum album, assembly GCA_963277665.1. NCBI lineage: Eukaryota > Viridiplantae > Streptophyta > Magnoliopsida > Santalales > Viscaceae > Viscum > Viscum album. The sequence continues at coordinate 157,824,254 of OY728125.1, forward strand.
TGTTGCTTTAATCATGTTATGATTTTCGTATCCCCTTATTGGGATTTATAGATCACCCCTTTCTTATGTATATCCCCAAGTTATACGTGTAATTTTAAGAGAAATGGAATTTTAGAAACATGTTAAGGATGTTTTTAATAATTTTGTTGTATCCATATATCAAGTTGTTGTTCTATGTACTTAATTACCAAAGTCACTAGGCTTCATGATCTTCTAGTTTGTACTAAGAGTTCTTCTATATAATAAATCATGAATTAATGTGTAATAAAGACAAGATTTGTCATAGTTGGTATTAGAGGAATGTCTAGTTATTTTTTGGTATTAGGATTATAAAAAATATATAAGATTTAGGGATAATAATAAATATAAGAATACATACCTAAATTTTGGTAAATTATAGAGTAAGTGATTTATAAGAAAATACATCCTTTTATGGATACTATTTGTGGATGTGTCTCTGGCATAAATGTACCTAGGGGTAACACCTGAAAACACCGTATTAAGCTAGACTCAATCAATAATTAGTGCAAGATAACGAGCCTTTTTTCACACTAGTTTTTACACTCTCAGGGGATATACTTTTTTTATCATAATATTTTTATAAACCAACATAAAATGTTGTATAGAAATTGTAACATTTTCTATTAAAAGAAAGAAAAGATTAAATTATATGATCCTAGATTTCCAATCTTAGAAAACCCATAGGATTAAACACTTCTTTAGAATTTCATGTTAGGAATCATTTATTTCTCAATATATAACCCTATAAAGGAGTTATGAGATTTGGAAAGAATGGGACACTAAGTCTAAGGTATGTTGGACCATCTGTAGTTGGATGCAAATTTTAAGGATAAAATTTCTTTAGGGGGAAGAATGTAATGCCCCGAAAATTACTTTATGTAATTAATATAACTCTTATTTTATAATGAATTTTTTATTATGAGAACATAGAAATACTTTTAAATTTTATAATAATTTTTAACAACATGTGTTGATATGAACTAGTATAACTAGGAATAGTAAAGGATTGGAAAACACATACTAAAAACCAACAACACTTTATTTCATTTTTTAAGAACATTACAACCAGTCTACAATAATTCCCATTATTAATTCAAATATTACAATGGGAAGAATAATAAAAAATAAATAAAGTAAAATATAAAAAATTGGGCAGCCTCGATCTCCTATAATCATCCCACCCACGAACAACGCTATAGCAAAGAAATAAAGAGTTAGTAATACAATATTCATTTTGGAAATGATATTGAACTTTGATTTGAATTAAATTGAATGATTAAGAGTAAGAATTATGGTGTATTTATAGGTAAATATGATCATAATACTTTATGATTTTCAATTAATATATTTTATTGACAATATGACCATTAGTCTATAAAATAGTTATTCATTACTATTGTTGGTTACGTCGACGCATTTAAATGATTTTAGGGATTATTTAATAAGAAAAATTGTATTATTTTTAGAGAATACAAACATATTCTATTAAAATATTATTTATGTGTGATATTTAAATAAAAATTTATTTCATGAAATAATCTTATAAAATGATTTTAAAATGATAACATATTTTAATGAAACCCAAAGAAATTTTTATAATGGCCATAATATTGATTTTTCTATTAAATTGTTAATTTTCATTAAAATAATGATTTATTTAAAATATAAAATTATCATACTTAGAGAATTTTTTTTTATTAAATAAACATTTTTTAGACTTAACATATTAAAATTATCTTAGGGTGAATTTATGGTAATTTTCTAAAATAGTTAAATTTTTTGTTAAAAAGTGAATTTATTATTTTTACAAAAGTGGTAAGATACCCCTTTAACTCTCATTAATCCCTCCCATGAACCTCTATATTCCACAATTATGCTTATGAAATTATCTTTTGATTTTCTATACCAAACATTATGAGGTGTATACCCATACCATTTTTCCACTCATGGGTATTCACCTAGTTGTACCTATACTTCATTGATTATGGACTTCCATGTATGTAACACACAATCCTTAAATCATGGGATTAAATATGGTGAAATATATTATTATGTTATTTGGTCTATGTGTCACACTTATGCATGTACATGATATAATTATGATGGGTGTACCCAGATATTGCTCCAATGCATTGGGTAATGTTTCAATCTCACGAGATTCCATGTATAGTGAATGGGAGGTTATCCTAAGAATATTATGTTTATGAGCACTTGGTGGTTAACCTTGAATTATGATTATTATGTCATATTTAATATTGATTCCATATTCCCATGTATATTTTGTGTTATCATTCTATATCATGCCTCGTTGTTCAAGATTATGATTCCCACCTTTTTCATGTATACTTGATATGTATATTGACTAACATGTGTTAATTTCATCTTGTTGTGATTTTTTTATCACCTTACTAGGATTTATAGCTCACCCCTTTCTTATGTATTTCCCCAGGTTATCCCATGTAGTTTTAAAAGCAATGGAATTTTAGAATCATATTAAGGAAGTTTTCAGTAATGTTGTTGTATCCATGTATCAAGCTAATGTGATGTTTACCTAATTACCAAAGACACTAGGATTTTCAATATTTTGGGTTATACTAAGTGTGATTTTATTTAATAAATTATGAATTAATGTTTAATAAAGATAGGGGTTGTCATATAAATCATGTGGCCGAGTTAAGCATAGTTTTATATCCCTTTTAACTTGTTATTTAGGGTAATATTGAGAGATATTCAATAAAGGGGGATTATTCAAGGTGGGTCACATGATATATTAATGGTATGGTTTAAGATTTCTGGTGTGCCTCTTTTTTAGTGTGATTTTTTTGTAAAATTGGGTTCTTTCAAAAAGGGAGGAGTTTATGAAACTAGTTTTGGTTTGAAAAGAAGCCTATGGATCGCTTATAAAAATGGATTTAGATTTTATGAAAAATGTAATTTCTTTTAAAAATTCAGGATTATTTGTAAAATAGGATTTATTTTTTCAGAAAGGTTTTGAGAAGATTTTTCCCTAAATGGGTTTATTTTTTTATGAATCTCGGAAAATGTTTTGGTTTTAAAACCTATTAGTGTTAGATAATGAATTAATTTTGAACCCCATGGGTGATTTTGAAAAAGTGATTGTTTTTATTTAATGAAAATAAAATGGTAAATTTTTTGAAAATATTTTAAAGAATTATCTTTGAGAGCTCATGTGGATTCCTCATTTTGAAAAGGAATTAGGGGTTTTTTAAATTAGGTTAAAGTGATCTGAAATTACCTTTAAGAATTGGGATTTAATACAAAATAAGATGTTTATAAATGGTTGGGTGATTTTAAAATCACATATGTTCTTTGAAAATCGATTTTTATTCCTTCAAGAATGTAGTGGTTTTTAAAGAAATGGTATTATGGCATGTGAGTTTCCTTGATTGCTTTGTGTTTTTTAAATTTTTTCCCCTTGTGTAGGCTGGGTCCATTTGATGTGATCTAGAAAATATGACTGTTTTGGGTCTATGTTTCGTTTTATATAAATCATGCCTCCCAAAAAGGTCTTGGGTGAAAGTGAATTATTTATATTTAAGGGTATTTCTTCACTTTTTCTTGACTCTTACATAGACTTCGAGTGGATTAGTAATTATCATTACATTTTATGATGTTTGAAGGTAATGGTTGTGAACCATCTTGGTGAGGAATGATCTCCTTGGGTTTTTAGGTGATGGTTATTTTTTAGGATTTGTGCTCAATTAGTTTAGAGTCTTATAGCCTTGAGTTGGATTCCAGTTGGTGTGATCCTTTGAGTTCTATTTTTGTTTCTCATGATTGAGAAATAGTTATTTTGCTATGCTCATGCATCATTTTCATGTGTTCCTTATATGGATGCTTTGGTGATTTTTGCCTTATGGTGAGGGATATGTATGGGTTTTGGCTTGTTTTTTGGACATTGAATGACCTTGGGGTGTGTTCCTTAGGTGACTATGATAGGAATTTCAAAAGTTGAGAATATTAACTAACCAGTGTCATTTTAAATCTCGTTGAGTTTTCCATGAAAGGGTAACCCAAGTATAAGGTTCCCATTTACCCTTTCTTTTGGTATGTAATCCCATGTTAGATCCCATTTCATTTCTTTATTGAGGCATGTCTTGGGTTTTATGTGCTTTTAATGTTTTGATATGTAGTGACTTTTGGGTAACATGGATTCATAGACCTTAGTTGTTTTGGATGTAATGGTTGTCAATCGTTTTGGAGACTCGATCTTGTGGTCTTGGGTGTTCTTTGGATTTGGGGTTCATCGAGTGTTTTATGGGTTTTGTTTCCTTTTTGGAGATAATATAATTTATGGGGATGTTCATGGTAGGTGGAATCCAATTTTTTCTTTTTTTTTTTTAAGGAATCACAGTTGTCTTAGTGAAACTCCCATTGTAAGAGTGTTCAGTTGTGTTTCACCATTTAGATCAATTCGAAATTGTGGGGATACCTAGTTTGGTCTCCCTTCTTTTAGAGTTCCTTGTTTGATTCTTTTGGTTGATTCTTGTTGGAGGTTTCTCATATTTTTTGAGTTTTTTAGTAGGAATTTTAAAGAATATACCTTGTCTGATGTATTATTAATCTTGGAACCTTTTTGAGTGTTCCTCGATCCATCCACTTTTTTTAAGGATTTATGGATTTTTTATCCTCTTATTACCCTTTTTTAACCAGGGACATTATTAGGGTATAAATTGGTATGGTGGGGAGCATTATGACACTCACATGTCACTATTACCTTTTATTTTATATCATTTTATTATATCATTGGGTTATTTATGTTTTTGAGATGTTTTTGTCTGAAATTTGGTAAATATAGAATTTTTTTAGGAGAAACTATGTGGCTAACTTTACATAGGTGCTTTTCAAGTTGTTTTTATTCTTGTACTATTTACCCTACATAGGTAGTGCATGGTTCTATCCATACCATGTGAAGCCTAGGGGAAACCCTACAGGTTCCTTTGGGGCTTGGAGTGTTGGTGCATGACTTTCTCATGGTTAGGTAAACTGTGCGACAAGCATGTGATGTGGGTATGCAATTTGACAATTTCATTTGACACTGTTGGCGCATGATATTCCATTTGGTCACTGCCTAAGAAAACCAACCTCAAGAACCATATAGTTGGCACATAGTTTGGATAATCATGCACCCTACATAGATTTCATTAAAATCATTAAATAACCATTTTTTCCTCTAGATTTTAAGGATTGTCCCTACCTTTCCTATAATCTTGCTCATTCGAACATGGGGCATGCTTAGTGTATTTCTATCCCTTCTTCCTCTTTGATTTGGAGGCTTGTTCCTCTTGATTTCTTGTGGGTAAGGACTTCTTCTCTTCTCTTTTATTCTCATCCATTATTCCCTTATCCTCACTCTCAATTTTTATTACTTCTATTAACCCTATATATTGTTTGGGTTCAGATTAGGGTCTAAGTAGGTTATAATGATAGGTATTTGGGTTGTCTATGTTTTAAGTGGTTTTTTTAGGGATCTCTTGTGCATTCTTCATCAAATATGATGAGTTTTAGATGTTTCTACTTCAAATGAGGTAGGTGTTTCTTTGTAATTACCTTATAATACATATTATAAATTTATTATGTGTTTTGAAATGATTTATTATGATTTTACAAGAATGATATATGTTCATGGTAATCTAGAAATTATTTTCAAATGGATTTTTTACTTGGTATGGATGTGCCTCATGCCAAGAGCTTGTGAAAATTCTCAAGTGGATTTTTAAAATAGTTCAAGTATTTTGAAATGGTTCCTTATGAAATTTGATTTGTATGGAAAACACTTTTTTTTAAATGGATTGTAAAGGATTTAAAGGCTTATCATGGACCCATGTTTCATTTCAAGTTTTTTTTTAAATTCCTTTGTGGCTTTTCTAATGGAATTTGAATGTTTCAAATGGGTTATTAATGTTGGTTTTGTCTTTAAATCATATTTGTGATGTTTTAAAGGCATATTTTGTAAAACAACTGGAGTTTACCTCCATATTTTTATAATGTTTTTTAGATTGTGGGTTCTCAGGGTGGATCGAAATGATTTTTAATTGGGTGGTGTGGTTTTATAGCACCATTTGACGTCCTTTAAAAAGGGGTGGGTTTCTTTAAAAAGTGATTTTATATAAATAGTTGGATTTCCAAATTGTATTTCATAGTGTGGTTTGATATATGGTTTTCAAAGGACATTAGAAGAATGGTTTTTAAATGGTATAAAAATTTATTAGCCTCTAATGAGAGTTGGAAATTTTGACATTTATTTTTTATTATTCATTGAAAATACCCCAATTTTAATTCAATTCTCAGATAAAAATTGATTTTTGATTGACTATCTAAAATTTGAAGTTAGTTTGAAATCGACCTTAAATATGGTGATTATTGATATATTCATCTTTTGATATAAATTTTGAATCCATGCTAGATTATCATAGTGAATTTTAATTGTAAAAAATATTACATTAGGAAAAAATGTGAATTCTTTTGTTCTGCAAGTTGAAAAATTAAAAAGGTCAGAAGTGATTCTTCCATCCATGGTCACTATTCTAACTATGGGTATTGATCATGCACTTCCCCTGCATTGAGAACCTACTATGACATGGAAAGTATGGAGAGTGTGCCTTCAACTTACCATGATCACTACTCATAGTCACTTTCCTACCTTACTACACCCCATTATCGCAGTAGGTATACCTACCATGAGTGCCATCAGCTAATCGTGTGAGATCAAAAATTTTGAAAAGGAAAAATCAGTTGACCACGAGAACAAAATTTATTGACCATTCCACCACTCTCACAGTACACATACCTACCATGAGCCCCCTTGTTTCAACCATATATAACAGTTGGCACATCAACCAAGACTCTTCCATGTGGCCATCAATAGAACTCAAGCCTCCACTTCCTCTAAATAAAAAGAAACCAGTCTTAAAGACCATATATAGAATGGGTGCTACTCTATATGAAGCCACTGCCATTTATCTTTCACCCACTTGAGGAAAATCAGGGTTCCACCTACCCTACTGGTTCCACCTTCTACTTCCACCCACAAATTTGGGATGATGATGGAGTGAAGCCACCTTTCTTGGATAGTAGTAGTTATACTCTGATCCAATCTGAGCTCTACATTGATTAAGGATAAGATCCAGTTGAATGCACCACAAGTGAAGCCACCCAACTTGCATAGCCTCTAAGGGAGATTTGGAATTACACTCAATTGTGAAGGAGATTATTTCCTTTTAACACTATATTCATGCTATGAAGGACCAATCTCACATAAAAAGATGAAGAAAATGGGGAAGTACAATCGAGATGGAAGTTTGTAGTATCCAAAGATTTTGAGAAGCTCTCTATGTCATTAAATAGAATCACCCACAGATGAAAATTTCAAGCCTGAGGTAAGAAAATTACATGAGAATCTATTCTATATAGAAATTCAGTTACACTAACAAGAGACTGATGAAATTCACTAACCGATGATGGAACATTTAGGTTATAGATATTTTCAGTATATGATGTCTCGTTGGTAAAAACAATAATTCCCAAGAACAAAAAATAACAAGTCCCATCAATTAAATCCCATACCCATTTTTCCTTCGATCATAATGAAGACACCCCTTATGATTCAGATCACTATAACACTCCACCATCAAAAGGATAATTGATTTATTATGGGAGAAGCACCAATTCCTTACAAAAAAGTCATCTAGGTCTATTATTCTGGACATGTGTCAAACATCTAGCAGAACGTAAACCTACTCCCTACTAAAATCATAAATTCCTGAATTATATGAAGAAACGTGTGCCCCTCACATAGAGGGAAGTATGATCGTATATCCAAGAATTTTTCTATAAAATAAATTCAGGGGGACGAAAGAAAATACATTGGGTGGGACACTCACGTACTACTAGTTTTTCTTCTTATTTTATTTTCATTTATTGTAAAGACTCCAATGATGGCACACTAGTCTATTTATTGTTTCTCTAATTTTAATCCCATCATTTCCCATATAGATGAATTATAATCATTTAATGAACTAACTCCTTTATGGATCTTAATGGTTTTAATCATTAGAGGTTTCTTCTGGTTTAATATTTTAATTTATTCTACCTATTATTGGTATTTCACACACAAGCCACCTGGATTTAATTCCCTGCATGTAATAGCAAATAATGGGGGAATTCAAGTGTGAATAGAGGTATCCAATCACCAGGACAGGAAAAATTAGGAAATACATTGATTATTTTATTTCCCTATCTGAACTGAAATATCTTAATAATAGTAATTAATAGGATACAATTGATGAAAGGATGAATAGAAACCATTTTAATAATGATTCAAAAAAAATGAGGGAATGGTCTAAGTCTAGACCACTACTTCTTAAATTGACTTTAAAACCAACTAATTTCAATTTTTTTTCTTTCAAAATGAACCCACAAAAAAATATTTCAAAACACACACACAATAATGTCTTCTTCAGAGAAAATCTGATTCATGCTTTTACTATATTTTCTCAGGTTCAAAAATAATTTTTTTGAGTTCCCTGTGATAGGATCATATCAAACATGGCACTGTTGCTAGAGAGGGTAGTGTTTTGTTTAAATTTTGTTTAATTTTTTTTTCAAATGGTCTAATCTAGTTATTACAACTTCACTAATTTTGATCTATAGGTTGAGAGAACTATGTTTGAAAGTATTAGAACTCTAAATAACACATAAAAAGATTAAATAGAGTTTTTCACCATTATATTGGCTGATTACCCCTCCTAGATTTCTTCCTACTCAAAGACTATAATAGGAAGTAAAAATATGGAAGGTAATCTAGCTCAAATTAATATGACTTTAAGATAAATTTATTCACCCAATTTCAATATTAATAACCAATAATTACAATTAAATGATCAAAAAGACTATGAAATCAAAACTAGAATGATAAGAATAATAAAGAAGTTTCATAGACTATCTGGTGAAGACCCCAATAGGAACTTAAGACCATTTAAATAAGTTTGAAATGAATTTATAACCAAAGGAGTCACTAAGGCTCAAATTAGCTGGAAGGATTTCCCCTTCTCACTTGAAGGGGTAGCCAATGAGTGTTTCTATAATCTATAGCCTAGAGAATCCACCTCATAGGAGGAACTACATAAGACTTTCCTCTAGAAATTATTTCTTGCTTTAAGGATTTATCAACTTTGAAAATAAATTTATGGAATCAAAAAATAAAATAGAGAAATTATTTATGAGTTATGGAAGATATTCAAGAAACTAACCACATCATTCCCACACTAAATGTATGAATAAAATCACTTCTTAGTATTATTCTATCAAGTATTGATGGATAATAACCAGAACATACTTGATCCTTCTTCAAGAAAAGTACTGATTAATAAATCACCAGTTGAAATAAGATAACTCATTGTAAGGATCTCACAAAATTCCCAATAGTTTGGTACCATAACTATAACTATAGGATTACATGAGGTAAAAATTTCCAATTCACCTTTATTAGAAAATAAAATTGAAGAACTAACTTCCCTTGAGATACAATTAGCTATGAACAAAGTCTAGGAATTATCACCCACCACACCCTCAAGGGCTTTCCAATTATGTTATTCCTAGGATCATTTCACTAATGGATGGCCTCAAATTCAAGGAACTAAAAGTTGTGATGCCATGTATCAGAGGAAATCTAGAACTAACTAGGTAGAAACAAAGGATATAGAGAATTTCCCACCAACCAGTTTAGATTTGGGATCCAAAAGACTCAAAGACCACCATTTCAATAGGCTTCTCAACAACCTTTTCAACCCCCTTAGTTCCAAAGACAAAATTTCCTGCCCTTTACAAGATACCAGCAAGGAAAACCACAAGAACCTTTGATGAAGGACATGATGCAATAGGTAATAGAATCTCAAAATAGTCAACAAACCACTCTCACCACTCATTTATTAGAGATAAAAAAAATTAAAAGGATAATTTGGGTAACTCATGACCACCCTTAATAATATAATAAATCAAGACTCGGGTAATCTTCCTGCTCAGATAATTTGGGTAGCTCATGACCACCCTCAATATCCCCTGCTAGAAGTCATTCTCTAGATTCCAAGGTATGAAAACTTCATTAAGTAAATGTGAACCATTAGAATGTGATTAAAAGGAAATGAAGAGACATGACTATGAAATAATGATTCTTCTCTTGTTACCCCACAAATCCCCCCAAAAATTCCAAGATCTAGATACTTTTGTTATTCCCTGCACAATTAGTATGCTCATTTTTTCTAATGCAATGTGTGAATTGGGAGATTCAATTAATGTAATTACTTATTACATTTATTCTTATTTATAAATGGGAGAAATAAAACCCAACCATGAGGTTGTACAGTTTTCCAATAGAGCCACTACCTACCTGGTAGGTGTCCTTGATGACGTCATGGTAAGTGTACAAGGTTACCCATTACCTATTGATTTTTACATCCTGAACATGGAGGAAGACAGGGGTAAGAATATTTCCCCCATCATCTTAAGTAGTCCATTTCTCACAATGACTAATAAAATAATAAACATTGATAAAGGAACACTTTTCATGACATTTGGTGAAGAAACGATACATTTTAATGTACTAGATTCAATGAAATACCCACATGAAAAACATTCTATTTTTACATTAAAACATTTCTAAATTCTCTATTCCTATAGGGAGGAAATTGAAAAGTTCAATAACATAATTAGACTAGGTGAAACATTGGAAACACCCAACCTTCTAGACAAATATGGTTTTGAAAATGAATTTAATCTTGAAACATTTTCAAGAGTTGAAAAATTTAAATAATTTGATGAAAATTATTTTGATGAGTTACAAAAATTGGATACTAATAATTATTCCTTACATGTTCAGTTTTCCCACATAGAGAACAATGAAATTAAAACATCTATAGAAAACCCCCTGATTTAGAATTAAAAATTTTCCCTCAAACTTAAAATATTCCTTTTTAAAGGAGGATAAGAAAATTCTAGTCATAATTTTCAATAACTTAGAGCTTATAAAAGAAAAAAACTGATGAGGACTCTCCAAAATAATACTAGGGCCATAGCCTGTACATTGGAAGAAATTCCAGGAATTATCACTACCACCAACATACAAATAATTTTGTTGCAATATGGATCTATTTTAGTGAGACAAACCTAGAGAAGGCTCAACCCAACCCTCCTAGAGGTTGAAAAAAGGGAAGTAGAAAGTCTTTTGAAAGATTAAATAATCTATCCTATATCAGACTCCCAATGGGTGAGTCCCATTCAAATTTTCCCAAATAAAAATGGTTACAAAATTATGAAGAATAAAAAAATGAATTAGTACCCACAAGAATCCATAATATTTTGAGATTTTATATCGACTGTAAGAGATTAAACCATGTGACCAAAAAAACCATTTTTTCATACCCTTTTTAGATTAAATGCTATAGAGACTATCTGGGAAAGGACATTATTGTTTCCTTGACAATTTTCCTATATATTTTCAAGTTTCAATTGCTCCCTATGACCAATACAAGACCACCTTCACATGTACCTTTGGTATGTTTTCCTACCAAAGTATTCCTTTAGGTATCTGTAATTCCCCGTGTACCTTTCAATTCTTCATGGTAAGTATTTTCTCATACCTAATTAGGAGATTCTTAGAGATATTTCTTGATGACTTCACTATTTATGGGACTATATTTAAAAACTATCTCAAAAGTATGGAAAATGTTTTATAAAGGTGTATTGAGAAACACTTGGTTTTGAATTTTAAAAATTTCATTTTATAATGGAAAAAAGGAAATGTTTTAGGCCACTTAATTTTTAAGGATAGAATTGAATTTGAAAAATCCAAAGTTGATTTAATTTCTATACTACCCTACCCCACCACTTTCAGGCACATTAGATCATTTCTAGGACACATTGGATTTTATAGAAGGTTTAATAGGAACTTTAGAAAAATTTCATTACCCCTAAATAACCTACTTAGTAAAGAAACTGATTTTTTATTTAATGATCCATGCAGGACATATTTTGATAAATTAAAATAATTATTGAATATTTCCACCATCATCTGGCCACTAAACTGAAGTCATCCCTTAGATTTTTTGTGTAACTCTTCTAACAAATCTATAGGGTATGTATTATCCCAAAAGATTGATGGGATTACATAGGTGTTAGTCTACACTTTATAAACCTTGGACACTAGTCAGATTAACTACACAATAACAAAGGAGTATTTGTCTATTATTGTAGCTTTAGAAGAAAAAAACTTATCTCTTAGGAAGTAAAGTAATTATTTATTCTGATCACGCTTCCTATATTTGATCAAAAATCCATTTTAAAGACCAGAATTATAAGATGGATCTTTCTACTATAAGAATTTGACCTACATATTAAATACAATAAGGGGTGTGAAAATATAGTGGCTAGGCACATAAGTTTCCTACCTCATACTATTGAGGTAGAACCAATCCCAAAGACCAGTCTAGATGATTCATTCCCTAGTGGGAAACTATACATCCTAACCCAAGTTCCCTGGTATGATAACATAGTAAATTTTCTAGTCACCACAAAGGTACCTCCCTTATTCTCTAAGTATCAAAATGCTAAATTGAAATCTGAAACAAAACACTATGTTTGGGAAGAACCTTATTTATGGAAAAATTTTAATTACCAAGTCATCATAAGATGAATACTTGAAGAGTAAATAAATTATGTTCTTTATTTTTTCCATACACTTGTAGGTGGAGGCCATTTGGACCTCAAAGAACCGTTAGAAAAATTTTGGAAGCTAGATTTTTTTTTCCTTCAATATTTAAAATTTCACATTATTTTTTGTACGAAATGACCGAAATTTCAGTTTACTGGTGGAATTTTCAAAAGATAAGAAATTCCCCAAAAACCATTGATTTTTTGTGAAATATAAGATGTATGGGTAATTTACTTCATGGGACCATTTCCTATATCATTTTTATTTTTATACATATTGTTGGAAATAGACTATGTGTTTAATATTTTTGAGTCCAAATCCACTCAGACTAATGACTCAAAAACTATGACTGGATTTCTAAAATCAAATATTTTTTGTAGGTTTGGAATACACTGATATCTAATCAATGACCTAGGAACCCACTTCTGCAAAAATAAAATGGAGACCCTCATGAGGAAATATAGAGTGTGCCATAAAACCTCCACTTCCTACCACCCACAGACAAATATACTAGCTGAGTTTTCCAACAAAGAAGTAAAAATAAATTTAGAGAAGACAGTATAGCCCAACCATAATGACTGGAGGAAGAAAATAGAATATTTACCATGGGGATATAGAACTACCTATAAAAAATCATTTGGTATGTCCCCCTAATGAATTTTTTATAGTAAACATTTCCACTTTCCTATTTATCTACGGCACAAGGCCTACTAGTTTTTCAAAAGAGTAAACCTGGAGTTTAGCAAAGATAGAGAATAGAGAAAACTATAAATAATGGAGATTATGGAGTTAAGGAGAGAGGTATATGATAAATCACTATTTTATAAGTAGAAAACCATATCTTCCCATGAAAATTTGATCTAGAAAGGATAATTTCAAGATAAAGACAAAGTACTGCTATTTTCTTTAAGGATGGAACTTTTCCCTGATAAGATTTATTCCAAATAGACTAGACCATACACTGTTACTAATATCTTTCCTATTAGTGTAGTTGAAATTGAATTAGAAGTTTCAAAGAATCCATTCAAGGTGAATGGTCAACAACTAAAGAAGTACCAAGAGGAATTTTGGAAAGAACCTGTAGGTGATTCCAAACTCTTCCCTATTGCTGATAAATAAAGCACTACCAGGTTGTTTCTTTTCTTTATTTGGGTTTATCTGAATATTTTATACAGAATATTTTTTCTAAAACCAAAATTCATAATAGAATCCGACTAGAAGAGTTTTTGAACCAATTATGTGGGAGGATATATACTTATTTAATTAATTTTTAAATTCTTATTTAATAAAATATGAAAATAAAAAAATCTTATAAATACAATTATGTACATTGCTCATTTTATATATTTTTCTATTTTTGCATACATTTCTTTAACTACATCACTACCCTACCTAGTTTGAAAATACTATGTTATGTAATTGAAGTAATTCATTGGTTATAAAACTATGATATTTATATTATTGTTGAGTGAAATCAATCACTTGTTTTATGGAATTTTGTTCTTAGAACTAGGAGATAAAGTTTGAGTGAAAATAATTTTGTGGAATCAATTTTATAACTTTAAGTCACTAAAATTTTAAACTTAATCTAAGGTAACCTGACCTCTATGAGACAGAACAAATGAGGGATCTAACTGTGTGTCCCCCTAACATTAAGAACCTATTATGACATAGTAGGTATGGTGAACAACCCTTCAACTTACTATGAGTAGTGCTCATGGTAAATTTCCCACCTTATTTAACCCCATTCTCATGGTAGTTATACCTACTGTGAGTGTCATCAAGTGACAATACAAGATCAAAAAATTTACAAAGGAAAAAAGAATTTGACCACATTAAAAAAATTATTAACCTTTCCACCACTCTCATAGTAGGCATATCTACTATAATCCCACTTGTTTCAACCATATCTCATGGTTGGTTCACTTACCATGCCTATAATATGAGGCCATCAAAAGACCCAAAGCCTCCACTTCCTCTAGAGAATAAGAACCCAGTCTTGAAGACCATATAGAGGCTGGGTGATACTCTAGAAAAATCCACCACCATTTATCTTCCCCTCCCACACCTTGAGGAAAATTAGTGTGCCACTTAAACTACTATCACAACCTTTTTCTACCACCCACAAATTTGGGATGACGATGGAGTGAATCCCCCTTTCCTAGAGATTCGCGGTTATAATCTGATCTAATCTGAGATTTATATTGATTAAGGATAAGATCCAGTAGAATAAACCACAAGTAAAGATTCTATACCTTCACAACTTATGAGGGGGATTTGGAATTCCACTCAGTTGTGAAGGATATCATTTCCCACCAACACTATATTTGTGCGATGAAGGACCAAGATCCTATGAGAAGATGAACAAAATAGGGAAGTTGCGTCAAACTGGAGGTATGTGGTATCCAAATATTTTTATAATCTCACTTTACAATTAAATAGAACTACCCATGGATGAAAGATTAAAGCCTGAGGTAAAAAAATACATGAGAATCCATCCTATAGAGAAATGCATAACCACTTATAAGAGATGATTATCATCCTCCAAATGATGATGGAACATCTAGGTTGTATATACTGGAAGTATATGATGTCATATGGGGAGAAAATAGTAATACCTAGGTGTAATAAATAGAGAGAACCATTAATTAAATCCTAACCCCATTTTTCCCTTCATACATAATAAAGACACCCACTATACTGCAAATCACTAGAACACTCCACCATCAAAAATATAGTATATGGATCATGGGAGGAGCATCGATGCTTTATAAAAATTCATTCAGTCCATTCATTCTGGACATGTGTCAAAAATATAGAAAAAAGTAAACCTTCTCCCGACTAAAAGCATATATTCCTGAATTCTATAAAGAATCGTGTTCCCCTCGTAGGGAGGGAGTCATGCTTAGATATCCAAGAATTCATATATAAAAAGAATTCAGGGGGTGGAAGAAAATATGTTTGGGGAATAGTCACACATTTTTTGTTGCTACTCTTGTTTTATTTTCATTTATTATAAAGACTCTAATGATAAAACACTAGGCCATTTTTTGTTTCTCCAAGAAAAATCCCCTCATTTCCCCTATTGATGAATTCAGATTATTTAATGAACTAAATCATCTATAGATCTTAATGGTTTTAATCACTAGAGGTTTCTTCTTGTTTTAGATTTTAATTTCTTCTACTTATTATCGACATTACACACACAAGCCACTTAGATTTAATTCACTACATGTGATAGAAAGAAGTGGGGGAATTCAAGGGTGAATGGAGATATCCAATCACCAGGCTAGGTAAAGGTAAAAAATACAGTGATTATTGCATTTCCCTATTTGAACCGATATTCTGATAAAAGTGATCATTAGGATTCAATTGATGAGAGGATGAATAGAAACCATTTGTATAATGATTCAATAGGATAATGGGGAAATGATCCAAGGATAGACCTCTGATTCTTAAATTTACTTTAAAGCTAACCAATTTCACTTTTTGTTTCTTTAAAATTCAACCCATAAACCAATATATCAAAACACACACAAAAAATTGTCTTCTCTGGACACAATATAAGTCCCACTTTTACTACATTTTCTCAGGTTCAAAAATCATTTTGTTGAGCGCCCTGTGATAGGTACGCTTCAAACCTGACATCATTTCCAAGAAAGATAGTGTTTTGTTTAATTTTTGTTTAATTTTTTTTCAAATTACCTTCTCTAATTCTTATAACCTCATCAATTTTGATCCAGGAGTTGAGATAATTATGCTAGAAATCCTAGAACTCTAAAGAAGACATAACAAGAGGAAAGAGAGTTTTTCTCTATTCCATTATTTGATTCTCCCTCCTTAATTTATTCCTCTTAGAAGGATACAATAGAAAGTGAAAACATGGGAGGTAATCCAGATCAAGTTAATAAGAATTTGAGAGAAATTTATACACCCAATTTCAATATTAACAACCAATAATTACAATTAAATGATCAACAAAACTATTAACTCAAAACTGAAATGATAGAAATATTGCCTAAGTTACATGGAATGTCTAGTGAAGACCCCTTCTCACTTGAAATAGATTCAAAATCATAGGATTCTCTAAGGAACAAGTTATTTGGAAGTATTTCCCATTCTTACTTGAAGGGGCGGCCAAGGAGTGGCTCTATAATCTACATCCTGGAGAATTCAACTCATGGGAGGGACTACAAAATAGTTTCCTCCAGAAATTATTTTCTAATTCAAGGAGTGATCACTTAAAAAGGAAATTTATGGAATCAAATATGAAATTGGAGAAACTCCTTAGGAGTTATAAGAGAGATTCAAGAAACTAACCACATCCTTCCCACACTATCTATATAAAGAACATCACTTCTTGGTATTCTTCTACTAAGGATTGACGGAAAATAACTAGAACCTACTTGATGCTTCTTTAGGAGGATCACTAATTGATAAATCACTAGTTGAAGTAAGATAACTCATTGTTAGGATCTCACAAAATTAAAAATATTTTTCTACCAGAATTGTAACCAGAGGATTACATGAGGTAAAAAGTTCCAACTCGCATTTATTAGAAAATAAAATTGAAGAACTAACTTCCCTTGTGAGACAATTAGCTATGAACAAAGTCCATTAATCATCACCCACCACACCCCCAAGGGTTTTCTAATTTTCTTATTCCCAAGAGAATTTCACTGATGGATATACTCAAATTCAATGAACTGAAAGTTGTTATTCCATGTAGCATAGGAAAATCCAGAACCAACTAGGTAGAAACCAAGGATTTAGATAATTTTCTACCAACCAGTTTGGAGCTGGGATCCAACAGACTCAAAGACCACCATTTCAATAGGCTTATCAATAACCTTTTCATCCACCTTTATTCTAGAAACATAATTTCAAACCCTTTATAAGCTACAAGTAAGGAAAATCATAATAAAATTTGATGAAGGACATGTTTCAACTAGTAATAAAATCTCAAAATAGTCAACATACCACTCTCACCACTCATGGATAAAAGTTAAAGGAATTAAAATGATAATTTGGGAAGATCATGATCACCCTTAGTAATGTGGTAAATCAAGGATAAAGTAAGATTCATGCTCAGATAATTCCAAACCCTAAAGGAAATTTTTATGTCATTACCTTAAAGAGTGTAAAATAACTAGAAGATGGTAAAGGGTTACCCTAGGAAATTGAAGATGGAATTGAACAATAGCAAACATCTAAAGAATCTACCCATGAAAAATAACCTGAGGTGGAGGTAGTAAAGGCACCATAAAAAGAAAAAACAAAAACCATGGAAAATACACAACAACCCCCACCTCTATTCCTTGTAATAATGCAAGACAAAATAAAAAACAAGTAAGAATCATTATGACAAGAGATGTTATAAGTATTCAAAAAAGTGGAGATCAATATCCCCCTACTGGAATTCATTCTCCAAATTCCAATGTATAAAAAATTAATCAAGGACATGTGCACTGGTATAAGGTTATTAAAAGGAAATTAAAATGTATGACTAGATAAGAATGTTTCTACTCTTGTTACCACTCAAATCCCAAAAAATGATAATATCCAGATACTTTTTCTATTACCTACAAAATTGGTAAGCTCATTTTTCTCCAATGCAATATGTGAATTGGTATCTTAAATTAATGTAATTTATTGTTCCATTTGTTCATATTTATATATGGGACAACCTAAACCCACCCATGTGGTTTTACAGCTTTATAATAGATCCACTGCCTACCCAGTAGGTTTCCTTGAAGATGTACCGGTAAGTGTACAAGGGTACCCATTCCATGTCTATTTTTACATCCTAGACATGGAGGAAGAAAAAGCTAAGAACCTTTACCCCATCATATTGGGTAGTTCATTTCTCAAAATGGATAATACAATAATAAAAATTAATTAAGGAGAACTTTCCATGACATTTGGAGAAGAAATGATGAATTTTAATATACTGGACTCAATGAACACCCACATAAAGAACATGTTGTTTTTAAATTAAAACATTTTGAACTCTCCTATTCCTATAGGGTGGAAATTGAAGTGTTTGATGACATAATTAGACAAAGATAAGCATTTGAAACACCCAACCTGTTAGAAAAAACTATTTTTGAAAATGAATTTAATTTGGAAATAGTTTCAAATGTTGAACGAATTAAAGAAATTGATGAAAATTATTTTGATAAGTTACTAAAATATGATACTGATAATTCTACCTTACATATACAAGTTTCCCACATAGAGAATAATTAAATGAAAACATCTCTAGAAAACCCCTATACTTTATAAATAAAATCATTGACCTCAAACTTAAAATATGCCTTTTTAATGGATGGTAAGAAAATACCAGTCATAATTTTCAATTACTTTGAGCCTAACCAAGAAAACCAATTAATGAGGACTCTTAAAAATAATGCAAGGGTCATAGGTTGGACATTGGGAGAAATTACATGAATTATCCCTATCACCTGCATTCACATAATTTTGTTGGAAGATGGGCCCAAGTCAGTGAGACAACCCTAGAGAAGGCTCAACCCAACCTGCCTGGAGGTTAAAAAAAGGGAAGTAGAAATACTTTTAAAAGATAAAATATTTTATCCCATATTAGACTCCCAATAAGTGATTCCCATTAAAATTTTCCTAAATAAAATTGGTTACATAATTGTGAACAATGAAAACAATGAATTAGTACCCACCAGAATCCAAAATAGTTTGAGATTTTGTATTTATTATAAAAGATTAAATCATGTGGCTAGAAAATACTATTTCCACATACCCTTTGTAGACTAAATAATAAAGATACTATTTGTAAAAGGAAATTATTGGTTCCTTGATGGTTTTTCTAGATATTTTCAAGTTCCAATAGCTCCCTATGACCAAGACAAGACCACCATCACATGTCCATTCAGTATGTTTTCCTACCAAAGGATTCCTTTCGGTATCTACAATTACCCGTGTACCTTTCAACACTACATGGTAAGTATTTTCTCAACCCTGATTAAGATCTTATTATAGGTATTCCCTGATGACTTCATTGTGTATGGTACTACCTTTCAAAACTATCTGTAAATTTTTTAAAGGGTTTTACAAATATGTATTGAGAAACACTTGGTTTTGAAATTTGAAAAATACCATTTTATGGTGGAAAACAGAAATATTTTAGGCTATTTAATTTTTAAGGATGGAATTGAATTTGATAAATCCAAAATTGATGTCATTTATACACTACCCTATACCACCACTATCAAGAATGTTAGATCATTTCTAGGACACATTGGATTTCATATAAGGTTTATTATTAACTTTAGAAAAATTTATTTTCCCCTTACTAACATACTCAATAAAGAAAATGGTTTTTTATTTGATGATTCGCGTGGGATAGATTTTAAAAAGTTTAAATAATAATTGACTACTACCCCCATCATCTCCCCACCAAACTAGAGTCATCCCTTTGATATTTTGTGTGATGATTCAAACAAATATTTAGGGTTTTTTCTATCCCAAAAGATTGATAGGCTTTCATAAGTGATAGTCTATACTTCACAAACCCTAGACACTGCTCAGATTAACTACACAACAATAGATAATGAGTTTTGTTTTATTGTTTTAGGTTTAAAAATTTATTTCTTATCTCCTAGGAAGTAAAGTAATTATTTATTATGATCATGCAGCCTTTATTTGATCAAGAAATCTGATGAAAATCATGTACTAGTAAGATGGATGTGGCTACTACGAGAATTTAACTTGGAGATTAAGGACAACAAGGGATATTAAAATATAGTGGTTGGACACATGATCCAGCTACCTCACACTGCCAAGGTATAACCAATACCAAAGACCAATATGAATGATTCATTATTTTGTGATCAACTATACAGCCTAATCCAAGTGCCCTGGTACGCTGACATAGTAAATTTTTTTGTCAACATAAAGGTACCTTCCTTCTTTTTTAAGCATCAAACTGAAAAATTGAAATCTGAATCAAAACACTATATTTGAGAAGACCCTTAAATATGGAAAATTTACAATGAAAAATTCATCAAAGATGCATCCTTGAAGAAGAAATTAATTTTGTGCTTTCTTTTTTTCATACACTTGCATATGGAGTCCATTTTAGACCTCAAAGAACCACTAGAAAATATTTGAAAGATGGATTGTTTTGGCCCTAGATATTTAAAAATTCACATTATTTTTGTAAGAAATGCTCAAAATTCTATTTTACTAGTGTAATTTCTAAAAGACAAGAAATTCCCCAAAACCTTTGTTTTTTTTGTAAAATGTTTTATGTATTGGTAATTGACTTCAGGAGCCTATTTCTTGTTTCATTTGGATTTTCCTATATCTTGTTGGCAGTTGACTATGTTTCTAAGTGTATTGAGACAAAATCCACTCATATTGATGACTCAAAAACTGTGATTGTATTTCTAAAATCAAATATTTTTTGTAGTTTTGGAATACCCTGAGCTTTAATCAGTGACCAAGGAACCCACTTCTGTGACAAGAACATACAGGATCTCATGAGGAAATGTGGAGTGCACCATTAAACCTTCAATTCCTACCACCCATAAATAAATGGACTTGTTTATGTTTACAATAGAGAATTTAAAATAATTTTAGAGAATATAGTGCATCCCAACTACAAGGATTGGAGTAAGAAAATATAATATGCACTATGGGAATACAGAACTACCTATAATACCCCATTAGGTATATCCCCCTACCAAATTTTTATGGTAAACATTTTCACTTACCTATTGAGCTACAACACAAGGCCTATTAGGTTGTAAAAAGAGTAAACATGGAGTTTAGAAAGACTAGAGAAGATATGAAACTATATATAATGGAGATTGAGGAGATGAAGAGAGAGGCATATCAGAACTCTCTACAATACAAGGAGAAAACCAAATCTTCCCATGAAAATTTGATATTGAAAATTTAATTTCAATCTGGAAACAAATTACTGCTATTTTCTTCAAGGATGAAGCTTTTACTTGGTAATATTTGTTCTGAATGGACTGGACCATACACAGTAACTAATACCTTTCCTTTTGGTGTAGTTGAAATTAAAGGTGAGGGTTTAAAGAATCCATTCAAGGTGAATAGCCAATAACTAAAGAAGAACTGAGAGGACTTTTAGAAAGAAATTGTGGAGGAGTCCAAACTCCTCCCTAATGCTGATAAATAAAGCACTTCAAAGTTATATCTTTCCATTATTTGGGTTTACTTATTATTTTATATTGAAACTTTTTTCTTAAAAATCATACTAGAATACAACTAGAAGAGTGTTTGAACCAATCATGGGGGAGGAGATAAACCTATTTACATAATTTTTAAATGCTTATTTATTAAAATATGTAAATAAAAAAATCCTATAAATACAATTGTGTACATTTCTCTTTTCATATAGTTTTCTATTTTCTTTCAAATATTTCTTGAACTTCATCACTTCCCTACCTAGTTTGAAAATACTAAGTGATAGAATTAAATTAATTTATTGGTTCTAAAACTGTGAGATTTATATGATTGTATAGTGAATCAATCACTACATTTATAGAAGTTTGGTATTATATTTAGGAGATGGAGTGTGAGTGAAAATATTTTTTTGGAATCAATTTTATAACTTTAATTCTCTATAATTTTGAACTTAATCTAAGGTAGCCAAACCTCTATGAGATAGAACAACTTAGGGAGTCAACTTAAATGAAAATGATATAATTCCTTTGAACCAATAAAAATAGGCAATTGGGATCATATAACGAGTCTCTGAGATAAGGTCACTAGGTGTTTTTTTTGTAATTAAATAAATCCATTTTCAATCTCAATTAGTAATTTGCACAAAATTATGGCTAGGAAAAAATTCAAAAGGGCCTTGTCAAAAATGATTTCATTTAGGTGAGGGGAATATTGAACCCGTAAAGGGGGAAATTTAATGTTAACACATTCATATAATTTTTATCAATAAAGTGTAAAATCAAACTTTGGTTTGAGGAAACATGGGAAATAGAGGAAAATATAAGTGCTTTTTGTTAAAAATTTGATTACAACTAAATCTAATTCGATTCAATCCTAAACTAAAACTTTGATTAAAATGAATTAAGGCAGTTATTTGATTCATATATGAGGCTTGATAATTTTCATAGTGTATAAGCCTCTATTTACTTCTTCTCTGATTGATAAATTTAGATTTAGGATGACCTTCTTTTTTGAATAACTTGAAATTCAATGATAATATTGCTCGGAGTAAAATAGTTTATGTTTGGGGGAATAATGTGAGCTAGAATTTTTGATATTTATTTTCTTTTATTTGTTGAAAATACCCCAAGTTTAATTCAATTCCAACGTAAAAAGTGATTTTCAATTGACTATCTCAAATTGGAACTTAGTTGGAAATTGGCCTTAAATATGGTGATTATTGATATATTCATCTTTTCATATAAATTTTGAATCCATGAATAATTATCAGAGTAAATTTTAATTGTAGAAAAATATTTCTCTAAGAAAAAATGTGAATTATTTTGTTCTGTAGGTTGAAATTTTACAAAGTTCAGAAGTGACTGTTCCATCCACTGTCATTATAATAACTGTGGGTAATAACTATGCACTCCCCTTACATTGAGAACCTATTGTGACATGGTAGGTATGGAGACCATGACTTCAACTTACTGTGATCACTGATCAAGGTCACTTTCCCACCATAATACACCCCATTCTCATGGTAGGTATATCTACCATGAGTTCCATCAGCTAACCATGAGAGCTCAAAAAATCAAAAAAGGTAAAAGGCAACTAACCACATGAACAAAATTTATTGATCTTGACGCCACTCTCATGGTAGGAATACCTGCTATGAGATCCCTCATTTCAACCACATCTCATGGTTGGCACACTGACCATGCCTCGGCCATGTGGCCATCAATAGACCCCAGGACTCCACTTCTACTAAAGAACAAGAACCCAGTCTTGAATACCATACATAGGTTGGGTGATTCTCTAGATAAATACACCACCATTTATATTTCACCCCATCTATGAAAATTAGGGTTCAACCTACCCTGTCGGCACTACCTTTTGATACCACCCATGTATTTGGGACGATGAGGGAGTGAATCCACCTTTATTGGAGAGTTGCAACTATACTCTGATCCAATCTAATCTCCGCGTTGACAAAGGATGGGATCTATTTGAATGCACCACAAGTGAAGTTACCCCACCTGTATAGACTCTGAGGGAGCTTTATCATTCCACTCAATTATGAAGGATATCATTGCTTGCTGACACTAAAGTCACATGAAAATGGAACAAGCTACCATGAGAAGATAAAAAAATAGGGAAGCAGCATCGAACTGGAAATCCATAGTATCCGAATATTTTGATAAGCTCCCAGCGCCATTAAATGGAACCACCCACTGATGAAATATTCAAGCCTGAGGTAAGAAAAATACATGAGAAACTGTCTTGAAGAGAAATACACTACCACTAACAAGAGGTGGTTGGTATTCACCGGCCAATGATGGAACATCCAGGTCACAGATACTCGCAGTATATGACATCACATGGGTAAAAATAATAATTCCTAGGGGAAAAAATATTGAGGCCCATAAATTAAATCCCAATGTCATTTTTTCCTTCTGACATAATGAAGACACCCATTGTGTTGTGAAGCACCGGAACACTCCACCATCAAAATGATACTGGATGGATCATGGGAGAAGCACTGATGCCTTACAAAAAATCACCCAAACCCTTAATTTTGGATGTGTGTCAACTATCCAGAAGAAATTATGCCCCCTCTCTGCTAAAAGTATGCATTCCTTAATTCTATGAAGAAACATGTGCCCCTCACATGGAGGGAAGCATGCTCAAATAGCCAAGAATTCATCTATAAAAGAAATTTAGGGGGATGAAATAAAAGGTATAGAGGGGACACTCACACGCTGTTGGTTGCTACTCTTATTTTATTTTCATTTATTGTAAAGAATCAAATGACATCACACTAGGCCATTTTTGGTTTCTCTAAGGATAATCCCCTCATTTCCCCCTTTTGATGAATTATGATCATTCAATGGACTAACTACTTTATGGATATTAATTTTTTTAATCATTATAGGTTTCTTCTAGTTTTAGATTTTAATTTCTTCATCTTATTATCAGCATTACACACACAATCCACTTGGATTTAATTCACTGCATGTGATAGTAAGTAGTTGGGGAATTTAAGGCTCAATAGAGGTATCCAATCACCAAACAAGGAAAAGGTAGAAAATACCATGATTATTTTATTTCCCTGTCTAAACCAAAATATCCTAATAAATTTAATTAGTAGGATTCAATTGATGAGAGTATGAATATAACCCATTTGATTAATGATTCAATGGGATAATGAGGGAATAATACAAGGTTGGATCACTGGTTATTAAATTGACTTTGAAAATAACCAATTTAACTTGTTTTTTATTTCAAATTGAACCCATAAAACAAAATTTCAAAACACACACTCAACATTGTCTTCTTCAGAGACAATTTGAGTCCCACTTTTACTACATTTTCTCAAGTTCAAAAATCATTTTTCTGAGCACTCTATGAGAGGCACGCATAAAACTTAGCACCGTTGTTGGGAAGGCCAGTGTTTTGTTTAAATTTTATTTAATTTTTTTTTCAAATGACTAGATCCATTTCTTTCAAACTCGTAGATTTTTATCCAGAGGTTGATATAACTATGATAGAAAGGCTTAAAACAATAAATAACACATAAAAAGTGGAAAGAGAGTTTGTAACCATTCCATTAGCTGATTATCCCTCCTTAGTTTCTTCCTCCTCAAGGATATAATAGGAAGTAAAAACATGGAAGGTAATCTTTATCAAGTTAATAGGATTTTGAGATAAATGTATGAACCCAATTTAAATATTAATAACTGATAACTACAATTAAATGATAAAGAAGATTGTGAACTCAATGTTGGAATCATAGGGATACTGCCTAAGTTTCATGTACTATTTGGTAAAGACCCCAATAGTAACTTAATATTGTTTAAATATTTTTAAATGGATTTAGAACCAAAGAAGGAACTAAGGATCAAATTAGCTAGAAAGATTTCCCCTTCTCACTTGAAGGGCCATCCAAGAAGTGTCTCTACAATATGAAAACTAAAGAAGTTGCTTTATGGGAGGAACTACTGAATAATTTCCTTTATAAATTCTTTCCTTATTCAAGAATTGCTAAAATTTTAAAGGAAATTTATTGAATCAAACCTTCAATTGTAGAAACTCTTTATGATTTCTAGGATATTCAAGAAACTAACCACATCATACCCACACCAGCTATATGAATAATATCACTTCTTGGTATTCTTCTACCAAGGATTGATGGACAATAACCAGAACCTTCTTGATGCTTCTTTTGGATGACCACTTATTGATAAATTACTAGTTGAAGTAAGTGAAATCATTGTGAGGATCTCAAAAAATTACCAATTTTTTTGTACTAGAACTACAACCATAGGATTATATTAGGCAAAAAGTTCCAAATCACCTTTATTAGAAAATAAAATTGAAGAAATAACTTCCCTTGTGAAACAATTATCTGTAAAAAAAGTCCATGATTCATTACCCACCACACCCCCAAGAAATTTCCAATTGTGTTATTCCCAGGATCATTTCACTAATGGATTCCATCAAATTCAAGGAACTAAAAGTTTTGATACCATGTACCAGAGGAAAATACAAAACCAACTAGGTAGAAACTAAGGATTTAGAGAATTTTCCACCAACCAGTTTGGAGATGGGATCCAACAGACTCATATATAATTATTTAAAAAATCTTCTCAACAACCTTTTCAACCCCCTCCATTCTTGAGACAAAATTTATAACCATATACAAGATACTAGCAAGGAAAACCATAAGAAACTTTTATGAAGGACATGATGTGATAGGTAATAGAATCTCAAAATATTCAATAGACCACTCTCACTAATCGTGGATTGGAGTTATGGAAATTAAAAGGAAAACCATGGTTCAAAAAAAAAATTGTTGATCACCCCGCAATAGGATCAAGACAACTTCCTGAGCACTTTGTGAAAGCTCAATTGGAACTTTAGGAAAAGTGATTTTATAAATGTGTAACACCCTCTTGATCCTCGTGTGACTATTTTTATGCCTTTGGTGGCTTGTGATCCATTAGGAAATGTTTTATATTTTTATATACTTATATGTTTCTTATGAATGGATGTGAAAAGGTCGGGTTCTTATGAGGGTGTAGGAGGTGAGGCATAGGTTATTTAAAATGTTTTATGTTTGATACATGTGATTGTTTATTTGTTCTCACCTCCATTTGACTTTTCATAGGAATCCCAGGTAGATAGTAGGTGATTGGAATCATATAATTCCCCAGTGTACAATAGTGGGTGATCTAGGGAATGTTTCTAGGAAATACCCCATCGGTTAGTCCAAGAGGATAGCAGGTCATATGAGCTATCAACCATTTTGTTACCCATGTATCAAAGTATATTCCAGGCTATTTATTTCCAGATATTCTGGTGTGACTACTGAGGACATATACAGGTTTAGTAGTACTAACCTAGGTTCCTTATCACCAGTTTGGGTATTTATTACTAGAGCATATGGATGATGCCCTTGATGTTAGATCCTTTTTAGGACGCTTTAGGGGATTTCATTTCATGATTTGATTACATTTCCTTAGTTCATTTGATTATTAAAACCATTATTTTTGTGTTCTTGGATTGTTTTTCCTTAATTCTTGGGTGTTTATATGTGATTTATGTATAACCTTGAGTGTGTTTAGTTTACTTTCAAACATGTTGTTTTAAAAAAATTGAAAGTGCATTTTAAAAAGAAAAAATGGTCTGGTTATTTCTTAAAAGAGTTTTAAGAAATGGTTTTTCCTTGATCTTATTTATGAAAATGAGTTCTCATGAAAATTTTAAAGAGATTGATAAATAGTGTTTCAACTTGCTTTCTATTCTTTTAAAGACCCTCTTTCCTCAGTGTGAAATGTTTTATGAAAATTTTTAAGTATCCTAGTTTTGGTTTATAAAAAGGATGGTTGTTTGAACATATTCAAGTGGCATATTATTACACTTTTTTACAATGAATTTAAACACCATACTTTATACCTTATGTTCAAACTAGCATTTTATAAACTATATTACCAAGGGAATTTCCATAGTCTCAGTGGGTGGTGACCAAATGGGTTGTTTAGTTCATGCATATATATATATTCTACAAGTTTCTGGGACCTGGCTCTACTTCAGTTTTTTTGTTTGAGTTTGTCTATAGATGGATGATTGGGGTATGATGAGTGATTGGGGTTACTGGTGGAGATGTTGTAGTTGTTCAGGTTTTATTTCTCTTTCAACTTTTATTTTGGGTTGTTGTATATGTTGGTGTTTGAATATAATTTATAATCTTTTTTTGATAAATTACAACTCCTCTCATTTTTTATATAAATTAAAAATTAAAAATAAAAACTATGTTTTATATCATTTTAATTTTTTATTACATGTGTTAATGTTTTAATGTTTTAATCACTTTATCCTATGCAAAAATATTGTTACAGATTACATACATATTTTTATCATGTTCATATGTAACATGTGTTAATTGTTTTATTTTTAAAAATATGGTTTATTGATTTTATAATAATTTTATTGAATTTAATTGTTCTTTAATTATAAATCATTTATCTTTATTATTATATATAGTTGTTTTTGGTTAAATATTTTGAAAAGGTAATTTCCTAAGAATATTTTCTACCCTTATGTAAGCTTGGTTTTACCCTTACATAACTTGTGATAATTATTCTTTACCTTTACATGGCTACTTGATTACCCTTATGTAAACTATATAAGAAGTAAGTTACCCTTACATAAGTTCAGATGACCCTTATATAACCTTTGGAATTAAGATGTTTCCTTTACGTAGGATGTAAAAATATGGTTTACCTTTATGAAATGTAAGGGATTTATAGTTTTACTTTATGAAATGATAAGTTACCTTTACACAAGATACAAACTACCTTTATGTAGTGCATAGTTACCTTTATGCAACATGCTTTCCCTTATGTGGCTTTACAAAATTCTTATTTACCTTTACACAGTGTGTTGAATTTCAAGGTTACCCTTATGTGAGTTGCCCTTATACAATTTTACCTTTACGCATGCCTTTTAAAATGTTTTAAATTTGTATGATAGGTTTATAATTCCCTTTTTATTCTTATTTCCCATAGAATAATCAAGTCCTTAATTTTATTACCAAGATTGAAGCGTGAGGATTAAATTGATGAATTTTTGTGCGATATTCAAAATACAAGTAATAGATGTTTCCATTTTTATTTCTAACTATTGGGTTTTTAATGTGTGATGAAGAAATAGGAAACACCTTTGCAGAGAAGATTCATGGGATTTCCTTGAAGAATGGTAGTCATTAAGTTTTTATTATAAATAGAGACTGAGGCAAAGTAGTGAAGTAATGAGAAAGATATTGATAACTACATTGATTATTTACTACTGATTTGCTAAGACCTTTCTGGTTGCTCAAGACTTCTTATTCTGCATCAATTCTTGAGGGGTTTAAGTTCACTGTTGTGCACCAGCTTCTTCATTAGCAATTTCCAGAAAGTCTAGTTAGTTTTATTTTTTTGTGAAAATCCTATAATTCATTTTTTTCATAAACGGTTATACCTCCATTAAAGGGTATTTTATATTTATTCTTACCTGCTAAAAAGGAAATCACATAGTTTTTCTCTACACCTGAAAAATATTGAGTGATAGGTTAGAGTTTTTCTTTAGAAAATCTTGGGTTTTTACTTGAACTAGAAAAAGGAAAAGGTTTAGTATGTCATGTGTAATATAATAGGTTTGATTCTACACTTGTAAAAGACTTGTACTTTCTTTTTTGTTTGTTTTTGTGAGTATCAGTCCTCTCGCTGAGTTAAAGGGGATTGAATAGTGGACTAGGTTCACGTACGGTGATCTGAACTACTATAAAAATACTATTTTTATTATTCGTTATTTTTATTTTTCTGCCTAATTGTTTGAACACCACATTCACTTTTACCTATTATTGATAATAATCTGATAATTTTATAATTAAGTTTAAAAAGTATAAAAGTAATATTCACCCCCCCCCCCCTCTAGTCTATCTTTCCATCCGTATATGGGACAACAATTGGAATTAGAACTATTTTCTTTGGATATGTTAAGTTCTATTTTTATTTTTGTACTAACATTGTCCTAGGCTTCACAGTCTGAGGAAAGATCATTTTTGTTTTCAATGGAAAGTTAGAAAACTGAAGTCATACATCCTCTTAGACCAACTCACTTCAATGGAAGTGATTATGCATATTGGAAGGATTGTATGGATATATTTTAAAGAACATTTGTATTGAATATGGACTATCATGATTCAAACTTATACATTGCCTAAAGTGGATTTGGATACATTGAACAAAAATGATGCTTCCAAGTATGTGATAAATTATAAAATCTGGAATTTACTTTATTTTTCTTTAAGTATAAACATGTATAGTCATATTTCTTCATGAAAAACTACTTATGAAATTTGGAGAAATTTAAAAGTCACTCATCATGGAGCTGACAAGTTACAGCAAACCAAATTAGGAAAACATTGTGCAGAATTTCAAAAATTCAAAATGTACAATCATGAGAACATAAATGATATATACAATTGGTTTACTAAAATTGTGAATGTAATGGTTTCTCTATAGAATTATATGAATAATAAAGTAATTGTTTAGATAATAATTTGAGCATTACCTATGAAATGGAACTTAAAGAAGGTTTCAATCAAGGAAAGAAAGGATTTTACCCAATACACTATGGATGAATTGATTAGATCCCTTTCAATACGAGCTATAATTAAAGAGAAATGATAGTGAAGTTTTTTACAAAAAGAAAGGTATAGAATTTGAATCTAATACTACTATTTTTTATAACCATTCTGATATAGAATCCCAAACAAATAAGAATGATCATGTTGCAAACATAAGCAAAGGTATTTACAAGTTGATAAAAAGAAAAGTTGGTTTCAAGAGATGATCCAAAAAGGACTTCACAAAAGATGAAAGAAAGGGGAAAATGGTAACTCTAGTAAATACAATAGTGTTTCTCAACAAACACATTTTGAATGTAAGAAAAAAGGTCATATCAAATCTGATTGTCCAAAACTGAAACAAGAAAGAATGGATAAGTAGTATAAGAAGTAATTAAAGAAATAATATCAAGATAGATGAAGTTGTACTAAGGATTCAAGCTCAATTAGTGAATCTGAAAGTGAAAAATATATATCCAACCTATGTTTTATGGCTAATCAAGAAAATGAGGTTAATATTAAATTTGATTCTAGTCCTGAAATTGATTCTAACAGGTTTTTTTATAATGAATTAACTGAATAAAATGAAAGGTTACAAAAGGATGGTTTGAAAATTGTTGAACTATATAATAGCTTAAAATAAAGATATAAGATTCTAAAAAAGGAAAATAAAAGGTTTCATAAAGAGAGGAATAATTATAAAATGGAATTATGCAAATGAGTTTGATTTACATAATATTTGTGTTTTACTAAAACTATTATTTCAAAATATTTATCTACTAGATTACCCTATATAAAATGTCTTAAATATACATGGGTACCCAAGAATTTTTGCACTAATCCAATTGGACCTAAAGTAGTTTGGGTTCCAAAAAAACTATCTATTTGATTTGATTTCAAGAAACCATCCATTAATGTCTCAAGGACATATGGTATATGGACACCGGTTGCTAATTCCACGTGACTAGAAATCCATCAATATTTTTATCCTTCATTCAATGCAATAGAGGAGATGTCACTTTTGGAGACAACAATAAGAGAAAGGTTAAAGGTTATGGAGATGTTGGTATTCATGAATCTATTATAACATCTAAATTTTTATATGTTGAAGGACTTAAACATAATTTAATTAGTATATCACATATTTTTTATGATTGAATTAATGTGAAGTTTAAAGACAATAAATGTATTATATTTAAAGATAAGTTTGTTTTATTTTATGTAAATAGGAAAGATAACATTGATAAAATTATTATTTTTTATTTAACCATGTAAAATGTTATGTGTTTAAATATTGTAGAAAGCAATGATATTCTCTAGAATATGAGATTAGACATGCTCATTTTTGGGTTCTGCAGAGATTATCTAATCATGGGAAGATTCAAGATCTTCTCAATATAAAGGTTAGAAATTTTTTTCTATGTGATTCAAGTTTAAAAGGTAAGAAACATAAAGTAACATTTAGATCTATTAACAATGTTAGTACTTCTAGACCTTTATAGTTATTACATATTGATTTGTTTATACCTATAATAAATTCTAGTTTATGAGGTAAAAAGTATGTGTTTGTAATAGTTTGTGGCTATAGAAGGTTTACCTAAATTTTCTTTATGGGTCACAAGCATGAAACTTTGTCAAGTTTACTATATTTTGTAAATTAATTAAAAATCAAAAGGGGTGTTTTATTATTTCAATTAAAAGTGATAAATATGGTGAGTTTTCAAATATAGATTTTGAAAATATTTGTGAAGAAAATGGATACTCTCATAATTTTTTAGCTTCTGGAACACCACAACAAAATGGTGTTATAGAACAAAATAATAGAGCAATTTGTGAAATGGCTCGAACAATTCTAACTAAATATAATAAACCAAAATTTTTGTGGGTTGAATCTATTTACACTGCATATTATATTCTAAACAAAGTCCTTATTAGACCTTTGTTGAATAAAACACCATATGAATTTCTTAATGAAAGAAAGCCCAAAGTAGGTTGCTTTAAGTTATTTGGGTGTAACATTTTTATTTTAAATACTAAATATAGATTATATATATTTGATGATAAAAGGGATAAAGAAATTTTTCTAGGTTATTCTATCAATAGTAAATCATATGAAGTGTATAACAAGAGAACAATGACTATTGAAGAATTTGGTCATGCACTGTTTGATGAAAATAATGATAAATAAAATAGAGATTTTGAAAATATTGAAGAATGTTTTAGAGATTTCAATTTTAGTGAAGATGAATCTAATGATAATAATGCAAAAATTTAGGGGGTATACCTACTCAAATAGATCCTAAAAATTGGAAGACTCATAAGGATCATCCTCTAGAGAAAAAATTGGAAATATTGATTCTAGAGTCAAAACTTGAAACTCAATTTTAAATTTCTTCTCAAATTATTCTTTTATATCTGAGATAATACCTAATAATGTTGATGAATCTTTGAAAAATGTTAATTTAATTATGGAAAATAGAAGAAGAGCTTAATCAATTTTTTAGAATAATATTTGGGAACTAGTAGATCCCCTTAAATAAAAATAATTCATATGAAGTAAATGGATTTTTCATAAGAAAAAAAATATATATGAATCATGTTAGATAATTAAAAAAAATCTAGAATTGTAACTAAAGGTTATTCATAAGAAGAAGTAGTATATTTTGAAGAGTCTTTTACTCTGGTTACTAGAATTTAAGCAATTAGGATTTTATTAGTATATTCTTGTTTCCAAGATTTTAAATTATTTTAAATGGATGTAAAAAAGTGAATTCTTTAATGGTTTTATTTTTGAGGAAGTATATGTACATCAACCCCCTAGATTTGAAAATGAATAATTTTTAAATC
Source organism: Viscum album (assembly GCA_963277665.1). Lineage (NCBI taxonomy): Eukaryota > Viridiplantae > Streptophyta > Magnoliopsida > Santalales > Viscaceae > Viscum > Viscum album. The sequence goes on from OY728125.1 coordinate 157,857,691, forward strand.
ATGTGTTTAAACTCAATAAAGAATTTTATAGTGATAGAGATAATATTTTCATAATTCTTCATATATTTTTAAATTATTTAATCCCTTCCAATTAATCAATTTGAGGTGATTTGCATCATTTTAGTATTTTTGATGAATTTTGGGCTTAATTGTTAAAATTGCTTAATTGTGGAAATTTAGCAGTTTTCTAGATCTTTTGTATTTCGGACATATCTTTTTCAATTTTAATCCAAATTGAGTGATTATTTTTTTTATCGTTCTTATGTGGGATTCAAGTTTTTCTTATAGACCAATAATCAATTCTAAATAAAATGTCCCAGAAAAATCAATCAATGTGAAAACAAATTGGCCGGTAGAATAGACCTCGCCTCGGTTAAAGAGGCATATATCAGACTATAGACCTAAAAATAAGGTGATTATAGATGGATATAAAATATTACTGAAAGAATCATGTTCTCATTAAATTTCATAGAGAAATTATTTCATTAAGTCTTCCTTTTAATGAACCAAAATGGGGGGAGTTGAAGAGTCTCCTCATCCAGAAAAAGTGTACTTCAGTAATTTGGTCATAACTCCCAATACATGTGTCCAAATTATTTGAAATTTTTATATTAGATATAAAACTTCATTTAGAACAACTTTTAAGTAGGAACCTTGGTGATTTTAGGGGTTTTGTTGGGAACAATAAAAGAAAACATTCGTTAGACATATTTTGGATAAGAAAGTTTCTATTCTTTATTTCCCCTTTATTTTTTCTTTTTAGTTTTGTAATGTCTTATTATTCCCCCTTCTTTATGGATACCCTTCACATGGAGGGATATTACTATGATTTATTGGGTAATTATTTTTTTTCCAATTTATAATGTTTGGGTTCTTGCACTTAATGGTATAAAATCTTTTATCTCTTTTGGAAAGTTTGTTTCAATTTCTAATAGCGGTTTTTATTATCAAGTACGATCGTATTTGGTTTTAGATTCTTTTGTTGATTTTTATTTGTTCAATGTTAATTTTCTCCCTCCTCTGGGTTTTGGTCTATATACTATGTAATATATTAGGGCTTAGTGGTGAAGTGCTCGTCAATCATCAGTACGTGTCGGAGGGGTAGTGAGTATTCTTGATTGTTTGGGATAAACAAGACCCAGTAAGGAATTGCCTGAGTCAATTGATGGTATTAATTGCATCTATTTAACACATAGTAAGGATAGTAGATCAATGTGATATCTTGTTAAGTTTTACTCTCACCATCACCATTGACCAAGGAAGTTAGAATAAGTGATCATGGTATCTCACTTTAATCGGCTTAGTATAAAAGGATTTGATAAATTGGAACTATGATAACATTATAATTAGAAAACCGACCCGACCTGATCACCCAATTCATATCACTATTTTCAATCACTTTATTTTTCAATTTACATTCAATATTTTTCTTAATTTTTTTCTTTTATTTTTTTACTTTAGTATTTTTTCTAAACCAAACAATTTCAAAAATAACCTCCACTTTCTCTAATTTAAAGTGGCAGCTTAATTATTGTGTGATCCTCTCTAGAAACAACTTAAGTTACCCACTATATTGTATTTTAACTTAGTAAATATTTGTTTTTATCACACTCCATGATAGGCATGTTTCTTATAGCCTCAATAAAGCTTCAAGAACTTAGTATGAAAGACTAGTTGTGATTTTTCTAGAAAATAGTTTTAATAAAGAAAAAGTTTATCCAACTTTGTTCATTAAGAAATATTTTGATGATATATTAATTTTTAAAATATATGTTGATGACAAAGTATTTGTATCTTCAAGTGAATTCATGTGTAATAAGTTTTCTAGTCATGTGAAAAATGACTCTGAGATGAGCTTAATGGGAGAGTTAATGTTTTTTCTAGGTCTTCAAATTCTTTAAAAAAAAGATGGTATATTTCTTAATCAATCTAAATATTCTAGGGAACTATTTAATAGGTTTTTTTGGATTATAGTAAAATTATGAGAACCCCCATTAGTACTAATTAAAAATTAGATAGTTATGAATTTGGAAAATATTTTGAAATTGAGTTATATAGAGGAATGATAGGTAGTTTTCATTACTTCACAGCTTCTAGGCCTGATATAATATTCAATGTGTGTGTGCAACGTATAAAGTTAACCCTAAAGAAAATAATCTTAAATAAGTTTAAATAATTATAAGATACATTAAAGGAACTATTAAGTTTGGTATGTTTAATCCCAACCAAAAGTGCTTTAATTTGTTTAGTTACTCTGATTCTAACTTTAGTGGTTGCTGGATTGATAGAAAAAGTACATAAGGTATGTTTCATTTCCTTAGTAAAAATTTAATTTCATGGAGTTCAAAGAAATAATTTTCAGTAGCTTTTTTTATAGATAAATCTGAATATATATCCAATGCTAATTATTGTGCTCAGTGTCTTTGGAATAAGCAAACATTCTATGATTTTAATGCTTATTTTGATAAAATTTATATTTTTTTAACACTGTCACTATTTCAATATTTAAAAATAATTTACAAAATTTTCAAACAAAGCATATAGTTGTAAGATTTAATTTCATTTAAGATATGTTAATAAAGGAGATATTTTCTTATAATTTGTTTTATTTGAGATCTGTTAATAAAGGAGATATTTTCTTATAATTTGTTCCAACTGAAAAGAAACTAGTTTATATATTCACTAAACCTTTAGATGCTACAAGTTTTTAGAGAATAAATTTTGAAATTGGCATGTTGGAAGCATAAATTTTTATCTTTGTTTTTTAATGGAAACTATTTTCCAAAACATAATATAAGTATATTTTTAAATTTTATTTTTAAATAAGCATAAATTTAGAGTGAGAATTGCTTGTTTGATGCTTTAGGGTTTATAAAAATATTTTTATTGTTTTTTGAAAAATTTATAAAGTGGGGAAATAAATTTAGAAATGGGTAATGTGTTATGATAAATATTTGGAATTTCAAAAATGAGAAATTTAGAAATGTGCTATGATAAAATATTTTGAATTTTTAAAATGATATGTTTTGTAATTTAAAAAAAGGGGGAGATTGTTAGTGTTTAAAAATGGTTTATAATGTTTTCTTTTTTGATAAATTACAACTCCTCTCATTTGTTATATAAATTAAAAATTACAAATAAAAACTACTTTTCATATCATTTTACTTGTTTATTACATGTGTTGATGTTGTAATGTTTTAATCACTTTATCTAGTGAAAAAATATTGTTATAGATTACATATATATTTTCATCATGTTCATATGTCACATGTGTTAATTGTTTTATTTTTAAAAATATGGTTTATTGTTTTTATAATAATTTTATAATATTTCATTTTTCTTTAATATTTAATCATTTATCTTTATTATTATATATAGTTATTTTTTGTTAAATCTTGTGAAAAAATAATTTTATAAGTATAGTTTTTACCCTTACATAATCTTGGTTTTACCCTTATTTAACTTGTGATAATTATTCTTTACCTTTACATAGCTTCTTGATTTCCCCAATATAAACTATACAAGAAGTAAGTTACCCTTATATAGGTTTGACTAACCCTTACGTAACCTTTGGAATTAAGAGGTTACCTTTACACAAGTAATATAAAATATGGTTTACGTTTATTAAATGTAAGGAATTTATAGTTTACCTTTAAAAAATGTTAAGTTACCATTACATGAGATACAAACTACCTTTGGGTAGTGCATAGTTACCTTTACGCAACATGCTTACCCTTACATTGCTTTAAAAAATTCTTATATACCTTTACGCAGCATGTTGCATTTCAAAGCTACCCTTACATGAGCTCCTATTACACAAGTTTACCTTTATGTGTGCCTTTTAAAATGTTTTTAAATTTTTATGCTAGGTTTATAGTTTCCTTTTTATTCCTCCTACCCATAGTAGAAATAGGTTCTCGATGCTATTACAAGGATTAAAGCATGAAGATTAAATTTATGAATTCGTGTGCGATATTCAAATTATAGGTAATAGATGTTTCCATTTTATTTCTAACCATTGGGTTTTAAATGTGTGATGAATAAATAGGAAATAGCTGCACGGAGAAGATTCACGGGATTTCCTTGAAGAACAATAGTCGTTAGGTTTTTCCTATAAATAGATACTGAGGCGGAGTAGTGAAGTAAAGTGAAAGATACTGAGAACTATGTTGATTATTTTTTATCGATTTACTGAGACCTTACTGGTTTCCCGATACTTATTTTTCTGCATCGATTCTTGAGGGTTTGAATTTCACTGCTACACACTAGCTTCTTCGTCGACATCTTCTAGAATGTCTAGTTAGTTTTATTTTTTCTATGAAGAGTCTATAATTCATTTTTTTCATATATGGTTATATCTCCATTAAAAGTTAGTGTTTGGTTATGCTTACCTTAACAAAAGGAAATCACATAGGTTTCATCTGCACCTATAATAGACTAAGTTATAGGTTATGGTTGTTCCTTAGAAAATATTTGGTTTTTTCTTGAAGCCACAAAAGGAAAAGTTTTATTATATCTTGTGTAATAGACTAGGTTTGAGTCTGCACCTATAAAAGACTTGTACTTTATTTTCTCTTTGTTTTAGTGAGTATCAGTCCTCTCACTTAGTTAGAGGAAATTAAAGAGTAGATTAGGTTCATGTACGATGAACTAAACTAATATAAAATTCATGATGTTCTTATTCTTTATTTTTATTTTGTTACTTAACTGTTTGAACACCACACTCTCTTTCATCTATTATTGATAATACTCTAATAATTTTATAATTATGTTTAAAAAATTTAAAAGGACTATTCACCCCCCCTCTAGTCCATCATACCATCCATATCTAGGCCAATGGTATCAACCTTTTGGCCTTATATGTTTATATATATTTGGTTTCATCTTGTTTTTATTACAATTGGTTATCCTTGTTTTGATGTTTTATTATTCCACCATTGTTTGGATGTTCTATCTGTTTTCACTGCTGGTTTATTTTATATTATTAATGAGGGTGAAATTGTTATCAAAGAGCATTCTTAATACCCAAGGACTAGTTGACAGGCCATGGATATCGAAAATTCCCTTTAGGCTAGTGGCAGGTTGGGTCAGGTGTTGGATCATGTGATGAACCTGGGACAGTTCTTTATAGTCCCTTCATGCCACAATAGTAGAATTTCTATATTGTTCGCCTATCAAATTTGGACTTTCCTCTTATTTTACTTTAACCACTAATTATTACTCCTCAACCACCACCTTGTTGTATCACTTGATTTTTCAGGATGAGAGCTTGTATTTGGTTGTAACTTGCCTCCTTTAATAATATATTTGGATGTTTAATTATTTTATTTTATTATTACATTTAATTTTTAAAATGTGATAATTATTTATTTATATTTATTATTTTAAAATTTTTTAATCATTTCTCATCCCTTAATTATATAAGATCTTACGTGACCACATTTGAGTGATAAAATGTGATTCTCACATCCTGAGTTCCCCCCACTCACCTGTAAGTATACCCTATAAAGAATGGAGGTGTTTGTGAAAAGACCATTCGAGATGAGAATAAGATGAATCTGAATAAGAAGCGATACACGAGAGATGATGGGCACTACAATTTGAGTCATTGAATGACTAATAGATTCCCCTAAATCCCTAGTTGATCCACCATTCACTCGATGAAACAACCATTAGTTAACATCTCATAATGATGTCTTTATTTATTTTATCTTTCATGGTTAATTATAATATTGTGTGAATGTTCCCCTAGGGATTAGACTAGTGGAAAAGGGCCCTATGGGGTGTTGGGGAGGTCTCAGGTTTGAGTCTCTCTGACTTCTTACTAGTGTATTTTTTCTTGTTTCTTTGTATCTTTATAGATCTCCTTCCCTGACCATTTGTAATATAATGTTATGTGAATGTATGGATGATATGTGATCATGTAGAATAGTTAACAAGCATGCATATATAAAATGAATAAGCATGCAATGAAAGTTTTCTATTTATGCATGGTTAAAGTTGAAAGTTTTGTAGGATCGAAATATGAATATAGATGCTCAAATACAAGAGGGGGTGAATTTTAAGTTTAAAAACTTTTGTTTTTAACCATAATGAAAACTATGTTTAACAAGGTTAAACAAGGTAAATTCACAAGACCTCTTTTAGTTCTACATACTTGATAGGTTCTAGAAATATGGTTCCAAAAATGAAACTTAAGGAAATTTTACAAGGAAAAGATTATACATTAAAGCCTATAGAATCTTACTTATCAGAGTATACAAAAGAACAAGAAAGTATAAGAAGGTTATACTTTCTTTATCAAAATACAGTGGAAATAAACTTGAAACAAAACAAGTAACAAGTATGAAATCTTATAACCCAAATAGTAGGGTATCCAACAACCTTGGATAAAGGTCCCTTAATTTATACTTTCAAGAAAGTCTGTCTTACCCACACCATGGTAATCCCTCGATAGGAATATCAGAATCTGTCTTGCTATCCCCGCAAGCCCTTGAACTTTAAGGTAATCGTAACCTCTGTCTTCCTATCCATGGAAGTCCTTGAACTTTAAGGTAGTCGGAACCTCTCTCTTCTTATCCCCAGAAGTCCTCGATTGTACACAACAACAATCAAAGTCGCACAAAGCAAGCTGAACAAGATGTTCAGTATGCACAAGGCATGAGAGTCTCTCTCTCTATAAATCACTTCAACAACATGAAATCTCTAGAGTGATGGATCGGGTATGATCTCTTTAAAATGAGATCTAATTTATAGGCACTTCTCCAACGTTCGGCTCCCTCATCCAACGGTCGTATTTTTCCTTGAATTTCAGAGGGACCTATACATGTGTCACTCAAACAACGGTTTGTTAGAAACAGAATGTACACCATCATTTCATAACTATAGAAAGTATAAGAAAAATAAGTTTGCTTAACCAAATCTAATTTTTCAGAGTCTAAGGAAAAATAAAGTTCATAGTCTGAGAAAATAATAATTTGGAGACTATAAATCATGGATATTCCGATTCTGTTTTCTAAAGAATTCAAAACCTAAATTATATAGATTTCTGAATTTGAATTCCAATGAATTCAGATTCTGAATTTTGAGGAATTCAGAGTATTAATTTTGAGGAATTCGGAGTCTGGATTTTGAGGAATTTGGAGTCTAAATTATAAGGAATTTGAAGTCTGAATTCTGAGGAATTTGGAGTCTAAATTATAAGGAATTTGGAGTCTAAACTCTAAGTAATTCGGAGTCTAAACTCTAAGGAATTAGGAGTTTGAATTCTGAGGAATTCGGAGTCTAAACTCTAAGGAATTCAGATTCTGAACTCTAAGGAATTCAGAACCTGAATTTTAAAGAATTCAGAACTAGAATTTTAGAGAATTCATAACCTGAATTTCAGAGAATTCAGAACCTGAATTTCAGAGAAATCAGAACCTGAATTTCAGAGAATTCAGAGTCTGAATTCTGAAGAATTTAGAGTCTGAATTCTGAATAATTCAGAGTCTGAATTCTGAGGAATTTGGCGTCTAAATTTCAGAGAATTCAGAGTTATAATTTCAGAGAATTCAGAGTCTGGATTTTAGAGAATTCGGAGTCTAAAAATAGAATACGCTATAACCAAGGATTTATAGGATTATGAGGTTTTAGATATGAAATCAAATTTTACCTTTAGGAATAAAAAGATTTAGATTTATAGAAACTATAAAATGAAAAATGAAAACATAGGTAAAGATAAAATTTCCTTGGGGAAGGAAAAGTTTCCTTATTAAGATAATTATTAGGGAAAAAATTCCTTAAGATAGATTGTTTGTGATTTTCAAAACATAGAAGAATGGAAAAGTCATAAGAAACCTTATTGACTCAATAATATCCCCCTTTTTGGAAAGCACAAACATCCTTACCCCAAATTGATCGAAGGCCTTCATTTTTAATGATTTTTTATAATCCCTCTTTCAAGGGATAAGGGGGAACCCTTACAAGTCCCATAGGCTCAGAGATTAAATGGCCCATAGGCTTAGGAGATTACATGACCCGAAGGTCTTAGGGAATTCAACCAAACTATCTACAAGAAACTGCCCCTCCCCAGCATCTACATCGTGATAGTAGCTCTCTACATTTGCATGGTCGTCTGGATAGGCTTCCCATGCAAGCACAGGATGGTCCCGATGCCATAGTCATACCCTCTCATTTTGAAAAATCCATTTGTCTCTACTCTGGTGAGTGCACCTGCTCTGAATCCTCTTCTGGGGTTGTTCCTTTTTTGTAGATTATGTCTGGGACAACTACATGTGGCTCAAATGCCTTGAGGTGTCCTGAAGGCCATAAAGGTAGCCTGAAAGCCCTACTGACCCGAAGACTTGGGTGGCCCAAAAAATAGTATAATGACTTAGAGTTTTTCTTTATGGACTTGAAAATAAAAACTTATCTCCCTTTACATGTGAAACATAGTGAATAAGACTAACTCCCCCTTAGGTTTTGAAATCCCTAAGGATTGTATTCTTGATTTTCTGAAAGATATTTTACATTTTCTTGCACACAAAAATCTTTTTTGATAAGAACTTCTTATTAGATAAACTCTGTCTTACTTGGGGAAATATCTTTTTTACTTAGAATTCTTTTTATCATTCCTTTCTCCCCCTTTGTGATTTTCAAAAAGGAATAAAGAGAATGAAAAAAAATGGTACCTAAAATATTAGTACTAAACAACCAAATATTTGAAGAACAACCAAAATTCCATTATGATTGAAAGAATTTGAACAAAGAATAAAATACAACAAAATATCAGAATGGGGTAGAATTATCCTTCTTTATCCTTCAGAATTAACTTCTTTACAATAGTTTTCAGCTTCTTTATCTCCCTTTGATCTTCTACCACATGCTTAAATAGCTGATCCTGATCTTCATTTTTCTTCTCTAAGGCTTTGATCATTTCTTCTTTAGCCTTAAGAATATCTGCCTGAGCCTTCAAGATTTCTTCTTGTTTAACAAGATTTTCTTCAAACTCAATTCTGAGATTCCTTTATCTCTTCTAATTCATATCCACTAAATTAAGCTTCCCATTCAAGTCCTTGACTTCTTGCTTCTGAGTGTTTTATTTAAGAGTCAGCTTTTTCTCAAAACTCTTAGTAAGATCATTAAACTTCCCATATTCGGTTTTAAAAGAATCCTTCACACTTTCTTGAAATTCATCAAAGACTCTCAGGTCTTCGATTGTCTTCCTTAAAAAATTTGCAATCTTCTTGAATGATATTTTATGAGCTTCATATTCAATGAAGTCATGGTTTCTACTCTCTTCTTTAGATAGTTTATTCACTTCTTACTGGACCTTTTCTTCTTTTCCTAGTGTAGTAAGTTTTGAAGATTCTACTTTATAAGTTTGGATTGAAATTTTCTTAGAAGGACTCTCCTTCTCATGATAATCCTCTACTTTCCTTATTATGTCTTCGGTATCACCACTTCCTTCTTATTCTTCTTCTTCTACTACTTCTTCCTGTTTCACAATTTCTTCTTCTTGTTCTGGTTCGAGAATCACTACCTTCTTTCCCGGAGTCATAGGAAGTGATTCTTTCAAAAAGGATTCTGGTACCTAAATTTATTCAGAAACTTTCTCAGCATCCTTGAGAAGGGATTGAACTATCTTGAATTCAGACATCTTCTTCTTCTTTTCTTTTTCTTTCTTCTCAAGATCTTCAGCAACCTTCAACTTCAAGGATTTTTCTTCAGCAGGGTTTAGGCCAAAAATAGGCTCCCCTTCCTTCTTATCCTTTTTGTCTTCTCTCCACATAGCAACCACTTCATCAGGGTAAGTCTTTTGATTCTTTGGTTTAGGTGGTTCTGATTGAGTTTCCTTAGCCGCAAGGATTTTTTTCTTTCTCTTCCAGTTCCTTCGTCTTCCTCTTCTTTCCACCCTTCTTGTAGGTTTCAGCTACTTCCAATTTCTTTGATAAAGATTCGATTTTTGATTCAGATAAATCATAAAAATCTATATATTCACTAGAAAAATAAACTTTCATTCTCCTTAGAGTATCATCACTCAGTAACATTACTTTGAAACTCTTTGGCTTAGAACTACAAGGAATTTTGAATGACTTAAGACAAAGAACTATAATATTCGAGAGAACAGTCGGATACATGATGATTTGAGACTTTAAATTTCCATTCTTGATATTCTCAATTGTAACCAAGATATACTTGACCAAGTTTATCTTCCTGAGGTTCACCAAGAAATCCATAATATAGATGTCACTTTTCTTCAAGGAATCCTTATTCCCTTTTCTCGGAATGATAAAACCTTAAACCCATAATTCAAGAATCCGGAATTTTGTAGATAGATGAACAATATTTGGATTCTTCACTGCTGAGAGACCAAGACATTCTATAGCTTTATCCTTATCAAAAGATATTGTTACATTCGGTAGCTTGTGGGTACAGAACTCTGCTTCTCCCTCATATAGAATTCCAATCAAGCTTGCAGCCTTAGTGTAAGAAAGGGAGTAGGTCTTTCCATAACTCTTGAAAGAACACTTTTCTCTCCCTCCTTCATTAAAGAAACTTATTGTCTCATAAAATTCAACCAACAACTTTGGATATACTAGATCCTGCACCTTTGGTTTTGATACACAAAGGCTCTCCCAACCATTCAGCTTGATATTCTTTGAAATGACAGAATCATACTTAGAAAATAATTTCAGATTGACTTACCTCTCTCTGTAAATCTGACATTATAAGATTTACTTTATAATAAACATTTATTTTTTAGGATAATCTTTCACAAACATTCAAAATTGAGGAAAACCTAAAAATTCGGAACAGCCTTAAGTGGAGCAGCAGGGATTCAGCACGCGAGAGCTTTGAAGATCGATGTGGGACAAACATCAGGGGGTCCTTATATAGGCATTTTAGGCAAAAGTTCACCTTCTTTGATTGATATTATGGTTGAAATACTCTTGATCAGATCTAACAGTTGAGATGATAGCCAAAGAAGAAATTTGGTAGGTTCTGATCTTTTGAGGTTTTTAGGTAAAAATTTGGATTTTAGGAAAAGTGAATCCGAAAAAAAATACCAACATGTAAGAAGATGATTATGAAAATTTAAGAAATGACACATACATTTTGGATTGCTAGAAGAATTATCCGTAATGAGGAAAATTCTTCATGAAGAACTTTAGATTTTAAAAATAAACTGGTTAATAAAATTTTGATTACAAAAATTTTGAGTATGAAAATTTTGATTAACTAAGTTGACTAATAGGAAAATGTACTCCCCTTATGAAAAGGATTTTCTTAGTGTAAGAAAATAGGTTTCAACAAGAAGTTAATATGGAATATTACCTTACAGTTATCATTCTTAATTTCTATTTAATGTATTCAAATATATCAGAGGGTAAAGATTTTGTGAAAATATTATCAAGTTGATATTGCATTACAATAAATTGAAGAATGATATCTCCTTTTGTGTATGATCCCTAAGAAAGTGGTGCCTAATATCAATATGTTTTGCACATGAGTGATGTGCAGGATTTTTACTTAGGGAAATTGCACTAGTATTATCACACAATATTTATGTTTTGGTAAAACTCATACCATAGTCTGTGAGTGTGTATTACATCCATAACACTTGAGCACAACAACTTTCAACTACTACATATTCAGCTTCAGCAGTGGAAAGTGCTACTGAGTGTTTCTTTTTGCATGACCAAGAAACTAATGAATCTCCTAATAAATGACAAGTTCCGGATGTACTTTTCCTATCCATTCTACATCTACCAAAGTCAGCATCCGAAAAACTTTTTAAAATAAAATCATTTCCAGAAGTATAAAAGAGTCCTAAATCCACAGTTCCCTTTAAGTAATGAAAAATTATTTTCACTACCTTTAAATGGGATTCCATAGGGTTGGATTGATATCTTGCACATAAGCATATTAAAAACATTAAGTCTGGATGACTAGCTATCAAGTATGGTAAACTTCCTATAATACCTCTAAATGATTTTTGATCTACTAGTTTCCCAACTTCATCAAGATCAAGTGAATTTGAGGTACCAATGGGAGTACTTATACTCTTAGTGTTGTCATATCCATATTTTTTAAGAAGATCTTTAATATACTTATATTTAGATATATAATTTCCTTCTAGTTTTTGAGAAATTTTAAAATCTAGGAAAAATGTTAACTCACCCATCATACTCATTTCGAACTCAGATTTCATTAAATTTGAAAATGAATCAGTTAAAGATTTCTGAGTTGAACCAAATGTAATTTCATCAACATAAATTTGAATAATCAAAACATTTTTCTTATCTTTATTTATAAATAGGGTTGGATCAGCATTTCCCTTAACATAGTTGTTTTGTAACAAAAATCTTGTAAGTCTATCATACCAGGCTCTAGGGGTTTGTTTAAGTCCATATAAAACTTTATTAGGTTTGAAAACATGTTCAGGATGTTTTGTGTCTTCAAAACTAGGAGGTTGTTCAACAAAAACTTCCTCTTGAACATATCCATTAAGGAAAGCACATTTAACATCCATTCGAAAAATTTGAAATTAAAGAATGCTGTAAAGGAAAGTAAAATATGAATAGATTCAAGTCTAGCTACTAGATCATAGGTTTCTTGATAGTCTATTCCTTCTTGTGGATTATATCCTTTAGCAACTAATCTAGCCTTATTTCTTACTATAACTCCATTTTCATCACACTTATTTTTGAAAACCCATTTAACTCCAATAACAGAGGTTTCCTTAGGTCTTTCAACCAAGGTCTATACTTTATTCCTTTTGAATTCATTTAGCTCATCCTGTGTGGCTTTTATCCAATCATCATCACCTAAAGCTTCATTATTACTTTTTGGTTCTAATTGAGAAAGGAATGCTATATGTTCTACTTTATTTCTTAAGGAACTTATAGTCCTTACAGGTTGATTTACTTCACCAATGATACTATCACTAGGATGATTCTTAAAAAACAACTGATTTAGGTTGTGTAAAACCTGTTTATTAACATATAGTAAGAAATCTTCTAGGGTAAATGTTTCATAAAAAATTTCTTGAACATTTTCCTTATCAGAAGGATTTTCTGTCAAGGATTGATAATCAGTTTTTGAAAACACATCTGAAGATATAGGTTGAGGTTGTTTAAAAACAAAAGGATCAGTTTAATCAAATTTAACATGTACTGTTTCTTCAACAGTACAAGTATTTTATTTACAACTAAATACTTTAAAGTAGGAAAGTCTAGGTTTTTTACCATTCCACAATTCTTAGGGGGTTTTATTAAGAAAAGGTCTAATCAAAACTCAATTTATAGTATAACAAGCAGTACTTACAGCTTTAGCCCAAAAATGTTTAGCTATAGAATACTCACTCAACATGGTTATAGTTATTTCTTAAAGAATTCAATTTCTTCTTTCAACAACATCATTCTGTTGAGGAGTTCTTGGTGCTGAGAAGTTATGAGTAATACCTTTTCTACTACAAAAAGTTTCAAAATTAGAATTTTGAAATTCTCCTCCATGATAACAATGAATAGTTTTCAATAGAAGATTTTTCTCATTTTTAACTTGGGATCTAAAGATTTTGAAATAAGAAAAAGCTTCATATTTCTTTTCTAGAAAATAGACCCATGTAAATCTAGCGTAATCATCAATTAAGACAAATACATAATATTTGCCTCTGATGCTTTCAGTGTGTGTTAGACTGAAAAGATCTATATGCACCAACTGTAATGCATCAATAGTTGAGACTTCACTGATTGATTTAAAACTTGATTTATGTTTCCTTCTATATTGAAAAGGATCACAAACTTTTGAAGAATCATATCTAAGCTCTAGTAGATCCTTAACAAGTCTCTTCTTAGGAATTTTACATAGGTTTCTAAGGTTACAGTGTCCTAACCTTCTATGGCATAACCAATATTGATTTTCCATTGCACTAAGACAAGTTAGATCTTGGCTCCTAAGGTCTTCTAAGTTTAGTGTGTATACATTCTCTTGCCTATGGACATAAATAATAAAATCTTCCTTGGAATTGTGTACTGAGCACTTATCATTCCTAAAATTCATAAGGTAACCTTCATCACATAACTGAATTATATTAATGTGGTTGTGCTTAAGACCCTTAACAAATAAAACATTTGAAATCAAAGTTTTTCCAAGAATAATAATGTTGCATATACCAATAATTTCTCCCTGAGCATTATCTCTAAAATTTATTTTTTCCCCTTTCGTCTTGATAATATTTTCAAAGAAGTTTTTGTTACCAGTCATGTGCCAAGAACATCCAATATCCATGTACCATGTATTTCTATTGGTACATTCTTTATTTTCCTGAAAATAAGAGTGTTAGACTTTCAGAACCCAAAATTTATTGGATCTAGAAATTTTAGAAATCAAGATTTTAGGAATCCACATTTTCTTTGAAAAATAAGCTTTATAAAAACCTAAATACTGGGTTTTGTTTAAAGAACAATTTTTTTCTCAATGTCCACCACACTGACATTTATTGCATAATGGAGTACTTTGAGAAACAAAATAGTTATTACTAAAAACTGGTTTAGAATGAGTATAACCAAATCCAGAACTATTCCTTAGAGGTCGAATTTGAGAATACATCTTGTCAAAGTTTTACTTACCAAAGGTAAAGTTTGAAAAACACTTTCTCAAGGAAAATATTTCTTATTTTAGTTTAATAACTAAGTTTTTATCCTCAAAAACATTAGTTTTAGAACTAGAGTTAGTCTCTAAAATATTTTTTTTAGAAATTAAATTTTCAAGACCCTTAGAAAGTTTATCCTTCTCAGTTTAACTTCCTCAAGGTTTTTGGAAATATTTTTAAAATCAAAAATTTTCTTATCAAGATCTTTAGAAAGATATGATACTTCTTTAGTTAAAATAGAAATTCTATAATTTCCCTTGTTAATTTTTTTCTTGAGTTTAGAATTTTCATTCTCAAGAAGTTTAGCAAACCTAGATACTTATTCATAAGTAGGTAATATATTATCTTCATTAGAGGAATATTCTTCATCTGAATACTTATATTATTTATCATCTGTGTAATTTTCATTCAAGGATACATTTATAATAGATTCAGTATTGTGTACCTTGGCCATTAGACAATGATTTTGAATAGGTAGTCTGGCGAGTAGACCGAGATTCTTCTGATCAGAAGATTCATACTCTGAGGATTTATCAGAAGAGTCACCACCACTGGCACTCCAGGTGTCATTGGCTTTCAAAACTTTCTTAGCTTTAGATTTGTAATACTTCTTTCTATTCCGCTCAGAATTCTTTTTCTTTCTATCTTTTTTCTTAAGCATAGGAAAATATGGCCTTATATACCCTACTCTTTTGCATTCATAAAAAGTGACTTCTGAGTCTTTCTTGTCTTTTCTTTCTTTCTTTTTAAATATATACAGAAATTATTTTTTTCCAACTATATTGTTCATCCTTAAAGAAAGATTAGCTAGATTATTCTTAGATTGTTCACTTTCACTAGATTCAGATAAAACAGTGCCTTCCTTAGACTTGGATATTGTAACCCTTTCAGGAGTATTGGCTTTAATAGTAGTAAAGGCTACACTTCCATTTCCATTATTCTTATTCATATCAGCATCTCTTTTCATTATTGTCTCATGTTGAAGAAGAGTTCCAAAAGGCTCATCAAGAGTAATTTGAGATACTTTCCTATTCTCATTAATAGTTGTTCTCTAATATTCCCACTCATTTGGCATGATATCTATAATCTTATCCACAAAATCCTCATCATCAAGACCTTTCTCACCCATATATTGTAAACTATTAACAATAGTCATAAACCATTGTTGTACCTTGCACACTGGTTCTTTATAAGGAAATAGAAATCTGTGATATTCTTCTCTAATCATAGCTCTTCTAGTTTCTATAACTTTGGATGTACCAAAATGAGTAACCTCTAATTTCATCCAGATACAGTTGGTAGCTTCATAATAATAAATCTGACTATATATATTCCTGGTCATGAAATAAAACAAAGTATTACATACCTTGTAATTTAGTTGATATTCTAACTTTTCTTGATTGGTGAAAGTTCTAATTTCCTTACCAGGAATCTTGTAATCTCTAGTAAGTATAAAAAAGTTGTCCACTCCAATATTAATAACAAAATTATTCATACGATCTCTCCAATATTAATAATAATTCCCATAAAATATAGGTGGTTTAGTAAGATTTATATTTTCAATCGAACCAACATTCATTCCTGCCATCTTAAAGAAAATATCTCTCCACAAAACTTGTTAATAGTAAAATTTTGTAAACAAGGATAAAAATCATAAGAAAGGAAAATATTAAGAGCAATGAAAACTGAGCAAGAAAACTTATATGTGAATATAAGTATTTCATAAACCTTCTTTGATATCAATTATAGGATCAAAATATGAATGTAGATGCTCAAATACAAGAGGGGTGAATTGTAAGTTTAAAAACTTTCATTTTTAACCTTAAGGAAAACTATGTATAACAAGGTTAAATAAGGTAAATTCACAAGACCTCTTTTAGTTCTACAAACTTTCTAGGTTTCGGAAATATGGTTCCAAAAACGAAACTTAAGGAAAGTTTACAAGGAAAGGATTCTACCTTAAAGTATATAGAATCTTACTTATCAGAGTATACAAAAGAACAAGAAAGTATAAGAAGGTTATACTTTCTTTCTTTATCAAAATACAGCAGAAATAAACTTAAAACAAAACAAGTAACAAGTATGAAATCTTTTAACCCAAAGAGTAGGGTATCCAACAACCTTATATAAAGGTCCCTTGATTTATACTTTCAAGAAATTCTGTCTTACCCACACTAGGGTAACCCCTTGATAAGAATATCAGAATATGTCTTGATATCCCCGTAAGCCCTTGAACTTTAAGATATTTGAAACCTCTATCTTCCTATCTATGGAAGTCCTCAAACTCTAAGGTAGTCAGTACCTATGTCTTCCAATCCCCGAAATTCCTCGATTGTACACAGAAACAATTGGAGTCGCACGAAGCAAGCTGAAAAAGATGTTCAGTACGCACAAGGCATGAGAGTCTCTATCTCTATAAATCAATTCAACAGTATGCAATATATACAGTGATGGATCGGGTATGAGCTCTTTCAAATGATCTCCTGTTTATAGGCACTTCTCCAATGGTCAGCTCCCTCCTCCAACGGTCATATTTTTCCTTGAATTTTGGAGGGCCATGTACACATGTCACTCAAACAATGGTTAGTTATAAACAGAATGTACAACATCATTTCATAACTATAGCAAGTATAATAAAAATATGGTTGCTTAAACAAATATAATTTTTCAGACTCTAAGGAAAAATAAAGTTTAGAGTCTACACAAATAATAATTTGGAGACTATAAATCATGGATATTCGGATTCTGTTTTCCAAAGAATTCAGAACTTGAATTCTACAGATTTCAAAATCTAAATTCCAATTAATTCAGAGTCTGAATTTTGAGGAATTTGGAGTATGAATTCTAAGGAATTAAGAGTCTGAATTTTGAGGAATTTAGAGTTCGAATTCTGAGGAATTTGGAGTCTGAATTATGAGGGATTAAGAGTCTGAACTCTGATGAATTAGGAGTCAGAATTCTGAGGAATTTAGAGTCTGAATTCTAAGGAATTTTGAAGTTTGAACTCTGAGGAATTCAGAGTCTGAATTATAAGGAATTCGGAACCTGAATTTCAGAGAATTCAGAACCTGAATTTTAGAGAATTCAAAACCTGAATTTCAGAGAATTTGGGACCTGAATTTTAGAGAATTCAGAACCTAAATTTCAAATAATTCATAGTCTTAATTCTGAGAAATTTAGAGTCTGAATTTCAGATAATTTGGAGTCTAAATTTCAGAGAATTCGGAGTCTTAAAATAGAATACTCTGTAACCAAGGATTTATAGGATTATGAGGGTTTAGAAATGAAACTTAATTTTACCTTTAGGAATAAAAATAGTTATATTTATAGAAACTATAAAATGAACAATGAAAACATAGGTAATGATAAAATTTCCTTGGGGAAGGAAAAGTTTCCTTATTAGGATAATTCTTAGGGAAAAAATTTTCCTTAAGATAGAGTGTTTGTGATTTTCAAAACATAGAGGAATAGAAAAGTCATAAGAAAACCTTATTGACTCAACAAGTGCGAGCATATGGTAATAGGCATGATAAATATAATTATATTCCAATAACTAAGTAAATATCAATCAAGTGAATACAAAACTATAGTCTATGGTTCTCTTCAGTCATAGTTGGGGGTATCTCCTTCTATTTAATAATTCTAATATGAGTGGTCATTTTAATTAACTAAACTTGGAATTAAATAAATAATTATAGCTAGATTAGTGCAATTTTAAATTCAAGTGTTAAGAAAATCCAAGTTAAGGATTTATAATAGATAGGACTCCACTCAACAAATCAAAGAGGCATGAGTTAATACAATTGGTCAGCTAAAATTATACCTTAAGACTCTCTAAGTAATGGAGTGTTCATATCTTAGACTATGAGGATAAGTTGTAAGGATCTTTACCACTAAAATATCCAAGCGACTAAATATTCCAAATCTAGTAGTTGAGGACTACAAGTATGTGAATAAAATATTTGGAGACATTTAAGATTAATAAATTTATAATGTCTAAAGAATCAGTAATCAAGATAAATGTACTAATGTGTTAAGCTTCATTTTTTAGTAAAATGGAAAGTAGTAACATAGAATCACTATGATCTATATTGGACAATGAACATGTCCTCACCCACATAAATTTCCAATATTGGTATAAGAACTTGCACATAATACCATGACATGAAAGGAAAATTTATGTGTTGGAGAGTCCCAATTACATAATGAATCACCTCAAGAAGCAAGTGAGCATGAGAAGTATATTTACAAGATATTTATAGATAATATTTGATGGTTACATTATTATTTTATCATCAATATCTAGTGAGTTACAAAATAAACATGAGGATATGGATGGTTATGCCATGTTGTCTCATCTTCAAGAATTGTATGGGAAAGTTAAGCAATAAACAAATGAGATTATCATTACACTAAACATGTGTAATTTGGAAAATTGAATCAAGTGTCATCCTCATGTGCTAAAGATGATAGAGTACATTGATCAATTGGCAGAGATATAGTTCAAGTTGAATAACAATCTTTCAATACATCTAGTTCTTTTATCTTTATCACCAAGTTACTCCAGTTTCATTGAGAAAAATAAAAAAAATAGTATAGAGAAGTTGCTTCAATATTTTTTGGATTAAGTTTTCCAAGTTGATAAGAACTTGAAAAGGAAAAATATTCAATTCTTATAGTGAACAAAAGGAAAGTCAATGTGAACAGGCTAAAGGAAACTATAACGCTAAAGGCACATTCATAACATCATTAAAAAACAAGGATAAAGAGGGAGAGCATCAAAACTAGGACTATTTATTTTGCATGTGGTAAGAAATTCCATTGGAAGAGGAATTGCAATGAATTGGAGATAAAGAAAGCAGCAGCTTCTACAACAAGTATATTCATTATTGCATGTAATATTTTTGTCTTAATTTGTGGGTATTAGATGCAATTTATGGATTACACATATGTATCCAAATATAGGAACCAAGGAAGATCAAAAATATTGAAAGAATGAAATAGATATTTAAGTTGTTGATAGAGCTTAACTTATACATCAGCTAGAGAAGATCATAATTTCAAATTTACAAGAGGAAAGATTCCCGCATTTGAAAACTATTATTATGTATTGTGAGTTACTAAAAACATAATTTTAGTGTCAAGTTTAAACACAATGAGATTGTATTTCCTGTTTGAAATAAATGTTGTTATCATATATCATACTTGAATTAAAGTTTAATTATACTTGAATCAGATATATCTTATGTTGGCAATTAATGATGAATATAAAATATAAGATTCAATTAATACATAAATGCAGCAAGATAATACTTGGTCAATTGATACTAGAATCAAATTTCAAAGATATACCAAGTGGGGTTTTTAGACTCTTGATCTAAAACTCTTAGGTATTTGACATGCTTTCTTAAATGGTATAATGACCAAGAAACCTTTTAGTGTTAATAGTGATAAAACCACAAAGCTTAGAGAATTAGTTTAACAAGATGCATGTGAACTACTTCAAGTATAAGCTTGCGGTAAGTTCTTATACTTCATAAGATTCCCTTAAAATATTTAAGGAATATATAAGTGAAGTGGGGAATGATCTTGGTAAGAAGATAAAAGATGCTTCGGGTGGGTAAATTGAAGAATAGTGTAATCAAACATCCATCGATCATTAAATGTAAGAGTGGAATTGATCATAAACTCACATTTCCTTATACACATCAGAGTAATGGTGTGATTTAAATGAGTAATATGCACTTTTCTTTTCATGGTGAGATTGATAATGAGTCATGTAAGTCTTATAAGTCTTCCATTTTACCTTTTAAGACATGCTTCACAAATAGAAGTGCTAATATAACAACCTTGCTCTTTATTACATACTTAACATGATTTATTACATAAACTTTCACTTAATACAACTCTAAGAATTGAGAGGTCTATTGTCTTGGGAAATTAGGAACATTACATAACAACTTAGAACATAAAACACAACATCTTTATTGAAAACTTCTTTTACATGACCACAACATTCATTTGTACTTAGCATTGTATGGGATAACCTTAGGACATGCATAAGAAAATGGTGAGATATAAAGCCTAGTAAGGGAGTAAACAAGGCATAACATAAATAATATAGTATATGTTAGGCAATAGGCATATCAATGGAGCACAAGATAAACATGAACATGAAGGCATGATATAGCATGATTATCATAACATGGAAATGTGGCAACAACCTTTAACATGATATTAGCATGATCTAAGGCTCATTGCACATAGAGCATAAGTAAACTCTCATTTTACTTGAATTAGCATGATTAAACCCTCATTGAACTTGAAATATCATGATACTAATCTTTATGACGAAGTGTTGTCATGCACACTCTCAAAAATATTTATAGCTAAGTGCAGCACAGGGGGTGACCTAGGTCGTTCTCTTGAGGAGCTTTTGTGGTTAATAAATCACTACTTATAATTCAATTGTTTTATATTTTAATTATTTATAATACAAAAATAAATGAAAATATGATTTAAGAGATGATAATGAAAGATAAAGAAAATTAAACATGCAATGCATAATGCAGACAGAATGAATGCAGACAAAATGATTTCAGAAAGAAAGGAGATATTCCCGAGAGAATCACCCAGATTAAACCTTCGTCATCTCATTATTAGTTTCAAATTTAATTAATAAACACACTCCATATTATGTGTGAATATCCTCTTTTATATGTGGTTGTGAATATATAGTGCTCTCAATGATTGCCGAGAGACCGCACATCCACCTCCTCGATCGAGGGAAAATATCATAAAAGAGAAAGTTAAGTCTCGGGTGGCAAGTGGAGACACAAAGGCGCCTTACCCACTAAGATCCCCCTCGACATAACTCTAATTAAATAAGAAACAATTAATATAAATGTGCAAAGACTTGGGTTCAACCCTGGATTGATCCCCCGGGAAGTTCCTCGGGTTAGTTACTCATGATCACGAGTATAAGAGATCGCAGTGGAGAAGGACGGGGTGGAAGAACAAAAGACAAAAAAATGAGAATGAGATGAAGAAGAGAAGAGAAAATATATTAAAAATGTATAATATTATTACAATGGAATGAAACTACAAAACAATGAAAAATGGCCACACAGAAGTGTCAATGCTTTGAGAAGGGGTGAGGATACATATTTATAGGGAGATGAGGTGAAAGAATTCTCTCTAAAATAATCCTCCAAATGATTCCGCGTGGATGTCCCATTTAATGGCTGAATTTGTAACAGGTTTCTTCATAAAAGATGTTCCATAATGTCTCCTAAGTTCACCCTCCAAATATGAGATTTATTTTCCATCGTATGTAGGAGTTATGACTGATTCAATCCGAGACATTTAATCTGTCCATTTGACTCGCCGAATTTTCAATTCTTCAACTTCATGTGACATTATTGCCCTCCAAACCGTCGATTTACACGTTTCTTCCTTAACAAAAGCTGTTCAAAATGTAATTTATCGTCTCTCCAAAAAATATGAGCCATTTTGGATGACGTGTCGCGATGCTATGAATTTATTACCCAATTGAATCGTTTCTGCCCGGTGAGACGTTTTGTCTTCCACATGTTGTGAGCATTCCCATAATGCCTTAATGAGGGTAATTTGACTTGAAATTCATCATGAACTCTACATATTGAATTATATTTATTTTCCAGCTTGAATGAATGCATTTGGAGGTGTTTTCACTGAGTTATTCATCCGTTACTTAGGTGGGTACCATTCTGTCCGCCCGAAAAACTCTTCAACTTCATTGAATGTTTATAGCCACTAGATGATCGATTCAGCCCCTAGTCCAGAAGAAAAAAATGAAGTAAATTAAATAAGGATTATACCAAAATTTTAATCATAAAATTTGGACATATATTTAATGGTAAATGACCAAAATACCCCTGTAATAGCAATCTGTTAAAATTGCAGAATTAGGTCATTTTTGCATTTACGCTCAAAATAACACTAAAACCTAAAAATGTGACAATTACCCATATAATAACACTATGGTGGGATTATAAACAATAATTTATAATATAAAATATATTAAAATATGAGCTTCATCACTCCCCCACACTTAAACATTGCACTCATGGGCAATCATCTTACATCCAAATCAAATTCCACACAACAATCAACAATGAGAAAATATCAATGATTTTATCCAAAATAAAAGTCCATCATGTATCATATATGAAAAACAAGCCTCTATCATTTTCATTTCAATCATTAAAATTTGTTCAACCTTATAAATCAATCCCTGTCCCAATCACAACCTACCTCACATTGAATTTTATGTCACTCTTCACTCAAGAGAAATTGAGTCTAGAGTTATACTCATACTTGAAAATCGCATGTATCATCATAGGTTTGTGAAAATTATCATTTCTCCAAAGCGTGAAACATGAAAATAAATTTAATCATTAGGGCTTTAATTAAAGGTTCAAATGATTTTGTGGCTTAGGGTTAGTAGGAAAATGATTGAAAAATGTTCCAGGCTAGAAAGAGGAGGTTGGACTTTTAAGTACAATGCATGATTAAATCAAGTGAAAACACAGGAAATTCCTCACTCAATCCCGCTTGAAAATATGAAAAACAACACCACCACCCTTTTATGACATGGTACATGATCCAAGAAGTGATTATAATGAATGATATCATCTAAGTTCTCCTCCTTTTTTTCAAATCTCCAGAAAGGCACAGCTTTATTTTCTTTTTTCTTTTTTTCATAGAGGATGTGCTGAAAATTGAATACAATGAATGAATGAAAATTCATGCCCTCGATTTTTGAGAGGTAAATGAGTCATAAAATAATGTACAATGAGGAATTCAAGCTCATCTCCATTTTTTCTTTTCTTTTTTTGAAGGAGAAATGGATGAAACAAATTAAGCACAATGAAATGACGACACATGCCCAATTCTCTTATTATCCACAGCCCAAAATATTTACACACACTTCACACTACCCATAAATGATACACATCCCAATGAACGCACACGAAAGGCCCTTCCCCCACACTCAAACTTGAAATATCCATGAAAAAATACTAAAAGTTTAGGTAGGTAAGGAAAAATTGGCTTGTAATGTGGCTTAAACCTATAAGGCAATTCATGGCATCTAAGGGCTTACAAAGGATAAATGTAAAGGTGGGTCTCAGGATAAAATGTGGCTAGTCAAAGAGATGTCTCAATCATTTCAAATACATTCCATGAAATCCAAAGCTTCGAAAGAGAATATTCACAAATTCTAGTTCTCACATAATATTCAAGTTTCCCTCAAGAAAGTGTGGGTATTATGAAGAATATGTAAAAGTGGTTTAGAATACCTCACAGGATTGGAAAAATATTTTGAGTCAGGGTTTCATGGTCATGGATTTCAAAAATCAGTCAAACTCATAAAATGATTGATAATCCAATTCAAGAAAAATGTTTTCACATCAACAATCATTTAAAATCCATTATTTCAAAAATCATTTCAACTCTTTCAAAATAAATTGATGTGTGATAAGTGATAAGAATATTCATTAAAGCTCAAAAATCCTAAAAAAATGAAAAGAACACAAGAAGAACTAAGAAGGTTGACACTCCCCCACACTTAAATTTAACTACCCCTTATTTCAACTCAACAAAATATAAATATAAAGGTAGAAAATCAAAGGGAAGTAAAGATACAACCTGACATTATTTTAGAGGTGGATGCCTTGAGTTAAGCTCCTAGAAGCATCCACTTTAAAACTACAAGAAAGTAATGAAAATAAATAAGAAAAATAAATAAAAAGAATGAGAAAAGGAAAAGAAAATAGATAATTCTTGGTTTAGACCCCCAAGTGGGTGCTAGGTTTTTACTGCCCCTAGTCAGACAGTTTCAGTGGATTATCCCCAATCAGAAGGTGGGTGTGGTTTCTTTGGATGAACCACCACATGTGAGTTTTCCCAATATCCATGAGTAAAACCTGAAAGTAGATAACCCCAAATAAGATTAGAATGTTCCCAACCCCTGAGAAAGAATAAATAAGAAATTTCAGGTTCGAAGTGGGAGGGAATAAAAGATAAGGGTGCTCCCTATTAACTTTGGTGGTGTCCTCCTCCATATGGTATGCAAATTTTTGTTGAGGAGGTAGTCGCACCACTGCCACCTTCTCCAGATCTTCTTCCATGATCACCACTACTTCGGTGGTATATTTCATATCATCCAAGGTCTGCTCCATTTGTGTTGTATCATAAATTTCAAAGGAAGAGATGTTAGAAAACAATTTAGCTTGAATAAGATTAAAACATGACGAATTAATAAATAAATCTTCCCTTTCAAGTAATTCAGCTTGGTAATTCATCTCTTCAGGCATGACCATTGGAAACTCAATCTCAGCAGGTGCGTCTTCTTCCTTATCTTCCAAAGAAAGAGAGAGGTGCAAAGTGTCTTATGTTTCATTATCAAGTATGGGAAGATCATGTTTCAAGTTATCTTCAACAAAGTTATTCCAAGATTCTTCCAAAAAATGTTGGCCTCCCATCAGTGCATCAGTTGGAATGTGTACTTCTCGGACCTCCTCGAGCAATGGTTGAGTGCGAGATGATGTGATTATTTCTTTTAGTAGATCTTTGTCACCCGCCTCAGGTTCTTTAACATAAAAAATTATTGGTGAAATCAATTCCACCACTCGTTCTGGTTCAGGTTCTGGCTCAGGTTCGGATTGCTCTTGAGATGTGCGTACATATTCAACAATCCATTCTATTTGGCTCTCTAGTTTTTGAACTTTATCACTAATCCTATGAAATTGAGCATCAAGTTCATTGCAAACATTTTCTGGCACCTGAGATTGTTTAGTCCATGAATAAAAATTTGAAT
Organism: Viscum album; assembly: GCA_963277665.1. Taxonomy (NCBI): domain Eukaryota; kingdom Viridiplantae; phylum Streptophyta; class Magnoliopsida; order Santalales; family Viscaceae; genus Viscum; species Viscum album. The sequence continues at coordinate 157,883,190 of OY728125.1, forward strand.
TGAAAGACATCATAAACAAAGAAGATTTTTTTTTAGTTTTTGAAATTTGTGATTTTTTTGTTGTTTTTTTAATGAAAGAAAAATTATTTACACAATGTGAATAAAAAATAGTGAATGAAAACCACTTGGATCCCTAGAAACGGCGCTAATTTGACAAAGCGTTGTCGTGCACGCTCTCAAAAATATTTATAGCTAAGTGCAGCACAGGGGCTGACCTAGGTCGTTCTCTTGAGGAGCTTTTGTGGTTAATAAATCACTACTTCTAATTCAATTGTTTTATATTTTAATTATTTATAATACAAAACTAAATGAAACTGTGATTTAAGAGATGATAATGAAAGATAAAGAAAAGTAAACATGTAATGCATAATGCAGACAGAATGAATGCAGACAAAATGATATCAGAAAGAAAGGAGATATTCCCGAGAGAATCACCCAAATTAAACCTTCATCGTCTCATTATTAGTTTTAAATTTAATTAATAAACACACTCCATAGTATGTGTGAATATACTCTTTTGAATGTGGTTGTGAATATACAGTGCTCTCAACGATCGCCGAGAGACCGCACATCCACCTCCTCGATCGAGGGAAAATATTATAAAAGAGAAAGTTAAGTCTCAGGTGGAAAGTGGAGACACAAAGGAGCCTTACCCACTAAGATCCCTCTCAACCTAACTCTAATTAAATAAGAAAAAATTAATATTAATGTGCAAAGACTTGGGATCAACCCTAGATTGATCCCCCGGGAAGTTCCTCGGGTTAGTTACTCGTGATCACGAGTATAAGAGATCGTAGTGGAGAAGGACGGGGTGGAAGAACAAAAGATAAAAAAATAAGAATGAGATGAATAAGATAAGAGAAAATATATTAAAAATGTATAATACTATTACAATGTAATGAAACTACAAAATAATGAAAAATGGCCACACAGAAGTGTCAATGCTTTTAGAAGGGGTGAGGATACATATTTATAGGGAGATGAGGTGAAAGAATTCTCTCCAAAATAATCCTCCAAATTATGACGCATGGATGTCCCATTTAATGGCCTAATTTGTAACAGGTTTCTTCATAAAAGATGTTCCATAATGTATCCTCAGTTCACCCTCCAAATATGAGATTTATTGGCCATCGTATGTAGGAGTTATGACCGATTCCATCCGAGACATTTAATCTGTCCATTTGACTCGCCGAATTTTCAATTCTTCAACTTCCTATGACATTATTTCCCTCCAAACCGTCGATTTACACGTTTATTCCTTAACAAAAGTTTTTTCAAATGTAATTTTTCGTCTCTCCACAAAATATGAGCCATTTTGGATGATGTGTCGCGATTCTATGAATTTATTACCCAATTGAACCGTTTCTGCCCGGTGAGACGTTTCGTCTTCCACATGTTGTGAGCATTACCATAATGCCTTAATGAGGGTAATGTGACTTTAAATTCATCATGAACGCGAAATATTTAATCCTATTTCTTTTCCAGATGGAATTAATGAATTTGGAGGTGTTTTAACTGAGTTATTCATCCGTTACTTCGGTGGGTACCATTCTGTCAGCCCGAAAAACTCTTCAAATTTATTGACTTTTTACAGCCACTAGATGATCGATTAAGTCCCTGGTCCAGAAGACAAAATGAAGGAAATTAAATAATAATTCTACCAAAATTTTAATCATAAAATTTGGACATATATTTAATTTTAAATGACCAAAATACCCCTGTGATAACAATCTGTTAAAATTGCAGAATTAGGCCATTTTTGCATTTACGCTCAAAATAACACTAAAACCTAAAAATGTGACAATTACCCATATAATAACACTATGGTGGGATTATAAACAATGATTTATAATACAAAATATATGAAAAAATAAGCTTCATCACTTTACCTGATGCATTGGATCACTATCAGGGTGCAACCTTTATAAACATTTCATTTCATGCATAAGTGTGCCACATGAATCATATAACATAGAATCATTCAACATCATCATTTATTCTACAATAAATGAATGTTGAATGCATACATGAAACTATATAATCAATAAGTATATGTGTATAAAGGTGAATAACCTTGATAGAGAAATAGGTATGGTATTCACTTACACAATGATTTTGGCATAGGAAATTTTGGTGGCATAACGACGTCAAATAGAAATCGTAAAATGGGTTGATGGGAGAGAAAGGGGTATCTCATAATTTATACATGAAATGTATATTAAGGGGATCATGGAACATAATATCCTAACATATGTAATGGAATTTAGATGCATAATATAAAATAATTGCTTGAATGTAAATGAGAAGAGAGAAATTTCTTACGGAATTCCGGCATGGTAACGAGTGTACATGGGAGGCATTAATGAGAGAGAAAGAGGTATCTCATCATTAAAACATAAGTAGGGAAGTATGGGGGAGGTTTTAAAAATAACCCAACATTTTTAATTGAAAATAAAAGGGTATAACAACATAAAGAAATTTGGAAAAAAATGAGAAAGGGAGAAATCTCTTACTTGGAAGTGTGATCACAAAGGCTTAGTAGAGGCTTGATAGAGGCTTCTTGGGATATTAAGGCACCTTGGGAGGATTCTAGAGAGAGTAAGGAAGAGTAGGTATGTGCTAAAAGGGTTTTGAGTAAAGAAAAGTGGGAGATTGGGTGGGTTTATATAGGAAAAGAGAGGGAAATTCTTTAATATTTCACAAACTTAGGCTTTGGAATCTATATAATTAAATATTTAAAACCACAAACTAATCCATAGTTTTTGCCCATGATTTTTTCCAAAGGGAAGTGGAAAACATTATTTTATAAGTTCAATGGTAGAACTTCTTAAAATATTAGACTTACTTATGTGGAGGTGAGTCACACTCTCAAGGAAATCATTTTAAAAAGTTAAAATGTTTTATAAGTCTTGGAGGGTCCACTAAGGCACTATAAAATTAATCAAGAAAATCTAAAATCACATTATTTTAACTTTAAAACATATATTGGCCGAAAAAATATTTTTATAGTATTTTATTATATCACTATTGGGTCATTATGATGTCATAAAACACATTATATATTTAAACGGTATTTAATTTTTACCCAAAAATTCGAATGTCTCAGAAAAATATGAAAATTTCACCATTAGATAATTTTGACATCCTGGATCCAAAAATGATATTCATTTTATCTAAATAATTTTTTAAATATGTGAATTTTCAATTTTAAAATAAAAAAGTGAGATTTATTGAAAATTCATGGGTTTTGACAAAAACAGTTTTCAAATCTTAATACAATTTACAATTGTATTCATAAAAATTATATGATAATTTATATTTAATAAAAATTAATTTAGTAATAATATTTTATTAAAATATTATTTAATTCAAAAATCCATTAATTCATTAAAATGGATTTCTCAATTGAATTTGAATATTAACTAAAAATACTATTTGTACTGTAAAAATTACTTACAAAGTAACAATAATAAAATGAATGTATATTATTTATTATATACAAAAATAATGCACATAATCATAGTACTAGGGTCTTGTTACATAATCTCTTATAACATCCGCATAAGACCTAAGGGTAAGGTGTGCGATGGTGATAGACTCTTGGGGTGGCTCTGATAATATCACTCGGATGGTAATCTCTATTAACTTTCACTTCTCCCGTGGGCAGTTCCATTCAAGATTAACGTGTTGAAGCTCGGCTTGGGATTGGTCAAGAGTGAAGCCTAGTGATGCCACCTCCTTTCTAAGCTCTAAAAAATGGGCTTCATATGAAAAAATTCTACTGAATGAGGTCATCACTTCCTTTGTCGAAGTAAATTGGATTTGTTAAAGCCCTATATTTATATTAATCATGTGATCAATGTTCAACAGCTATATTAACAACAGTAACAATTTATAACGGTATTTTGAAATCTAAAAACATAAAAACAAGTAAGTTTATATGTTTTATATAACCATTTTACATGATAAGATATTTATTTAGATCAAGAGAAATTTTCATTAATAAAAGTTTGGGTTGTTACAATCTTCCCCCCTTAAGAAATTTCGCCCTCAAAATTTCCTTTTCCCACACTAAAACAGATGAGGGTAACTCTGCTTCATCACTTCCTCTGATTCCCACATTACTTCTTCAAACTTGTGGTTTTGCCACAACACCATGACAATGGGTATTGTCTTATTTTGTAGAACGTTTTTCCTACAATCGAAGATCTTCACCGGCTTCTCTTCATAGGATAGGTCATTATCCAATGGTACCACCTCTAGATTGAGTATGTGTGATGGGTCAGGTATGTACTTCCTCAAGAGTGATACATGGAATACATCATGTACTTGAGACAGGTTCGGTGGTAGTGCTAGTCGATAGGCCACTACTCCAATGCGATTAAGGATCTCAAAAGGGCCGATGTACCTTGGACTAAGCTTTCCCTTCTTCCCAAATCTCATAACTCATTTTCGTGGTGATATGTGGAGGAATATCATGTCTCCAACATTAAACTCTAGGTCTCGTCGATGATTATCAGTATAGCTCTTTTGTTGATTCTGAGCAGCTTTAATGTGTTGATGGATGGTCTTAACCTTCTCCACCATTTCTTCGCCCATTTCTGGACCAAAGAGTTTTCGCTCCCCTACTTCATCCCAACATGTCGGTGTTCTGCACCTCTTCCCATAAAGGGATTCATAAGGATCCATTTGGATGCTTGAGTGGAAATTTTTATTGTAAGAGAACTCAACCAGGGGAAAATGTTAATCCCATCCTCCTTTGAAGTCCATTGAGCATGCTCTCAACATGTTCTCAAGTGTTTGGATAGTCTGCTCAGATTGGCCATCAGTTTGAGGATGATGAGTTGTACTGAAGTTTATATCAGTATTCAGAGTGTGTTAGAGACTCTTCCAAAACTTAGAGGTGAATCTTGGATCTCGATCGGATACAATAGATAGTGGTACTCCATGAATCCTTACCACTTCTCTGATGTATATTTGTGTCAGTTGATCCAATGATAAATCCTCTCAAATTGTAATGAAGTGTGCAGTCTTTGTAAGACGATCCACAACAACCCATATAGAATTGTTTCCTTTGGATGTCTTCGGAAGTTTGGTGACAAATTCAATGGTGATATTTTCCTATTTCCATATTGGTATGGTTAATGGTTGCATCATCCCCTTAGATTTTTACCTCTCATCATTCACTTGCTGACACACCAGGCACTTTGATATATACTCAACAATATCCTTTTTCATATTATCCCACCAATAATGCTCTCATAGATCTCGATACATCTTTGTGTTTCCTGAGTGAATGGAGAAATTTGAACTATGTGCATCATCCAAAAGTTCATTCTTTAACTTCGGATTTGATGGAAGACATAGTCTTGACCCAAATCTCACAATTCCTTATTCATTAACATTAAACTCTAAGGATTTCCCTTTTTTGGTAGTTTCTAATTTCTTATGAATTCTCACATTATCCTTTTGAGCATCCTTTAACCTTTCCAAAAGAGACGGTTGAGCAATAATTTGTGAAAGGATTTATGATTCTCTTTTCTTTATGATTCCCATGTCCATATTCATAAAATATAAGAAGTTTAGATCCTTTTCAATTCTCATCAATGATATAATTGTTGGTTCCTTTCTACTTAGAGCATCTGTTACCTTGTTCGCTTTCCCGGGGTGGTAATGGATTGAGCAGTCATAGTCTTCGATCATCTCTAACCATATTTGTTGGCACATATTCATCTCTTTCTGTGTGAATATATACTTGAGTCTTTTATGATCTGTATATATTTCACACTTCTCCCCAAAGAGATAATGTCTCCAAATTTTCAAATTAAAGATTACTTCAGCCAACTCCAGATCCTATGTTGGATAGTTTTTCTCATGAACTTTCAATTGCCTTGAAGCATAGGCAATGACTTTGTCATTTTTCATCAACACACAGCTCAGTCCCTTCTTCGAAGCATCACTAAATACCACAGAAAGTTCTCTACTTATGGGTAGTGTGAGCACAGGCGCAATGATAATCCTCCTTTTCAACTCCTTGAAGCTATCTTCGCATTCATCACTCCAAGAAAACATGACTCCCTTCCGAGTTAGCTTGGTAAGAAGGTTTGACAATCGTGAAAAATTTCTCACAAATCGGAGATAATATCCAGCTAACCCCAAGAAACTGCGGATATCAGTCACCGATGTTGGCCTTGGTCATCCCTCAATTACAACTGTCTTGGAGGGATCCACAGATATCTCATTGCTTGTGATGATATGACCCAAGAATGAGACTTCCTTCAACCAGAACTCACACTTGCTATACTTTTCATAGAGCTTCTCCTTTCGCAAGGTCTCTAGTATAGTGCTTAGATACTCCTCATGCTCCTCCTTGGTTTTGGAGTATATTAGAATATCGTCTATAAAGACTACCACAAATTTGTTGAGGTAATCTCTAAAGACTTTATTCATCAAGTCCATGAAGATTTTTGGAGCATTAGTGAGTCTGAAAGGCATTACTATGAATTCATAGTGCCTGTACCTTGTATGAAAAGCAGTCTTGGGGATATCCTCCTTCTTCACCCTTACATGGTAATATCCTGACCCCAAATCCACCTTAGAGAAGTATTGTTCTCCACATAACTAATCGAACAAGTCATCAATTCAGGGCATAGAATACTTGTTCTTTATTGTGATTTTGTTGAGCTTGCGATAATCAATGCAAAGGTGCATTGACCCATCCTTCTTCTTGATGAAGAGGATTGGTGCACCCCATGGTGAAGCACTTGGATGTATAAACCCTTTATCCAGATTCTCCTATAGTTGTTTCTTCATCTCTTCAAGCTCTACAATAGTCATTATATATGGAGTCTTAGATATTGGCAACACCCTAGGTATAAGATCAATCAAGAATTCAACATCTCTTCTAGGAGAAAGACCAGAAAATTCCTTAGGAAACACTTCAGCGAATTCCCTCTCAATATAAATGTCTTCAAGGGTAGTTTATTTCTTAAATTCAATCATCTGACCAAGATACGCATGCTTATAAGGCAATAATATCCATGCTTGAGATGATGGTGCTAAAGAATATTCATCCTCTTCTTTGCACTTATACATAATCAGAGCTTGGTTCACCATATGGAGAGTGTTTTCCCTCTCACAGCCATTTATGTTGGCTCTATATAGAGAAAGTCAATCCATGCCAAGAATTGAATCAAATTCCACTAGAGAGAGTATGAAGAGGTTTTCCGAGAAGTTCAATCCACAAATTGTGATAGGGGAGGAGTTATATTCATGGGTTTGAATGATTTCCCCATTTTTCTGTTCTCACTGAAATCTCTACTTCCATGATTTGTGGTGATTTTGGGATTGTTCTAATAAACTTTCAGGATATAAAATAATGTGTATAACCAGAATCAAAAAGTATGTTCACTATTCTTGAATGAATAACTACCATACCTGTCACCACTTCGTTGTCAGGGTTCGCTTCAGTGGTAGTGATGGAAAAATCTCTCTCTTGCTGCCTTGGAGGCTGTTGGTTGCCTCTAAAAACCCTTGGCTTAGGGAACTGGTTTGCAAAGTGCCCTAGTTCTTTGCAGTTGAAGTAATGAACATTGCATTGAAGGTCGAACTAAGAGTTCCTCTCCTTTGTCGCAGTAGCGGGTTTTTCTTGTGGACAGTTAATGACTAGGTTCCCTTCTCTTTCACACCTAAAGCATTTCCTTGTCCCCTTTAGGAAATTTCTGAGGTGCTTCTTTCCGCACCTTTGGCAAGTGGGGTGCTAGAATTTCTTAGCACCATTGGATTTATCCATCGGACCACCAGAATTAAAGTTCATATTACGCTTATTATCCCCATGATACCCCTGAGATTCTCTAATCTCCATTTTGACTTTGATGGCACATCAGACAATTTCCTCATAGCTACCGAAGTCACAGATCGTCGAGGCTTTTCGTAGGCTATGTTTTAGCTCAGCAAAGAAGCGGTCAACCTTGCATTCAGGGGTAACGACAAAGATGGAGGTGTATAGTGAAAGCCTTGTGAAGTTTGCCTCGTACGCTCTGATGGATTCGTCGTCTTTTTTCTTAAGGGTAAGGAATTCCCTTTCCATCTTAAGTTGGAGGGTGTGAGGAAAATATTTATCGAAAAACATTTTCCAAAAATCCTTCCATTCCAACACCTTGATCTCTTCCTAAAGCTTCGTATTTTTTATCAATATCCACCATTGATCAGCTTCAACCTCCATACGATAAGCAGATAGAAGAACCTTCTCTTTTTCAAAACATTGAAGGATGGAGGATATCTTTTCAAAGGAGTTGATTCATTGTTTGGCAATTGAGGGATCGGATGGTCCATTAAAAGTAGGAGGCATTTGTCTTATAAATCTCTTGATTATGACTTGTTCTTTCTTAGGGGGGTTAAACATTCCTCTTGACCCATGTTTCTATTCAAAACTTGAGTTAACTAAGAGAGTATCGTGACAAATTTTGTGATTCCTTCTCCCATCAGATTGGGCATCTCATTAGAACATTCGTCACATTGATCTCCGCATTGGTTGTTAGTCTGAGTCCTCCTATTACCGACCATTAGCTAGAATAAAAGGAAAGTTCAGGCTAACACATAAAGGTGAATCCAAATACAAAAAGGGATAACTTATAAATTACTTTTATTTCCTTAACTTATGAATTTATAGGCTTCAATCTATGTTATCCATGATCTAATTCCCAACAAATATTCTTAGGGACAATTTTTTTATTCCCTTCATAATGGTTCATACTAAGCTCGTAAATTTACCAAAAAATATCCCCTGGGAGTATCGTAACCAAGAGTGCAGCAAGGCCCATTTTCGTGCACCAGTTCCTATTCGAGTCTAGCTCGAAGCGGTGTTTTCGAGTTTTACCCCTAGATACATTTGTGCCAGAGTCGCGTCTACTTGTTCGTATCCAGATAAGTATGTATTTGCTTGATAAACCACTTACTCTATACTCACCAAAATTTAGGGATGTTTTTATTATACTTATTCTTGTCCCTAAGGCTTTCACTAGGGTTTTCTAATCCTAATCCCAAAAATAACTAAACCTATCCTCTAATACCAGCTATAAAAACCCTACTCTTTATTACACACTTAAACATGATTTACTGCATAAAATTTCAGTTAAGATAACTATGAGGATTGAGTGGTATGGTGTCTTGGGAAATTAGGAACATTACATAACAACTTAGAACATAAAACACAACATCTTTATTGAAAACTTTTTTTACATGCCCATAACATTCCTTCATACTTAGCATTGCATGGGATAATCTGAGGACATTCATAAGAAAATGGTGAGCTATAAAGCCCAGTAAGGGAGTAAACAAGACATAACATGAAGAATATAGTACATGTTAGGTAATAGGCATATCAATGAAGCACAAGAGAAACGTGAACATAAAGGCGTGATATAGCATGATTGTCATAACATGGAAATGTGGCAACAACATTTAACATGATATTAGCATGAGCCAAGGCTCATTGCACATGGAGCATGATTAAACCCTCATTGTATTTGAATTAGCATGATTAAAGCCTCATTGCATTTGATGTATCATGATACTAATCTTTACCCAATGCATTGGAGTGCTATCAGGACGCACCCTTTATAAACATTTCATTTCACGCATAAATGTGAATCATATAACACGAAATCATTCAACATCATCATTTATTCCATGATAAAGTAATGTGGAATACATACATGAAACTCTATAATCAATAAGTATATGTGTATAAAGTTGAATACCCTTGATAGAGAAATGGGTATGGTATTCACTTACATGATGATTTTGGCATGGGAAATTTTGGTGGCATAATGACGTCAAATAGAAATCGTAAAATGGGTTGATGGAAGAGAAATGGGTATCTCATCATTTATATATGAAATGGACAGTAAGAGAGTCATGAAACATAATATCCCAACATATGTAATGAAATTTAGATGCATAATATAAAAGAATTGCTTGAATGTAAATGAAAAGAGAGAAATTCCTTACGGAATTTCGACATGGCAATGGGTGTACATGGGAGGCATTAATGAGAGAGAAAGAGGTCTCTCATAATTCAAACATAAGGAGGGAAGTATGGGGGAGGTGAAAAATCATACCCCAATATTTGTAATTGAAAATAAAAGGTTATAACAACATAAATAAATTTCGACAAAAATGAGAAAGGAAGAAATCCTTTACTTGGAAGTGTGATCCCAAAGGCTTAGGAGAGGCTTGAGAGAGGCTTCTTGGGAGCTTGGGGTGCCTTAGTAGGATTATAGAAAGAGGAGGGAAGAGTAGGGATGTGCTTCAAGGGTTTTGAGTGAAGAGAAGTGGGATCTTGGGTGGGTTTATATAGTAAAAGAGAAGGGAATTCTTTAATATTTCACAAACTTAGTTTTTGGAATCTGTATAATTAAATATTTAAAACCAAAAACCAATCTATGGTTTTTGTCAAAGGGGATTGGAAAACATTATTTTATAAGGCCAATGGCCTAAATTCTTAAAATATTAGACTTTATTATGTGGAGGTGAGTCACACTCTCAAGAAAATCATTTTAAAAAGTTAAAATGTTTTATAAGTCTTGGAGGGTCCACTAAGGCATCATAAAATTAATCAAACAAATCTAAAATCACATTATTTTAAAGGTAAAACATATATTGGATGAAAATCCTTTTATAGTATTTTATTACATCACTATTGGGTCATTATGATGTCATAAAACACATTATATATTTAAACAATATTTAATTTTTACCCAAAAATTCGACTGTCTCAGAAAATTATGAAAAATTCACCGTTAGATAATTTCGACGTCCTGAATCCAAAAATGATATTTATTTTATCTAAATAATTTTCTAAATATGTGAATTTTCAATTTTAAAATAAAAAAAGTGACATTTATTGAAAATTCATGGGTTTTGATAAAAACAATTTTCAAACCTTAATAAAAATTACAGTTGTATTCATAAAAATTACACGATCATTTATATTTAATAAAAATTAATTTAGTAATAATATTTTATAAAATTTTATTTAATTCAAAAATCCATTAATTCATCAAAATGGATTTCTCAATTGAATTTGAATATTAACTAAAAATACTATTTGTTCTTTAAAAATCACTTACAATGTAACAATAATAAAATGAATGTATATTCTTTATTATATACAAAAATAATGCACATAATCATAGTTCTAGGGTCTTGTTACATAACCCCTTATAACACCTGCATAAGACCTAAGGGTAAGGTGTGCGGTGGTGACAAACTCTTGGGGTGGCTCGGATAACATCGCTCGGGTGGTAATTTCTATTAACTTCCACTTCTCCCGTAGGTGGTTCCATTCAAGCTTAACGTGTTGAAACTCAGCTTGGGATTAGTCAAGAGTGAATCCCAGTGACGCCACCTCATTTCCGAGCTCCGACAAATGGGCTTCGTACGGAGCAATTCTACTGGATGGGGTCATCACTTCCTTTGTCTAAGTAAATTGGATTTGTTAAAGCCCTATATTTATATTAATCATATGATCACTATTCAACAGCTATATTAACAACGGTAACAATTCTTAACGGTATTTTGAAATCCAAAAACATAAAACCAAGGAAGTGTATATGTTTTATATAACCATTTTACATAATAAGACATTTAATTAGATCAAGATGAATTTTCATTAATAAAAGTTTGGGTCGTTACAGCTAACCCTTAACCATATGCTGGCTAAAATGACATATGGAAATTTCATATGAGTTATAATATGAAGGAATTCCATTATGTAACAAGTTCATGTTTCAAGATACAAAAGGTTTGTTAAGGCTAAGTCAAGAAACAAACTTTCATTAAGAAAAACATAGTGCATCTATGTAAATTATCCTAAATGTTATAAAGGGAATTACATAAATTCCTAAGATAGAAATGAAATAGTCAAGTGAAAGAGTATATTTCTATAAGAGGATGCACATTACTATTTGAGATAGTGGGCACAAGATAGAATTTGATAAAGTCAAAGATCGAAATGCACATATAGTCAACATAGGAACAAGTTCCATAAGGGTATGTGGAAATGAAAGTTTTAGATACACCTATTTCATAAGAAAGTATAAAATCAAAGAAAGATAGTTCTATAATCATTGATTTAGGTGATATATTATTCATTGAGAATAATAAATCGTTATCCTGTAAGGAAGCAATAAATAGAAATAATCTAGAAAATAAAAATTGTATATGAATTCAAAATTGGATTCCATGTACCAAAATCAAACCAGTTATTTTTATAATATTTCCAATTGATGTAAAACCCAATGGGTCCAAATATGTATTCAAGAAATAACTAGACATGGATACAAATAAAGCAACATTGGTTGTTAATGGTGTAAGATCATTCAAGGTGTTAACTATGTGGAAATCTTTTCACCAATAGAGATGTTAAAATCCATTTGAATTCAAATTATCGTAAGTAGCTTACCATGATTATCATATAAATGCTGCAAGGATCCATTTATGGATCAAAGTAGGCATTAAATCATGGGATGATTATTTTTCATGTGTCTACAAGAGGATTGTGGAAGCGTCATGGTTTTCCAAGTGAAACATGTTGATAACATATGGAATCCATATTCTAGCCTTATAGTTAGTTAAGACTTGGTGAAAATATTTCTCCAATGAACGACTTAAATCAGAAACTCAAGTTCTAGAGAACAAGATCTCCTGAGATTGATCTATGGGTTATTTGGAACAAGTCAAAGTGCATATATTGACAAGGTATTGCAAAATACAAGATGGAACAATTTGAGAGAGAATTGTTGTCAATTTCATGTGGCATAAATTTCTCCGTAATAATGTGTAAGACACAGAAGAAGATTAATATGATGAGTAAAATTCCATACACTTCAGCGATAGGATCTATCATATATGTCATGATATGTATTGGGTTTAATGTTTTTGATACATAAAGTATTAAAGGAAAACATTAAACAAATCCGAGAAAGCTACACAAAACAATGATTGAAATTATCTAGTACTTGAGAAAGTACAAGGGATATGTTCCTGGTACTTTAAGAAGAAAGAACGCTAGTTATTAAGGGGGCACAAAACTAGCCTTCACACATATCAATTTGATCTAGTATCGCGGTTACACTAAGGAAATGAGCAAGAGAAGCTCAACGAATCCAGTAGTAGTCATATCTACAAATACCAAGTTTGTTGTGGCTTCTAATGTGGCTAAATAAGCGGTTTAAAATGCACAATGATTTGTTCTAGTTCTTGGAATTATACAAAGCTAGTATAGTATTATCATGATGTATATTATAATAATATTGTAACAGTAGTACTAGCCAAGATGTCAAGGTTACAATAGAGGACAAAAGGTATATGCTTTGAGGATATCATCTCTTGAGGGTTTTTACTCAATGAGGTGAGGTTGTAGTTAATAGGGTAGCCATGGAGGAAAACATGGCAAGCACTATGACTAAAATCATAACTCGGTAAAAGCATGTTTTTTCATGTGAGAGTTAACAGGTTGATGGTTAGCAATGAGTTTGGGTGCCCTATACCTAACTTGAGTAGTACTTTTCAATTATCATATCATATATGCATAGAGTTATGCATGGTTTGTACTTACCATAATAGTGTTATTACTTATACGTACATTATTTATATGGCAATATCCTTAGATTATTTGTCATATCAAAATAACAGTTCTCAACTGTAATGAGAACTCTGAGATACTATGACAATAATCTCAAACATATGTCATATGGTCAAGATATATCATATTGATGGGACACATATAATGTATGGCAATCAGGTGTTGAAGACTCATAAGTATTAAGACTTCTTCTCATGAACTTCGCTCTTGGTGATCGTGGGTAGATGAGATCATGAGAACTAACATGTCAATAGGAACATCACATGTTTTTTATGTCATCAAATGTTCATATCTACGAGCATGTGTATTTGTCTCTCAAATTGAGATAATTATTAATGTATATCATTTAATCACATACTTTGATGCATGAAAAAAACCATGACAGTTTATGTTTGGGGCAATGTATCTTACATCGGGTGCGTCATTAGTGGTATAACATTGATTGAATGATCAAGGCGGGATTTATCGCTTCTAAATATAGGAATAAGATGTCTTTGGCCACTTGATTGGGATGGTAATGCCTTAACTAAATCCATGGTAATAGTAAGCAAAGGCAAGTTCATCCAATATAGTCAACAAAAGATAAATAAAGCATATAAGGATGATAACACATGGTAATGCATCATGCTTTATAAGATATTAGTGGTACAAAGAGACTATATTACACGGTCAGTGTTCGTAAGAGATTTTTGTAGCTATTACTTATCCTTTCTTTAGGGGTCATGATGTGTTGTTAAATACCACTCTTATTCTGTGAGTATGACTCGTTGATATCGAGATAAGAACTTCTAGGGTTAGACATAAAGTGTATCCATAAATTCCACGAATTCGAATAAATTAGAGTTTAGGAAGAAGTGGGTCCCACATGCGTGGATCGGTGAACGTCAAAATGTGAATGATCCTAAGGAATTAAATAAATAAATTCAATTATATGTTATTTAAGATTAGAATAATAAAAATTGAATTTATTCTCAAGGTATTCACATGTTGTTTAAGTATAAAAGGTTAATATGGGAAAATTAGTTTTCCAAATGAATACTATTTATTTAAGATTCTTTAAACTATTTTAGGAGAAACAAGTCAATTTGATGGTTCGTATTTCATCACGATGATACAAAAACGTTTGGAGCACCAAAGGCAATCGATTCCAGAAGAAGAGTAAAAGGGAGAAAGGGAAAAAAACAAACAATAACAAGAACGTAGAGATTTACATGGTTTGGGAATAATCACTACGCCCATGGAGAGACAGAACAATTCACTACATCTGAGAGCAAGATTACAGAGCACAATCTGAAAGTCAGAAACCCTTACTCAAAATAAGCTCATAAGGCAACATGGTTTACAATAACCTGTGTTGATATAGTGCCAAACATGCATAGACGGTAACGATGGCAACAAGTCTGCAGAGTTACAATACCCTAACGGTGTCGTCTATCAACTTTTCTACAGTACCCTATCGAATCTCATACTGCTGCAATACTCTGTCGGTTTCGCCGATCAACTCTGATATAATGGTTAGCAACGACCCCACCGCAAAGGTTAAGTCACAGAGGTTAAGAAATTGTGTACAGTACGGCCCGCTAACAATTGACGATGGGGGTGGCGGTCTAATGGACACATGCGATGAAGAAGGGCTTCAGCGGCAACAATTTGACGAGAGGGGTTAGATCCCTTGTGACTTGGGTAGCTTCGCTGTGGTGGTCGACGAGTCTATGGCGAGTGATGGGACGACATTGGCGCGGGGACATGCAACGCAGACATGGGATTGCCTAACCATCAAGGTTGGCAAGGGAGGTCTGATTGCAAGTGATGCACAGGTGTCGACGGTGTGCAGAGGAGGGCGGTGCTTTGGCGATCGGTTTCCAATGGTGGCAATGTGGGGAGGGTGAACTAGTGGCGACGGTGATGGAGGTCAACACAACCTCGAGCAACGGCTCTTCGTTAACCTTTAAAAGGCTGCTCTACAGCTGTCATCCGTCAATGCAAGTCGTGGCAGCGGGCTTGCATGGTGGGCGACCACCTCAGGAGCAACAATAGGGCTGATCCCTGCCTGATGGTGGAGGCTGGTTACTAGGGGGACACAGTCGAGGGTTACCATGCAGGATGAATGGGGTCTTGTGCCAACTAATGACACGGGCATTTAGGTTATACAATGAGGGCTTGTTGGCCTTGTAATAATAAGGGTTTGCAATGTCATATAATAATAATAAATAAGGATTGGATATGGTGAGTTACCCCTTGGTGGGAGGCTATAACTTGCTCGTTCGGCTTGTGGGTTTGAGGTGTATATTTGTATGTAATGGTATCCCAAATATCTAATATATATATATATATATATATATATATAAGCATATTTCAGCCAAAAATCAAGTCATGAGCAGCCTTGCATGATTTTGGAGTTATCCCCTCTCTTTCAAGCTCTAAAGAGAAAAATTGAAAGAAATGATAAGATCTTATCGATCTCATCTGAATCCATCACCCATTCTTTACAAGATCAAAGAGACATTGTAAAGTCATTGGTTCTCTTGTGCTAACACACAAAGGTTGTAGATCAATGTAAAAGTATGAAGGAATATTTTGCTTTTGGCATACATTCCTTTCATGATGATTGATGAGAATAGGGATGCTGGGTTTTTCATGAAAGCTTTATATTGAGAGCGTGTTGCACTACAAGGAATTTGGACTCTTTGCACATTCAAAAGATGATCATCATCTTGTTAATGCAAAGAACAACTTTTATTACTTTTTCACCCTTCGACAATCACTGTAATCAAGTAAGAGGCTTATTAAATTGATGGGATACCATTACACTGGGTTAAGAATGACACATTGTCGCAACTTCATGTGATTCAATTTATGATATTTGTGACTTCTATATAACACGGATGATATGAGTTGCACCAAAGACGCGGTCATCCACGCTTAGAGTATGTTTTTATTTATTTATTTACATATGGGCGAGGGGTGATTAAAGAGACTAGTGAATCCATTTTATCTCACCTGATAAAAGTGAGATTCACTTAAGAATTGTAATAAGTGGATTGTTTGACTCGCTCCCCCGCCCTAGTGTAATCATTCATAAATTACCTCAACACTTCGGTACTCATTGTTACAAATACAGGGTCGTTACCAAAAACAGACTCATTAAAGTGGATCAAAACGGATTCATCACCCAACCAACCACATAAAGAAAGCTCCCAAAATTAATCAAACAAGGGTTACAAAATCAGTTGAAACAATAGTATATCAAAGTAACCTGAGTACCAAAACCTTTACTTAATTATTTTACAAAAAAAATGTTGAGAGAAAATCTCAAGTAGCCACATGATACATGGATATCGGATGCTTGGGACACATGACTACTCCAAGTTCAATAATTTAAAGAAAATCAGTGACAGTTATGCAACTTGTGGTGACAACTCAAAGAGTAAAATGATCAATATAGATACAATTGGTTTTTTAATTTCTATTTGTACACAAACCAAATTTGATCATTATGGTACAACACTTACCAATCTCAAATGAAACCAACAAGCACCAGATTTATTGAAATTTCATTTTGAAAAAAACATCATGCCAACTTGGCAATCAACAAAAAAAAAAATAAGAATAAGAATAAGAATAAGAATCCCTGTGAGATTTTGAAAAGGAAACCCAAAGTTGTTAATTTTACGATGTTTTGATAAAAATGCTATATTAACACAAGAAAAATTTAGGAAATTTTGGCTGATACTTTTCTTATGTCCTCCAATTAAAATATATTAAACAGAATGACAAAAATCATAAAAGAATTCATTTGCAACAAACTTGATGAGAATACCCAATTTGATTTAAAGACCTTAAGAAATTAACAATTAACCAGTCTCCATTGAATAAAATTTTACTCGAGGAAGAATTGTCTTCTAATCCACTGCCCAAGGCATGGAAAACCAAAGACCATTCACTAGAAAATGTCATTTGATGATTTACAAGCTGATACTCGTACTAAAATGCAAAGCTTAAATGAGGTTGAACATAGAGCATTTGTTTCACACCTAGAACCCTCAAAACATTGTTGAAGTCATAAACAGTGAATTGTGTGCTTGTAGTAAGCCAATTCACTAAAAATAGTGTTTTGAAATCTAATGGAATGACCAAATAATCATCTCATTATTAATATCAAATGGATTGTTACACGTAAATTAGATGAACATAAAAACATTATTATTAACAATATAAGACGTTGCAAAAAGTTATAATCAAGAAAAAGACATAGATAATTATGAAACATTTGCACTCATCACATGAATAGAATTCACAAGAATATAAATTGCATTTGTTGAGCATTTAAATTTCATCTTTCTAAAAAGGACATTAAAGCTAAATTTTTAAATGATGTTGCTATTGAAAATGTTTTTAAAACCTCTCATTTTTTAATATTCAAAATTTACAAATCATGTTTTTCGACTAACCAAAGCATTTTGTGACTTAAAACACCCCCTAAACATGGTATGAACAGTTGACAAAATATCACTACTTTTTTTTCAACTAAAGAATCGCTTTGCAATGAATTTTAAGTGAAATAAAAATTGAAACGAGTTCTATGAGAGTTTAAAAAAAATTGATTCTCAAGACATGGAGGCATTTTTCTAATCCAAAGCAAATACACAAAAGAACTCTTAAAACTTTATGACATGAGTCTCAATTAGGAAATTAGCACTCCAATAAGTACATTTGTAAGCTAACATTGGATAAAACTTGTAAAGCAATTAACACCAAGTTTTATAGAGGTATCATTGGAAGCCTTTTTTAACCATACCAGATATCATGTTTAATACATGTCTTTGCTCTCTTTTTCAAGTTAACCCTAAAGCATCTCATCACACGGTCATCAGAATGATTTTGAAAAGGATCAAAAAAATTCAGTTAGCTTTATCAAAATGATATTTTGTTTGAATTTACTAGTTATTCAGATACTGGCTTATGCATCAATTAGAAGTACAAGTGAAACTTATCACATGATATCTGAGAGAACAACTCAACATGAAGTTGATCCCTTACCAAAAGGCCTAGGCAGGTAATCAACAAGTAAGCCCTAACAAACAACACTAATTTGATTACTAGTCTATTGGTTCAATGTGTTGGGTAAGTTGTAGGGGATATACTTGTATATTCAGTGAGGAGGATCTCAATAAGAATACAAAGTTTCAAAGTTACGGTTGCTTCATATTCAGATTTTTTAAAATATATGAAAAGGTTTACAAGTTGATAAGGCGTCTTTCTTTATATATAAGGATATCTAGCAAATAAGTTAAGGAGATTCGGGGGAAATGGGGAGGTGTCACCTCATGCCCCAGCTTTTCTTGCAACGACTTTTCTCCTCGTCTGGCATAAAGCTAGTCGCCTTGATCCTTATTCAAGACACTAGGAACTCTAATATAAGGCTCCTCAAAGGTGGGAACAGCCGCCATCATGGCTTCCCTGTTTTGAGAGCAAAATTGGAACTCAAATTGTGAAATGCTATTAAAAAGAAAAAAACAATAGAAAATAGCCACACATATTCGAGGGAATACAAACTTGTCAAATTTCCTACCGATTCTCAAATGTTTTGGGGACGTCATCACGCTGGTTTTCGCCCTCTGCATCTGCAAAGCACAGGATGTTAGGCTTAAAAGAAATGATTTTGTAGTAGTTAAAAAAAATGATTTCGAAAAAATGATATTTTATGTCTCTGTTATAAAAAAAAACACTTTTTACTTTCTCGGAATTAGATTAAAAAAAGTTAGAGCCCATTTACTAAGTTATTTCGAATTAGAAATCATTCCTAGAGTGAATAATTTTGACCTGCTCTTATGGCAGGTTCCACGCTATGAAGATCAACAGCTTGAAGCTGCCCAAACCTGAGACAAAAAAACCGAGAACAGAATTAATACAATCTTGAGATGACCCTACAGTACTTTAAAAATGACATCATAAGTCAATCCACAAGTTTTAAATATAGAATCAAAAAACTTGTTCACAACAAATTATTACCTAAAACTTCACACAAGAAAATAATAAAACACAAAATCCATAACTTCAACGCCTTCGAGGCTTTATTTGATAAGAATCCCAATACTCTATTGCATATTATGTTGGAGGTAGATGCCTTAGAACCAACTTCAATATACTTTATAATTACTTATATTAATTATTTTGAATATTAATAAAAAAATTATCACGTCATGATTGTTCTTGTGCGTGACATAATATCCGATAATGTCTTGAGAATAATTGTAAAGATTATCGCCGCTATGATGAGAACCTAGAATTGTCATGACGATGTCCTTAAATATATGTTCTATAGTCGGACGATATCATTTGACGAGACGCAAATGATACAAGTTATTTGTAGGGTTTTGGGCACAGCGGAAACGTCTATTTGGCATGACCAACTCAGCTTTTAGTCTTAATTTACAAATAATCTGAGCTGTACGTGAAAAATGACTTCATGACCAGCAGATTTAAATCATAGATTACTTGACTTGAATGCCGGAACCAGAAGATGAGGATCTTCACAAGTAATTTATAATTAAATTTATAAGTAGATGATCAACATATGCACCACAATCTCTAAACAACACCGTAGAAATTCCGCATGTAAAAATGTCTTAGAGTATACGTCACATTGATAAGGTCATAGCAGTTCTCCGCTATGATGAGAACATTGATGTGCTATGACGATATTCTGCGCCAGTACTCGTAAACAGATGAAGTTTCTTCTCATGAAGTTCGCACTTGATAATCTCCAAGACGGGAGATTATGAGAACAGACCCGCCAATAGGAATTCTGCATGTTTTGGTGTCATCGGATATTCCTATCTACGAGTGTGCGTAATGGTCCTTAGACTTTAAGATTATTATTAATGCATGTTACAATTCACGTACTTAGATGTATTTCGTAAATCATGACGATAACAGTTCATGGCGAAGTTGGATGTGTCATGAGTGACATGTCATTAATGAATAAGTCAAGAAATGATTTATCTCTTCCATCTTTATGGAAGCTGATATCTCAGCTCTTTGATTGGAATAGAACCGTCGCATTAAATTTCATGGTCATGCTGTAACGACGTGTTTATTTCAGATAGTCAAAGAAAAACATATCGATCATCTAGGTTGGTGACACAAATGTGCAACCTGCTTGATGAGATATTGCGACAAAGGGAATATATTACACAGTGAGTGCGTTCTTATGTGGTTGTTGAAGTTGCGACATTAAGTTATTTCTCTTGGATACCTTAACCCGTTGCTAGACAGTAATCTTGGACTTTAGGCAAGTACGTCTAATGCCAATGAGAAAGAATCTTAAAGGGTCACACACTAAGTGTTTCCGTTGATCTCGATTAAATTCTATTTGAGTTTAATTAATGGAATAAATATTATTCTCAAGTTCGAGGAATAATTTTATATTGATCGCATAAATTAAATAAATATTTATTCGCGTGTTTGTGAATAAAATATCTATTTTATTTATTGAATATTTTAATAAATATTTATTCGGTAGATTGTGAATAAAATATTTATTTATGATTAAAATATTTATTCGGTTATACAATAAATGCTAAAGGAGTTCGAACAAACCAAGATCAAGTCCAGTGACAAATATTAATTAACAAGACCGTTATATAATATTTGCTACTGCGCAAGTTGGCGCGCGCCACAAAATAATAATTATATAATTATTATTATGCGACATGAGATTTATTAAAGGTAATAAATGTTATTTAATGGCCGATATGCAATAAAATAATATTTTAACTTAAATCTCAACTCTATAAATAGGCGGGCTATCTCTATTGTTTAGAGAATCCAAAAATTGATAATGGAGAATCGTTGCGCATGACGAAATTCTCTCTGAACTCCTCTTTTCTCTCCCTCTCAAGAACGAGAAGTACAAGAGAGATTTGTTCAAGACCGGAGAACGAGCGATCAAGAACGAACGCAAGACATTCGACTCGTCACGCTAGCATCCAAAGATCGAATGGTGTTGCTCGGAGATCATAGGAGCACGTGTGGATCACCCGTAGAGAGATTCTATCATTGGATCCTTACAGCGCAACGAAAGTAATCCGTCTTTTCGGATGATCAACATTCACTAGCGAAAAAAGTTCCTAAGCATGAGTGTTTATTTTTTCAGATATTAAATAAATTAATTATAAATTTGACATGCAAGATCTCCGGTCTTGGTTTCGGGCAACGATTATTAAAAGAAATTTTAATATGTCACCCACCACCGCATGCTTCCGCTGCACCCCAAACCAATAGCAACAACATATAATCTCCTGCGAACGCTTATTGTGTAATATAATCCTTTTACCACGATATCTCTAATCGAACAGGTAGCATACCAGTGTCATCAACCCATATGTTTGATGTTTCTTTCTTTAACTTTTCAAAAATGAACTTGCCTACAAAACACCATGGTCATGGATTTATCCAGGAAGTTCTATTCTCATCAAAGGGTCGGAAGATATCAACTCTCATTAATAGACAGAAGGGATAAATTATTTCCCACATTATCCATTAATGCAATATCACTCGTGACACTCAACGTATCATACTTCGTCGCGGGTAAATATCATCGCTTTTTTCGTCAATACATCAAAGTATACGACTTATAATATTCATTAATGATAATCTTAATATCTAAGGATCAATACACACATTCACAAATAGGAACATCCAATAACACAAAAAATGTGGATTTCCTACTGGTGGGTCTCGTTCTCATAATCTCCATTCTTGGAGATTATCAAGGACGAACACCATGTGAAGGTGTCTCAATGTCTTATGAGCCACCTACCCCTGATAGCTTGTATCTCGTCAGACAATATCATCCGGCTATAGAACATTCATTCAAGAATATTGTCGGGGCACCTCCAAGTTCTCATCATAAGGGGTAGCTATTATGACCTTTCAGTGCGACATATATTCTTAAGACGTTATTACATACTATGTCATGCAAAGGAACAATCATGATGTGATAAGAAACTTCATTAATATCCAAAACAGTGAATATATGTAATCAAGTACTTAGAAGTTGTTTCTAGGGCACTAACATCAACAGACTCTCACTTGCACTAGAGACAACTGTTAAAACCCTTCAGCCCACTAGCTCTCACATGATACTCATGTCTAGAGCATTCTTCAAGGGGTCCTCTATGTTTTCCTCCGTGGATACTCTAATCACTATAACTCCACCTCGTGGAGAAAAATCTCTCGAAAGATGAAACTTTCAAAGTATATGTTTTATCCTTTGACGTGCCCTTGGCTCTTTGGAAAGAGTCATTGTTGCAATGTTATCACAGTAAACTGTGATAGGGTCTTGACTACTAGGCACCACAAAAGACATATCCTGACTGCGACTTCATATCATTCTGATATGTCTGAAAGCTAGCATTTGTATAACCCTCTTAGATTGTTTTATATTGAACATCTTCATTATCTGGTCAATGTATGTACTTTGACTTAGTCCAAGCAGCCACTTTAATCTATCACGCATGATCTTGATCCCAATAATGTAAGTTGTTTCACGTAAGTCTTTAATGAAGAAGCACTCGCTCAACCATGTCGCAACCTCTTGTAAGGCTAGTATCACATTTCCGATTAGTAATATGTCATCAACATATACTACTATGAAAACGACTGTACTCCCACTAATTTTTTTGTAAACACATGGATCACATTCGTTCTTAATGAAAGCAAATTCTTTTATAGCCTCATCGAACCAAATGTTACATGACCTGGATACTTGTTTTAATCCATAAACTCGCTTCTACTTGTATACCTTTTTGACATTGCCCGGAGTCACAAACCCTTCATGTGGTGTCACATACACATCTTCTTGAAGGTTCTCGTTAAGGAAAGCAATTTTGACATTCATCTGCCAAATCTCAGTCATGGAAATCTACTATAGCAAATAGAATTCTAATGGATTTAAACATGACAACCGGAGAAAAGGTTGTGTCTTAGTCAATGTGTTAACGCTTTTTAAACCCTTTAGTCATTAGTCGTGCTTTATAGGTACTAACCCGACCTTCCATGTCCAGTTTTCTCTTGAATGCTCATTTGCACCCAACGGGCTTTACATCTGCTGGTGGATCGACCAAAACTCACACATGGTTTTGATAAATGAAATTTATCTCTGAATTCATGGCTTCTTGCCATTTTGCAGCTTCTGAGCTCTCTACTGCCTCCTTGTAGGATACAGGGTCATTATTGTCAACCAATAATGAGTCACGATCTTCTATGACTAGAAAATCTTCTCTCTGATTCTCTTACCTCTCTGGTGCTTCTACACAGTACTTGTGTTTCAGGAACAATTTCTTCCACGAGGCCTTGTGAAATCTGTTCCTATACTAACTCTTGTGTATCTTGAGCATCAACTTCCTGAAAGTCGATCATGCTTCCACTATCCTCCTTGAGGATGTGTCCCCTCTCAAAGAATACAGCTTGCCTAACAACTATGACCTTTTTATCTGAGGGATCATATAGGCAGTATCCCCTTGTTTCTTTGAGGTAACCTATAAAGATGCACTTTGTGTCCTGGGGTGACAGTTTGTTGCTTGAGCTGGCTTTAACAAACACTCTACACACCCATGCACGAGTATATGACAAAATGGGTTTCTTTTCACTCCATAACTCAAAAGGAATAATGTTCGTCGCTTTAGTTGGTACTCGGTTTAGTATGTATGATGTCGTGTGTAATGCATATCCCCAAAAAAAATAATGGAAGGTTTGTGTGACTCATCATCGACCTTACCATGTCCAGCAAGGTATTGTTCCTCCTTTCACTAACATCATTCCATTGTAGCGTTTAAAGAGTGAGTTGAGATAAAATCTCACTCTCATAGAAAGTCGATAAACTCTTGGTTAAGTTATTCACCACCTCAATCTGATTGATGTTTTTTTATCTTCTTACCAAGCTGATTCTCAACTTCATTCTTGAACTCTTTGAACTTCTCAAAGGATTCAAACTCATACCTCATCAAGTAGATGTAACCGTACCTACTCAAGTTGTCGGTAAAAGTCATAAAGTATGAGAATTCACCTCTACTTTCTATTTGAAAAAATCTGCACGCATCAGTGTGTACCAATTCTAAAAGTTCGATGGCCCTTTCTGTTGGGCAAGTATTGTCTCAACAATACTTTAAAATTTATTATTATGATTTTGATACTCACAAATACCCTTATTTGTTTTACTAATGATTTTACATTTCAAGGAATTAATATTCATTATAATATTTATTTTGAAATTATTTTCAACCTTTTAATTCGCAAAGAATATTTATTAAAGTGTTGAGGATGCGTAATTAAACATTCTGGAAACACAGTTCATACCCTACGTGGATAAGCGCAACGTAAGGAATAAATCCTACGCTTTGTACAACGCGTATGGATCATGAACCGTACGTTTGTATTCAACATTACGCTGGAAGAAGAAAGTACGGTATTTCAACCCTATTTTCAGAACAGTACATATGGTTAATAAACCCTGTGTTATCAGAAAAGTATGGTTAAAAAACCTTACGTTTGAAAGGAACCTTACGTTTGTCAAGAGAAGAAAGTATGGTTAAAGAACCCTACGTAAGTAATGAACCTTACGTTTTAGAGAGAAACGTATGGATCATCAACTTTACTTTATGATCAACCTTATGTTGTCTACCTTACGTTCGAAGAATGAACGCTACGTAGTTGAACCCTACGTTTTCTATTTTGTCATTTTATGAAAGAACCCTACGTTTGACTTTTCAACGTCGGAGATTTAAATCCGTGATATTTTGCGCAATTTCTACAACAGTCTTGACGATATTACAACTGTTTCAAAGCTTATTTTCGACCGATTTAAAGCTCGTTATATTTGATTCAAAGAACCGTATTCAACAGAGATTTTCACTCATATTCTTAAGGGAAGTTACAACTTCCCTATTTTATTTAAATTTGAATATCTACGTTTTATCAGCCATCTTTTGTAGATCTGGAATTCTGAAAGCAGGATATTTGCTTTATATATTATATCGCTTTATTGATTTTACATACGGGATATTTTTGCAAGAAACATATTTTTCATATACAATCATACTCTGGTGAAAATCTTTTTATAGTGTTACAGCAAACGAACAACTCTGGTAGAGGACTACACTTTGGAGATATACATGTTTTATCTCATTCTTATGTAAGTTTGTTGTTGCTCTATTTTTGTTGCTGCTTTTTAATTAAAGATCTTTGTGCAATCGGGATCGTTTCAGATTTTCATTCTTGAAGATATTCTTTTCTGAAGAAGAAGATCCATCAATTGTCAGTTGTTTGCTACAGCAACTGTGAAGATCAATCCGAATCAAGAAATCAAACTCTTTTGATTTATTGGAGTTTCAACTGCTCGTACCCAGTTGTGGTGGAGTGTCAGCTTCTCAATCTAAGCTATGGATAATCGGTTCTCTGCTATAGAACCAGAAGGCTTTATTTAGTCTTGTTGTAAAGGTGTCAACTGTCTACAGTCAGTTGAGGAATTTCGGCCTTGTGATAAGAGAACGATACTAGTGAAATTCACCAAACTCGTAGAGAGAGTATTTGGTGGAGTGGACTAGGAGATCTTTGTGCTCCGAACCACTATAAAAAGTTGTGTTCTTTATTTCTGTTTATCCGCTGCATATTTTCATACAGAAGAAAGACGTTGCATATCCGCATAAACCTCAACGGGTGTCAAAAAACAGAATTGTGGAAGATTTTTGAAAAGACACAATTCACCCCCCCTCTTGTGTTACTTTGTATATTCCGACCTAACACTTTCACCTTGACCACCAAATAGTGGTTTGATCATCTTGTCTTGTAAACAAGCATGACATCTTTCAAATGGTTTAACCTCAAAAGAGTCCAAGTAACCATCTTGGTAGAGCTTCGTTAAACGCTTCTCGTTTACGTGACCATCTGGGTGTGAAATGAGTCGCGTGAATTTGATTCGTTATCAATTGTCAATATTTGGTTTTCGTAATTTAATATATAAAAACCGTTATTCAGTTGTGTTATATTATAATGTCACGACCCGCCTTCACCAAAAGGAGGGAAGGGTTTGCAGATTGTCAGGCCCTTCCTTCTTTAAGTTGAAGGAGAGATAATGACCCCCGAGACCCGCCTTCAATAGATCCCGGAGTGGCGACTAGCACCAAGGGTATAGAAATTTCTCACAAATGGAAGACATTACCCCTTTTTGTTTTATAAGATCGAGAGATAAGATGATGAAACTCATCAACACCAAGGTAAAAGAAAAGTAAAGCCAAAAGTAAACCATTCCCACATGCATGTTCCAAAAGTAAAGCCACAAGGTACAAAAGGTGACTACAAAGGTAAGTACCAAAGAAGAAAAGCAACAACTGCAACTACCCAAAAGGTCCGAGCTAGTATGGTCCTGCGTGATCCCCGAAGTCCTCCTGGAAACCTGAAAGCAGTTTTATATACGTAGGGTGAGCATACAAGTACACTCAGTAGAGAAAACCAAAGACTCTCGTGCACAAGTGGGGGAACGTGCTAAAGTCCCGTGAGAAAAAGGAGTAAACCAAACACCTGTCAAGGTAAACTATCCACCCAAGCCTCACCAAGACACACTCCCCAAATAACGCAAGTCAAGTAATATATATATTAAGAGCACATCGATGTTTGGGTACCCCGCGCCACTTTCCCACTGGTTATTGAGACATCCTACGCATCGGACCAATCCCGCCATTCTCACCGCAGTCCCACTGCCACACCCGCCCGCACACACCTGGGCCACAACTACACGCAGTCCCACTGCCGAAATCCCGCCCGCACACACCTGGGCCACAACTGTCACACGTAACCACGCCTGCAAACACCTAGGCCATAACAACCACCACCATGCCCGAAGACACCTGGGCTGGAAGATCCACTGCCACGCCCGAAGACACCTGGGCCTCATCCCGAAGACGCTTGGGAAACCACCTGCCGCACACACCTGGCCAACCGTCACACTGCCCCGCCCGAAGGTTCTTAGGCTAATAAAGGACCTCAGGCCATCATAGCATGCCCGAAGATACTTGGGCTATCCGGGAAAGGGAGCAGAAAAGGAGTTAATAACCAGCCACTAAGAATAGTGTTGGGAAAAACACCCTCCCCCATGAAATGGGGGTGTTCGGCACTAAGTGCTCAACTTGGGTGGGGCGTGAATAAGAAACACAAAGCTACAAGTATAGATATAGGTAACAAACACTCACCCAAAGATTAGGTTTTCCTAACCAGCCAACAGAACACAACACCACTGCGTCCAAGTCACAAGTCACGACTCTCGCCAACAAAACCCATTTGTCCCATTCTTGTTTCAAGTTCAATGATAATGTTTAATTAAGTTTAAGCACTACTGGGCAACTAGTAAGCATAGGCACAAGTCCAGGAAAGTAAACAGTCAAGCATCAACCATAACGCCCACACCCGGTTCTCAACAACAGAGGATCCCACCCCAATTCGTGATATAAACAAGTAACCACCGGGTCTTAAAACTCACAACCACCGAATTCATATCAACAGGGAATCTCATCCCCAATTTCATAACCACCGAGAGCATAAAAGAACAGGGGATCCCATCCCCTCCCACATCTCCAGCAACCGGCCCGTGAAAGAAAACAACCAAACCACCGTCACCAACACTAAGCAGGGTCTTGCCGGTATTTTCAGATTTAAAAGATTTTACACGCTCCATGGTTTCAATTTCCGTGTGTTTTAACTGGGGGTTATCAGAGAAGGATTGATCCTGGGGCTTTCAATTCACTTAGCCGGGTGTACGTGATTAACCAGTATCCTTTTTAACAGCAGGAGTTCACAACCACAAAGAAACCATTTAAAACATCAGTAGGGGTTCATTAGTACACAAACAACGACCACCAACGGCCTCGATTTTCAGAAACGCGTAAGCCAGCACAACTCAGAAAGATGATTTTAATATAAACAACATCAACGATCACAGTCCCCCCCCCCATTCCTTATAGGATTCGTTCATTATCTTTATTTAGGTCTGGTTTATCCAATTCTACAGAAACAAAAACACGCCCACCCCGCATGATACACAAAAGAGAGAGGCGAAGGAGAAATTCCCTACCTGTTGATAGATGATCGACGCTTAGGCCGGGCGCGGAACTTTACGGATAACTATGCGGCGCGCCCGATGCACCAAAAGCTGTTTGTGAAAAGCCGCGATCGAGGAAAGGAGAAACCACGGCTAACCCTTAGTTTATAAGAGCTGCGGACGGTTGAGGTGAGAACGCGAAACCGCGTAAGGCGCGAGGGTCGTGGGTTGACCACGCGGCTGGGCAGTTACACACGGAGGTCTCTCGGGACTTTTAGGAATTAATTATGGGCTTTAAATGGTTTTAAAAGGAGTAAAAGAATTAATTTACGTCGAAACTTACGTTGCGGGAGCGGAAAAGTCAGGTACTGGAAGAAGAACGAAAGGCTCGACGAGGGGACACGGTGCCACCGTCACGGTGTCACCTTCACGGTGCCACTATTTTGGTGGAACCTCACTTTTGGCAAAGTAATGGGCCAGGAGGGTCCGGGCCATTACATTAGATACCTCTTAAACGATTCTCGTCCTCGAGAATCGAACAAACCAAGAAGGAAAGAGAGGGTCCGAACAACCACCTCGAAAGATACCTCTTAGAAGTGAACCCATGCTAACCAAAAACACTTCTCTGTCAAGAACCAAGCAACATACCATGCCAAACTGCCCAGGCATGTGGGTTGGGGAGTCTCCTCCCCCCATGTCAAGATATTATCCGCTTTGGGCGGCACTGACTCGCCCGCACGGGTTTAATCGCATCCACCTTAATGCGTCTTGATTAGGGGTCGGGTTCTCTCCTCCCCCATAGCCAGGGCTTTTCACACACATCCAGAGGAAAAAAAAACCAGTACATTTCATAGCCAAAAGACAAAACGTTCTACCACAACAGGTACAACAAGGAACAAAACTCAAAACAACTCTGGGTACTGGGTACGCATCTGTGCTTCCCTCTCCCACGTACTCTCCTCAAGTCCACCATGTCTCCACAACACACGAACCAAGGGGATGGTTCGCCCACGAAGCACCTTCTTCTTGCGATCCTCGATCATCACTGGTCTCTCCACAAGGGTCACGTTGTCCTCGATGTCCAGCTCACCCCAATCAAGGACGTGTGAATCGTCGTGCAGATACCGACGGAGCTGGGACACATGGAAGACACCATGTATCCTCAGTAGCGGCGGTGGCAACGCTAGCTGATAAGCCACCTGGCCGACCCGCCGCAACACTTCGAAGGGTCCGATGAACCTGGGGGAAAGCTTACTCCCCTTGCTGAACCTCCGCTGCCCACACCGAGGGGAGACCTTCAAGAACACGTGGTCCCCAACCTCAAACTCCAAGGGCCTCCTCCTGGTATCAGCATACGACTTCTGTCGGTCCTGGGCCGCCTTCATCATTTCCCGTATGAGCTGAACCTTCTCTGTTGTGTTCTGCACCACCTCCGAGCCAAGGATGCCTGCCTCTCCTACTTCGGCCCAACACATAGGTGAACGGCATGGCCTCCCGTACAAGGCTTCAAACGGGGCCATACCGATGGTAGAGTGATAGCTATTATTGTAGGCGAACTCTACCAGGGGCAAGTGTCGCACCCATGATCCTCCGGAGTCCAGAACACATGCCCGTAGCATATCCTCCAAGGTCTGGATGGTGCGCTCTGTTTGTCCATCTGTCTGGGGATGGAAAGCAGTGCTAAGGCGTAACTGGGTGCCAAACGCATGCTGCAATCCTCTCCAGACTCGCGAGGTAAACCGTGCATCCCTATCCGAGACTATAGACCTCGGAACTCAATGCAACCGCACCACCTCATCCACGTACTTTCGTGCCAAAGCATCCACAGTACTCGACTCCCTGATTGCCAGAAAGTGAGCCAATTTCGTCAACCTGTCCACTACCACCCAGATGGCGTCGTATCCCCCTTGGACCTTGGGTAGTCCCGTGACGAAATCCATCGAGATGTCATCCCACTTCCACTCGGGGACATCTAGGGGCTGCAGTAGGCCGCCTGGAACTCGGTGTTCAGCCTTCACTTGCTGACACACTAAGCACTTGGCCACAAACTCTGCCACCGCTCGCTTAACTCCGGGCCACCAGAACTGCCTCTTCAGTCCCTGGTACATCTTGGAAACTCCTGGGTGTACCGCCAGGGGTGAGTTGTGGAACTCACTGAGAACCTTGCCGCGCATCACTCCTGGAACAAACAACCTTTCCTGGAAAAGCATCTGGTTCTGACCATCCTCTGTCCATCCTTCCGGAGCATTGCCCTGGTCAACTCGGTCACGCATTACTTCGCACTCCGGGTCTCCCCACTGAGACTCCTCCACTTGTCGAAACAGAGATGACCGCACTATCATCTGATATAGGCAGCCTCTGCCGCTATCCATCTTTGCATCCAGGTGTAAGGCAGCCAACTCCTCCATTGCCTTCCAGGCGTCCGCCGACTCTCGGACCGCATCCTTCTGCGTCCTCCTGCTCAAGGCATCGGCCACCACATTGCCCTTGCCCTCAGTATAAGAGATCTCAAAGTCGTAATCTTGGAGGAACTCCACCCATCTCCGTTGTCGCAAGTTTAAGTCCCGCTGGGAGAAGATATACCTCAAGCTTTTGTGATCCGTGAAGACCACAAAGCGTTCCCCGATGAGGTAGTGTCGCCATAACTTTAGCACAAAAACGACCGCTGCAAGCTCCAGGTCGTGGGTGGCGTAATTACGCTCATGGGGGCGTAGCTGCCTGGACCCATAAGAGATCACCCCTTGTCGCTGCATCAACACGCATCTCAGGCCCTGTCCTGAAGCATCACAGAACACCTCATAGGCCACCCCTTCTTCTGGTAATCTCAGCACTGGGGCACTAACCAACTTCTCTTTTAGATAGCTGAAGGCTGACTCGCACTGCTCGCTCCACACGAAAACCTGGTCTTTCTTGGTTAGGGCTGTCAAAGGGGCCGCAACTCGGGAGAAGTTGGGTACGAACCTCCGATAGTAACCTGTCAGCCCAAGGAAACTACGGACCTCTGCCACATTCTTGGGTGCTGCCCAAGAAACAACCGCCTCAACTTTTGATGGGTCCACCGCTACCCCCTGCTTGGACACCACGTGCCCGTGGAAGTGCACTTCCCGTGTCCAGAACTTGCATTTCGACAACTTCCCATAGAGCTGATGATGTCGGAGGACCTCCAAAACCGTCCTCAGGTGCTCCGCATGGTCCTCCTCTGATCTTGAGTAGACCAGGATGTCATCGATGAATACGAACACGAACCGATCCAGGTACTCCCGGAAGATGGAGTTCATAAGCCCCATGAACACAGTCGGGGCGTTCGTAACACCAAAGGGCATGACTACGAACTCGAAGTGTCCATACCTGCACCTGAAGGCCGTCTTCGGGATGTCGCTCTCCTTCACTCTCAACTGGTGGTACCCAGACCGCAGGTCGATCTTCGAGAACCATCCTGCCCCTTTCAGCTGGTCGAAAAGATCGTCTATCCTCGGAAGAGGGTAGCGATTCTTGATCGTCACCTGATTCAGCCTCCTGTAGTCTATGCACAACCTGAGACCACCATCTGCCTTCTTTGCGAACAAGACTGGAGCACCCCACGGTGACGCACTCGGGCGAACATAACCCCTCTTCATCAGATCATCAATCTGGATCCGCAACTCCCGTAGCTCTGAAGGCGCCATCCGGTAAGGAGCCATCGAGATTGGTCGAGCGCCGGGCTGTAGGTCTATCCCAAACTCGATATCACGCCGAGGGGGTAGAGTCGTCACCTCCTCAGGGAAGACGTCCATAAACTCACGGACAATCTCTGGCACTTCCACCATTTCAGCATCTACTGATTCCACTGTCAGCTCGGTCAACAAGGAGAGGAGAGGTTCCTCTCGCCTGTTTCCCTTCGGACTGCTCCGCTCGCCGGTGAAGGTAACACGCCGGCCGTCCAAGTCCGAGAACACCACCCTTCTTCGGAAACAGTCGATGACGGCACACACAGAAAATAGACAGTCGATGCCTAGGATGACATCGTATGGCTGAATCTGTAGCAGAAGAAGATCCCTAACCGACTGATGTGGCCCTATCATCAGTCTACATCCCCGACAAACAAACAACAAGTTGGTTTGACCTCCGACTAGTGTGCTCAACACCAGGGGCTCTAGAAGTCTCTCTGCATCTAAACCCAAGGCACGGGCTAGACTTAGTGCAACAAAGGAGTGCGAAGCTCCGGTATCGAACAAGGCATAAGCAAGAGTGCTAAACAGACTGATCGTACCTCGAACAACCTCTGGCCCTGCTGGAACTGCTGCCTCTGCGGCGTGTAACTGTCCACGCCCAGCTCCCCTGCCCCTCGGCTGTCGGCCACCTCCCCGACCACGCCCCAGTCGAGGTCCCTGAGGAGCGCCCTGAGGTCGGCCTCCTCCTCCTACGTCTGCCCTCAGAGGAGCGGGAGCTCGCTGTCCCTGCTGCTGCTGCTGGAAAAGTCTGGCTGGAAGCAGCTGCTGGGGCGGGTGGTGGGGTTGTCCACCACCACCGTACTGCACACGGTCCGGGCACTGACTCCGGAGATGTCCAGGGCTCCCACAGATGAAGCACCGCGGTCCCGGGCCCGAAGGAAAAGGGCGAGGGCCGGGGGATCGAAACTGAAACTGCTGCGGTCTGCTCCCTGTTGGTCGGAACCTGGAGGGTCCTGACGCTGGAGGCCTGGTGCTGACGGTCTTTCCCTTCGATGGTCCCAGCTGGATCCCCTCTCGTGACACTCCTCCTAGAGCATGCATCCTCTCCACCACTTCGGCCTTCTTCTGGACCTCCAAGTACGTCGGCAGGGTGAAGGGGGTAACAGCATACTAGAGGGAGGGTCGGAGCGCCTCCTCTAAACGTCTTGCCCGAGACTCCTCGTCGGGAAAGAGGTCCGGAGCAAAACGTAGGAGGTCCTTGAACTTGATCCCTAGCTCCCTCACGGACATACTCCCCTGCTGGAGGGAGAGTAGTTCCTGCCTCTTTTCTGCCTTCATCGTCGAGGAGAAGAATTCCGTCCGGAACTCCCTCTCGAAATCCGCCCAAGCCACCTCAGACTCTCTCCTCTCCCCCAGGTAAAGCGTCCACCACTGACGCGCCGCTCCCCGCATCTGGCTGACAGCCAGAGGAACCCAGTACTCGGTCGGGGCCCGAATCAGGCCGAAAGCTATAACTAGCTCCTCTAGTCAGCCTTCCGTCTTCATGTCGGAGGTGCTGCCCTCATACTTCTCGAGGGCCTGTCGCTGGAAGGTCCGAAGAGTCTTCTGCCACTGGTCGTCCTCTTCCTCTCGATCAGCTCTCTGCCGATCGGCCAAAGTAGTCTTTGGGGCCTCGATCGCCCGTACCACACGTGGTCGCCTTCCAGGTGCCATAGCTGCAAGGTAAACAAGGAATGCCTAAGCCCAAGTAGTGCAGAATATCGTTCTTAAAACTTCTTAAAATTTTAATTTATTCTTAATTCCCAAGACATCCCAGAAACACAAGAACACAAATCATTATGATGCATGTACCTTTCCTAGGGTCTCTACCCTGCAATCAGTGTGGCCTCACTTGGTCGTTCGGTAGGTCCAGAGTCCTTGCATCGGATCACGGGGGCCCTAAAATCCCGTGTCCTAGCCGGTCTTCCCTGGCCTAATTCACGCGCCAAGGTCACCCAACACTGTTGCCTTACCATCCCATGCAATCCTCACTGTGCCTAACTCCAGACTCCATCCTATCTCCCAACCTCCCCTCTGATACCATTCTGTCACGACCCGCCTTCACCAAAAAGAGGGAAGAGTTTGCAGATTGCCAGGCCCTTCCTTCTTTAAGTTGAAGGAGAGATAATGACCCCCGAGACCCGCCTTCAATAGATCCCGGAATGGCGACTAGCACCAAGGGTATAGAAATTTCTCACAAATGGAAGGCATTACCCCTTTTTGTTTTATAAGATCGAAAGATCAAATGATGAAACTCATCAACACCAAGGTAAAAGAAAAGTAAAGCCAAAAGTAAACCATTCCCACATGCATGTTCCAAAAGTAAAACTACAAGGTACAAAAGGTGACTACAAAGGTAAGTACCAAAGAAGAAAAGCAACAACTGCAACTGCCCAAAAGGTCCGAGCTAGTATGGTCCTGCGTGATCCCCAAAGTCCTCCTGGAAACCTGAAAGCAGTTTTATATACGTAGGGTGAGCATACAAGTACACTCAGTAGAGAAAACCAAAGACTCTCGTGCACAAGTGGGGGAACGTGCTAAAGTCCCGTGAGAAAAAGGAGTAAACCAAACACCTGTCAAGGTAAACTATCCACCCAAGCCTCACCAAGGCACACTCCCCAAATAACGCAAGTCAAGTAATATATATTAAGAGCACATCGATGTTTGGGTACCCCGCGCCACTTCCCCACTGGTTATTGAGACATCCTACGCATCGGACCAATCCCGCCATTCTCACCGCAGTCCCACTGCCACACCCGCCCGCACACACCTGGGCCACAACCACACGCAGTCCCACTACCGAAATCCCGCCCGCACACACCTGGGCCACAACCACACGCAGTCCCACTGCCGAAATCCCGCCCGCACACACCTGGGCCACAACCACACGCAGTCCCACTGCCGAAATCCCGTCCGCACACACCTGGGCCACAACTGTCACACGTAACCACGCCTACAAACACCTAGGCCATAACAACCACCACCACGCCCGAAGACACCTGGGCCGGAAGATCCACTGCCACGCCCGAAGACATCTGGGCCTCATCCCGAAGACGCTTGGGAAACCACCTGCCGCACACACCTGGCCAACCGTCACACTGCCCCGCCCGAAGGTTCTTGGGCTAATAATGGACCTCAGGCCATCACAGTCTGCTCAAAGATACTTGGTCTATCCGGGAAAGGGAGCAGAAAAGGAGCTAATAACCAGCCACTAAGAATAGTGTTGGGAAAAACACCCTCCCCCATGAAATGGGGGTGTTCGACACTAAGTGCTCAACTTGGGTGGGGCGCGAATAAGAAACACAAAGCTACAAGTATAGATATAGGTAACAAACACTCACCCAAAGCTTAGGTTTTCCTAACCAGCCTACAGAACACAACACCACTGCGTCCAAGTCACAAGTCACGACTCTCGCCAACAAAACTCATTTGTCCCATTCTTGTTTCAAGTTCAGTGATAATGTTTAATTAAGTTGAAGCACTACTGGGCAACTAGTAAGCATAGGCACAAGTCCAGGAAAGTAAACAGTCAAGCATCAACCATAACGCCCACACCCGGTTC
Organism: Viscum album; assembly: GCA_963277665.1. Lineage (NCBI taxonomy): Eukaryota > Viridiplantae > Streptophyta > Magnoliopsida > Santalales > Viscaceae > Viscum > Viscum album. Next base: position 157,919,183 of record OY728125.1, read on the forward strand.
TCAACAACAGAGGATCCCACCCCAATTCGTGATATAAACAAGTAACCACCGGGTCTTAAAACTCACAACCACCGAATTCATATCAACAGGGAATCTCATCCCCAATTTCATAACCACCGAGAGCATAAAAGAACAGGGGATCCCATCCCCTCCCACATCTCCAGCAACCGGCCCGTGAAAGAAAACAACCAAACCACCGTCACCAACACTAAGCAGGGCCTTGCCGGTATTTTCAGATTTAAAAGATTTTACACGCTCCATGGTTTCAATTTCCGTGTGTTTTAACTGGGGGTTATCAGAGAAGGATTGATCCTGGGGCTTTCAATTCACTTAGCCGGGTGTACGTGATTAACCAGTATCCTTTTTAACAGCAGGAGTTCACAACCACAAAGAAGCCATTTAAAACATCAGCAGGGGTTCATTAGTACACAAACAACGACCACCAACGGCCTCGATTTTCAGAAACGCGTAAGCCAGCACAACTCAGAAAGATGATTTTAATATAAACAACATCAACGATCACAGTCCCCCCTCCATTCCTTATAGGATTCGTTCATTATCTTTATTTAGGTCTGGTTTATCCAATTCTACAGAAACAAAAACACGCCCACCCCGCATGATACACAAAAGAGAGAGGCGAAGGAGAAATTCCCTACCTGTTGATAGATGATCGACGCTTAGGCCGGGCGCGGAACTTTACGGATAACTATGCGGCGCGCCCGATGCACCAGAAGCTGTTTGTGAAAAGCCGCGATCGAGGAAAGGAGAAACCACGGCTAACCCTTAGTTTATAAGAGCTACGGACGGTTGAGGTGAGAACGCGAAACCGCGTAAGGCGCGGGGGTCGTGGGTTGACCACGCGGCTGGGCAGTTACACACGGAGGTCTCTCGGGATTTTTAGGAATTAATTATGGGCTTTAAATGGTTTTAAAAGGAGTAAAAGAATTAATTTACGTCGAAACTTACGTTGCGGGAGCGGAAAAGTCAGGTACTGGAAGAAGAACGAAAGGCTCGGCGAGGGGACACGGTGTCACCCTCACGGTGCCACTGTTTTGGTGGAACCTCACTTTTGGCAAAGTAATGGGCCAGGAGGGTCCGGGCCATTACATATAACATATGTTATCTTTATAAAAGTAGCAACTCTTATTTTCAAAACTGAAAATAAATTCATCCATGTCTAAACAAGAAACTGAAATGATGTTCTTGGTAACACTAGGCACATAATATCAGTTCTTTAAAACCAAAACCATTCATGTTGGCAATGTGAAGTGGCAGTCTCCAATGGCTAGAGCAATCAGCCTCGCCCCATTGGGGGCCCTTAGATCCATCTCGCCTTTAGCGACCTTCCGAAATCTAATTAGTTCCTATATTTGGATACAAATGCGAGCACCACATGAAGTATCTCATACCCAACTTGTAGATATAGAAATATTACACTCGATAACGAACGCACCTAAAGGTTCCCCTTCTTTGGCCGAGTGCAGTTCCTCTCCCAATGGTCTTGCTTGTCACATGCAGAACACACTGCATTTTGCTCCTTTGCTTGTCGTTGAATCTTCTTCTGCTTGGAAGGACGGGGCTCTGGAGCCTTAGACTTATAATGAGTCTTCGAACTATTTGCCTTGTTTTTCCTTTTCTTATTCACTATAAGCACCATAGGTTTGACACACCCCATGTCTTTATCAACTTGGCGAATTACAGTTAGAGGTTCTGAAAATGTCTTCTCGTTATTGCTCATATTATAATTCACAATAAAACTAGAGAATGTTTTAGGTAGTGAGGACAGAATAAGATATGTGTGCAACTCATCAGGGACCTTAAACCCCGAGATGTCAAGTGTATTATGTAGCTAGTCATCTTGACCACATGAGGCTCTCCAGGCACGAACTCTCCAAGCTTGCAGACGAACAATGCATTGGAGATCTCATATCTCTCATGTCTCACATTCTCCTGATAAAGATCATAAAGGTGAGAAATGATGTTATATGCATCCATATCCTCATATTACTTTAGAAGCTCACCGACCATGGAGGATAGCATGAAACAATGGACATTCATAGCATCGTCCACATGTTTCAGGTAGAGAGATATTTCTTCCTCACTAGCCTATTTCGCAAGCGACTTAGGAAGTGGGGTTTCTAGCCTATTTCATAGCGTAGTATAATGCGTAAGCACCTAAATCATTCCAGGAAATTCGCGCTGGTGAGAAAATTATCCTTCTCTGGTATGGATCGCAGTGATATTGTCGAAGTCGTGTGGTTTGCCACCATTTCTACAAAAAAAAAATTAAGAGCAAATAATTAGAACTTTCTTGATTATGAAATCAAATTAATAATTTTATAAAATTTTATTAATCTCACGGTATTATTTTGTCGAAACCTAACAGTCCTCACTATTAGTTTCAGAATATCTTGTTGCATAGATATTCCAGTGGCAAGGACTCATATTCCAGAGCACGAGTAGAGATTGTCGTGCAGACCACGGATGTTAGACTATCGAACGTGTACACCCCATCGCGAAGATGACCTCTACCAAGTTCTCAATTCATCAACCGCTCCTAAAACACATCAGATGGTGAAAAAATAGCAACACAGTTGAAGTCCTTTGTAAGCTTACTGATGGAGAGAAGATTAAAAGGACTTCAAGGAACATGGATCACAGAAGGCAGATGAATATAGAAATTTAAAGAGCAGGTGTCAAATCCCGCAATAAGGATAGTGGATCCGTCAGTAACAGTAATGGCAATGGGGCCAGTATACTAACGGTAAGTAGATAACATACTTGTGTCACGATTCGTCCCCCGGGGCCCGTGTCGTGACTACCCCAAGCCTGCCTTCCTTGGGCCAGGGGCTGGCGACTAGCACCGGAAAGGCATATCCCTAAAACCGGGAAGGCATTGCCTTTATAACCTGTAAACTCACACAACCAAGCACACAGCAAGATACGAGCACAAAGTAAAACTGTATAGTAAAAAGAATGTGTACAGTAAGTAAAGGGGTCAGAATACAAGCTCAATTGGAAAGTAAAAGTAAAACTGAAAAACAGCTCCTGCAAACACCCGCCAAGGATCCTACCTGAAGGGTAGGTACAGCTCTCGAACGGTCGTCTCTGCGGTACGCCTCGTCTAAGGTCCACCTCCGTGTAGCCTCCAGTCCTGGTACCCTCGATCCCGATCAGCGTTGTCCGTCGTCTGCACAAGACACAGCAAGGTACGGGCGTAGCCTATGCAGGGGTGAGTATAACGATACTCAGTAGGGACCCCAAGACCCCCCAAGGCCTCTCAGAATCCACAAAGGATAAACCACAAAACATGAAAACAACAGTCAACCCCATTTAGGTATATGCCCATACATATACCTAAGTTATCAAGTATACTCATCTCTTTCATGAGGAAACACAAGGCCCAACTCTTTAGCCAAAAGCTCAACCGTTCCACGAAGGAAAAAATACCACGAAGGTAACACCACAAAGGTAAGTACCACAAAGGTAACGTCACACAGAAGAATACCACAAAGGTATCACCACGAAGGTAAGGACTCAGCTCACACCAGGTATGACTTAAGTACGGAAGTAGAGATGATTAGTTGTATTGCTAGATCATCTTACTTCGTCGAGAAGCTCTGTTGTTGACCCACACAGGATCGATGATGACCCACACAGGATCGATAATGACCCACACGGGATCTGGAGATGACCCACACAAGATCGGTATGCGCTGACCCACACAGGATCATTGAGCGTTGACCCACACAGGATCGGTATGCGTTGACCCACACAGGATCGCTGAGCGCTGACCCACACAGGATCGGTATGCGCTGACCCACACAGGATCGCTGAGCGCTGACCCACACAGGATCGGTATGCGCTGACCCACACAGGATCTGAAGATTCTTCAAGTACAGCCAGCCACAGGGTTCCCACACTAAGCACGCTTGATTCAGGAAGGTTCTGCTCTCAAACCATCGGTCGATACATCAACTGCCACGAAGTCCCACGAAAAAGTATCCCAAAGGTCTGTCACGTCATAAGGGACCCAACGCGACAGACGGCGCGTCAATCGAACGTTCGGTCTTTAAGTTATTAGCGTTTCCGTTCCGAGGGTCCGGTTGGATTCGGCTTCGATCCAACCCGATCGTACTCCAACTTTATCCAAAACTCAAGTGGAGTATACCAAAAGGACCGTCTCGATCCAAGGATCTCGGTGCCGCAGACGGCTCGTCAAACTGACATCTGGTTCTCAAGATATGGCCAAAAAGGCATATCTGGGTCCAGATGGGCTCGGGTCCGGCCCGGATGGGCTGGGCCGCGGCGCCCCTGGCCCGCTGGGCCGCGGTCCGGCCCGGCCCGGTAACGGGGCGGCCAGACCCGCTGGGCGTGGCCCGCTCAACTGGGTGGTCCGTCGTGGCGGGGTCCGCCCTAGCCGACACCCGGGAGGGGAGGTGCTCCCCCCAGGTCACCCGAACGGTCCGCTAGACCGTTCGGTTCGCCCTGCTGGCACGCGGGACCCACCGGAGGGGTCCCACTCGGTGTAACGTGGCCGACCAAATTCTCGGCCAGTCCTCCTCCCAGCAGCGCGACGGCGCTGCTGGCCTTCTGCGGCCGGTCGAATGTCGGCCTTCCGCGGCCAGTCGGATGTCGGCCGCCATCCGACCCCCGCCGCGGCCAAGCAGTCGCGGTCTCCTGCTCCGATGGCGCGGACGTGCGCCGCCGCTTCGCCACACGGCCAGTCGGCGTGCCGACCGCCACCCTGCTCCGTTGCAGCCGACGGGTTGCAGCCTCCTTCTCAACCGGCGACGCAGACGCGCGCCGCCTTACCTCCACGCGGCCGACCAAATGTCGATCGTTGTCCTCCCACCGCCGCGGCCGACAGGTCGCGGCCTCCTTTGCTACCGGCGGTGCGAACGCTCCGCCCCAGTTCCACGCAGTCGGCCGGGTGTCGACCGCCACCTTTCTCCTCTGCGGCCGACGGGTCGCAGTCTCCTTCGGCAGTGTGGTTGTGCCACCGCCGTCATCGCGGCCCGCGAAGAACACATCAACATTAAAGATGCGGAGGGATCGGGCCATGTTTGTTTGGCCCGCACCCTCCGCGTTAGACCGATAGCAGACAGTTCAAGATGATGAAATCAACGTGAAGCTACGAAAACAAACATAAAACACACCCCTACCTCGATCGTCCGTTGGAGGTGTCGTGAGGAGGAAGACGATGATAGTGACGTCGACGTTCGTTGCTCCCGCAAGACGCTTCTGATCCGGGCTTGAGCATCGTCCTCGTTCTTCGTTGGGGGTGGTTCTTCGTTGGAGGATCTTCTTTGTTGGAGGATCTTCCTTCAAAGGCCTCCTCTCCCTTTCGCCAACGGAGAAACAACCCTCAATTCTCTCAAGAAGAGTTAATAAAATAACTCTTAATTAACAAGTTGTTTCATTAATTTAGATTTAATGAACCCTATTAATTAAAGAGAGTTGTGGTTACATAATTTGTGTAACCGGACATTTAATGCCCAGCTTTAATTGCCCGACCACCCTCGTGTGGTCCCCACCTCCACAATTCAAAAAGGAGGTTTCAAAAAGAAAAATAAAATGTTATTTATTTTATTTTTTCTTCTCCCACGAAAAACTGAAAAACTAACTTCCACCCTCAACCTACTGCGGTCGAGGTGAAGGTCTCGTTAAGCGAATATCGGCGCTGCGAGTTCATCGGTGTCCTCGGATTTTAATTCCGAGCACCGGTTCAAAAGTTACAAAACGTCGCTCGCGTGTTTATTGAACGTACCCAAAAAAAAGTTCAGAAATTCATTCCGGGCACACCGGGTCTCGGAATCACGCGCCGTCAATTTTTGCGGACTCGTAATATTCCCATATAATTAAAAAAAAATTACATGGAAAAATCCAGATCTTTACAACTTGGATCACTAGTAAGGTGATCAAAAGCACCAGAATCAAGCATCCAAGCAGGAGGGCGATGAGTGACACAAGCAGTGGGGCCACCAGTCCTAACAACAGATGTCGCAGAGGAACCAGGTGTCGAGGTGGCCCAATGATTGTGTATAAGTTGGAGCTCATCCATGGAGAGGTCCAAGGTGTGAGGGAGATCAGAAGATAATGGGGCAACATCGACGAGAGCTGTCTGAACCTACCGACGTGGCTGGGACGGGCGTCCATTAAGAACCCAACACCGATCAATGTTATGGCCAAGCTTGTTACAGTGCTGACAGAAAGGACAATTACGACCCCCAGCACAGCCACGACCACGAGTACCTGAAAAACGGCCACCACCCCGACCCAGTAAGGCAATATGATTTGTAGTGTCAGGAGGTGGTGTAATTACCTGATGAGCCTTTTCAAGGCGATGATAGACCAATGGAATCTCCAGAGAGGAGGGGTTGACCAACATCTGTGTGGCAGTTATTACATACTCAGCGTCAAGGCCATGTAGAAGGCTGAAGAGAGAGCTGATCACGCTGGGCCAAAGAAGCCTCTGGTGTTTGCGGAAGGGGTCAAAGCTCTAGTAACTCATCACATATAGCTTTTCACTCGGTGAAATATACCGGGAAAGAACGGTGTTGTTGACGAATGATAGACAGACGGTGAAGAACATCTGATACCCGAGCCAGATTATTATTTTTGGAATACTTGAGGGTTAAGGAATCCAAGAGTTCTTTAATCGTGTTTGTCATTCAAGTCACATCTTTGACAGAATACATGAAGGCAAATATTTTTTTGTCGGCAAGCTTCCACACCCTGTATTTCGAATCTGAGAGTGGCGAGGGAGGAGCAATCAGATGTGAGTCGAGATACATCCCGGTGAGAGACATAAGCACCATCTTCCGCCAAACAAAAAAGTTAGTTACATCAAGCCTCTCATCGACAAGGCAAGTGGAGGTGGTGATCAACTGTGGAAGGACAGAAGAAGTCGGTGAAGATTCTGTCATTGGAAGGATAGACAGAAGAAGGCTACAAGGGTGTAGCCAATAGTCCAGCAGGAATTGCTGGTAATGGCAATATAGGCCGCAGCAGGAAGAGTTGGGCGTCTGGGAAGAGTTGCGTGGGAAGTGGCCTCAGGCCGGTACGCGGCGGAGATCGGAGAACCCAGCAAGTGGAGCCGCTCTGGCTCGGGCGGGAGTGGGGGTCGTCGATCGTCAAACAGATGGGGCTCGTCCCGCAGGGAGGTCATCTCGCGACCGACCGGAGGGGTCGCACCGAAAGAGAAAGGAGGTGGCGCTGTGACTGCTGCATAGGTGAGCCGGCGACAGGGCGAGCGGCGCTGGGGCGGCTGTAGAGACGGGCCGACGGTGGAGGGGCGCGGGCTTTCCGCGCAGGAGGGCCCGGCAAAGAGGGGCGCGGGGCTATCGCAGGAGGCGCCAGCAACGGGAGGCGGGGCTTCCGCAGGAGGGGCCGGCGACGAAAGGTCGTCCGCAGGAGGCGTCGACGACGGGAGGCGGAGCTTCCGCAGGAACATCCGACGACGGGAGGCGGGCGTCCGCAGGAGGCGCCGGCGACGGGAGGCGGGTCTTCCGCAGGAGGGGTCGGCGAGAGCGCAAGGTTGTCATGCGGAGGAGCAGCTGATGGGGAGGAGACTAATTACAAGTCGGAAAATTCGATGTGGGACTCGGAAAGACACTTAACCCGAAAATACAATTAACTGAGTCTAACACCAGTCTTATAAACAATTAAAGACTAGTTGAACAATTGTTTCTCCATGAAAGACTTAGGTACAACACCCTACATCCTTAAAATCAAAATCATTTGTGATAGATCGAAAGAGGTTGTTTGGGCTCAATCAAGGTACATACATTGACCAGATACTAAAGAGATTTAGTGTGGAACAATCCAAGAGAGGATTGGTTCCAGTGTCACATGAAATACATCTCTCCAAGAAAATGTGTCCTCTGACACAACAGGGGAGAGAGAAAATGAGTAAGATCTCATTCACTTTTACGGTAGGATCAATCATATATATCAAGTTATGTACTACGCTTGATGTTGTCTGCGCCTTGAGCATAGTAGGCAAATATCAAGTTAATCCAAGTGAACAGCATTGGTTTGTTGATAAGCCTAGTCTTAAGTATCTGAGACGAACTAAAGATATGTTCTCGGTATATAGAGGAGATGGGGAGCTAGCCATCGGAGGTTATACAGATTTTGGCTTTCAAACAGATTAGAACGATCTGAAGTCTTGATCAGAATATGTCTTCAGTCTCAACGGAAGAGCTGTGAGCTAGAAGAGTTCAAAGCAGCCAATTGTAGTTGATTTTACAGCGAAGTTCGAGTATATAGCACCTTTTGATGCAATCAAAGAAGTTGTTTGGATACGCAACTTTATCCAAGAGCTTGATGCGATGTCAAACAATATAGACTATCACATTATATTGTAATAATATTGTAGTAGTGGCTCTCGCAAAGAAGTCAATGTCACATCAACAGATGAAACACATACTCCGAAAATATCACCTCTTTAGAGATTTTTCTCAGAGGGGTGAAGTCGCGGTGAACAGAGTTTCCATAGTGTAAAACATGGCAGACCCCATGACTAAAGTAGCATGAATATCATGTGAGAGCTAGCTGACTGAAGGATGTGAAACAATATAAACTATCACATTATAGACTATCACATTATATTGTAATAATATTGTAGTAGTGGCTCTCGCAAAGAAGTCAATGTCACATCAACAGACGAAACACATACTCCGGAAAAATCTTCGCAGAGGGGTGAAGTCGCGGTGAACAGAGTTTCCATAGAGTAAAACATGGCAGACCCCATGACTAAAGTAGCATGAATATCATGTGAGAGCTAGCTGACTGAAGGATGTGAAACAATATAAACTATCACATTATAGACTATCACATTATATTGTAATAATATTGTAGTAGTGGCTCTCGCAAAGAAGTCAATGTCACATCAACAGACGAAACACATACTCCGGAAATATCTTCTTAGAGGGGTGAAGTCGCGGTGAACAGAGTTTCCATAGCGTAAAACATGGCAGACCCCATGACTAAAGTAGCATGAATATCATGTGAACAGTTGGCTCTAGAACAAGTGGGAGTCTGTTGGAGTTGGTACTCTAGAACCAACTTCTATATACTTTATAATTATTTGATAGAGATCTGCTTTAGGGGAGCAGGGGTATAAGTGTCTTTTTAGCAGGGGAATATTAGTTGTTAGATGGAGAGAGATTATGGTTAGTATTTTGTTAGGCTGGGTCCACAAGGATATTAGGATTCCAATATAAATAAGTGGCAGGGGGTGAGAGTAGAGGAGGAGAATAGAATTTTGTTAGTTCGGCCTTGGGCTTGGGACGTCGGCCAGGAGTGCTTGCATGCCTCTCGATTTCTTTCTTCTTCCTTCACCCTTCTTCTTGCTTGCTCTTTCTCTTACGCACCGCATGTAATTCTTCCATTAGTTGTGATCACATTCTATATAGACCGTCAGTTATCTTTTACTGTTGGTGCGGGTTCCTAACATTTGGTCCGACCTGCCTTCTTCCCCGCTCCTCTTCTCACACAGACTTCGTTCTTCCTAGTTTGCATCATCTTCTGAGGGAACGTGCGCTACCCGCTACAGTTCCAGTGCGGGAGGCTTGAGGCTTTTCACACGCACAGCTGCTGCGCTCCGCCTGTCCGCTGGCACCCGACGCACCACACACGAGAGGAGTCGCGCAAAACCAGTCGGCAACCAAAGGTGTCCCGCACCCAACACGACGCTCTTGCACGGGTTTCCTCTTGATCAGCCGAGGCGGGCCAATACTACGAAGTGCTACGATTTTTTTTTTTTTTGGAGACTACTGGAAAAACAAAACAACAAATCTCCTCTCCTGCAGAAGGCAACCGCGGGTGTTCTCTTTCGCACGGGCAGCGTCGTCCTGTCGGACAGCTTCTCTCCCGACGCACTGCTATTCGTCGGCTCGTCATCCACCACTGTCGACCTCGGGGACTCAGCAGCGGCGGCGGCTTCGCACAACGTGCGACTCTCTTTCCCGACGACACTCGCTCTTCTGCTCGCACATGAGGTGAGCGTTCCTGGAGATCTGATCGCGCAGGAGGGAAATGCACCGGGATCTTCCGATCACGCGGGAGGAGGCAGCCTGTCATTTTTTTTCCACACAGGTACAGTTGCGCTACAGGAAAATAACAAAAAAAAAGTAAGGGGCGGCCCACGTTTCTGCCTCTGGAGAGAAAAGCCGGAACAAAAAAAAAAAGAGGAAAAGTGACTTGTGCCCCCAGTTTTGAAGCAGGGGAGGCACGCCAGAGGAAGTTGCCTCGGGAGGTAATACCAGGAAAGGAAAAAAACAGCACAGAACACTTTCCTATTGGGAGACGACTCTCAACTCCTACAAATGCAGTCCACCTCGCTGAGGTGGGAGGAGAAATGGGACCTCCACTGGCGCGAGGAGGAATTTCAGAAAATGATGATACAGTGGCTGAGTCGCCGTGAGGACCTACAGCATCCGACGGACGAGTTTGCTCCACCATCACTGTCGCAACATTCGCCGGAGGATGTGCTTGAGACTCACAGAACAACACATCAGTCGGCATCGACTACGAAAGCGATCAACTCGCGTTCCCAGGCAGTGCATCCGCTTCCACTGATGACCGCGCAACAGGAGGTGCACTCCGTCTCCGTACAGCCTGTCGCTGGCGATGACACGGATGGACCGGGAAAGGTGGAGGCGGACGCGCATATGAATATGTTTTTCACGACCCCTGTTACTGGCAACATGCAGACTTCAACTCTGGACAGTGTAGTGGTGAAGCAGTTTGGCGAGGGGGTGTTGTCAAGCCACGCATCAAAGGTGGAATTATGGCCAACCGGTATAGCGGGACATCAGGCAACCAGGGGGTTGCGCCATTAGGGGGCACCAGTTATCCTGATGGAGATCACTGGGAACCGTCGACAACACATGACGGATCACGACCCCTCACACCGGCAGGAGCAGCATCATAAACCGCTGACAGACCCTCTGCAGGCTTATCATCATTCGGGAAGGACTGTATAGGAAATTGCTTGGCAAGTTGCTATGTTCGGGCCGCAGCACACACGAAGGGTCCACAGTGCCGGAAGGCCCATCTGGGAGATTCCCTGGGGAATACGTGAAGTCAAGATACATGGAGCGCGACTAGTATGGGAGATTGGCATGCCTACCGCTTCCACCACCTTGAGGACAAAGTGGTTTTTCGGAACGGTGGCAGTGATAGAGATATGTTTTAGGGGAGCAAGGGTATAAGTGTCTTTTTGGCAGGGGGAATATTAGTTGTTAGATGGAGAGAGATTATTGTTAGTATTTTGTTAGGCCGGGTCCACAAGGATGTTAGGATTCCAATATAAATAAGTGGTAGGGGGTGATAGTAGAGGAGAAGAATAGAATTCTGTTAGTTCGGCCTTGGGCTTGAGACGTCGGCCACTATTGGCTTGGGCGGGAGTGCTTGCATGCCTCTCAATTTCTTTCTTCTTCCTTCACCCTTCTTCTTGCTTGCTCTTTCTCTTACGCACCGCCTGTAATTCTGCCATTAGTTGTGATCACATTCTATACAGACCGTATGTTATCTTCTGTGTAACATAGTATGTGATAATGCCCTAAGAGTAAATGTCACACTAGAAGATCAAAGTAGTTCTTCGCTAGGATGATAACCCGGAAAAGTCATGACAGTGCTCTTGAATATATATTTTATAGCCTGACGATATCATTTGACGGGATGCAAATGATACAGGCTATCAGGGGTAGAGACTCATGGGACTGTGAGACACTTTCTCATTGTGTACACCCTCTTAATTTTCAGAGCAAGAAATTATGAAAACATGACCCGTCGGTAGGAAATCCACATTTATGTGTCATTGAATGTTCGTATCTGCAAGCGTGTGTAATGATCCTTAGACTTTAAAATTATTATTAATGCATATCATGAGTCGCGTACTTCGATATATGAACGAAAACTGCAACAACATATGCTCGCGGAGAAGTAGGATGCGTTGGACGCGTCACGAGTGATGTTGCATTAATGAATAATGCGAAAAAAGATATGTCCCTCCTTTTACTTAACGGAAGTTGATATCTCAAGTCTTTTGATGGAAATGGAACAGCCTAATTAAATCTATGGTCATGGTGTTCCCTGGGCAGGTTAATTTCCGAAGAGTCAAAAAAAAAAGACGTCAAACGCATAGGCTAATAACACCAGCATGCAACCTGCTTGATTAGAGATATCATGATAAAGAGAATATATTACACAGTCAGCATTGGATAAAGGTTGATGACACCAGCATGTAACCTCAATTAAATTCTATATGAATTTAACATGTTGGATAAATATTATTCACGTACACGGTTTAATAATTATTCATGTTAGTTTGATCGCATATATTCGGTCATCACCTATTCAAGAGAATATTTGTAGGTTGAATATTTAATAAATATTTATTCTCTATTTTTAGTGAATATAATATTTATTTATTTATTGGTCAATGATGCAATAATATTTATTTATTAAATAAATAGTCACTATTTAAGGTCTGATAAATATAAAAGATTGGCGAACCGAGTCAAGAGATGAAATATTAAATATTATTAGATTAAATATTAATTTACTTATTCAAGGAAATAATATTTATCCGCAAGTTTTGTGCATGTCAACTAAAAATATTATTATTATTATTATGATTTCAATATGAGGTTCGTCGGGAATTGAGAGAATTATAAGGGCCTATGTGCAATTATTATTCTCTAAACCTAAGTCTATAAATACTCAATTATGTCATTCTTTGACCCTAGCTTATCCATTCTAATCGATGTGCACAGTGAGTTCTAAAGAATCCTCTCAAGCCCTAGAGACCCCTTCTAGAACGCTCTCAAGAACGCTCTCAAGAACGGACAGGAACCCTCCTCCACCACTCTCTATAATCTAGAGAAAACAAGGAGAGTTCTTCCACCCGAAGTGATTCTCATGGCGATCAACAATGAATGACGCAGGCGTTGGGATCTTCCGCACTAGCACCCGAAAATTTCAACAGCAACACTCAGAGGTTTGTGGTGCGCGTGTGGATCACCGCTAGAGGTAATCTACCCGCGATTCATGTGACGCAACGAAGATGCGACGTAAAGATATCGTTAGATCCATCAACGAATAAAGAAATTCAAGATAAGTTATTTCTTTATGCAAATAAATTAATTATAAATTATATGTGATGATCCTGCCTTCTTGGTTCTGGTGTAATAGTCAATTAATTTTTAATCTAATTTCATTGGTCGTGACGTTCTTCATCATGTGCATCTAAGATTAGCAATGTGAAACGGGCTGCGGGCCCGCGGGTTATGCAGGCTTGGGGCGGGGTGGGTTTTAAAAAAATTACCCGTTTTATAAACGGGCTTAGACGAATAGCCCGCACGGATACGGGCTTGCCCGCGGGCTTTTTTGAATTAAAAAAAAATACACGATTTCATTTCACGGTATAAAAAAACTAAATAATTAAATGAAAAAGATTGGCGTCTCGTCCCGAGACCGCCTGGCATGTTGTGAGTTCCGAGAATCCCACTTCCTCGCCCCTTCCTCTCCCCAAGATAGCCTCATCACGCCCCGTCGCCCCTTCCTCTCCCGAGACCATTGTTCTCGCATCCCTCCCTCCCTTCATAATATTTATCTTTATCTCCCGCCTTTGTATCACCCCTACCGACTCGCCCCATCACCCACCTCTGCTTCCCCCATGTCGGACCAGCCCCGTCACCCTCCTCCGCTTCACCCACACCGGACCAGCCTCACCACCCGCCTCCGCCACACCTTACACCGTCGGTCGTCTCCACCTCCCCCACGCCGGACCTACCCTGTTGCCCTCCTCCGCCTCACTCACCCAATGTCGTAGCCCGCCTCTGCCTCTCCTGTGTCGGACCAGCCATGTTGTCCCCCTCCTCCTCACCCCACGGCGTCCCACACCTCTACCTCACCCCACATCTTCTCCAGCCTCCGCCTCCCCCACCCCTTCGCCCTGCTCCCCCCTCCCCACGGCTACGCCCCCCTCCTCCCCCACCGCAAACTGACCCGTCGCCTGCTTCCCCCCCCACACCAGACCACCCTTATCCCCCGAATCCCCAACGTCCTCGGCGACCCCCCCGATGTCCATCGACCACACCCCACCCCCACCTACACGTGATTTTTTATTTTTTATTATTTTTCTCATATTTTTATCACATATATATACTCATTGTCACATGAAGTTTTTTTTTTATTTTTTTATTGTATTTTTATCATATATATATATATATATATATATATATATTAATTTATCATAACATTTCATTTATATTAATAAATAAAAATATAATAATAATAATAATGAATGCGGGTTGCCCGTGGGCTTGCCTGCATCCGTTGCGGGGCGGGGCGGACTTTATAAATTTGCCTGCTTATTATTCGGGTTTTTGTGGGTCTAGCCCGCATGGGCTCAAGCCCGCGCGGGTTTGGGACGCCCCGCCCCGCCCCACCCGTTTCGCATTGCTATCTAAGATTATTCATTACAACAAAAATCCGAGTTGGCTATGCCTAATAGGTGCTTCTGTTGCGCCCGAAACCTTCATGTTTGACACCATCAATATCTCCATTGTGACTAAGGGTGTGATCGAGTTGAATTGAACGGATAAAATATACTGCTCAAACTCAAACACACTATTGGACTCGAACTCAATTGAATACTGTTTATCAACATCGAACTTGGCTCAGCTTCTCAAACAAGCTACTCAAGCTTGCTTGATTAAACGAGAATTAAAAAAATATTAAAAAAAATAGGAATACATAATAAAATATATATATATATATATATATATGAAATGGTGTTAAAAATATTTTCAATATATATATATATATATATATATATATATATTAACATTAATTTATATATTAAAATATCAACTACTCAATTAAGGGGCTAAGTTGTCCGATTAAGTTATTCTGATACTCAAATTCAGCTTAATGTATGACTCGAGTAGCTCGAGCACAAACTTGAATGGACAAAAATCGAACCGATTCCGAGGACTGTTTGAGTCATGTTTGAGCAACTTACAAGCATAATTGTATTATTCACATCCCTAATTTAGACTGGTGTGTCATCCTCGTGATATCAAAATCACATACAGAATGTGTCGGGAGGCATTCCTGCGTATCTAAATCCCTAACTCAATGATCATTATGGGTGGTGATACTTCTCCAATCGCTGTGAGACGCTTCCCTGTTGACTGTATAAGTGTTTCCTGGGTAACTAGAAAAGCACCAGACACACCTCGGGTTCCATATACACCTCGGGTTCGATGCTTTCTGACCACTCAGATGCTAGCTGGCCACCATCAGCGCTTGCACTGGGAGATTTGTCCCCCCCTTTTAAAATAAAAGCATCGGACATAAAACAAAAGAATAATAAAAAAATACACAATGATCTTTAGCTGCTTCAGTTTTACATGGATGAAGAATGTGATGTGGTGAAAGATTTCAAACTGCAATTGAATTGCAAATAAGCAGTTCAAAATTTTAAAATACGATATAGGATTTGTGTGGATATTGCAAAGACAGGGCCTCCTTTTATAATTCGAATGCAGAGTGATTTTCAACAAATTCAATAAATTCAATTCCAGTAGAAAACATAATTCTAAGTTCTTTCATTCCTTAAAAAAAACAAGGGAGAGAAAAGAGCTGTACCAACCAACCACCTGTTCTATTTTTGGAGCAAATTCATCAACCTGAAGCAGATGGAGAGTCGATTAATTTTATATTTGAAGAATAGAATTAAAAATAAATATAAAACAAGGGAGCAAAAACAGTATCGAAGTACTTCCATCGAAATCGAGAATTTAATCGATTCCAGTTGCAGATCCTAAAAAGATGAACCAACGAGGTAGTAGAAGAAGTCGATGAGGGGAAGAGAGAGAGAGACAAACAGTCATAGCAATGGCATGAAATCATGTACGCAGTAGTAATGTCAAACCTCTTGCGAGGTTAGAGCGATACGAGCTGTCTCAGCCAAACGAGGCACGTCAGGAGGATCCAAACCCGAGCCGGAAGAGTGCCTTTGAACGAATGCCCGCCCGGAATTGTTTATCGGGATGCCGCTTGTGCAGCGTCCGGCGGCCGCTCGCTGGAGCGGGACGATCCATCCGCACGCTCCCACCCCAAATCTCGAAGATGAGAGCTGCAGCAGTCGATGCTCCATCATTATCCAAGGGTTCCCCGACGCGCCGCATCCTGGAATGCGTGTTTTTCTCATAACCCGACGTCGTTTTTGGTCTTTGCTCGGTCAGCCTCAGTCGTCTATTTTCCAGATTTTGGCTTTGGATAATTTATGATATGAGTAAGGAGTTTATTTTTTAATAAAATGGAACCGGATGGAGCGGATGCAACTAACGAACGGTTGGGGGTGGAGAATCGAGTGGAATGATCATTAATGGCGTTAAAGATCATCTATTACCCTAATTTATATTTTTATACAAATAATTATTGCATTTGTTATAAAACTTCTAAACAATATAACATTTAATTTCATTTTATTCCATTAATGGTCATTTCATTCAATCCCATAAAAACTCTCAAACGCATGGTTAGGGTTGGGCATTATTCAATGCTAGGCACCACCCAACCCGGTTAAATTAAGTTAAAATAATAGTTAATCGGATTTTTATTAGATTGAAATAGTAAATTTAAAACTCAATTAATATTACAGTAGAGTTATGGAAATAGTTTTAGGATACTCGGATCTAATTTAATTAATTATTATTAATTTATAAATTCAGTATTTTGTCTTGTGTGGATCAGTTGTGGTTTCGCTATAAAAAAAATAATCATTAAAATTATACATTTTAATTAATTATTTTAACCTTGCTTCGATGCATGTTATATTTATACATGAATTGTGTATTATAATACTATTAAATTTATTAATTGCATGTTTCAAAATGGTAAAAAAATACAAAATATATTTAATTAATTTGATATCTATTCATTTTATATTTATAAATGAATTTTGAAATTTTGAAATTATAAGTGAGCATTTAAACAGGTTAAAGTGGTTAAACGGATATCTCAGTTATAATGGGATGGAATTAGGATAACGTTCAAAAAAGAAAACGAGCTATAAATGGATTTGAGATATAAAAAATTAAACGGGTTCGGGTTTTGTTGGAACCAAGGTTATTCATGTATGGAAATTGATGGTATGTTGTGTTTGTTGTCAATCCACACTAGGTTGAACCTCAATGTTCAACCACCACCTATTGTGTGAGGAGGTTCAAATTTAACCTCTCTCCTCATGCTCTTAACTCTTTATATTTGTTTTGTGAAGGTGGTGCAGGATTTAGGGGGGAATACGATCGATGGGTTGTTTTGAGCGCCAAGGGGGGGAATACGGTTTCTTTGGATTTATTGCCAAAGGGGGAGAATGGTGAAATTCAATAGATCAGAATGTCTCTTGAGCCATGAAGTTCTTGATGGTATCAGAGCGCGTAGCGGAAGCCGATGGGCTGAGATTTAAAAAAAATCACCATTGGAGTGACGTAACTACATCGTCTCTGGCGGTCCGAGCCTCAGTAGAGGTCCAAGGATCTCACATGAATAATTCAAAGCACAAAATAAATAATGAGTACCTCGTTCAATTTGGCCTTGCATTTGATTGTAGCTTGTTGTCAGTGATCATTGCTCGAATGATCTGAACCCGAACCTCTCTAAATCATCCACACACGCTTCAAGAATCCATGTGTACGTCGTTCATCTAAATCTGAGTGCTAGTGCGGATCCACGAAGGCTTTCTTGGATCGAACGCTCAAACGTCGACTTTCTCACTCTAGGAAGTGGGTGGAGAGAGACTCTCATTCTGTTGGAATGAACAGTCATCAAACGAGAGTATCGCTCCTCCTAATATAGTGGGAGGCTCAAATATCCAGAAAAGGTTTCTCGACCCCCAAAAATAAAACGCTCACTAAATAAGTAGTAAATGACACTTTATGACGAACTAATTGTGTCATAATATCATTTGTATTTTTATCACATACTTGTGATATATAATAAATATATTACATGATAAAACCCAGGTCATGAACTTGATTCGCAATTCCCGTAAATATTAAACGAATCTTTAATAAAATAATTTTCGTTTGTATAATATTTTCTGCATATTCACTTAATATCTTGTGAATAATTTTAATAAATAATTTCAACTCAATTATTTTATACTCGAATAATAATGAATTTATTTATTTGTCGGTGGTCATTAATACTCGGACAACTCTCAGACTCTGTGGTGGGGCCCGCCATGTCCTATATACTTATTCACCAGAATATGACAGATTTTTTAATACACAATTGTTTGTGACTCTCTAGACTCTTATCTCAATAGCAGTGAATACTTTTCACAGACAAAGAGCGAAGTCTGGAAACCCGTCAAGGCCCCTAAAGAGATAAGGAATAGTCATCACAACAACAACATTTCTTATGAACATGCATTGCGTAATATAGTCTTTTTATCTCGTGATATCTCATAAAGTAAGACACACACTTGTGTCATCATCCATTCTTGCTTTATTATTTGTTGATCTAACTGGAAAAACTTACCTTCAACTACCTTAGCCAAAGATTTATAAAGGTACTACAATCCTGATCAACTAGGCCTGAGATACAACTTCCTCAACTCAGAAGCGACAAGTTCTATCTTAGCAATTCAACCAATGTCATACCTCCAATGATGCACCCAACACAAACTATATCGCCATGAATTCAATGTCATTGCTTTTTTCTTGCACCAAAGTAGGTGATAAAATGTCACGCATTAATAATGATCTCAAGTCAGAAGACCAATATACATGTTCGTAGATAGGAACAACCAACGACACCTAAAACATGCGGTGTTCCTATTGGCGGGTATGTCCGCATGATCTCACATATTAGAGACCACCAAGTACAAACTTCATGAGAATAAGTTTTAATGCTTACGAGCTCCCAACACTCGATAGTCAGACATCAACGGTGTCTAATCAGTATGATGTATCTAGACCATATGACGTGTTTAAGATTAATGTAACAGTATCATGAGGTTCTCATTATAGCTTGTGAACTGCTACAACCTTTTAATATGAAAAATAATCTATGGACATTACCATTTAAATAGTGGACGCAAAAATATCAACAATATAATGGTAAGTGTACATCATGTATAACTCATTGTATACATGGTATGGTAATCGAAAAGTACTATTGAGTTAGGTTTGGGGCACCCACTATCACAACACTCTCATTTTCACTAGATCTAACTTGCTAAATATCTTTGTTAGCTCTTACATGATAAGATCATGTTTTTACCGAGTTGTGGATTTAGTCACGGGGCCCGTCATGTCTATGTTGCGTGGCTATCCTACTATCTACAGCTTTTCCACTCTGAGTAAGAATTATCAAGAGATGATATCCTCGAGTATATCCCTTTTTTCCGCTTTCTAAACTTGATATCCTGGCTAGTACTAGTAATAAAATTATCATAATGATAAAACTTTACTTACTGGGTGTGATTCCAAGAAATAGAACAAATCGCTGTGTATTTTACACTACCTCTGCAGTTGCCTCAAAAGTCGCAACAAACTTAGTATTTTTAGATATGGTTACCATTAGCTTGAATGATCTTGTCTTGCTCATTACCCATGTCTAACTATGATATTAGATTATAATGATCCAAAGGAAGACTAGTGTGTGTCCCCTCAAAACTAGTATCTCTTCCTCTCCACATACCAGATACACATCATTTGTACTTCTTCACGTACATTTGGACAATTTTGACTACTTCCCTTGCAGTTTTCCTGAATATTACTGATATTTTTCTATCATAAATTTTATGGTGGAAATATCATTTTTAGTACATATCATGGAACATGTGATTGATCAATTGTAGAATCGTATAGAATTCAACTCACCGCATTAATCTCTTCCTATGCCCCATGCATGTCTTCTTGGAGAGATTTATTTCACGCGACATTGATAAAAATACTCTCTCAAATTGTTCCAACTTGTATTTTTCAATACCTTATCAGTACATGTATGATTAACTAGGTCCAAGAAATCATTAGTTCTGCCTCAGTAGATATGTTCCCTAGAATTGAGGTTGCTACTTTAATTCAATATCTAGAGAGTTACTTTCATTCTGGTTTAAATTAACTATAAGACCAACATTTGTTTTCCATATGTTACCATACATATTTCACTTGGAAAACCATAGTTATCCCACTAACCTCTTGTAGACATATAGAAAAGATTCATTCCAAATGAATATTCTACGATCTTGTTGCTTACTTCAATCCTAAACTGGATTTTGGTAGCCTGTGTTAGAGTTGGTGTCCTAGAACCAACTATTTGTACTTTTATTACTTGGATATTTAATGTATTACATATTGTTCATTATTCTGCATGACTATGATGTAATAATGTCCTAGAGTATTTGTTGCATTGATAAGGTCATAATAGTTCCCTACTGTGATGAGAACCTTGAAATGCTATAAGAATATTCTTAAATATAGTTTTGCGGTTGGATGACATACTATGATGGGACACATAGCATACAAACCATCATGTGCGAGTACTCGTAAGTAGATGAGACTTCCTCTCATGAAGTTCGCACTTAGTAATCTCCAAGACAAGAGATTACGAGAACATACCAGCTAGTAGGAATTCCGCATGTTTTGGTGTCATCAGATATTCCTATATGCAAGCATGTGTAATGATCCTTAGACTTTAAGATTATCATTAATATGTGTCACGACTCGCACACTTTGATTTACTGATGAAAACTATTATAGAGACAGTTGGCGAGAAGTAGGGTACGTTGGGTGCGTCACGAGTGACATGTTATTAATGGATAAGTCGAGGAAAAATTTGCCCCTTCCATTTATGGAAGTTGATATCTCAAACCTTTGATTGAAATAAAACCGTCGCGCAAAATTCTATGTCCATGGTGTAATGACAAGTTTATTTCAGGTAGTCAAAGAATGATGTATCAAACACAAATGTTGATGACACTATCATGAAACCTGCTTGATGAGATATTACGACAAAAAGATTATATTACACAGTGAGCATTCGTATGTGGATGTCGTTGTTGTGACTTTAAGTTCTTTCTCTTGGGTGCCTTGATCCGTTGCTCGACAATACTCTTGGACTTTAGGCAAGTCCTCTTAATGCCAACGAGAAAGAATCCTAAAGGGCCACATAGTAAGTATTTTTGGTTGTCTCGGTTAAATTCTATTTGAATTTAATAAATAAATATTATTTTCAAGATACTGGAATAATTTTATTCAAGTTAAAATGATTGCATAAATTAAATAAATATTTATTCACCGGATTGTGGGTAAAATATATTTATTTATTTTATTGAACATTTAATAATTATTTATTTACTAGTTTGTAAATAAAATATTTATTTAAGAGAATAAATTATTTATTTATTTATTCAGGTGTTCAATAAATGGAAGTGGAGTTCGAGTAGACCAAGTCCAGTCTAGTAGTAAAATAATTACTTGCAAGACGATAAATAACTATTTAACTAGTTGGCACAAATTAAAATAATGTTGCTATTATTTTGTGATGCAAAATTTTATTTATAATTCTGTTTTGCGCAAGTTAGCTCACCATAAATAATGATGTGGTATTATTATTAATAGCATGAGTTTTCTCTAAGGTTATGAATGTATTTAATTGTTGTTATGCAATTAAATATTGTAACTGAAGCCTCATGTCAATAAATAGATACATACGTCTATTGTGCCATGTACCGAACTACATGCTCGATGAATTGAAAATTGTTGAGATAAACAATTTCTCGCTTGAATCCTTTTTTCGCCCCTCTCAAGAACGAGAGATGTTATTCAAGGCCGAAGAACAAGCGATCAAGAACGACCGACACAAGACACTCGCTTTGCCGTGCTAGCACCTGGAGAACGAGTGGTGTTGATCGAAGGCCATTAGAGCATGTGTGGATCACCTCTAGAGGGATTCTTGTTTGGATACTTGCAAGCGCAACAAGATAATCCGTAAGGGTCATTCCAGACGATCAACATCATCAACGAAGAAAATACCGAAGATCCAGGTATTATTTTCTTTATAAAATTAATTAAATTGATTATAAACATGATGTGAAAGATCCTCTCTAAAGGTTCCGGGCCTCTTTCTTCTTTATCTAAATCTTTGATTCTATTCTATGGAGATTGGCGTTCATTATCGTATTGATCACAGAATAATCATTGATCATGGTAAAAATTAAAGTTGGGTGTTGGCCCAACCGTGCTTCTACTACACCCGAAACCCACAAGTGGTATCAGAGTGGTTACATCATAGTTTATAATTATTTAAATATTTCATTGATTATTTACGCATTTATTAATTTAGTTTTTTCAATTCAAGTTAACCATTCTGCAAATCTAAATCTCAAGATCTGTTCCTCCTCTTTCATTTCTCATTCACCTTACAGAAACGATCTTTTCTTTTTAATTTTGATTAAAATAAAATAGAGGATCTCATATGGAGGTGCCAAAGGTTCCTAACCATACAACACCAGAACACATGGCGTGTATTCGGTAGTACACACCATGTAGTCAAGGTTCAATGCACCGGGTTTGGTCCGCCAAACCAAGTCATGTCATTAGAGTTTTTCCAAGTCTTAATGACTCTGTGTGTTGACCAGGAATAGGTGGCATGCAGTTTCTAGATTGCACGCCATGTGGCCCACTGAACACGGCATGTAGTCCCTTCGGGTTAGGGTTGGATCGTGTACCCCATACACAACTTGCACGGCTGGAGACCGTGTAACAAGGAACTACATAGCGTTTGGCCCACTGGGCACGTCGTGTACTCCAAAGATTTATGAAGCACACTCACACATTGTTTCCCCAAGCGTGTACTTCAGATGGATGGTGAACAATATCACACACCCTGTAGTTGGAACTACACGCCGTGTACTAATCCAAATTACGCAGATTTATTAAAATTTATTATTATATTATACAAACCCTTGAGATGTCTATCATCATGCGGGCATAAAGCTGAGGCACAACACGTGATAGGTGTTTTATATATATGTATATACTTTAACATCTTCGTAATGTTCATTTCTACTCATTGGGTAGTTATGAATAGGAATTCACCAAGTTGCCTCCAAGATATAAGTTACGTACAAAGATAATTTTAAATGAATTTATTTGTTTAAAATTATGATGGATGAGAATCTCAAGGAAATTCAAAAAGGGTTCAAGATAAAAAGATTGATTAATTGAAGATGATAATTAATTGATTCGAGCGTGATTTATCTTAAACAAGAACAATTAAATAATTGAATGCTAATTTTATTTATGTGTAAATATCATTGCATGTATGGATGATCACGAGCTAAACCAAAACCTTTGTATGTGTATGGTTTATTTTAATTAATTTATTTAAATTAAATTTGTTGGCCAGCGATCCTTCTCCTCATTAATATGTAGGGCCTACGTGCCCAGTGTTTCTTTTATGTAAAACCCCTTTTTACCCCTCACCTATATGTGAGTTAAAAAGGGCATATTTAATGGATGGAAATCCCAAGCTAGTGGAGGCAGTTCAAGCTGGAGTCGAGACGAAATCAATCCCAGGAGATACAGGGGTGTACATGTGGAAAACTGTAAACATGAACCTAAAAGGTTAAAGGTGTTTCTCCCCTAGGTCAGGGTTAGTTTATAAACTTCTAGATAAACTAACAATTAAAAAATATCTTGATCATGCCCTCTGCACTATTTTATTTCTGTCAGATGCATGGTTTATCATTATGGATGTATTGTCACAATCATATAATTAATGAATTAAACAAGCATGCAAGATGGAACTAAAATAAACCAATCTTATGCATAAATATTATCAAGACATGGTTAATAACTTAAGTAAGTTCCACTTAATATTAACAAGCATGTGATAATGATAATAATAAATTCACGCATAAGCGATAAAAATCCCTCAAATAAAATATTAAGTTAGACCAAACCTTCCATTACTTTATTAAGGGAAAAACTCAATAAAACTATGTGTTTGACCAACCCTTGTTGGGACACTTACTTTTATACAGAAAGCCACTATGAAAGGTTTCGGGTTGACTTAACCATATTACATCAAGATGACTAGCCCTTGATAGACTTGGTGTAATATTAGAGGCAAGAGTTGAGGAAATCCAAAGTTAGGATTTCAGGATTGGGGAGTCCACTTAACAAAACAAGGATCTACAAGCCCGCAATTGGCAAAGACCTGCCTACCTAAATACATTCAAATAGCTTGACCAACCCTTATTGGGGTTATGTAAAGGGGAATATGGATCCTTGCCACTAGAATGTCATGGAAACTGGACATTCTGAGTTCAATGGTGAGGGACATTGGGACTTGATAAAATAGTGGGAGACTTAATAAAATTAATTTATTATTTCTCATAAAAATATAATCAAGTAAGTACTAATGATCTGCTCTTTTAATTATAGAATAAAAATGACAAGCTCGTCAACCACACTATCCCTGCGATCAATTCTAGATAAAGACAACATCCTCACCGATAGTAACTTCCGGGAATGGTTTAGACGCCTCCGAGTTATCCTACATTGTGAATAGAAGTCTTACGTGTTGGATTCAGCATTACCTAATATGCCTGCCAATGAAGTGAGTGACGAGGATTTCCTAGTCTATGAGAAACATATGAATGACACAGTTGATGTTCAATGTTTTATGCTATCATCAATGTCTATTGAGCTCATGAAGTCTCATGAAAACATGGATGCTTATAGCATGCTCGAGTACCTTCATGGTCTTTACTAGGAGAGAGAAAGACAGGAAAGGTTTGAGATCTCTAAGGCACTCTTTCAGAGTAAGCTTAGAGAGGGTGCCCCAGCTGGGCCTCACGTAGTCAAGCTCATTGGCTACATTGAGTGTCTGGAGGTTCTAGGGTTTAAACTCCCTGAATAAATGGGCATTGATCTCATTCTCGCATCACTCCCTCAGAGCTTCTCCAACTTTGTTATCAATTTCCACATGAACAACATTGAGAAGTCTCTATCTGGTCTTCTTATCCTCATTCACCAAGTGGACAAAGATATGAAGCGCGAAAAGCCTTATATACTTATAGTGAATAAGAGGAAAGGGAAGGCGAAGAGCTTTAAGCCCAAATCTCCTTCATGACCTTCCAAGAAAAGGAAGATCAAAGGGGAGGTAGGGGAATAAGAGGCTGTTTGTTTCGCATGTGGCAAGAAAGGCCACTAGAAGAAGAACTGCACCCAACCTAAGAAGCAAGGGGAAGCTTCAGGTGCATTTGTTATCGAATGTAATCTATATATTTCTACAAATTGTGTATTAGATACAACTTGTTGTGCTCACATATGTATCCAAATATAAGAACCAAATAGATTCAAGAAGATTGATCGAGGGGAGGTAGATCTACGAGCAGCCAATGGAGTCAGACGTACTATTGTTGTTGTCGAGGACTACCACCTCACGTTGCCAACTAGGATGATCTTTGTGTTAGATGGTTGTTTTTATGTGCCTTCTATAACCAAAAACATAATTTCTATATCCAGACTAGATACATATGGATTTGTTTTCAAGTTCAGAAATGAATGTTGCTTCTTTTATAAAGATATCATTTTTTTTGGTAGGTCACATTTATACAACGGTCTTTATGTGTTGGATTACACAAACCAAGTATTGCAATCGATAACAAAGATACTTCACATGACTCATACCACACCCAACTTTGGCATCACCGGTTAGGTCATGTAAATGAGAAACGCTTGACAAAGTTACATCAAGATGGATATTTATATTATTTTGAACTAAAACCAATTGGCATATGTCATGCATGTTTACAAGGAAAAATGAACAAAGCCCCATTTAGCGGAAAAGGTTAAAGGGCTAAAGAGATTCTTGAATTGGTTCATACCGATGTGTGTGGACCATTTCCATTTGAAGCAAGGGGTGGGTACTCATACTTCATAACTTTTACTGATGATTTTAGTAGATATGGATATACCTACTTAATGAGGTATAAGTAAAATTACTTTGATAAGTTCAAGGAATACAAGAATGAAGTTGAGAACCAGCTTGGTAATAAGATTAAGAAATTTCACTCAGACCGAGGTGGGGAATATCTTAATCAGGACTTCATTGATTACTTACAGGAGTTTAGGATTCTATCCCAACTCACTCCTCCTTACACACCACAATTGAATGGTGTAATTGAAAGGAGGAACCACAACTTATTGGACATAGTGAGATCAATGATGAGTCATGCAAGTCTTCCATTATCCTTTTGGGGGTATGCGTTACAAACAACAACACACATACTAAACCAAGTACCAACTAAATTGATAAATGGTATTCTATATGAGTTCTGGAGTGGAAGAAAATCCATGTTATTGAATTTACATGTGTGGGGTAGCGAAGCATTTGTTAAGGCTTATTCAGGTAACAAACTCGCACCCTGAGGCACAAAGTGTACCTTTTTAAGATACCCTAAGGAAATAAGGGGATATTAACTATATAACCCCTTAGATAAAAGGGTTATAGTGATAAGACATTCCATATTCCTTGAGAGGGAGAACATCTCCAAAAGATATAGTTAAAGTGAGATAGACTTTGATAAAGTCGAGGCTCAAGGTACATAAGAGTTGGTACAAGAACAGATTCCAAAAAGCCCTGTGGAAGAAGAATCTATTCCAGAGACACAAGTACTACATAGGAGTAAAAGAGAGATTAGAGAACCGAAACAATATAATTTTCTAGTTACTGAGGATGGTGACTCATTATTAGTTGGTAATAATGACCCTCTAACCTACAAGGAAGCAGTAAGTGGCGCAGATGTTTCCAAGTGGCAAGAAGCCATGAATTCTGAAATGAATTCCATATACCAAAACCAAGTCTGGATTTTGGTAGATCCTCTAGTTGATGTAAATCCTGTTGGTTGAAAATGGGTATTCAAGAAGAAACTATACATGGAAGGACAAGTCAGTACCTATAAGGCACGACTGGTTGCAAAAGGGCTTAAAAACGTTAAGGAATTGACTACAATGAAACCTTTTCACCAGTTAAAATGCTGAAATCCATCAGAATTATACTTTCCATTGTGGATTACCATGACTATGAGATTTGGAAAATGGATGTCAAAACAGTCTTCCTTAATAATAACCTTTAGGAAGGTGTCTACATGACACAACCTGAAGGGTTTGTGACTCCAAAGGATGCCAATAAGGTAGCAAGTTGTAGAAATCCATTTATGGATTAAAGAAAGTATCCAGGTCATAGAACATTTGTTTTGATGAAGCCATAATAGAATTTGGTTTTATCAAAAATGAATGTGAGCCTTGTGCCTAAAAACTGTTTAGTGGGAGTGCAATCGTTTTCCTAATAGTATATGTTGATGACATATTACTTATTGGAAACGAGATACCAGTCTTACAGTTTGTTAAGGCATGGTTGAATCAATGCTTCTCCATGAAGGACTTGGGTGAGGTAACATATAATTTTGGTATCAATATCCATCATGATATATCCAAGAGATTTTTGGGCATAAGTCAAAGTACATACATTGATAAGATACTGAAGAGATTCAATATGGAACAATTCAAGAGGGGATTGTTGCCAGCATCACATGACATTCATCTTTCCAAGAAGATGTGTCCTAAAACACATGTGGAAAGAAATATAATGGAAAGGACTCCATACACATCAACGATTAGGTCAGTCATGTATGTCATGCTATGTACTAGGATGGATGTCACCTACGCATTGAGTACAGTAGGCAGATATCAAGCAGACCCAGGTGACCACCATTAGGCAGTCAAGACTATCCTAAAGTATCTAAGGTGTACTAAGGATATGTTCCTAGTTTATGGAGGAGATGAGAAACTAGTCATCATAGGATATGTAGATTCTAGTTTCCAGACTGATCAAGATGACATGAAGTCGCAAACGAGATACATCTTCACTTTGAATGGAGGTGTAGTGAGTTGGAAAAGCTCAAAGAAAAGTGTGGTCGCATATTCTACAGAAGAGTCTGAGTATATCACAACTTATGAGGTAGCTAAATAAGTAGTTTGGATGTGAAGCTTCATCCAGGAGCTAGATGTGATAATTAGTAGTAAAGATCCCATCACACTATACTGTGATAATACTGCAGTGGTGGCTCTGGAAAAAGAGCCAAGGTCATATCAGTGGACAAAGCACATACTTCGAAAGTATCATCTCTTGAGAGGGATTTTTCTTAGAGAGGTGAAGTTGCAGTGAGTAGTATTTCCACAGAAGACAACATGGTGGACCCCTTGACTAAAGTTTTGAATCAGTAGAAACATGATCATCATGTGAGGTCTAGTAGACTAGAAGTCATAGGCAGTTGGCTCTAGTCCAAGTGGGAGTTTTTTAGAGTTGGTGTCCTATAACCAATTATTCGTACTTTGATTACATGTATATTTAATGCATTACATATTGTTCATTGTTCTGCATGACTATGATGTAATAATGTCCTAGAGTATTTGTTGCATTGATAAGGTCATGGCAATTCCCCGCTATGATGAGAACCTTGAAATTCTATAATAATATTCTTATATATAGTTCTGTGGTTAGATGAAATACTATGATGGGACACATAAAATACATAACTTCATGTGTGAGTCCTTGTAAGTATATGAAACTTCCTCTCATGAATTTTACACTTGGTAATCTCTAAGACAAGAGATTATGATAACAAACCTGCCAGTAAGAATTCTGCATGTTTTGGTGTCATCGGATATTACTATCTGCAAGCGTATATAATGATCCTTAGACTTTAAGATTATCATTAATATGTGTCACAACTCGCGCACTTTGATTTGCTGACAAAAACTGTCACAGAGATAGTTAGCAGGAAGTAGGGTACGTTGGGTGCGTCACGAGTGGCATGTTATTAAAGGATAAGTCGAGGAAGAATTTGTCCCTTGTATTTATGGAAGTTGATATCTCAACCCTTTAATTTAAATAGAACCATCACGTGAAATTCCATCGCCATGGTGTAATGATGAGTTTATTTTAGGTAGTCAAAGAACGACGTATCAAGCACAAAGGTTGATGACACTATCATGAAACCTGCTTGATGAGATATTGTGACAAAGGGATTATATTACACAGTGAGCGTTTATATGTGGATGTCGTTGTTGCGACTTTAAGTTCTTTCTCTTGGGTGTCTTGACCCATTGTTAGACAGTACTCTTAGAATTTAGGCAAGCCCACCTAATGCCAATGAGAAAGAATACTAGAGGGTCACACACTAAGCATTTTTAGTGGTCTCAGTTAAATTCTATTTGAATTTAATTAATAAATATTATTCTTAAGACAATTGAATAATTTTATTTAAATTAAAATGATTGCATAAATTAAATAAATATTTATTCACCGGATTGTGGGTAAAATATATTTATTTATTTTATTGAACATTAAATAAATATTTATTTACTAGTTTTTAAATAAAATATTTATTTAAGAGAATAAATTATTTATTTATTTATTCAGGTGTTCAATAAATGGAAGTGGAGTTCGAGCGAACCAGGTCTAGTCTGGTAGTAAAATAATTATTTGTAAGACGATAAATAATTATTTAACTAGTTGGAACAAATTAAAACAACGCTGCTATTATTTTGTGACGTGGAATTTTATTTATAATTCCGTTTTGCGCAAGTTGGTGCACCATAAATAATGACACAATATTATTATTAATAGCATGGGTTTTCTCTAAGGTTATGAATGTATTTAATTTCTGTTATATAATTAAATATTGTAACTGAATCCCCATGTCAATAAATAGACACATACGTCTATCGTGTCATGTACCGAACTACACGCTCGGTGAATTGAGAATTTTTGAGATAAACATTTTCTCTCTTGAATCCTTTTCCTACCCCTCTTATGAACGAGAGACATTCTTCAAGGCTGAAGAATAAGCAATCAAGAACGACCGACACAAGACACTCGCTTCACCGCACTGGCACTCGGAGAATGAGTGGTGTCGATCGGAGGTCATCCGAACACGTGTGGATCACCTCTAGGGGGATTCTAGTTTAGATCCTTGTAAGTGCAACCAGATAATCTGGAAGGGTCATTCCAGATGATCAACATCATCAATGAAGAAAATACTGAAGATCCAGGTATTATTTTCTTTATGAAATTAATTAAATTGATCATAAACATGATGTGAAAGATCCTCTATAAAGATTTTGGGCCTCCTCCTTTATCTAAATATTTGATTCTATTCTGTGGAGATTGGCATTCATCATCATATTGATCCCGAAATAATCATTGATCATGATAAAAATTAAAGTTGGGTGTTGGCCCAACCGTGCTTTTGCTGCACCCAGAACCTACAAACTGCACCCCTTATTAGCTTCCGATAGTGTCACCATCCCTTTATGGCAGAGTTGTATAAACACCTTCCATGATTGGTGGTCTTGAAACCTAATTCATGATAAAATTATCGTATAAAGTAGCTGAGACAAGTAAAATTCGAATGGATTTAGGCTCAATGACTTGGTGTTACCAATCTAGCCTTATTGGTACCACACCTGTACCACCCATGTATCATCTCACTTGAATACCCACCACAATATTCAAAATAATAATTCCATATAGTTTGATTCATAAAATCCATTATTAAATTTTAATTGAACTTTTCAATCTTAGCTGATTGCCATATACTGATTACCAATAGGTTTCATTATTCTCAAAGAATAATGTATCACTGGTTGCGGTGAATACAAAGCTATTACCATGGTTTTATTCTAGATATAAAATATGTGTATCTGGAACATTATTCTTCCACACATCTTGTGTAACTCATTCTTATGTCAACTGGTTGTGCATCTCTGGAAATGACTAAACCCAAGTCAATCTTTCTCCCACTATCCCAAATATAGATGTGCACCCTTTTATAGAAATATAGTCTATAACATGAATATTTATTTTCTATCTTAGGGATTTATATAACATCCTTATAAACTTTAGGATAATTACTATAGATTCACTCTATGTTTTGATTGATGTAAGTTTGTTTATATCCTAATATACTCTTTTAATCTGAACACATGTTCTTATGAAATAATGGATTTTCATCATACTATAACTCATATGATATCCATTTGTCATGATAGTTGGCATATTGTTGTGGGTAACACTGTTATTTGTGAATCATGTCTTGAAAATAATGGATGTATCTACAATGAATATGTTATAACATTGATTCCTCCTTTACTTAGATTGATAGGTACTCTGTCTATATAGTCCTGATCCGATCAAAGAGAATTCCAGAACCTCAAGAAATTGCTTAATCATCTTTCTTTCCCCACCCTTTGTTGTTATTGTCTCTCAAAAAGGGGAGTCCACTTCTCGATTTTAACCATTCCTCTAAGTTGGATAAGGCACTGTAGACCTTTTAGACTCGGATCCAAAGTCAGTTGGAATAAAAACCTTTCCTATGTGTATAAGGAAACATGTGTTTAGGAATTACTCTGTGCTACATTTTATTGATCAATTTTAGCATGTAACCCTCATCATCAATCCTTCTTATTAACATAATGACTTTGATATGGACACACAACTATAAAATTGGTCTTTTTCCATGGTTGAAAACTGTGGCAATAGGGCCAAAAACCATGGCCGTAGCCTATAGCCATACTTTTCCTAAACTGTGGCCACTATGGCCATCACAATTGGGTCTAACCTATTGCCACAATTTTCAAAACCGTGGTAATAGGTATCATCGTTGTCCACCGTGAAAGTTGAACTATGGACACAATTTAAATCATGGCCATATGTGTTATTGCCATGGTTGAAAACTGTGGCTATAGCCTAAAAATAATATGTCACTGACCGAATTCGATCTCTGTACCTCACCCATACAATTTAGACACCTAAACACTACACCACAAAGAGTTTCAGTTATATATATATATATATATATATATATATATATATTATGTTATATATATTATTAAAAATCATGGAAGTAGCATAAAAACTATGGCAATAAAGCTTTCTGCTCTTTTTTTCCGTGGGAATTTTTTTCTCCCACATAAGGGCGGAAGACCTGTAGCCATGGTTTTGAAAACCGTGGCTATAACCCTTTAAAAAATGGCTTATATCCATGGTTTTTAAAATTGTGGCTATAAAATACACCTATGGCCATAGTTTTAGTAAAACCACAACTATATATTTGTGTTAGTAGCCCAGTTTTATACTTGTGATAAGGTAATGTGCATTTAGGAATTACTCCATGCTACATTATATTGATCAATATTAAAATGTAAGAGTTATCATTGATCCTCCTTATTAGCACCATAACTTTTATGTGGACAAGGAAATGTGTATTTAATAATTACTCCATGCTACATTATATTGATCAATGAATGTTTGGTCAAGATATTATTTGAAACACCAGTTCTAAGCAACTCATATCTTCTGACCATGCATATACCATACTTCACTTTAACATTCCTTAATAAACACTAAAAGGAATCTAATGAAGTATATTTATCCCTATCTTACCCTTAGAATAGTTCACGCTCTCTAAATGGACTTATTATGAAAGCTCTATGACTTACCTTTATTTTAAAAAGGTTTCTTCTTCAAAAAATAAGTACATAAGTGTTCTAATAGTACTTGAGGTCTTTGACTCCAAAGAGTCAAAAAGCATACTAGGTATGTCCTTAAAAACTACTTAGTTTTTCTTGAAAAAGTATTTACTTGTCACAATTGCATATTAGAGTCTTGTATTTATATTCATCATGTATTGTCAATGATTCAAGCATTGCATAACTATTGTTTGAGTATTAGACACCACAAACAACATTCATTCCAATAATGAAATAACATCTCATTATGTCCAATGGACATGTGAGATAATTTTTTTGGTGATACTTAACAAAACTTCAACTAAAATCAATAAAATTGGCAATATAGAAGTTGTACACTTCTCACTGTTGACTTAGGAACCACCCTTTCCCAGCTGCTTGGAGAATAAACCTTAATTCCTACAACATTTTATTTCTTACTTGGTTACTATATTTAAATACACATATATGATTGGAATATTTTATTTAATACCCAATAAGTATAGAAAAAATATTACTTGCAATTGATGAATATACCTGGAGAAGAAGTGACTACTTGCTTCTTCGATTCAGTTCACTGCATTTAAACTTCCATAGATTTATTTCATGATATGCGAAGAAAATAACCTCCTATTTAATACCTATTTTATTTGAAGTACGTTGTGAAGATTCCTTTAACATAAATTTTCATTGGTTTTTTCACCTTGTCTTTCAACTTGTTTGCCATAAGAACTAAATATTAATCTTTCTTTAATGTTCTTATTTCTTAGCAAACCTTAGCCAAAAGGTAACAAATCATTTTCTCCATACTGTTTATTTTGTAAACTTAAACAAAACTGGAGTATATGGATATAAATAATATAAGAATGAGATATATTGAAAGACCATGATCCATATTTCAATTTACACATAACCAATGTAATTATCACTTACTCATATCTTTCTTCACTTTCTCCTCACAATCTTCTCGAAGATGAGATAACATGTGAAATCATCCATGTCCTGATGTTTTATCCACAACACACATCATACATTGATGATAACATTATTACATAACCATCATATGTGTCATACATGAGTCTCCTATAATAATTTTTCTCACCCTCAATTCCCGAGGAGGCTTAATAGGTATTGGGGACACCAACACCTTGAATTTACGATATCATAGTACTTTGCAAAAGCATCTGTACTACTTATTGGAAACTCATTTTATTTTGTACATTTTCTTTTTCTAATATTATCATAGTGTACCTGTGGTATTACATGTCATTTTATATAAAAAAATCTAGTAAATTAGTACTTTTATCTTGATTACCGATTAAACATTACTGATTATTTAATCATTAAATGTCTCCCATTATTTTATTGAACTCTATCAACCCTCTACACTAGAATCAAAATACCACATCGCTTGAGTATTCTAATAGAAATTATTCTTAAAACTTCTCCTCATAATATACAAGATATGTCTATGCCACTACTAGGAGAGTTAAAGGTAGTCATTTTACTAACCAACTACATTAACTCGTGACTTCTTGATTTGTTGAGTGAAGTCTCATTTTTAAAATCAAAAACTTGATTTACTCAATGATTACCTCTAAAGTTAAAAAATACAGCTTTGGCTACTCCTTTACTACCAAATTTAGTTAAGTTAACTCATCACTCTCATAATAACTCCCTGGTGGAAGGAGGCATCCTCAACTTTGGATGACGAGCATCCTGTAAACCCAATTTTGTTCAAATTAAAATGATAAAAGATGTTTGTGACTTAATATTTATTTGAGTGTTTTTAATATTTCTCTATGAATGTAATTCTTTTACATTAAATATATTCATACTATGTTCTCGTGTTCACAACTGAACATTCATTAATATAATACATTCATCGAATCTTTATGCATTTTTTTGTTTATTATTTTATGCATTTCTCACTATCATGAAAATGCATAAAATAATAAAAAATGCATAAAGAAAATAAGTTATCCGACTAGTCTTGAGAATCAAATATTGATTGATCCATTTAAACTCAATGGATCAATCATGACCAAGGGGTATCATACCTGAGTCAGGTATTGACTCATGATGTAGCTCTCCCCCGGTCCAGTGTTTTTATTACTCGTCTGGTATACCGCCTTTTCATGGTGTAGTTCACGTCTTACTTTGTTTTCATCATAATATAAATGTACTCGCATGCAGGTGAGGAGGTCTCGGGAAGCGCATGTATATATGGTAAAAGAACTGATGGATGCGCAAACCCTTATACATATTTAAATGAAAAAGATGATGAATAGACAGTCGAAAAACTTAATTAAATATTACAAACATTGCACACAAATGTAATAAATAATTAATAAAATAAACCAAACATGAAATGTTGGTCACTCCTCAAGACCTGCCTACTGATAAACTAAAAGCATGATAAAATTAAAATACAATAAATTTAACTTCTAAGGCTTTAAAAAATTTACTGAATTATTTTAAATTCAATTAATTTAATTTAATTCGATCCAGTTATTAATTTAATTTTAAATTTAAAAATTAAATTAATTAAATAATTTAATTTTAGACCCAAATTAAATTAATTTTTTGGAATATTAAAATTATCTTTTAAATTAAAAAAATTAATAAATTAATTTTAGATATTTAAAATAGTTTACTGGGCTCTAAAAACTGCAAAGGCCCATTACGAGTTAGGTCGAACCCATACAGGATCATACCGAGCTGGACAAACCCCGTACAAGGCTCTTATGGTCCAGGAAGAGCTGTTATGACCTATTTCGGGTCAGAAAGACCCACTCATAACCATTATGGTATGGGTTGGGTCAGATAAGGCCCGTGGAAGGCCTACTAGTTAGCCGAATTGGGAAGGGGTTACCTCGGTAGGGGGTTCAACACTGACAGATCTGGCTGGAGGAGGTCAGACGGGAGTGATGGCGACCATTAGACGGTGGGGACCCATGCGAGGTGGTGGTGGCTAGCTGAGATCTGACCTGCTGGCAGCTACGGTTCATGGGGTCAGCATGTGGGAGGGCCAGGGTGACTAGCATGTTGGGCGTTTGGAAGAGGATACCGCAACGATAGTAGACCAATGACGCCAAGGTCAGCTTGTGATGATGACAGGGTGCCCAGGCAGAGGAGGCTGACATGATCGGTTGGTGCAATAGTTGAGCTGGGTTAGGCGGCATGATGGGGCTTCAACTTGGGAGGTCATCGACAAGGGCACATGCGCTACAGGGAATCTGGATGGAGGAGTCGCAGTGGGGTCATCGATTAGGTGGAGGTTGCAACGGTGACTGGGACTAGGCAGGGGTGGCAGAAAGGAGGGGCCGATGGGGGGGGGGGGCTCTTATTTTTGAATTAAAAAATATTTTTTGTCTCTTTCTAATTTTCCATCGCCGCCCCACGATTATCCCTTTTTTCTTTCTTTTCTTTCATTATTGACTCTAAAAACCCCTTTTCAAATTTTAAAAATTCATAGTGAATAGGAATAATTAAATAAAGTTTTATTTGGAAAATTCCATAATTTTGTGGAATTTATTTCACTGGCTAGTGAAATTCTGACAACCATAATCTGATCGGATCCTGACCGGAATTTCAAGGTGACTGAAATTATCACTGGAAACTGAAATTGGGTAAATTATAAAATGTATATAAAATATATTTTTAAATTTTAATATCTGAAAAAAAAACCACAAATAATTCATATTAATAATTTTGTATGACTATAACTTGGTCATTAGAAATTTGATTGATGCGTAATCTATTTCGTTGAGACCAAATTAAAACACTCTACTTAATTTAATGAATTTTTTTTCTTGGCTCAAAAAATTCAAGCAATCCATCTTATACCAATTGCTGGTACTAGGGTATGCAGGGGAAGCCGATGATCTAGGGATTTAAAATTTTTCATCACTGGAGTGATGTAATAATATGTTCTCTACCAATACAAGTCCTAGTAGAGGTCCTAGGATCTTGCACACATATTTTAAATCACAAAATAAATAAATGAGTACCTCGTTCGATTAAGTGGCATGTTCGATTGCATCTTATTATCAGTGATCATTGCTCGAAGGATCTGAACTCAAACCCCACTATATTGTCCACACATGATTTAAGAATCTGCACATATGCCATTCATCAAACTCTGGGTGCTAGCGCGGAGCTTTGACGATTCCTTGGACGTTGCGATGATCAAATCGATCTTGTCCCTTCAATCCGCAAAGGCATTCTTGGATCGAACACTCAGACGTTGACTCACTCACTCTCTAGTAAGTGAGAGAAGAGAGAGGCTATCATTTCATTGGAATGAATAGTCATAAAATGAGAGTCTCTCTCTTGCTTATATAGTGGGAGGCTCAAATACCTGAAAGGGGTTCTGCAACACCCATAAATAAAATGCCTAAATAAGCAATAAATGACACGTTATGGTGAACTAATTATTCCTTAATGTCATTTAATTTTTTATCACATGCTTGTAATATATAATAAATATATTACGTAATAAAACATGAGTCATTAACTGGACTCGTAATTCCTGTAAATATCAAATGAACCTTGAATAAAATAATATTCGTTTGTATAATATTTTCTACGTATTCACTTAATACATTGTCAATACTTTTAATAAATAAATTCATCCAAATTATTCTATACTCAAATAAAAATGAATTTATTTATTTTTCAGTGATTGTTAATACTTAGACAACTCTTAGACCTCATGGTGGGGCTCACCATCTCCTATATACCTATTCACCAGAATAGGGTATATTCTTTAATATGCTATTGTGTGTGACCCTCTAGGACCTTATCTTAATAACAGTGAATATTCTTCAAAGACCAAGAGCAGAGTCTAGAAACCCATCAAGGTTTCTAAATAGATAAGGAATGATCATAGAAATGGAAACCCTTCATATGAACACACACTGTGTAATATAATCTCTTTGTATTGGATATCTCATAAATTATGATGCACATTTGTGTCATCATCCATTCTTGCTTTATTATTTGTTGATCTAATTTGATAGATTTACCTTTAATTACCTTGTCTAAGGATTTATAAAGGTACTACCATTCCGATCAACTACACTTGAGATATCACTTCCTCAACTCGGAAGTGAAAAATTTTATTTTGACCATTCAACCAATGTCATACCTCTAATGATGCACCCAACACAAGATACATCTCCAAGAATTCAATGTCATGGTTTTTTCTTTACATCAAATTACTTTATCAAATGACACACATTGATAATGATCGTAAGTCAAGAGACCAATACACATGTTTATATATTGGAACAACCAATGACACCCGAAACATATGGTGTTCCTATTGGCGGGTCTATCATCATGATCTCACCTAATAGTGATCACTAAGTGAAAACTTAATGAGAAGAAGTCTCAATGCTTATGAACCCCCAACACCTGATAGTCAGACATCAATTGTGTCTAGTTAGTATGATGTATCTAGAGCATATGACATATGTTTAAGATTAATGTCATAATATCTTAAGGTTCTCATTATATACTAGGAACTTCTATAACCTTTTTATATGCCAAATAATCTATGGACATTACCATTTAAATAGTGGATACAAAAATATCAACACTATAATGGTAAGTGTACATCATGTATAACTCACTGTATACATGGTATGGTAATAAAAAATACTATTTAGTTGGGTTTAGGGAACCCAATATTAAAATAATTCTCTCTTGAACTCTTGTTTTCTACATCGATATTTGCTCACATAGACTTAGAGAGATGGATGAGTTATTTCACCGCTATCAAGTTTTTTGTGGAAAATTTGTGATTTATTGAATTTCTCTTTGGATTGCTGATAAAGCTAGGGGTATTATTGGAACCGAGGTTATTCACATCTAGAAATTGATGGCATATTTTGTTCATTGTCAATATGCATTGGTTTGATCGAGGAGTTTTCAAGTCAAGTGAACTCATATGTACAAGTGGATTTAGTTTTGAAGGTGGTGCAGTTCTTTAGTGTTTTTCAAATTTTTGGTCTTGAAATATGAAGCAAAGGAAGAGTTTCATGAAAGTCGTGTTCATGGAAACAACTAAGTGGTTCTATCTCAAAGGTAGAGTTTCATGAATTTTTTTGAAAGTTCTCAAAAGTTTGAAAAACTCTCGAAAAAAGGAAAAGTCAAAAGGCTCACGAAAGATTGTGTTCTGCGAATAGGTTGACGTTGGTGAATTGGAGGTGATGTGTTTTGTGGGTGCGGTAGAGTTTCTCGAAAGGGATGTCCTTGACTATAAATAGGATGATGGGTGTCATTTATCCCATCAATTTTAAAGTGGAAGACTTATTGATGTGATTTCAAAAAACAATTACTCAAATACATTTCTTATGTGATTCAAAATCTTTACACGAACCCATGTTTCATGAAAATAATGTTTAAGAACTAAGTGGAGAAAAAGGATTTCAGTGAATGGGGTGTTTCTAAAAAGGTAGAAGTTCTGAAAAATATAAGAGTTTCATGAAAGTTTGAAGCTTCATTAAAGTTGTATGTTTTTTGGAAAAGAAAGGGGTTTCATGGAAAAGGGAGTTTTGTGAATAAATTCTTGCATGAACATAGTTTCATTTGGGAAAAGTTTGTGGAATGAATTGAAGAATTATATTCAGGATATCATGAAGAAACACATCATCAACATGTGCTCAAATATGAAAGTGGCCTTTAAGTCCTTAAATTGAGAAAGTATTCACCCAAATTAGTGAGTAAGGGAGAGTTAGTGGAAGTGATATAAGGGAGGTAGTGTGTTATCCCAAAATTTTTATAAAGGCAGTGAGTCTGGCACTGAGTGACCATGACTGAATAGTTGTAATTCAAAAAATCTAGTGAAGTTTAATGGATTCAAGTATGATTGACACATTGTTGGCATATGCTCCTTAGACTAGTCCTTAGTGGCGAACCAAGTAAAATTGTTGTGTTATGTTTCCATTTCTATACACGTGTGTTGGGTGATGGAAAAATTCCCTTAGATAGGTTTCACAAGTTTCTAAAAATGTGGGGATAAGATCCTTTTAATTCAAAGAAAAGGTTAACACCCTGATTCACCCCTTACCTCTTAAGGTGTTCCGGGGTCTAACAGGTTTGAGAATCCCAACCATGTTTTTTTAACCTTGAGATATACTTTAATAAACATAAAAATCGCTAAAAAAATATGATTATAGTGTCTATTTAAATTATAAATATTTTCAAAATCGAATGTAGGATTCCAATCATATATTAAGTGCGAAGAGAGTGGAAAACTAAAAAAATACAACATATTAATTTCAAAAGAAAGAGAGGGACAAGAAGTGTAAAAAATGTAGGTTAAAAGTATGTATTTTCAATATCTCATTGACATGTATATATAGGTTACATGAGAATATAATTAATATTCAATGTATACCATTATCTTTTATATCAAATTAAATTTCTTAGAATTATCTCCCATAATATGAAAGTTTGAAGTTGGGAAGTTATATTAATCATATTTATACAAATTGAAAATTATGGCATCCATAGTTATCATTTATTCACAACACTCTCTCTTATATATCATCAATTTCATAGAATTTTATTTTAATATCTGCTTTAAAAACATTTTGGGAAAAAAAGTGAAGCTAAAAAATTTTAATTTCATGTTGTATCATTAAAAATTTTATCAGGAAAACCCAGTGAGAAATAATCTGATGAATGAAAAAATAGATAAGCATTTTCAACTGACCAAGTAAAATCATGATAGAAATTGTACTATTTGAATACAAATTTTATAAATCGGTGTCTTAAAAGTTGTAGTTTGTAATGCCTTTGTAAATAAATCTTTAAGATCACCACATGATTTAATTTATTATATATTAATTTCACTATTCCTTCAAAGCTCATGGATAAAAGGAATATTGATGATATAGGTTTTGTCATATCACCTTCGATATATTCACACTTCAACTGTGTTATACATAACACATTATTTTTTACTAAACAAGTCACATTATCCTCATGTATAATATTGAGAGTTTCATTACTCACAGTTAACCCCACAACTATTTATGATATGATGAATAATTGATCTCAAATAGATATATTCTCTATATTTCTTATAATGTCACACTTTGACCCTAGTTTTTATTTTATTTTTTTCTTTTCATGATGTTGGACCTTTCACTTGAGGTTCAGGTTGAGTTTCCAGTGAATGTTTTCGATTTTGAGAGTTTTTGGGTGGTTTTTGTCCTTGTGAACGATTTGAGCATGGTTTGGACCAAACTGTGTGAGGCCCAAGAGGAACTGTGCAACCTTCTTTTGGTGTTAGGGACAAAGCACATGACTTGCACATGATTATAGGAAACCTTACGATAAGCATGCAGGGAGACTCTACAATTTGGAAGATCTATTTTGCATGATTGGCGTATGGTTTCCCAAACTGTGCAGCCATCCCGTGTGGGTGTCCTTCTTCATGAGTAGGGTGTGCACAATTGGCACATGGTTTGTAAAATCATGTGTCCAAACCATGTGATTTTCCCAAGTTCTTTTAAATTCAAAATTACCCTCTTTTCCCTCATATGTTCTAACCCCAATCGGCCCCTCCTCCCTATTTTTCGACCTAGGTGCACGAAGGGGGCTCCCAAGCTCCCCCTATGGTTCCTCCTCCTCTTTTGGTGCACCCTCAATATTTATAAGGCGAGTTCCTTTGGATTTATTGGTCATTTACTTATTTTATCTTCTCCCACTTCTTATTCATGGTTCTTACATGGCCTAGCTCCCTTTTGGATAAACCCTAGAAGCTAGGGATGATGTGTGGCTTGTGTCTCATTGATGTTAGGGTGTGCGTATTGATCCTTGGGCTTTATTCTTCCTCCTCCGAGAGTTTTGATCTCATCTTCACATCGTTAAGGTATGTGTTTCTATTATTTTCCTTTCCAAAATGCAACATTTATTCTTGAGTTTTCCTAAATTGTTTCTAAAATTCTTTTCGCATGTTTTTGATGTGTTCGTATTAATTATTGGGGTGTTTTCATGTTGGTAATTTGATAAAAATGGATTTTCAAAGGATTTATAAGGTTATGCCTATGTGTATATGTATAAAAAGAACTTGATAAAATGACAATTGGTTTTTTAAAATGGAATTGGGTGATTTAGGGTGTGTTTGGCCTTGGATATGTTTTGGTATCTTAGTTTCCAGTGTGAATTAAGATTGTGTG
Source organism: Viscum album (assembly GCA_963277665.1). Lineage (NCBI taxonomy): Eukaryota > Viridiplantae > Streptophyta > Magnoliopsida > Santalales > Viscaceae > Viscum > Viscum album. The sequence goes on from OY728125.1 coordinate 157,961,001, forward strand.
TGGTTGTATTGTCTCTTTTGTGCTTTAATGCTTATGCATGGATTGTTGTACTAATTATATTTATTTAATTAAAAACCTTTGGTACTCTAGGGATTTTAATGGGTGTTCCATTGGATGTGGGAATATCCATATGTGCATGGGCTACACATATGGATAGGCACACAAATGATAATGGCATTCTAAAATGATGTTTACTTTAAACCCTGGAATTCAAAACACCTTTTCTTCTTGCCTCTTCTCTTCTTTATCCCCCTATTTCTAAATGGTTCTTCTAAAACCCCAATAAATGGTTTTTTGGTTTCCAAGTGAAATCAAACGTGGTTCCCAAAAGTGTTTCTTAAAGTTCATCCCATCTAGCACCTTAGAATATGAAATGGCAACCTAATGGTATCAAGGCCTGTTTGACACCTTTTGTGCATGTTGTATGTTTTTATATCAATTTTAGAAATGGTTTTGGAAATGATTTTGAATTATAAATGTTGAGGACCAATTTTCACCTTATGATATTTTGAAAATTGGTTTTAAAACTCATGTGACATGTCGACATGTTTGGCACCTTTGGATGGTTTGATGTGCGATGGGCACCTCTATGGTTATCCCTCCAAGGAGAGGGCCTCAACATAGTTGGTGTTGGATTTTGGGTTAGGAAATCATGGTGGAATCTGTGGGTTATTGGTTTATGCCATGTGTTCTTCACGTACTATTATAATGGGATTCTTGGGTGTCATCTAGAGGGTTGAGTGATGATTGCTTACTAACCCTGATTAGATGGGTTGGCACCCCTTGGATTGTTGTGAGGATAGGTGGGTTGTGCTACTGGTGAGGCTAGTTTAGATAATCTAGGTTGGTTATTGACTATGGAGTTGCGCCATACGCTGGCAGACGAGTCTGATCAAAGTATATCTAGGGATTACTTTTAGAGAAGTTTAGGAAATTCCAATGATTACTATCTGTATGTTCTATTTTAATTTTCTACACTTGGATTAATAGTCTTGCTAGTTTCTACTTTCCTGTTCTATTTTCCTTTATTTTCAACATATCCCTTTTTATCACTTAGTATAGATTTTGGTTTTGTAAATTGGGTTTTGGAACATTAAAACTGTTTTAAATAGGAAAGTTGTGTTTGGTTCTTTAAAATGATAAAAACATTATTTTTATTATATGTATTTCAAATCAGTGTTTATGGATTGTTTTGGGAAAGGAAATGTATTAACTCTATGATTATTACCTACTAGGATGTTTATGATCACACCCTACTTGTGCCACTTGGAGTCAGTAGACCCGATATGTTTTATAGGTTTAGGTTTCTAGTTTAGGTTTTCTTTAGATCAGGTTGGTCTTGTGGATGGTGTTGACCAAGAGGTCATGTGAAGATCATGATGGGTTCCAGTTTGTTTTAATTTTTCTTTAGTTTCTATTTTTTCCTTCCACTGTTGTATCTAGATTTGGTTGTGTATTTATTGATTTTTAGTTATTATTGGTTTATGTTGTGTGCTTTTTTTGGTTATTTTATCTTGGTTGTTATTGGGACAAATCATTACCACTGTGATATCTTTGATGCCCAGTGCTAGTCTCCAACCCAGGAGGATCAGGAATGCCTCTCAGGCCTTGTCTTGAGTTGGGTCAGATGACAACCCAACCTAGTTCATGAAAAAATGGTATCAAAGGAGACCTTTGTTATTTGGGGCATTAGGTAGTTAAAGATAGGACTTCTGAGGCTCGAGAGGTAGGTACGATAAGAGTTTCACAAACTCTTTCTTGTTCTGATCCTTGGGTTTCTAGGGTTAGTCTGAGATTTGAGTATTTTGTTTTGGTTTTTGAGGTGTGTGGATCGGGAATGACAATGGAGGTGAACCGATGATGTACGTTGGACTTACATGGAGTAGTGACCCATGTGGAGCCTGAGTGAATGGTTTAAGGCCCTCCTAGTGGTCAGTGCTTTCCTAGGTAATGTCCCAATAAATCATGTGGTTGGGTTTTTCATGGCCACTAGTTCCATATTCTAGGAGTTTGGTGTGGGTGGTGCTTTGGTTCAGTTTTATTCAGTATGTTTGGATTTTTAAATGAGAAGTGGTTTTTGGGGAAAAGGCGTTTTCAAATGGGAAAAATGATTTCGAGGTTTGATTTTGTTTAAAAAGTGGGCCTTTTTGCTTAAAGTTTAATTTTAAAGTGAGTGGGGTACTTGAAAAGTGGCTTTGAATTCGAAATGGTTTTGGATTTTTTAATGAAAATGGTGGTTTGAAAGAGGATTTTGATTTCATTTTGTGATATTTGGTTATGAGTTGATGTTTTGGTGTGTGATGTTCTTTTGGTTGGATTTTGGGTTGATGTTGATTTGGGTCTTGTGTTTGTTTTTTTATTAGAGTATGTTTCCCAGGAAGCTCTCAAAGATTTCTAGGGAGTCTCGCCCAATTTTTGGCCCTACCCAGACTCCTAGTGGAGTTAATAGTTATATTCTTATCAGTTGTTGCCTATTTTCTGTGGTAATTGATGACTGTTAGAAGTGGTGGAGTGTCTTGGGAAAGTCTAAGGTGTCTTCAAGTACATGGGAACTCCCAAATCTATGAGAGTGCATGTTGTTTTGAGTTTATTTGAAGGTTTGAGTTCAGATTAGTAGAAGGTGATCTTTCCATCATAATTACAAGTTGGGATGTATTGGGAAGTGTTTAAGACCACATTTATCAGATGGTTTATACTTTATGAGGTGAATGCGAGGAAAATGGTAGAGCTCTTGAGTATTCAACAAGGTCAGCAGACGGTGAAGGGCTATGTTGATTGATTCAAGGAGCTAGTTCTTTTTTCTACAGAGATAGCCTCAATGGATCAACTGAAGGATCCTATTTTTGTCTGGGTCTCCATACAAAGATTAAGGATCAAGTTATCTCATCCCAAGAAGATCTATTCAAGAGACTCATAGATGAATAATTTCCAGCTGATTTGGTTTCTCAAGTGCAGTCAGTAACAGTTAGTAGTATGATTTCTATTGGCACTCGTGAAGGTTTCCCATATGGTGAGAGGTGTATTCTAGAGGAACCTATTTCCGAGGAGTCTTTTTTTTCAATTCCAGCTTCTTTTTCATTGGGTTGTTCTTTTGTGTGTTTCCAGTGTGGTTGATTTAGGCATTCGAAGTCATCTTGTCGAAATCCTCTCAAGACTTGTCATGGATGTGGTCATTTAGGTCATATGGAGAAGTTCTACAAGAAATGTTGTCATAAGAAGAGTAAGTCTCAAGTGGTGGTTGTCAAATCCCGACTATAAGGAAGCAGATGCTTCAAGACATCAGGGCTCCAGCCATAGGCCCCAAAGTGAAGCTTTTCATGTAGTCAGGAATCGTTGGGTGTAGGGGTGTTGGGCCAGCTTTTGTCTCTGATATCGGAGTGGAGATGGTCAAGTTTCTCTATTATAGAAATTTCATTTATTTAAAGTACATTTTTTTGAAAGCTAAAGAATAATGAAATTACATTGAATGGTATTGAACCAAGTCATCAACTTAATGGTCTTAAATTAGGGAGAAAAAGGAAACAAATCACTTGATCTTCACAATCCCACGATTCATGTAGATAAACCTAAAAATCTCTTCAAAGAAATCATCCATGCTTCTATGGTTGCTACTCATTTGAAGAATCTTTACCACCATCTTACTAAAGCTCTTCCCATACCTCAAAAACAACTCTAGAGTGCTCATTTTATACTTGGAATTAAAAGGATATCTCACGATAATCATCACCTCCTCTAAACATGGAATCAAAAAACTTGAGTCGACATTTTTCAAGCTGTTATTTTGATAAAGAGCAGAAGACATCACCCCATGAATGTCAAACTTATGGAACTTTGGATGGTTGTTTAATAACTCGATGAAATCGATATCATGGAAGGGGAGGAGAGTTTCATAATGGTATCCCATCACCACTGCACCACACTAATGGAGAGGAACTCTAAGTTATCTAGTTTCCCAAAATTCACCATGTATAATCTTCCAGTGTTATTGGCAATGGATAGGTTCTTCAAGTGATGGATCTCTGGAACCCTAATACAACGACAACCCTACATCACAAGGCATTTAATTTCTGGGGAATCCATCGAAAGGGAGAATTTTTTGACACTATAAAAATCGATCTTACACTACTAAGCCTTAGTAGCTTGATCAACACTACCTGTATCCCTTCACAGCCAAGATGCAACAGATCGGTTAGATTTGGGAATACATGGAGAACACCTAACAAAATCCTATCATCCATTCTTGTTCCAACTATCTCAAGATTCATGATTATCTCAAATTGATTCCACTTAGGTGTATATGTCACGAGGAATCCCTAGAGTTTTAGGGACTCCAATTTCCTAGTAGTTGTAATGCAGTTTATCTTCTGGGGGCTCTCATGGACCTAGTGTCCAATAAGGCTTTCCATCCAGAGCTCAAGGTGCCAGAGGGATGGGGTAGAATGTGAGATCCAAGATGCAAGGACTGCATTGGAGAAAGGATAGTAGGCTACCAGTTCTTATAATCAGATGGTGTATTTAATTATTTTGAGTACTCTGGAGTCAGGGAATCCCTTGTTTGAGTGATTGTTAAAATAGTTGCAGGGTAAGTAGAGGCTTCTGATGTAAGGAGTTGAATATTTCCATCTCTTAGAGATGCAGTTACAGGCTGCCACATCCCTAACATTTCTCATGTGTGATAGGATGTGCTGAAATAGAGCTTCAGGTGGGAAATCCATGCTAGTGGTTACAACCTCACCCTAAATTTTCCCTTTCCTGAAGTATCCTTGTTCACTTTATGAGATGAAGCCAAACTTCTAGGGATCATAGACCTCATGCCAAGATGGGTCACTACACAAATCGTGCAAACATTAGGGAATGAAACCCGCCTAAAGGGATGCTACAGAAATTAAATACACTTGTCTGAGAAGGATCTCATCCAGAGTTCTACATGGATTTCATGCTCGAGAAACTAGTAGGGAATAAAATAAAACTGTCGTTGGTTGCCCATATTTCTGGGGGCCTGAGAAGTAGATGAATAATCTAGGGGTATCATAAAATATAGGGTTCTTGAAAGTCCCTTTACGTTGTAAGTTTATTTTTATGTAAAAGGTTTTATGGTCTTGTTTTCTTATAAGTTCAGTGGTGGTGTTTTATGGATGTGAAAATGGAGTGGTTGTTATTCTTATGATATTGTCTTAGTTTTGGGTTGTGATCATTTTGAATATGCTCGTGTCTTGTGGAAATAATTAATTGAGGTTCAGTTCACTATTTGGTTTGAGAATCCTTTGTGGGATTCCCTCATGTTGGGGTTTTTTTTATTTGAGTTGGAAGTTCTCAGTGGTTGTATTGGTTGGTTAGTGTGGGAAGTTTCTCGGGTTGGTTCGTGTTGGATTTCTCATGATGGTTTGTTCTAGTTAGTCTAAGTTGGTTTGTTCTTAAATAGTGGGGAGACCCACACATCTCTTATTGTGGTTTCTTTCCTTATGAGTGTCATGGGGTTAGTTGGTTTCTATGGATGGGAGAACCCCCCCCCCCTTTTCTTTTTATCTCTTGTGGTTATTTTTGTTGTGTTTTTCTCTAGAGCTGGTCGGGTGTGACTTATGGAGTGAAATTTCACCTTGATATTTGTATTTTCATTCTATTTTATTTAGTTTCAATCTTGAGTTTTTTTCCTCATTAGGATGGGTGACTTTCTGGAGGTAGAAAGTGTTTACGGTGGGGAGAATTCTCACAACCCAACCACATCTTTTATTTTATTTTATTCTTTTATTGATGTTGGACCTTTGTTTGAGGTTCAGGTTGAATTCTTGATGAAATTTTTTGAGTTTTGGATTTCTTGGGTGGTTTTTGGCCCTGTGCATGGTTTGAGAATAGTTTGTCCCAAACCGTGTGAGGTCCAAGAGGAACCGTGAGACCTTATTTTGGTGTTAGGGACAAAGTGCATGGCTTGCACACAATTATAGGAACCCATTCAACAAGCATGCAAGGAGGATCTATAATTTGGTAGAGCCATTTTGCACAGTTGGTGCATGGTTTCTCAAACTGTGTGGCCATATCATGTGGGTGTCATTCTTCTCTAGTAGGGTGCACATGGTTGGCGTATCATTTGGAAAACTGTGTAGACAAACCATTCGAGTTTCCCAGGTTCTTTTAAAGTTGAAATTACACTCTTTCCCCTCTTATGTTCTAACCCTAATCGGCCCCTCCTCCCTCTTGTTCGACTAGGTGCATTAAGGGGGATACCAACCTCCTACCCTTGGTTCCTCCCCCTCTTTTGGTGCCTCTTTAAGCTTTCTAAGGTGAATTTCTTTGGATTTATTGGTCATTTACTTCTCTTCACTTCAACATTTTCTTATTCTTGGTTATTGCTTGGCTTGGATACCTCTTGGTTGGACCCTATAATCTAGGGATGGTGTGTGTCTTGTGTATCATTGATGTTAGGGTGTGAGGATTACTCCTTGGTCTTTTTTCTACCTCTTCCGAGTGTTTTGTATCATTTGCACGTCATTGAGGTAGGTGTTTCCATTATTTTTTGGAACATACCATTGATGCTTGATATTTCCTAATTTTTTTTCAAAAATGTGTTTATCTTTCTTGTGATGTGTTTGTGTGAATTATTGGGGTGTTTTCATGTGGGGAATTTGATAAAAATGAGTTTTCAAAGAATTTATAAGGTTATGCCTATGTGTATATGTATAAAAAGTGTTTGATAAAATGCCAATTGGTCTTTTAAAATGTAATTAGGTGATTGAGGGTGTGTTTGGCCTTGGATATGTTTTGGTCACTTAATTTCATTTGTGAATTGAAATTGTGTGCAGTTGTATTGTCTCTTTTGTGCTTTAGTGCTTATGCATGTATTTTTGTGATACTTGTATTTCTTTAATTAAAAACTTTTGGTACTCTATGAATTTTAATTGGCATGTAATTGGATGTGAGAATATCTATATGTGTATAGGGTGTGTATATGGATAGGCACACAAATTATAATGACATTCTAAAACGATGTTCACCGTAAACCCTAGAATCCAAAACACCTTTTCTTCTCCCCTATTCTCTTCTTTAGCCCCCCTCTTTCCAAATGGTTCTTCTAAAACCCTAATAAATGGTTCTTTGGTTTCTAAGTGATCTCAAATATGGTTCTCAAAAGTGTTACTTAAATTTCAGCCTGTTTGACACCTCAGAATGTGAAATGGTAACCTAATGGTATAAAGGCCTATTTAGAACCCTTTGTGCATGTTGTATGTTTTTATCTCACTTTTAGAAATGATTTTGTAAATGATTTGGAATTATAAATGTTGAGGCACGATTTGAACCTCGTGATATTTTGGAAAGTGTTTTTAAAACTCGCGTGACATGTTAACTCAGTTGGCACCTTTGGATGATTCGATGTGTGATGGGAATCTCTTTGGTTGTCCCTCTGAGGAGAGTGCCTCCACATAGTTAGTGCCTGAGTTTGGGATAGGAAAGCATAGTGACATATGTGGGTTATTAGTTTATGCCTTGCATGCGATGACCTCCTCATTATCTGTGTACTATTATCATGGGATTCTTGGACATCATCTAGAGGTTCGAGTGATGGTTACTTGATGAACTTGATTAGATGGGTTGTTACCCCTGGATTTGTTGAGAGATTAGGTGGGCTATTCCACTAGTGAGTCTAGTTTAGAGAAACTAGGTTGTTTATTGACTATGGAGCTACACCATACACAGAAGGTGAGTCCGATCAGAGTGCGTCTAGGTATTTCTTCTAGATATATTTAAGAAATTATCATGATTTATATCTGTATGTTCTATTTTACTTTGTTAAACTTGGATTATTATCCCTACTAGTTTCTTCTTGCTTGTTCTATTTTCCTTTATTTTCAGTGTAACCCTTTTTTATCACTTTGTATGAATTTTGGTTATGAAAACTAGGGTTTGGAACTTTAATTTTTTTAAAGAGTAAAGATGTGTTTGGTTCTTTAAAAATATAAAAACCTTATTTTCATTATATGTATTTCAAACTAGTTTTTATGGACTATTTCAGGAAAGGAAATATATAGACTATATGGTGCTTATCTACTAGGCTATTTATGCTCACACCCTACTTGTGCCACTTGACATTGGTAGACTCAAGTTTTTTGAAGGTTTTGGTTTCTGTTTTGGGTTGACTTTGGAGTAGGTTGGTATTGTGGATGGCGGTGACCAAGATATCACATGGAGACTGTGTTGGGTTCTAGTTTGGTTTAGTTTGTCTTTAGTTTATATTTTGTCCTTCTGCTGTTGTATCTGGATTTGGTTGTGTATTTATTGATGTTTAGTTATTATCGGTTTATGTTGCGTGCTCTGTGTTGTTTATTTGATCATGGTTATTATTAGGATAAATCATTCCCACTGTGATATATTTGATGCTCAGTGCTAGTTGCCATCTCGAGAGGATTGGGAATGCATCTTGGGCCTTGTCTCGGGCCGGGTCGGGTGTCAGGTCAAATGGAAGCCCGATCTAGTTCAGGACAAAATGGTATCAGAGCATCCCTTTGTTATTTAGGGTAATCAGGTAGTTGGTGTAATGGCCCGGACCTCTCCGGCCCATTCCTTTATCAAAAAGAAGGCCACAAAGTGTTCTGGAGGGTAAAATGGACTTTTCCCACACTTTCCAGAATTTTGAAACTACACGCCGTGTAGTTTGAGTACATGATGTGTAACCCCTTTTCGGGTATACCCCGTGTTGAAGGCTGTGTCCTTGCCGTGTGAAATAAATGGGTGCACATCGTGTACCCCAAACTACACGCTGTGTAGTCTCTCCCCGCGTACGCATTACCGTGTGTTGACCAGTCAACGACCGTATGCTGTGTTGGAGCCGTGTCCTTGCCATGTGAAATAAATGGGTACACGCCATGTATCCAATACTACACGCCGTGTAGTCCCTCCCCGCGTATGCGTTACCTTCAAGCCATGTGTTGACCAGTCAACGGCCGCGTTCCGCGTTGAAGGCTGTGTTGGAAGCCGCGTGGTGACCGTGTGAAATGGCCGAGTACACGCCGTGTACCATAAAGTACACGTCGTGTAATTTTTCTTTTATCACCTATAAAAGGAGGGGTCCCCTCCTCCTTTTCAACTCACCCCTCTCCTCCCCATTCATCTGAGCAGAGCTCTCCCAAGAGACTCGAAGGCTCCTTTTCTTCCATAACTTCTTCGTCCGAGCTTCGATTTACGATCCGTCAGCGGCCATGGGATCGTAACGACGAGGCAGAACTTTTGAGCTTGGATTCGTTGTCTTTACTTCAGACTTTCCTTTCCAAATTCCACCCAAGGAGGTTTTTCCGGGACTCAACAGAGGTGACGGACGCCGACAGACGTCTTCTAAGGTTAATTCGGGGGAGCGTTGTGATCAGAACCTATTAAGGTAGGGATCTTACCTTCGTCTCTCTAAATTGTGCATCATACGGGGTGGGTATCCTCTTGTTTTCATGAGAAACATTTGAACCATTAAATAAAGATAATAATTGGTTAAAGAACGGGGATGGGAAAGTTGTTATGTTTACCTTTGTTTATCCTATTGATATGTTATTAATTGAATAGGCTTATGCCTACTAAAAATCACGGTCGTTGGGGGCCTTTGCTTGCGCAATTAAATGTTGCCCTATCTTCTAGACCGTTTTTGTGAATGGAACCTTGTGGAATGTGGAATCTGGTTAATCACGTAAAGTTGGCTGATTAAAATCTGGAACCCTTGTGCGATCACCCTGGTTAAACAAAATGGAATAATGAACATGTGGGTTTTGGCTTGGTTACGTGGTGTGTGAAGGGGGTGGGGGGGGGGGGGGGGGTGAATCCTGGCTTGTTACGAATAGAACGGGTAGCAAGGCTGCGGTAAATGATGTTAAAGGGGCGATGATGTGGCACGAACCTTGTTTTGTGGGTTGTTGTGGATCGGGTGGGCAGCGGGGCTGCGATAAATGGTATAAAGGGATGATGATGTACGGTGCGGTTGTGGTTAGGGCAGTTGGCAGTGGGGCTGCAGGGATGGGTTTGAATGTGAACGGGCTATGGGTTGTGAATAATAAATAAAATGTGGAAGAGTTAATGAATGGTGGGGCATGGTAATGGAATGGGATTAATAATCAATGGGTTGGTTGGTTAATAAGAAGGGACTTACAATGCTGCTTGTTTTTTCCTAACTTGATTTGTGGATGGTAGGGATATGTTTCATGAACGATTGATGTGGTTGGTTGTGGATAGTTTCCCAGTAGTTGAGGAACTAATAATCTGATTCTGTTGAAACGTGAAAACCTAAATGGGGTTGGGGTCTTTTGTTGTATGCATGCTTCATAGTAGCAGTGCCAAGGCATGTGCTCATTTCTCTGAATTAGAATCCATAGGTTGGGCTGAGTGTTTGGTATATATATATATATCTATATCTTTGTGTTTTATGGCACCCCACCCATGTTGAGCACTTAGTGTCGAACACTCCCATTTCATGGGAGAGGGTGTTTTCCCATAATTACTAGCTCCTTCCTGCTCCTTCTTCCCTAGGATGTAATGGCTTGAGGAGACCTTACACCTAAGACCCTTCAGGTAGGTTTCAATTGGGGTGGATTGACCCAAGACTCTTCGGGAAGGTTTGTTTTCCCAAGAACCTTCGGGATGAGGCCCAGGTGTGTGCGGGCGGGTTACGTGGTTGTGAGGCCCAGGTGTGTGCGGGCGGGATACGTGGTTGTAAGGACCAGGTGTGTGCGGGTGGGATGCGTGGTTGTGAGGCCCAGGTGTGTGTGGGAGGGATGTGTGTTTTTTGAGGCCCAGGCGTGTGTGGTCGAGAAGAGTGTGGTAGCGTTAGGACGTTCGCCGTTAGGAAGAGTAGCTAACTAGTGGGAAATGGTGTGGGGTACCCAATACTCTTGTTCTTATATACTACTAATACCTATTGTGATTGTGTTTTTGGTGAGTGTGGCTGGTGAGGTTGGGTGGATAGAATTCCTTGCTAGGTTTCTTTTGTTGTTATCACGGGAAATTAGGATGTCTCCCCACTTGTGCACGAGAGATTTAGGTTTTCCTACTGAGTATACTTTTATGCTCACCCTACGTTTACTTTCAGGTTTCCAGGAGGACTACCAGGGCTGTGCGGGACCCTACTAGTCGGTACAGTTGGAGTTATTGCAGTTGCTATACTCTTGTTTTCTTTTGGTATTGTACTTTTGAGATTTCTTGTACTTGTACCTTGTTTTAGAACTATTTAAACATGCATGTGGGATTGGTTTGGGTTTATTTCCATACACTAGTTCTTTTCCTTTTTGGTGGTTGACTTGTCCTATTTCCCGATATTAAATAATAAAAAGGGTAATGCCTCCCATATTTGTGAAAACTCATACCCTTGGTGCTAGTCGCCAACCCGGGGCCTACTGGAGGCGGGACTCGGGGGTCATTATCTCCCTTTCACCATTTCCAGCTCTGGAGGGGCATCCTTGGTGGGAGGGGGTCGTGACAGAATGGTATCAGAGGTGATGGTTGAGAGATAGGATGGAGTTTGGAGTTAGGCACAGTGAGGATTGCATGGGATGGTAGGGAAACAGTGTTAGTTAATCTTGGTGCGTGACATAGGCCAGGGAAGACCGGCTAGGACACAGGATTTTAGGCCCCCCCGTGATCCGATGCAAGGACTCTGAGCCTACCGAATGACCAAGTGAGACTACATTGATTGCAGGGTAGAGACCCTAGGGAAGGTACATGCATCATTATGATTGTGTTTTACTTGATTTGGGTGTTCTGGGAAAGAAGTTGAAATAAAAATGATAAAATAAAACCTTTAGAAATTTCTTTACTACTTGGGCTTAGGAGATCTTTGTTTACCGTAAAGCTATGGAACCTGGACGTCATCCCCGGGTGGCTCAGATGGCCGAGGCCCAGCAGATTCAGGAAGTCAATCAGTTGAGGATTGACTGAGAGGAGGAAGATAGCCAGTGGAAGAAGACTCTCCATTCTTTCCAGTGGCAAACCCTCAAGAAGTATGAGGGTAGTACTTCGGATACAGAGACGGAGGGGTGTCTTGAGGAGCTAGGGATCGATTTTACCTTGATCCATGCTCCGAGGGAGTATTGGGTTCCCCTAGCAGTCAGTCAGCTGAGAGGTGCGGCGCGACAGTGGTGGACGCTCTACCTCAGAGAGAGGATAGAGGCAGAGGTTTTGTGGGCTGACTTTGAGAAGGAATTCTGAGAGGAATTCCTTTCTTCCATGATCAAGGAGGATAAGCGGAAGGTGTTACTCTCCCTTCAGTAGGGGATTATGTCAGTATGAGAGTTGGGAATCAAGTTCAAGGATCTCCTGCATTTTTCTTCGGATATCTTTCCGGATGAGGAGTCTCGGGCGAGACGTTTAGAGGAGGCGCTTCGTCCTTCGCTCCAGTATGCTATCACCCCCTTCACCCTTCCGACATACTTGGCGGTACAAAAGAAGGCAGAGGTTGTAGATAGAATGCACTCGCAGGGAGGTTCACCACGTGAGGGGATCCATCCAGGTTCGTCAAAGGGGAAGGCAGTCAGCAGCAGGTCTCCTACGACAGGACCTTCCAGGTTCAGGCCAGTGGGGAGCAGGCCCCAGTAGTTCCAGTTCAGATCTTCAGGTCCTCGTCCCTTCTTCACAAGCCTAGGACCAAAGTGTTTTTCTTGTGAAGGTTTTGGGCACGTTCAGAGTCGGTGCCCGACCCAAGCTCAGTACGGTGCAGGTGGGCAGGTTCAGCGCCCACCTCAGCACACCAGTTTCCAGAGAGGCCCTTCCAGCAGCAGCATGACCATGCTCCTCCGAGGGTAGACTTTGTGGGAGGAGGCCGACCTCAGTGTGCTCCTCAGGGACCTCGACCAGGGCGTGGTCGGGGAGGTGGACGATATTAGAGAGGCAGAGGAGCTGGACGTGGATAGTTGCACGCAGCAGAGTTGATAGCTCCGGCAGGACCAGAGGTGGTGTGAGGTACGATTTGTTTGTTCAGCACTCTCGTTTCTGTTTTGTTCGATCTGGGATCTTCACACTCCTTTGTTGCACCTGGACTAGCCCATGCTTTGGGACTAGACATAGAGAGACTTTTTGTACCACTGGTGCTGAGTAGACCAGTTGGAGGCCAGACCAGCGTATCTTGTGTTTTCCGGGGATGTGGGATGACGTTGGGACCACATCGATCTAGTGGGGACCTTCTTCTATTACAGATGCAGCCATATGATGTCATCCTAGGCATCGACTAGTTTTTATGTTAGTGCCGTTATCGACTGCTTCCAGAGAAGAGTCGTGTTCTCCGACGTGGACGGGCATCGTGTAGCTTTTGTTGGCGAGAGGAGCTATCAGGTGGGAGGCCAGCATGTGGAGCCTCTCCTTTCCTTGTTAGGCGGGATATCAGTGGTTTCAGCTGATACAAAGATGATGGATGTCCCGGGGGTTGTTGGGGAGTTCCTCTATGTTTTTCCTGAGGAGGTTGTGACTTTACCCCCCCCGACGTGACATTGAGTTTGGGATATACTTACAGCCTGGTGCCCATCCGATTTCGATGGCCCCTTATCGGATGGCACCTTCGGAGTTGCGGGAGTTGTGGATCCAGATTGATGATCTGATGGAGAAGGGTTTTGTTCGACCCAACGTATCACCATGGGGTGCTCCAGTTTTGTTCGTAAAGAAGGCAGATGGTGGTCTCAGGCTATGCATAGACTACCGAAGGTTGAACCGGGTAACAGTCAAGAACCGTTACCCCCTTCCAAGGATATATGATCTCTTCGACCAACTGAGGGGAGCAGGTTGGTTTTCTAAGATTGATCTATGATCTGGATATCATTAGTTGAGGGTAAAGGACAGTGACATCTCGAAGATGGCTTTCAGGTGCAGGTATGGGCACTTCGAGTTTGTAGTGATGCCGTTTGGAGTTACAAATGCCCTGGCTGTGTTCATGGGACTTATGAACTTTGTCTTCTGAGAGTTTCTGGACCGGTTCGTCGTTGTGTTTATTGATGAAATCCTGATCTACTCAAGATCAGAGGAGGAGCACATTGAGCATCTCAGGGCGGTCTTAGAAGTCCTTCGACACCACCATCATTACAAGAAATTGTCGAAGTGTAAGTTCTTGATGAAAGAAGTACACTTCCTTGGGCACGTGGTGTCTCAGCATGGAGTGTCAGTGGACCCGTCGAAGGTGGAGGCAGTTGTTTCTTGGGCAGCACCCAAGATCGTGGCAGAAGTTCATAGTTTCTTGGGGTTAGCAAGTTACTATTGGAGGTTCATTTCGGACTTCTATCGAGTTGCTGCTCCATTGATAAATTTGAATAGGAAGAACCAGGTCTTCCTATGGAGCGAGCAATGCTAGAATGATTTTGACTACCTGAAGGGGAAGTTGGTCAGTGCTCCCGTACTCAGGTTTCCAGAGGAAGGGTTGTTGTATGAGGTGTTTTGTGATGCTTCTGGCCTTGGTCTAGGGTGCGTGCTGATTCAGAAGAAGGGAGTGATCTGTTATGGGTCTAGGCAGTTATGCCCTCATGAGCGTAACTATGCCACCCATGACCTAGAGCTTGCAGCAGTAGTGTTCGCACTGAATTTGTGGCGACATTACCTCTTTGGGGAGTGCTTTGTGGTCTTCTCAGATCACAAGAGCCTGCGTTATATCTTCTCCCAGCGTGACCTGAACCTACGACAACGGAGATGGGTTGAGTTTCTCCAAGACTATGACTTTGAGATCTCTTAAACTGAAGGTAAGGGCAACGTTATGGTTTATGACCTGATCAGGAAGTCACATTAGGAAGTGGTTCGGGAATCCACTGATTCTTGGAAGGTGATGGGAGAGTTGGCTGCCTTGCACTTGGATACAAGGGTAGAAGGTGTTAGAGGCTGTTTGTTTCATATGACGATGCAGTCCTCCTTGTTGCAGTAGGTGGAAGAGTCTTAGTGGGGGGACTCCTAGGCAGAAGTGATGCGGGATCGTGTCGATCAGGGGAACGCTCCAGAAGGATGGTCAGTGGACAACCGACATTGTATGCTTTTCCATGGAAGGTTGTTTGTTCCAGAAGCGATGCATGAGGGGGTTCTCCGTGAGTTCCATAGATCAGCCTTGGCGGTACATCCAGGAGTTTAAAAAATGTACCGAGGCCTGAGGAAACAGTTTTAGTGGCCCAGGGTGAAATGGGCAGTGGAGGAGTTTGTGTCTAAATGCCTAGTGTGTCATCAAGTGAAGGCTGAACACCATGTTCCCAGTGGTTTGTTGCATCCTTTAGATGTCCCCAAGTGGAAGTGGGATGACATCTCAATAGACTTCATCACAGGACTACCCAGAGCTCAGGGTGGTTATGATGCTATCTGGGTAGTGGTGGATCGACTGATGAAATCAGCTCACTTCTTAGCAATTAAGGAGTCAGGCCCGGTGAGTACCTTAGCACAGAGGTATGTAGACGAGGTGGTGCATTTTCATGGAGTTCCAAAGACTATCATCTCAGATCAGGATACTCAGTTTACCTCACGAGTCTGGAGGGGGTTACAACATGCTTTTGGCACCTAGCTACGCCTTAGCACTGCTTTCCACCCCCAGACCGATGGGCAGACAGAGCGGACTATCCAGACGCTGGAGGACATGCTGCGAGCATGCGTTCTAGATTTCGGAGGATCATGGGTACGTCACTTTCCTTTAGTAGAGTTTTCCTACAACAATAGTTTCCACTCTACTATTGGAATGACACCATTTGAGGATTTGTATGGAAGACCATGTCGTTCACCCATTTGCTGGGCAGAGGTTGGTGAGACAGGTGCTCTTGGGCTAGAGGTGTTGGAACCATGGTCTTCTATGCATGATTTGGAGTATGGTTTGTGTTTTTTGTCAATCATCAATGGAAGTTTGGATCGTGTACCAGCAAAGAGATCATACCGTTCAAGCAGACAACAGTATTGAAGGTGGCGCCGTTTCCCAGTGTTTGCCAAATTTTTGGGGTCCAAAATCTGGAAGTTGCTGAGCATCACAAAAAGTGGATTTCCATGAAGATAATAATTAAATATGTCAAAGGAATGAATTTTGCGAAGAGATGATGCATGAGTTGGAAATCGCGAAGACGAGAAGAATGGAGGCGGTGAGTCTTTGCGATTACGTCAAATCTTCGAAACGACAGAGTTGAAGCACATCGCGGTGGTGAAGGGAATTGTGAGGGAGCTTTGCAGCGAAGGTGCGAAGTAATGATGACGGTGATACTCTACGATTACGACGAGCTCTGCGATCTGAAAATTGCCGAGGTGCTTTGCGATTTGGACAAAATTCCGGCGGAATCTTCAGAGCTTCGCGATTTGAGATGACGTGGCATTGACTTCGCGCGGAAAGTTTGAGGGTCGGTGGAATCACCTATAAATAGAGGCCGACCCACTCAAGAGAAGTAGAGAGAATTTCAGAGAAAATCCTTTGCTCTCGGTTCGCAAAGGTCACTCGCGAAGGCAGTGTGCTTCGCGAAAGAGGAGCTTCGCGGCGGCTATTCTAGCTCCGTGAAAGTCGTGCGCCCCACGTTGGCTCAGTGAGCTTCGCGAAGAGGTAGGAGCTCCGCAACAGCCAAGCATTGTGAAGGCTGGAGCATCGCGAGAGTGCTTCGCGATTGAGCTTCACGAAAAGGCAGGGTACTTTGTGAAGGCCCTTTCCAAAGGTTGTTTGCCTAGTGGACAAGGGAAAATGGGGTATTAATCAGTGAATGTAATTTGGACTTTAACAGAGAATCAACTCAGGACTCTGATGCAAGCAAAGTCTCATGCTGAATAGGAGACAAAGACCTTCATGTCTGTCTATTGAAGATACCTTCACGTCTATAAACTGAGTGAGACTTCACCAACGGCAGTGAGCCAGGGGGAGTCAACGGGAGTGACTCGAGGGATGCAGTGAGCTATCCCTGAACTTTTGTAAAGGCAGTGATCCTGGGATAGAGTGACTGTACCCAAAATTTTGTAATATACAGCTAGTGAAGCATAGTGGATTTAGGTACGACCGACAACCTGCCGGCGTATGCTCCTTGGACGTAGCCCTTAGTGGTGAACCAAGTAAAATTTGCTGTGTCATCTCTCTACATGTGAATGTTTCATTGCTGATCATATCCATCATACAGATTTAAGTAGTTCCTACCAATATGGGAACAAGATCCACAACTTTAAGAAGAAAAAGTTGACACCTTGATTCACCCCTCCCCTCTCAGGGTGTCCCGGGGTCCTACAAGTGGTATCAGAGGGTAAAGGTTATTGGCGTTGAATCTGTCCTTTGTCGCCATGGAGAATGCAGTCAATGTTAGGGGAGTCCCTCTCTTTGATGGAAATAATTTTCAGGTCTAGAAGAACAGGATGAGATCTCATCTAAGATCTCTTGGAATGGAAGTTTTGTTTTCTACTGTGCAAGGAATACAAGTCACTGATCCAACAGGACTGGCTATGACTGACACAGACAGGAAAATTCTTGATGCAGATGCTAAAGCACAAAATGCACTCACTGCAGCTCTTTCTGATCAGATCTATATAAAGGTGATGAGTTGCACTTTAGCAAAGTCTATGTGGGATAAACTTGAAGACATTTATGAAGGAGATAGCAAGGTAAAGGAGGAAAAACTTCAGGTTTTACACAACAGGTTTGACGATCTAAAGATGCATCCTAATGAGAATGCAGATTCATTTTTAATCGAATTACTGAAGTAGTGGGAGCAATTCGAGGTCTTGGAGAAGAAATCAAAGACATTGATATCGTAAAGAAAATCTTGAGAAGACTTCCTCCCATGTACAATGCAAAGGTGTCAGCCCTTGAAGAAAGAGATCTATCTAAACTATCTATAGATGATTTGTTAAGTAGTTTAGTGGCATATGAGATGAGAGTCAAACCCAAAGATTCCACGACTCGCATGAGCAATGAAATGGAATTCAAAGACATGGACAAACTGAAAATTTCAGAAGACAGTGGTGGTGAAGATGACGAAGAAAAATAAATTCTTTCCCTCATTGCCAAGAAGTTGAAAAAGGGAAAAGGTAAATTTAGAGGTAAGCTACCTCTTGCATGTTTCCGTTGTGGAAGAGTTGGGCACATTACCTCTCAGTGCCAAAGAAAGTTAGATGATGATGAGAGCGAAGCTGAAGACATTGAGAAGCCTCAGAAAAGGTTTTTCAAAAAGGTTGACTTCAAATCTGGAAAGAAAATGCAGAGGAAGAGTTTTGTCTGTGAAGAAGAAGATGATGATATTGAATTTTGTGAGGAAGAAGAACCAGAATTTAAAACCAGAAACCATGCTTCCATGATGGCTACCACTGAAATATCAGAATCCTCAATAAATAAAGGCAGAGATAATCAGACTGCTGCTATTGGTAATCTAAAGATTCAAATTAAGGATGCTTTCTCCAAGCTTTAGATTAAATGTAAGAGATGTAATAAGTGGAAGGAAATGGTGGAAGAAACATCAGAATATGTTGATGAACTTGAAGCTGAAATTGAACATCTGGAAGAATTTGTGAAAGTTCAGTCTAAAATCCTTGAAAGCAGTGATGATGTAGTGGAACTAAAGCTTAGAATTGAAGAGTAGGGAAAGGTCATCAATGAACTCACGTCAAGACTAGAAGAAAATTCTAAGACTGCTGAGGGTCTTGAGGAGGAAGTTGTTACTCTTAGGAGTAAACTTGAGACTGAATCTTTTTCAAAAGAATCAAGGAAGAAAATACCGCTTAGAAGATTCTCAGATGCAGAATTACTGGCAAGATCCAAGTTTGGTTCAGATGGGGTTAAAAAAATCTTGAGCGTTCAAAGACCCGCCTGCATGGGAAAGAGTGGAATTGGCTATGAAGCTGAGACATCAACTACTGGAAATAAAGAGATCCAAAAGAAAGACAAAATGAAGGTTGAACATGTTGAAACATTGCTTGAAGTGCTGAAAAAGAAACCCTCAATCCAAATTAGAAGGAGAACTGATAGTTATCCTCAAACATTCAGAAATGATAGGCAGTTCAACTATTCTCCCAAGGATGAAGGTATGAGGAGAAATTCAGGTGAGAAGACATTCCCTCTCATGAAGTGTCAGTTCTGTGGCTATCTGGGCCATACCATGTCATATTGTGAAGAGGCAAGGAGCTACTTGAATGGAGAAGATCTGGGAAGTCAACAAAGGAGAACGATTTCATATCCTCCATCTTATAGAAGAAATAGCTTCTATGGTTACTGTTTTAATTTTTCTAACTTTATCCATAAAGCTATGTATTGTAGGCAGCGGTATGACAGGATAAATTCATACAACACTCAAAGACGGGACAATGTCCATCCTCCTGATGATGTTATTCTCACAAATAGTTTTTCCCCTCTGGAAGAAGATTATGGGTATGAAGAATCAGATTATGTGGAAGAAATTATTAAAATGACACCAATATCCTATGCTCAATCCAATATCTCATGGAAAGAGAAGAAGATGATCGAGAAATCCAATCTTGCAGAAGTAGCACTCAAAGCTACAAAGAGCAGCAACACCTGGATCCTTGATAGTGGATGCTCTTCCCATATGACGGGAAATGATGACCTTTTGATGAACATTGAAAAGAAGGTTGATAGAACAATACAGTTTGGTAATGATGGTTCTTTGAAGATTAAAGGCAGTGGGAATACTGCTCTCACCAACGAGGAGCTGAAGAAGACTGAGGTTCTTTACGTGGACGGTCTACGCCACAATCTCCTTAGTGTAAGTCAACTCTATGACTTAGGGCTCATAGTAACCTTCAATCAAAAAGGCTGCACTATAAAAGGAAAAACAGGAAATTCTCTTATGAAAGGCCGTAGAACAGATGGAAACTTATATCAGGTTGACAACAAAGTGAACTCTTGCTATTTGTCTGTTGAAGAAGAAAACGATTTATGGAATCGAAGGCTAGGGCACATTAACCATCAAGACATTTAAAAGATATCTAAGCTAAAGATAGTCATGGATATTCCCATTCTAAAACGTGAACGAGAAAAGTCTTGTGATGCTTGTATTCGTGGGAAACTGGTTTGTAGTTCATATCGGCCAAAGAAGAAAAGGGCATCACATCTTCTTGATCTCATTCATACAGACGTATGTGGCCCAATAAATGTTGCTGAAACCTATAGAGAAAGGTACTTCGTCCTTTTCATTGATGATTATAGCAGAATGGCTTGTGTAATGGTGATCCACAGGAAGTGACAAGTACTTGATTGTATGAAAACTTATCGACGGATTGCTGAGAATGATACTGGACGGACAATAAAAGTCCTGCGATCTGACAATGGAGGGGAATACACGTCCATCGAGTTTGAAAATTACTTAGAAAAACATGGAATACAGCATGAGGTAGCTGCTGTGAGAACTCAGCAACAAAATGGAGTTGTTGAGCGCCGGAATCGACAGGTCAACAATATGGCTAGGACTATGCTGATTGAGAGTGGTATCTCTCGCCATTACTGGAAGGAAGCTGTTCAGGCTGCAATGCACATTCAGAATCGAACATGGCTTTATATGGGATAAATAAAGACACCATACGAATTGTGGCATGGAAGTAAGCCTTCATTGAAATACTTCAGTGTTTTCAGAAGCAAATGTTTCATCCGGAATAAAGAAGTAAACCAAGGAAAGTATGGTGACAATGCTGATGAAGGAATTTTTCTTGGGTATCCAATGAATAGAAAAGCTTACAAGTGTTTCAATAAATGCTTGGGGAGGATTGTGGAAATCAATGATGTTAAGATCATTGAAGGAAAAACTCCAAATGCTTCAAATAGTACCTATCCCAATGAGATAGAAGATGAGAATGAATGTGAACATGGAATAAATACAAATACAAAAATAGAGGAAGGGGTACAAAACACTCAGGGGTCACATCATGATGTTGACTCAGACGAAGAATCTGAAGTGGAAATCTTGGATGGCGAGAATGTGACTGAACCTCATAAGAAAAACCGAAGAGCAGAAATTGATCCATCTAACATAATTGGAGATAGGAATGCACCTACACAGACAAGGAGGATGAGGAATAACACACCATCTGCATTTCTGTCAGTTGTGGAGCCATCCTCATTTGAAGAAGCTGAAAAGGATGAATCCTGGGTGAAAGCCATGAATGAAGAGTTAGATCAGATTGACAAGAATCAGACATGGGATCTAGTCCAGAGACCCAAAGGTCACAATGTGATTGGAACAAAATGGATATTCAAGAACAAGTTTGATGAACATGGAAGTGTTATCAGAAACAAGGCTCGACTGGTATGTAAAGGGTATTCTCAGATTGAAGGTGTTGATGTTGAAGAAACCTTTGCTCCAGTGGCTAGACTGGAGTCAATCAGGTTGTTCCTTTCCATGGCTCTCCAAATAGGATATAAAGTATATCAAATGGATGTAAAGACAACATTCTTAAATGGTGTTCTCGAAGAAGAAGTCTACATTGAACAACCAGTGGGTTTTCTTCTTGGTACTGATGAATCAAAGGTCTGCAAGCTGAAGAAAGCACTTTATGGCTTGAAACAGGCACCACGGGCATGGTACTCCATACTAGATTCTTATCTCAAGAAGCTGGAATTAAAAATAGGAGGAGTAGATCACAATCTCTATGTGAAGAATTCTCCAAAAGATCAGTTCATGGTTCTCGTTTACGTCGACGACATTATATTTGGTGGCAGCAGACAGAAATCAGTGGATGAATTTTCCAATCATATGAAATCAGAATTTGAAATGTCAATGATTGGAGAGCTCACATATTTCTTGGGACTACAGGTGACTCAAAGGAAAGACTACACTTTTATCTCTCAAGAAAAGTATGAAAGAGAGCTCCTCAAGAAGTTTAATATGCAAGACTCCAAACTAATGTCAACTCTGATTGCAATAGGAACCAAACTTGGGAAGTATGAGGATGGGAAATCTGTAGATCCCACCATGTACAGAAGAATTATTGGGAGCCTACTGTACCTGATAGCGACACGGATAGATATTGTCTTTGCCACATGTCTTGTAGCCCGCTTTCAGAGTAATCCAAAGGAGGAACATATGGAAGCAGTAAAAAGAATCATGAGGTATATTTAAGGTACTCACGATTGTGGATTATACTTTTCTGCAGGAAGGGACAGTGAATTATCATCATTTTCTGATGCTGACTGGGATGGCGATGTTGTGGACAGAAATTCCACCAGTGGTGGAGCATTCTTTATTGGGAATAACTGTGTTGGCTGGTTGAGCAAGAAATAAGAAAGTACTTCTCTTAGTACTGCTGAATCTGAGTATATATCCGCCACAAAGGCATGCACTCAACTGCTATGGATGAAGCAACAATTAACAGATATTGGTGATGAAGTAAAGAAACCAATGGTGATTTACTGTGATAACAAGAGTGCAATTGATCTTACAAAAAATCATGTTCATCATTCTCGTACAAAACATATTGAAATCAGGTATCACTTTATCAAAGAAAAAGTTGAGCAAGGGGTGATTAGAATGGATCACGAGGGAACTGATGAGCAAGTAGATGATATCCCAATGAAACCACTGTCAGCAGCTGTGTTTGAAAAGCATCGGTTGAACCTCAGTGTTCAACCACCTCCTACTGCATAAGGAGGTTCCGTTATTCCCCTCTCCCTGTTTGTGATAACTATTTTTATCTGTTTATGGCTATGATGTAGGTTTATGAGGGATATACTATCCAGGGGGAGTATGGTTTGAGCTGAACGTTGAACAAATTACTGGTCTTTGGATTTATTGTCAATGGGGGAGAAAGGAGACAGGAATAAATTCAGGCAACTTCTGTGATGAGCATAATGAGAAGGAAAACTGTGGAACCCAATTCAAGACTCCTCTCTTGTTTTCTACATCGAGCATTGCTCACTTAGACTTAGAGTGTTGGCTGAGTTGATTCCTGCATTTTTTGTTTTTCACATAGATGGAGATCTATTGAATTTATTTTATGATTGCCAACAAACCCAAAGGGGGAGATTGTTGGAACCATGGTCTTCTATGCATGATTTGGATTATGGTTTGTGTTTGTTGTCAATCATCAATGGAAGTTTGGATCGTGTACCAGTAAAGAGATCATACCGTTCAAGCAGACAACAATATTGAAGGTGGCGCCGTTTCCCAGTGTTTGCCAAATTTTTGGGGTCCAAAATCTGGAAGTTACTGAGCATCGCGAAAAGTGTATTTCCATGAAGATAATAATTAAATATGGCAAATGCATGAATTTCGTGAAGAGAGGATGCATGGTTTGGAAATCGCGAAGATGAGAAGAATGGAGGTGGTGAGTCTTCGCGATTACGTCAAAGCTTCACGAACGGCAGAGTTGAAGTGCATCGTGACGGTGAAGGGAATTGCGAGGGAGCTTCACGGAGAAGGCGCGAAGGAATGATGATGATGATAATCTGTGATTACGACGAGCTCCGCGATCCGAAAATTGCCGAGGTGCTTCGCGATTTGGACAGAATTCCGGCGGAATCTTCGGAGCTTCGCGATTTGAGATGACGTGGCGTTGACTTCACGTGGAAAGTTCGAGGGGCGGTGGAATTGCCTATAAATAGAGGCCGACCCCCTCAAGAGAAGTAGAGAGAATTTCAGAGAAAATCCTTTGCTCTCGGTTCGCAAAGGTCACTCGCGAAGGCAGTGTGCTTCGCGAAAGAGGAGCTTCGCGGTGGCTATTCTAGCTCTGCGAAAGTCGTGCGCCCCGCGTTGGCTCAGTGAGCTTCGCGAAGAAGCAGGAGATCCGTGACAACCAAACATTACGAAGGCTGGAGCATCGCGAGAGTGCTTCGCGATTGAGCTTCACGAAAAGGCAGGGTACTTTGTGAAGGCCCTTTCCAAAGGTTGTTTGCCCAGTGGACAAGGGAAAAGGGGGTATTCATCAGTGGATGGAATTTGGACTTTAACAGAGCATCAAATCAGGACTCTGATGCAAGCAAAGTCTCATGCTGAACAGGAGACAAAGACCTTCATGTCTGTCTATTGAAGAGACCTTCACGTCTATAAACTGAGCGAGACTTCACCAACGACAGTGAGCCAGGGGGAGTCAACGGGAGTGACTCGAGGGATGCAATGAGCTATCCCTAAAATTTTTTAAAGGCAGTGAGCCTGGGACAAAGTGACTTTACCCGAACCTTTGTAATCTACAGCTAGTGAAGCATAGTGGATTTAGGTACGACCGACAACCTGTCGGCGTATGCTCCTTGGACGTAGCCCTTAGTGGTGAACCAAGTAAAATTTGCTGTGTCATCTCTCTGCATGTCAATGTTTCATTGCTAATCATATTCATCATACAAATTTAAGTAGTTCCTACCAACGTGGGAACAAGATCCACAACTTTAAGAAGAGAAAGTTGACACCCTGATTCACCCCTCCCCTCTCAGGGTGTCCCGGGGTCCTACAAGAGGTAGTGCAGAGCACCACGGAGAAAGTCCAGCTTGTACGTGAGAGGATGAAAGCGGCTCATGACCGACAGAAGTCTTATGCTGATCGTCAGAGGAGGCCCTTGGAGTTTGAGGTGGGAGATCATGTGTTCTTGAATGTTTCCCCTCGACGGGGGCAGTGGAGGTTTGGGAAAGGGAGTAAGCTCTCACCTAGTTTCATCGGACCTTTTGAGGTGTTGAGGCGAGTCAGCGAGGTGGCATATCAGCTGGCCCTGCCACCTCAGTTGGAGAAGGTTCATGACATCTTCCATGTCTCCTAGCTTCATCGGTACTTACACGATGAATCTCATGTTATCGACTGGGGAGAGTTAGAAATGGGAGACGACGTGACCTTTGAGGAATAACCAGTCAGAATCGAGGATTGTAAAGAGAAGCTGCTCTGTGGACGAACCATTCCATTGGTTCGTGTGTTATGGAGGCATGGCGGCCTCGAGGAGAGCACTTGGGAGCGGGAGACCCAGATTCACGCTCAGTACTCGAAGTTGTTTTGACTTGTGTTTTTCCTTTTTCTCTTCTAAGCTTTGTGTTGATGTTATACTATGTACCTTTGATATATGGAATGCTTGGATTGTCGGTTGTGAGACCTTTTGTTTCCTTGTTCTCTAGAAGTGTGTAGCATGTCCGGATGTGTGGGAAAAAGGGAAAAACCTGATCCTTAATCGAGACGCATTAATGCAGATGCGATTGAACCCATACGGGCGATTCAGTGCCGCCTAAAGCGGATAATATCTCGACATAGGAGAAGGAATTTCCCCAAACCACATGTTTGGGCAGTGTGTTGGTTGTGTGGTGTTGGGGGTAGTGCAAGTTGAAAAATCCTAATGTATGAAGGTGGGAAGACCCAATTCTTAATCGAGACGCATTAATGAGGATGCGATTAAACCCGTGCAGGCGAGTTAGTGCCGCCTAAAGCGGATAATATCTCGACATAGGAGAAGGAATTCCTAACACATATAATTATGGTTGTTGGTTGGGTTCCTGTTATAACGAGAACCCTAAGAGGTATCTTGTTGGGTTCCTCTGGGTTGGTTTTTAAATTCTCGAGGATGAGAATGTTTTAAGGGGTATCTCATGTAATGGCCCGGACCTCTCCGGCCCATTCCTTCGTCAAAAAGAAGGCCACGAAGTGTTCTAGAGGGTAAAATGGAATTTTCCCACACTTTTCAGAATTTTGAAACTACACGCCGTGTAGTTTGAGTACACGCCGTGTACCCCCTTTCCGGGTATACCCCATGCTGAAGGCCGTGTCCTTGCCGTGTGAAATAAATGGGTGCACGCCGTGTACCCCAAACTACACGTCGTGTAGTCTCTCCCCACGTACGTGTTACCGTGTGTTGACCAGTCAACGTCTGTGTGCCTTGTTGGAGCCGTGTCCTTGCCATGTGAAATAAATGGGTACACGCCGTGTAGTCCCTCCTCGCGTATGCGTTACCTTCAAGCCGTGTGTTGACCAGTCAACGGCCGCGTTCCGCATTGAAGGCCGTGTTGGAAGTCGCGTGGTGACCGTGTGAAACGGCCGAGTACACGCCGTGTACCATAAAGTACACGCCGTGTACTTTTTCTTTTCTCGCCTATAAAAGGAGGGGTCCCCTACTCCTTTTCAACTCACCCCTCTCCTCCCCATTCCTTTGAGCAGAGCTCTCCCAAGAGACTCGAAGGCTCCTTTTCTTCCATAACTTATTCATCCAAGCTCTGATTTACGATCCGTCAGCAGCCACGGGATCGTAACGATGAGCCGGAGCTTTTGAGCTTGGATCCGTTGTATTTCCTTTGGCCATTACTTTCCAACTTCCACCCGAGGAGGTTTTTCCGGGACTCGATAGAGGTGACGGACACCGACGGACGTCTTCTAAGGTTAATCTGGGGGAGTGTTGTGATCAGAACCTATTGAGGTAGGGATCTTACCTTCATCTCTCTAAATTGTGCATCATGAGGGGTGGGTATCCTCTTGTTTTCATGAGAAATAGTTGAACCATTAAATAAAGATAATAACTGGTTAAAGAACGGGGATGAGAAAGTTGTTATTTTTATCTTTTTTTATCCTATTGATATGTTACTAATTGAATAGGCTTATGCCTACTGAAAATCACAGTCATTGGGGGCATTTGCTTGCACAATTAAATGTTTCCCTATCTTCTAGACCTTTTTTGTGAATAGAACCTTGTGGAATGTGGAATCTGGTTAATCATGTAAAGTTGGATGATTAAAATATGGAACCCTTGTGTGATCACTCCGGTTAAACAAAATGGAATAATGAACATGTGGGTTTTGTCTTGGTTATGTGGTGTGTGAAGGGGGGGGGGGTGAATCCTGGGTTACGAATAGAATGGGAAGTAGGGCTATGGTAAATGATGTTAAAGGAGAGATGATGTGGCACGAACCTTGTTTTGTGGGTTGTTGTGGATCGGGTGGGCAGCAGGGCTGCGATAAATGGTATCAAGGGATGATGATGTACGGTGTGGTTGTGGTTAGGGCAGTTGGAAGCGGGGCTGCATGGATGGTTTTGAATGTGAACGGGCTATGGGTTGTGAATAATAAATAAAATTTGGAAGAGTTAATGAATGGTGGGGCATGGTAATGGAACGGGATTAATAATCAATGGGTTGGTTGGTTAATAAGAAGGGACTTTCTGTGCTGCTTGTGTTTTCCTAACTTGATTTGTGGATGGTAGGGATATGTTTCATGAATGATTGATGTGGTTGGTTGTGGATAGTTTCCCAGTAGTTAAGGAACTAATAAGCTGATTCTGTTGAAACGTGAAAACCTAAATGGGGTTGGGGTTGTTTGTTGTATGCATGCTTCGTAGTAGCAGTTCCGAGGCATGTGCTCAATTCTCTGAATTAGAAGCCATAGTTTGGGTTGAGTGTTTGGTATATATATATATATATCTGTATCTTTGTGTTTTATCGCACCCCACCCATGTTTAGAACTTAGTGCCGAACACTCCCATTTCATGGGAGAGGGTGTTTTCCCATAGTTACTAGCTCCTTCCTGCTCCTTCTTCCCTAGGATGTAATGGCTTGAGGTGACCTTACACCTAAGACCCTTCAGGTAGGTTTCGATTGGGGTGGATTGGCCCAAGACTCTTCGGGCAGGTTTTTTTCCCAAGAACCTTCGGGATGAGGCCCAAGTGTGTGCGGGCGGGTTACGTGGTTGTGAGGCCCAGGTGTATACAGGCGGGATACGTGGTCGTAAGGCCCAGGTGTGTGTGGGCGGGATGCGTGGTTGTGAGGCCCAGGTTTGTGCGGGCGGGATGTGTGGTTCTTGAGGCCCAGGTGTGTGCGGGTGGGAAGAGTGTGGTAGCGTCAGGACATTCGCCATTAGGAAGAGCAGCTAACTAGTGGGAAATGGTGCGGGGTACCCAATACTCTTGTTCTTATATACTACTACTACCTGTTGTGATTGTGTTTTTGGTGAGTGTGGCTGGTGAGGTTTAGCGGATAGAATTCCTTGCTAGGTTTCTTCTGTTGTTCTCATGGGACATTAGGATGTCTCCCCACTTGTGAACGAGAGCTTTAGGTTTCCCTACTGAGTATACCTGTATGCTCACCCTACGTTTACTTTCAGGTTTCTAGGAGGACTACCAGGGCCGTGCGGGACCCTACTAGTCGGGACAATTGGAGTTTTTTGCAGTTGCTGTACTCTTGTTTTCTTTTGGTATTGTACTTTTGATCTTTCTTGTACTTGTACCTTGTTTTAGAACTATTTAAACATGCATGTGGGATTGGTTTGGGTTTATTTCTATACACTTGTTCTTTTCCTTTTTGGTGGTTGACTTGTCCTATTTCCCGATCTTAAATAATAAAAAGGATAATGCCTCCCATATTTGTGAAAACTCATACCCTTGGTGCTAGTCGCCAACCCGGGGCCTACTGGAGGCGGGACTCAGGGGTCATTATCTCCCTTTCACCATTGCCAGCTCAAGAGGGGCATCCTTGGTGGGAGGGGGTTGTGACAGTTTGAGATAGGACTGTTAGGGCTCAGGAGGTTGTAACACCCCAATATTTATGCTATGTATATTTTTAAATTTAATCTCTTCGATATCTTATCTTACATGCAAGACCAAGGTTTACTAAACAACAATATATTATTAAAATATTATCATTTAATATAATAAGATACGACCTAGCCATTAAATTGGAGGGAATGAATAATATTAACCAAATTATGAAATTCATATATTATACATTTAATAAAATGTTTTGAAATTCATCTAAATTATTTTATAGGCATAAGATAATAATGAATCTAATTTTACGTATTAAAAGGCTATATTTTTCTAAAATTAGATTTACCATCTTTTGATGGAACACTTTTTTTAAATATAGTTTTGACACTTTTATAAATTCTATTTGAAAAAATAAACTTATTATTTGAAAGAGTAATATCAAAATTTACTTTGGTTGAATTTTTGATATTTTTTTGATAAGTTTCATGTTTTGATGAATAATGATAAAATATTGCATTTTAATTGAAAATAGATTTTTTGTCAAAATAATTTATAGTATTTAATTATATTTTTAATTAGTTTTGAAGTATAATTAGATCAATTTTATTATCATTTAATATAATTTAGTTCATTGGAATCAGTTTCACATTGAATTTGTATACAGAAACATTTCAATCTTTTGAACATTTTCACTTTAAAACTTTGTTTTCTTATTCCTTAAATGAGATTAATTTTAAATTAATTACTGAAAATTATGAGTTTTGAATTTTAAAAAATAGATTTCATATTTAGAATCAATGAGTCCAAATTATGTAAATAGGTTCCTTTTATTTTTTTACATTATGAATATTAACTTTAGTAATTTTTATTAACACGTTTAAAGGTAAATCGAGTAATTAAGGGTAAAAATGATATTATAAATATTATAAAATTACCCTAACACGTGTCCTAATTTTATTAGATGAGTTATTTTTGACCAAAATAATCCTTGGATCAATTATTTGGCCTATTTGAGCCACTTGGATTACTTTAATCCTTTTTTAGTATTTTATTCCAAGGAAAGTTCATTATGTCACACTCATGGTTTTAATAATTATTACATTTTTAATATGTGGTTATCAAGAATATATCGTATATTATAAATATTAATTTTAAATCTAAAATTTTTATCTTAGTAATTACAATTTATTTTTAATTTTTAAGGAATAAATAATTAAATTAAAGGCCCGCACAATGATGATTCAATAATTGTTTAATTAATGGACATACCAAATAAATGTCATTAAAAATATTAAAATAATTAATATTTGATATAATTAATATCATCCAAATTTTTTTAAATTATCTAGACATATTAGGGATTTATTAAAGGTTTTTTTGAAGATATCACGTTTTTATGATATTTTAAAAAAATCAAGTAATGAATAGTATCAAAATTGACATTA
Source organism: Viscum album (assembly GCA_963277665.1). Lineage (NCBI taxonomy): Eukaryota > Viridiplantae > Streptophyta > Magnoliopsida > Santalales > Viscaceae > Viscum > Viscum album. Next base: position 157,990,744 of record OY728125.1, read on the forward strand.
ATGATATTTTAAAATAAATAATATTTTATTAAATGATATAAAATTCATAAAAATATAAAATTTAAAAAAATGATTGATATAAGCTTTAAAATTTAAACCATGACTCATTTATGGTTTTTTGGAATTTTATAGTAACTATATTAACCCTTAAAGAGTAAAAATTCAAGTTGTCATGGTAAGAGTTAAAGAGTTTAACAAGGGGTTAAAGCCAAAAGATAAGGGTAATAATGTGACCTAAACTTGTCTAAAATTATTTTATGATAGTATTTAGACCCATAATAATATTATCTTCAAAATAACTCACTTTTGAGTCATTTGGAATTGAAAATTAATTTATATTAATTTAATATTTTGAGACTTTCCAAAAGTGTCTCTCACCTCAATTATAAAAGGGCACCTCCTCCCTCACTTCCTCGGACCACTTCAAGCCTTATAGATCAACCAAAACCTACCCAATTATCCTTCCAAATTACATCCATTTATCCTAAAATCCATACTTTGGGCAGAAATCCAACCAAAAAAGTCATTTGGCTCAAATCAAAAGGAAATACCCAAAGAAGAGACAACATTCATCAACAAACATTTTTGTTTTATTTCTTCCTTAAAACATTTAAATTATTTTTATTTAATATTTATATAATAACATCAGTATCCTTAATATACTGATATGTTTTTACATTAAAGGTTCTACCTACACTCACACACACTTCCATCAAATGGGATACACAATCATCATTTGTATGTACGGCAGACTACCGTCTCGCGAACCGATGTCGTTTTTACTTCCATTGAAACATTTCATGGTTGGTAATAATGATATAATTTATATTTTTATATTATATATATATATATTATATTTATTATTTATTTATTCTTTTTTAATTATTATATAACATATACCTTCATGCTTTCTATTTTGTATAAATACGATAACTTTGTTTGTGGGTGTGTGGACTACCACCTCCTCAAAACGATATGATCCGTTCACACTTTACATGGAATATATTAAGTATGGGTCTAATGAATGTATATTATATATATTACATAATAATTTTACTATAATTAAATTAATTACATCCTTTCTTTAAATATGACAAGAAAATGGAAATAACGTTCATGCGTACGTACGACTTACCGTCTCCATGAACGATGTATTTCATTTTCTATTTCTATATTTTATAGATTATTATAAATAAATATATACTAAATATATATGATATTTATTTCATGTTTATCATTATTTATATGATTAAATCATGATATAAGTAATAGGATAAAAAATATAACAAATCAAAACACATGTGAAAAACAATGCGGTTATTACCTGAAACTTAACTTTAACATGAAATTGTTAATAAAAGGGTAGTATAAAGTCATAATTAAATCATATATGGTATTATAAAAATGAATATGGTTTTTTGATATATGTATAATAAACCTATATTTATTATATTGGAGGGTTGAATGAGTACGATGAGAGCCAAGACGTAAGATAAGGATTTTCTTATCTCACTTTTACTTATGTGGGATATAAGACTTATTCATCACTTATTTCTTTTGTGTAGTGTATTCATACTACCCTTTGATATATCATATCACAAATATCATTGTATTAATGGTATTAAAATGTTTCAAATTGGTATAGGACATTTATATTTAAAATAAGTTTTTTAAAAATCGATTATTCGATATATGAAGAATGCTTTGGACTGGTACGACACAGGCTGGGGATCGTTTAAAGTAAGACCCTATATGCATTGATAGTATCATGAGATGAAATGGTTAAAAAAATTAGATGAGTTTCTACCTGATATTCTAAACCATCTTGTGAAAGGTATTGACAGTAAAGGTATTATATACCTAGAAAATATGGTGTCTAATAATTAAGAATTTTATTTATTGAGAATTAAGTTATTATTATTATTATCCATGAGATTATTTCTTTGACATTATAAGTGGGTACATTTCATTCTAAGATTATTTATCAAATGTCATGTATTTTAGTTATTTACCATTCTATATTGATTATTCCTTATCCAGTTATTTGAATGACATATATTTTCAGTTATTGACATTTCCATATAGATTTGTTCTCATTGATTCATTATTGCTTCTGTTGGACTTATCCTTAATGATAATTTGATCTCACCCTTATTTTTCCTTCCCCAAGAATCCAATAAGTGTACTAGGAAATGTATATAAGGATATACTAGATGGAATAAAGTTGTCATCAAAAGAAAAAAATGTTGTAATTAGCGTATTCGTTTGTAATACATGACTCATGTATGTATCTAGTTTACCAAGCCTACTAAAATGATCAATAATTTTGACTGATTTTTTATAGTCATTCCAATGTAATGTTAGTAGACACCGACTTTGGGATTACTAGGGTTGGGTCACTGTAGAGGTAGTTATGGGAAGAGCATCACAAACTCTTTCTTTTCCGATCCTTGAGTTACTAGGGGTAGTCCAAGATTTGAGTATTTTGTTTTGGATTTTAGGGTGTGTGGATGGGAAATAACAATAGAGGTTAATTGGTGATGTGTTCTAGGATTACATGGAGTAGTGACCCATGTGGATACCGATTTCACAATTCAAGGTCCTCCTAGTGGTTGGTGCTTTCCTGGGGCATGGTTTACTAAACCATGTGGTTGGGTTTTATATGGCCACTAGTTCCCTATTTTGGGAGTTTAGTGCAGGTGATGCTTTGGTTCAGTTTTATTCAGTGTGTGCGGATTTTGAAATGGGAAGTTTTTTATGGAAAAAAGGGGTTTTCAAAAAGGAAATATGATTTTGGGGTTTGTTTTTGTTTAAATAGTTGGATTTGGTATTTAAATTTGAATTTGAAAGAGAGTGGGGTACTTGAAAATTGTATTAGAATTTTAAATGGTTTTAGATTTTTGGATTAAAAATGGTGGTTTGAAAGAGGAATTTGGTTTCATTTTGTGATATTTGGTTATAAGTTGATGTTTTGGCATGGGATGTTCTTTTGGTTGAATTTTGGGTTGATGTTGATTTGGGTCTCGCCCAGTTTTTGGACCTACCCAGACTCCCAGTGGAGTAGAAGAGTCAAATTATTCTCATTTGTTGCCTATTTTATATGGCGATTGAGGACTGTTATAAGTGGTGGAGTGTCTTTGGAAATTCTAAGGTGTCTTTAGGTCCTTGGGAAATCCCAAATCTATGAGAGTGCATGTTGTTCTGAGTTTGTTTGAAGGTCCAGGATTAGATTGGTGGAAGGTGATATTTCCATCATCATTGCAAGTTGGGATGTATTGGGAAGTGTTTAAGAACACTTTTATTCGATGGTTTATACCCGATGAGGTGAAGGATAGGAACGTGGCATAGCTCTTGAGTATTCAACAAGGTCATCAGACAGTGAAGGGCTATGTTGATCACTTCAAGGAGATGGTTCCTTTTTCTCTAGAGATATCCTCAAAGGATTATTTGAAGGCTCATCTTTTCACCTAGGGTCTCTATCCAGAGATTAAGGAGTACATAATCTCATCCTATGAAGTTATGTTCGTGAGACTCATGGATGAATCATTTCTGTTTGATTTAGTTCCTAGAGTAAAACCAGTAGTAGTTGGCATTCAAGTTTCTATTGGAGCTTGTGAAGGTTCCCTATATGGTGAGAGGTGTATGCTAGTGGAAATTATTCCTAAGGAGTATCTTTTTTTTGGTTCCAGCTTCTTGTTCATCATACCATTATTTTGTGTTCTTCTATTGTGCCCGATTTAGGCATTTGAAGCCATGTTTTTGAAATACTCTGAAGAATTGTCATCTATGTGGCTATTTAGGTCATCTCGAGAAGCTTTGTAAGAAGTGTTGTCAGGATAAGAGGAATTCTTAGGTGGAGTTTGTTAGCTGCTGACTACAGGGTAACAGATGCTTCAAGACATCAGGGCTCTAACCATAGGCCCCAGAGTGAAACTTTTCACGTGGTCAGGAATCGTTGTGTGTAGGGGTGTTGGACCAACTTTTGTCTCCAACTTTATAGTGGAGATGGTTCAAGTTTACCTATTATAGTTCCTTTTGTTTCTTGAAATTCTTTTCATGTTGTAAGTTTCCTTTTGATGTAAAATATAAGATGGTCTTATTTTCTTATAAGTTTAGTGGTGGTGTTTTGTGGATGTGAACTTGGAGTGGTTCTTCTTCTTGTGGTTTTGTTTTGGTTTTGGGTTATGCTTGTATTGGAGATGCTTTTGTCTTGAGGAAATAATTAATTGAGGTTTGGTTCACTATTTGGTTTGAGTTTCTTTTGTGGGATTCCCTCATGTTGGGGTTTTTTTATTCGGTTTTGAATCTCCAAGTGGTTGTGTTGGTTGGTTTGTGTGGGGAGTTTCCCAGGTTGGTTCATGTTGTATTTCTCATGTCAGTTCGTTCTGTTTGGTCAAAGATGGTTAGTTCTTAAATGGTGGGGAGACCCACCATGGGTATTGTTGTGGTTTCTTTCCTTGTGGGTGTTGTGGTTTTATATGGTTTCCTGTGGTGGGGAGAACCCTCCCCTTTTCCTTTTCTTTCTTATGGTTATTTTTGTTGTGTTTTTCTCTATAGATGGTCGGGTGTGACTTTTGGAGTGAAATGCCACCCCAAGATTTGTGGTTTTGTTTAGTTTTGATCACAATTTTGTTTAATTATTAGGCTAGGAAACTTTTTGGGGGAATAAAGTGTTTGTAGTGGGGAGAATTGTCACACCCTAACCCCAGTTTTTATTTTATTTTATTCTTTTCTTGATGTTGGACTTTTCGATTGAGGTTCAGGTCGAGTTCCTAGTAAAAGTTTTCAAGTTTTGGAGTCTTTGGGTGGTTTTTGGCCCTGTGCACAGTTTGATAATGGTTTGTCCCAAACCATGAAAGTCCTAGGAGGAACCGTGCGACCTCCTTTTTTTGCCAGGGATAAATCTCACAGCTTTCACATGGTTAGAATAAACCGTGCGACAAGCATGTGGGGAGGCTTTGTAATTCAGCAGAGTTGTTTTTCATGGTCGGTGTACAATTTCCTAAACTATATGTCCAACCCATGTGGATGTCCTTATTCTCCAGTAGGGTGTACATGGTTGACACATGTTTTTGGAAAACCATGTGTCCAAACCACACAAGTTTCTCAAGTTCTTTTAAAGTTGAAATTACCCTCTTACCCCTCTTATGTTCTAACCCCAATTGATCCCTCCTCCCACTTGTTTGACCTAGGTGCATGAAGGGGGCACCCAAGATCCCACCCCTTGGTTCCTCCCCCTATTTTGGTGCCTCCTCAAGCTTTATAAGGTGAGTTCCTTTGGATTTATTGGCCATTTATTTCTCTTCTCTTCCCCCTCTTCTTGTTCTTGGTTCTTCCTTGGCTTGTATCCCTCTTGGACGAACCATAAATGTAACACCCTGAGATTTTGAGAATTATTTTTTTGAATAAATTTAAATTTTCATTTATATCTTCCAATGAACTAATTAAAATATTCCTTTCACACAGAACTTACTCGGTGTATATTCCACACAACACCGACTTGGCATACAACGCATGCAACACTGAGTTGGCATGCGATGCACACAACAATGAGTTTCTATGAAATATCTCTTTTTATTATTTTAATTATTTAAATAAGATAATTATAACCTAGCAGTTAAACTTAGTAATATTAATAGTAATAACTACTTTTCAAATATTTTTTATAATTGTTTTATATAAATAAAACATATTGATAATAAAAATATGATTTTTGGTAAATTCCTTTTTATGTTTAAAAACATATTTTTCTTGAATGAACTACTTTTAATAATAAAAGTAATTTTATAAATATTTAGAAATTGAATTGGATAAAATAAAAATCATTTTTTAATTCAGAATTTCAAAATTATCCTAGGGTGAATTTTTTGGATTTTTCTGAGAAACTTCATTTTTCAATGAATAGTGAAAAATACTGCTTTTTAGTTAAAAATTACATTTTTATCTAATTAATTATTAATTAAAAATGATATTATAAATATGTTTTAAAGTAAAATTATATGAATATTAAATATATTAATACAATAGGATCAATTTTACTTTGAAACCGAATATAAAATCTTAACAAACTTTTGAACCTTTCCTACCTTAAAACCCCGTTATTTCGACCCATTTGTGAGATTAACACTAATCTTAATTTTGCCGCTTCTATGAATTGAATTTCAGAAATCCAAAATAAATCATTGTATTAATTATAATATTTATATTCTAATGAGACCATTCTAATTTTTGACCAAAATGATTAGTAAAAGTGATTAAAGTTAATCACAATAATTAAGCCAAATTAAGCTTAATTAGGGACTAAACCTTAAAATTAAGGGCCCAAATGACCTAAAAATTTGTCCAAAACCCATTTTATGTCCATATTTTGGAAATAAAACTTAAATTATTGAGATTTTTTGGTTTTTTAAGACTTTTTTAGGTAAGAACATGTTCACACCTAATTTGTTTCTAAAAATTCCATGTGAGTCCTTTTCTTTCTCTATAAAAGTCCACCACCTCTACCCATTCCTCACACCTCTAAAGCCTCTTAATTTACACCAATACCTAAAAAAATTGCCTCCCAAAAATACTACCTTATACTTTGAAGTATACCTTTGTACAGAAACCATCTCAAGGAAGCCTTTTGGCACAAACCAAAAGGAGTTACCCGATTAAGAGGTAACGTCTTCTCTCAAGATCCTTTCCTTTATTTTACTTCTCCACCCCTCCAATATCTTTATTCCATTATTGTGTAAAAAAAGTATCCTACATATACTAAGATGTTTTTATGAAAAGGGTATGAACTAAACTTACACACACCTCCATCTAATGAATGTTGGACATACTATTTCTGTGTACGATGAACTACTGCCTCAAAAAGTGATGATTGTTCATTTCTCCTTTACCACCAATCATGGTGTACATTATGATGAAAAATATATTTATATATGTAATATATTATAATTATTATTTATTTAATCTTATTTATTCATTTTACAACACACATCTTTTTAACTTACATTTGGTGTAAATACGATAATCTCTTTTGAGGAAGTGTGGACTACTGCCCCCTCAAAGCGTTGTGATTCGTTCACACACCACATAGAATGTATTAAGGATGCATTTAATGAAATTATATGATATATATGATATATTAATTATACTTTAATAATTATATAAATACATACATACATACATATACATATTTTATTTACATACTTTCTTTCAATATGATAATAAAAATGGAAATATCATTCATGCGTACATACGACTTACCATCTCCATGAACGGTGTATTCCATTTCATAATTATATATGATATAAATTATTATAATATGAATATAATTTATATAAATTATATTTATATCATTATCTAAATTATGGAATCATGATATAAGTATAAGGACCAATGATATAACAAACTAAGACACATGTGAAGAACAAAGTGAATATTACCTGAAGTGAAAATTTAATATTGGATCATCAACAAGTGGTAATATAAGGTTATAATAAAACCATATATGGTAATATATATAATAATATTATTCTCTAAAATATTTATAATAAAATTATATTTATTATACAAGAATCTTGTACGAGTACCGAGAGAGTCAAGACACAAGGTAAGGGGGATTTCATCTCACTTTTAATTTCTGTGAGATGAATGTTATGTTCTACATTTTTCCTTTTTTGTGATATATATATTGAACATGAATGTATTATATGTATCTTATAATTAAATTTATGTGTATTCATGTATCCATTTCATGATCCTTCTTTCATGGGGTTTAAATTCCAAAAGTTACCAAATCAGTAAAAATAGTTTTGTCTCAATTTTCCTTCTCTGAGACTCATGTTTTATTATGCACCTAAATGATTTCCTCAAGGTGTATATACATAAATTTTACATTTCATATCATGAATTTCAATATTTACATGATATTATATGCTTCATGTAATTTCCTTTCCTTATATGGAGAACATGATCCCAAGATACCAAGTTATAAGAGTTTATTGAGACAATCTCATTACTTTTCATGATTTTTTATGTTTATGATTCATTTAATGAAATCTTATGATCCATATATCAAGAAAATTCACGAGTTTATTTCATTATATACCCATGTATTGGTACCATTCTCTACTATTTGGTACATAAGTTAGTTAAGAAAGTGTTATTTGGAAATCCCGACTTTACCCTCTCTTTGGTTGGAAAACTATGTTTTCTAAAAAGGGTTTCCAAGAATATTATACCATTCCCATATAATATCTAAAAGAAATTTTAACCCCTTTTGTATTTTAAAAATATATTAAAGGCAATATTCTTGCCTCTTTCCGAAAAAGTCACTTTTATATCCTTTTTACTGTGAAAAAAAGGAATGTTATTTTGACCTCGTATGACATGTACAGATTTACCTGTCATAATTTATTTGAATCTCAATCTACATTGCTAAAAATATTAATTTTAAGAAAATGTTTTTTAAAAGTAATTTTCAAGAAAAATTGTTTTCAAAACGGTTTCAAACTTCTTTTATATGTTTTCATGGAAATCTGTTTTCAAAATTTTTTCAAACCCTATTTACAAGTTTTCAAAGTGTTTTAAAAGAAATGGGTTTCAAAACCTTTTCAAGTTTATTTTATAAGTTTTCAAGGAAAATTATTTTCAAAATGTTTTAAAGATTCTTTTATAAGTATTCAAGAAAAATGGGTTTCAAAACATTTTCAAGCTTCTTTTATAAGTTTTCAAGAAAAATGGTTTTCAAAACATTTTCAAGCTTCTTTTATAAGTTTTCAAGAAAAATAATTTTTAAAATGTTTTCAGTATTTCTTTATAAGTTTTCAAATTATTTTCAAATAAACGTTTTAAAAAAAATTTCAATATTTCGTTAAAAGTTTTCAAGTGTTTTCAAAGAAAAAGGTTTTTAAAATGATTTGAAGCTTATTTTAAATGTTTTCACGGAAAAAGGTTTTCAAAATGATTTCATATATTTTTTATAAGTTTTCAATATATTTTATAAGAAAATTATTTTCAAATGGTTTTATGTATTAAAAATCATTTTTTAAACAAGAAAGGTTATTTTCCTCAAGAAATGTTTTTAGATCACATTTAAAAATTATTTTCCATCTAAGATGACATCTATTGATATTACTCACGTATTTATAGGAAATGATATAAAGGTTACATTAAAATCCTTTATATGAATGAGTTATGATTAATTCCATGGTCTTTATGAAACCCATTTCTCCTTCATGGATAATATGTTTATGAAATCCATTTCTCTTTCACGGGTTATATGATTTTGAAATCCAATTATTTTCAGGGGTTATTTTTATGATTAAATGATTATAAAACATGTATTTTTCATAGGTTATGATATGTTTAAATTTTTATGATACCCATTTCATTTCATCAGTAATGATATGATTATTTATGATCTTGTGGAACATGTATGTATGATTTCATTATGTGATGGGTGGGACCTATATCTCCCTCCAATGCATTGGGTGAAGATTTATATCTCATGAGATAGATAGGGTTGGAATGAGGGATTACTCATTTCAATAATACAAAGATGGAATGAGGGTTTACTTGGTTCAGTAATACAGGGCTGGAATGGGGGTTTACTTGGTTCAGTAATATTGGGATGAAATGGGGGTTTAATCGGTTTAGTAATACAGGGATGGAATAGGGTTTTAATTAGTTTAATAATATAAGGATGGAATGAGGGTTTACTTGGTTCAGTAATACAGGGCTAGAATGAGGGTTTACTCGGTTTAATAATACAGGGCTGAAATTAGGGTTCACTCAGTTCAGTAATACATGGCTAGAACGGGGGTTCACCCGGTTCAGTAAAGGACCTTTTCCACTAATATGGTCTTGGAATTAATACCTTGGATACTATGGAAATTAGTATATGCTTATGTGTTTTCACAATTCCATGTCTTATTCCTATGTTATGATTTCATGGATTATGCTATTTATTTCATATGATTCATGTCTTATAAACTGCCAATCTTTATGCCATGATCTATGTTATGATGTTTGATATGCAGGGTATAATCTTCTATTTAGAGGATCACATTCTCATACCCTTATACTCATGTTTATTCTTACATGTCTTCCTTGTTTACTGTTTCTTCCAGAAATGGGGATGACCTTGTTTGTTAAAGGTTTAAACTTTCCAATCGGTTTCTAACAGGTTTATTCGTAGAACTGAAAACAACCAATGATTCTATATCTATTTGGACCTACTTTACAAAGGTAGGTGCTCATTAGTTATGGACCGATGAGGCTTAAGAAGTTGCATTGGTCAAGAGGATGGGTGGTCAGTCTCATCACACCTTTTTGAGGGGAATTATTACCTACTCTAGGACTCTCTTATAGATTTAAGTTATGTTCACGAATCCTTATTAATTTACCAAGCATGAAAATGAGTTTTCCATTAGATTTGGCAATCAATGATTGATATGTATGAGATTTATAAAATCTTTTATATGTATTTGAGGTTATTCATCGATGGAGAATCATCCATATGTATTGGAGATTCTTAGTCAATGGTATCCTTCAATACATTATATATAAATCTCTTGGTCATTATGATGACCATACTAGTTTTAAAGCCACTCAGTGGGGCACTTGAAGTTTATTGTCATTCAGAAGGATAGGGATTATTTCAGAGTTGGGATCGTACCCGTAGATGGGCTACCTACGTATCCTTGTTAAAGAGGAATCAGAACCCAAGTAGTTCGGGAATTAAGATATAGTTTAATGTCATATGGGACAGATGAGAATTAATGGGTGATGGGCTTGAACCTTAGAAAGGCTTCCTATGTACTCTACTTTTAAGGCAGAGATCAAATTCCACGTAGTTTGATTAAGAAGTGTGGGGCTTATGTATGATTAAAGGCCCAAAGAGACATGTTGTGGTTATTTTTACACTCTAAGATCACATGTGTCATGCTCTGTGTGAGAAATAAGAGGTATTAGTAAACCTGACGATTTGTGCCACAAAATATACGGTCACATGGAATGATATGGGGCTTATGTATGTGTGACTGCCCAAGTAGGTGAAGACTAGGATTTACTTCCGGAAAGAAGCCTAGGAACAAGGCCCATAAAGATATTTTGTAACACCTCTATCTTCCACGATACACTTCTCTTTCAATAATGCAATAGCTTGCATTGTACGCAAGTTCGAGATTCTAACACACCGCAACTAATCAAAATAGCCATTATGAATAGTAATACCCACTTTTTAAAATTATATATATTTTATATTTCAAAATGGAATTCATTTTTGGATTCAGAATGTCAAAATTAGCCTATGTTGAATTTTTTGTAATTTTCAGAGAACTTCCAAATTTTTATGAATAGTGAAAAATACTTAAAACAACTTTTTTAATCAAAATAATTTATAGTGATAAGCTATACTATTGAGTGGTTTTAAATTATAATTATAATATATTTTTACCATTTTATCCAATGGTGTTCATTAGAATTAATTTCACTTTGAAATTGGACATAAACAATTGTCAATCTTTTGATATATATTGTTTCTTAAAAACACGCTATTTGTTGTGACAGAGGGAATTAATTATAAAATTAATTAATGAAACTTATATGTTTGGAATTTCATAAAATAGACATAATTTTTGAATTCGGAATATCAATTATATCTTAGGGTTAAATTTTGGCATTGTTCTGAAAAACTTCAATTTTTGATGAATAGTGAAACCACTAAGTGGTAGTTAAATAACTGATTTTTCGTTTAAATGAAATATTACCACTTCTGTGATTTGATTTTCAAAAATCCGACATACATGGTTGTCATTAAGATGTAAAATGTGGTTCAATGAGATTAAAATAATTTTTGGTGAATAGTAACTTTTAAGTTCTTAATCGCGATTAGAGGTAATTAGTGTAGTTTAAGGTAAAAATAATGTTTTAATAATATGAGATGAGCTTGACACATGTCCTACCCTCATTGGATGTGTCATGGATGACCAAGAAAATCCATGGGTCAACTTGGGGACCCCATGGAGCCACTTTAGTTGGAAAATGACATAAATACCTTTTATTTAATGTTAAAGTAAAAAATGACACAAACATGAAATGTTTTACTAAAAATTTTTTTACATGGGGTTATACAAGTCATATTTTTTACTATAAATAGTAATTGTAAATCTAAAAAGATTTCCTACATCATAGTATTTTTTTTATAATTTTTAGACATTAAATAAATTAAATTATTTATGACATCATGATGATGCAGCGATGACCTCATTATTTAACGATTTTAATAAAATGAAAAGATAATGTAAAATCCAAGGCTTAAACTTGTCCAAAGACTATTGGATGGGTATATTGAAAACCCTTATCACCTTAGCCTCGAATTATATAAGTTTGGGACCTTTAGAATCCGAAAAGCATTGAATAATAATGTAAAATTTCCTTACTTTCCAAGAGTGCCCCTCCTCTCCTCTTATAAAAGGCCCCCACCACTCCCACCTTATTCACACTTTCAAACCATTTGGCTTGGCCAAACTCTGCCCAAATACTCTCCCAACTTCCCCCTCTTACTCCTAGAAGCCTCCCTTTGGGCAGAACTATTCCCAAGGAAGCCTTTGGCTCAAATCAAAAAGAGTTACCCGATTTTAAGGTAATGTCTTCGCTTATGTTATTTTGTTTTATTTTGCTTATCCAACCCCCTAAACTCTTTTTATTAATTTTTTTTGTAACAACACCAGTATCCTCAATATACTAGGATGTTGTTATAAGAAGTATTCGAGCTACACTTACACACACCTACATCTAATGGTTAAAGAACATACTGTTTCTGTGGATGGCGAATTTTTGCCTCACGAAACGATGATTGTTCAACACTCATATAACACCTCTAATGGTGGCCGTTATGATGAAAATATTTTTATATATGATATATATTATGTTTTTGTTTTCCTTATGATTTTTTATTTTTCATTTATGGAATACCTTTATGGTTTCCATTATGGGTAAACACGATATTTTCATTTTAGGAAGTGCGGACTACCGCCCCCTCAAAGTGATTTGAATCATTAATACCATATGTGGGATGTATAAAGGATGGAGTAAATGTTATTATACACTATATTATACTGGAATTATATTATACCTTTATATCATTATGATTCCATTCCATTAAATACGAAATAGAAATGAAAGTAGCGTTCATGCGTACGTACGGCTTACCGTCTCCATGAACGGTGCATTTCATTTCTTACCTCTAAACGTTATGGAATATTATAAATGTGTATATATACTGGATATATATGAGATATATGATATCTATATCATGAATATAATTTTGGATATAATGGATATTTCACCACATGAACAACTTGTAATTATAAGAAGTTTATTTTTGACTCAAGTACCAAAGATCGACAAAACGACCGTTATTAACTTAAATAATTACATAATGTTCATAACATGGTAATAAGTGATATTAAAGGAATAAGAAACTTGAAAAGGTTCTTAAGAAACTATAAATTAACTCTAGTTTATTATTCAGGAGATTAAAGAATGATCGAGTCAAGTCGGACACGAGGTAAGGGAACTTCTTAACCCAATTACCATTCTTTGGGTTAATCTCCTACTTTCAAATTATGTCATGATATTATTATGTCCTATATTGTATTTGTACTTTCTTTATGTGTACTTATAGTGAATACACATAATAGATCTATTTTATTTTAAAAATGATCTTTGTAAAGACTTCGTCTCAATCTCCTTTCATTGAGGCATATTTGGTTTTATACACAACTTTCCTTTATACGGTGTATAAACCCCTTTGACTTTTACATTTATTCAAAAGGAATATTTTTAAAAGAAGCGTTTTACTAAACGACAAAAAGGGAATGTTTTTCTTTCCGTACTTATGCGGCGACAACGACTTCTCCGCCTCCGTGACCATTATTTGAGTTTCGGCTTCCTCTACAAGCCATCACTTTTTTTTAATGAAAAATAAATACAAAGTTTTAACTTTCTTTTATTTTGGTATTGAAAATGGTTTTGAAAGTGTTTTTATTATATCAATGTGTTGTATTGATATCTTGTGATTGAAATGTGGAAATGTTATGTTTCCTTTGTGCATGTTTTATATGATACGATTATGTTATGGTTTATGATATGTTTAAACCTGTTCATATGAGGAATGCATTGGACTTAATAAGTGACGGGTGGAGCCCGCTATAGCTCCTCGATGCATCAATAGGTCTCATGATACAAACTAGTGTCTTGGAACGAGGCCTTGACAAAATCTTATTTGTGGTCTTGGCACGAGGCCTTGACTACGTGGTTATGATAGTCTGGCATTATGCATTCCATCATTATAAAAGTGGTTAATGATATTTCATGTCATTATTCGACAAGTAGAATATCCATGTGAGTAAGTAAATGGCATTATTTCATTTTACTTTTTCCATATTATGCTAAAGTTCAAGTTTAAAAGGCTTTTTTTTAGTTATACATTGCCTTAAATGTTAATGTTTATTTATGAAAGCTTCCGCTATATTGTTATCCTTACTGAGCATCTGAGCTCACCCCTTTCAATGTTTTAATTTTTTCCAGGATGTGAAGAAGTATATTATGAATGACCTATAGGGATAATATAAGGGGATATGAAGAGAAGATGTTGTAGTTTTGTTTCACTTTATGATGTAATGTAACATTTATGAATGTATCTAGTGTTTCCAAGGCTACTAAACTAATCGGTCTTTCGAAACTTGATCTTTTGTGATCATGCCAATGTTACGAAGTAATGCACCGACTCTGGGTAGCTGGGGTCGGGGCGTTACAGTTGGTATCAGAGGCAGTTTAGTACTAACCTTGGAAACAAGATTTAGATAAACTCTGATTAGAGCACATAGCCCAAAGATAGACTTTTAGGATTAGTATATAAGAACTTCCTAGAATCTTGGTATTATAGAGATGTTTTGAGTTTTCCGAGCAATACATCCCTGTCTGGATACGAGCAGGTAGAGGCGGCTCTGGCACAGATGTACCTAGGGGTAAAACCCGAAAACACCGCTTTGAGCTAGACTCGAACGGGAACTGGTGCACGAAAACGGGCCTTGCTGCACTCTTGGTTACGACACTCCCGAGGGATATGCTTAGGATAATTCTCGTTTTCTTTACAAACCACTATGAAGGGTTATGAGTATATACTTCCTCAAGGAAAACATTTTTATGATTATGGATTATATCCATAAGCCATTCAATTTACATTAAGTATTTTACAAGTTTGAAATTATTTATTGCAATTCATAAACTAACCTAGTTTATGCCATTGTATAGAAATGGTGCCCAGTGGAAGGAATGTGAACTCCATCAATACGTATGATACAAAGCGTAAGAAGTATCATATCTTTCATGGTATTAAGCCAACATTTAGAAGGGAAATAATCTCCCATGTGTTCTCAACATATGAAGAAATAGTATCATGTGTTAAGAAGATAAGTAAATAATTCTCTGAGTCTTATGGATTTGAAGGGAAGAAAGAGAAGAAAAGGATGGAAGAGAGAATAATGAATAAAGGGATGAGGTAAAAGAAGGATTTTCCAATATGTGATAACTGTGGGAAGAAACACCTTGGAACTTGCCTGAAGGGAATGTGAGTTTGTTATAAGTGTGGAGAAAAGGGACACAAAGTGCGTGACTGCAAGGGTAAGAAAAAGGTTTCAAATATACAATGCTTCATCTGCAAGGAGTGGGGACACTACGCAAACCAATTTCCAAATCATCAGAGTGTGCCCCAAATGATGTTATTGGATAATAATCAAGTTATGATACTACCACAGATGAGGAGGAATGATTAGAGTTCTTATGTTGTTATTAAATAATTTTGTAATTTGAGTGTTGTATCAATGATGTACTGGTTATAATAATTATGGAGCATATAAGGATTTTACTACAGTACTATTTCATATAGGACTTGAGATTGTGCGGAACCAAGAAAAGTGACTCCACAGTAGGTTAAATTTTTGGAAAATATATGGTTGAGAGAAAGATAAACCATAATATGGTTCTGATACTGAGATAGTGATTTTGGAATAAGACATGATTGATTTGGATAAATTATATTGGATATTATTTCCTTGAAACTGATTGATGATTTGTATATATTTTTGGACAGGAGGAGTATATCTAGTATTCTATAAGGAATAAGGGATCATGGTAATTCAGGATGTTGCAGTGTTTTAAAAGAATACATGATGAAGGTGTTCACGTGTTGTTACATGAAAAAAAGGGATCTTCATTATGTTTACCTTCCTCATAAAATTTGGACTGTGAGTTGGACAGAAGTATTTTGGATAACTATAAAGGTTGGAATGGATTAAGTTGAACCTTGGATAGTATTGTTTAAGGTTAAAACATTTCTGAATATTATTTTTGGAATATTATAATAGTTTTAGAAAAAGGAAAACCTTCAAGTTGGGCGATAACCCGTCGCTTTGGACAAAGCTGTAGGAATCCAACCCACAACCCTATTGCGAAAGGCCTTTATGACCTACCACTAGCCTACAGGAAGTCCCTGGTTATTACAAAATAGCTTTTGTAATCTAAATGGTATGTGTTAATATTTTTAACCTTGTACTATTAGGATAAATATATTATTTTTGGGTTCTATTATCTTTTTGAGTGAAAGATGAGTTTGTGGTAGAAATTAGTTGAAGGTTGAAACTCTACTTGTCAAGCATAAATATATATATATATACCTATACCGTATTCTATGAATAAATTAATTCTTAAACTTTATTAAAGGGATATTAAAACAAAAAAATGTGTTATCCTAATACCTTATGTCTTGTTGAACTGATGATATTTTAAATCAACATAGATTGAAGGCTTTGAGGCCCTCAATTTGACACTTGTTTGTGATTGATGACCTCAATCACTCCCTACAAATATTTACGTTTTTCCTCCAATTATATGTCTCTAATTTCCACCAATGTTCTCCTAATTGAGATCATAATTGGGTGGTGACTTTTTCATTTCCCTTTCCCTCTTATTAAGGCTAAATTTTATTAACCTTATTTTCGATGTGGGTTTTCCACAAAGGTATTTTCTATTTTTAATCTTTTATTTTAAAAGAAAAATTTCAAATTGCGAGGACGCAATTTATTGAAGGAGGGGAGAATGTAACACCCCGATCTTCCACGATACACTTCTCTTTCAATAATGCAATAGCTTGCATTGTACGCAAGTTCGAGATTCTAACACACCACGACTAATCAAAATAGCCATTATGAATAGTAATACCCACTTTTTGAAATTATATATATTTTATATTTCAAAATGGACTTCATTTTTGGATTCGGAATGTCGAAATTAGCCTATGTTGATTTTTTTGTAATTTTCTGAGAACTTCCAAATTTTTATGAATAGTGAAAAATACTTAAAACAACTTTTTTAATCAAAATAATTTATAGTGATAAGTTATACTATTTAGTGGGTTTAAAGTATAATTAGAATATATTTTTACCATTTTATCCAATGGTGTTCATTAGAATTAATTTCACTTTGAAATTGGACATAAACAATTGTCAATCTTTTGATATATATTGTTTCTTAAAAACACGTTATTTGTTGTGACAACGGGAATTAATTATAAAATTAATTAATGAAACTTATATATTTGGAATTTCATAAAATATACATCATTTTTGAATTCGTAATATCAATTATATCTTAGGGTGAAATTTTGGCATTGTTCTGAAAAACTTCAATTTTTGATGAATAGTGAAACCACTAAGTGGAAGTCAAATAACTGATTTTTCGTATAAATGAAATATTACCACTTATGTGATTTGATTTTCAAAAATCCGACATACATGGTTGTCATTAAGAAGTAAAATGTGGTTCAATGAGATTAAAATAATTTTTCGTGAATAGTAACTTTTAAGTTCTTAATCGCGATTAGAGGTAATTAGTGTAGTTTAAGGTAAAAATAATGTTTTAATAATATGAGATGAGATTGACACATGTCCTACCCTCATTGGATGTGTCATGGACGACCAAGAAAATCCATGGGTCAACTTGGGGACCCCATGAAGCCACTTTAGTTGGAAAATGACATAAATACCTTTTATTTAATGTTAAAGTAAAAAATGACACAAACATGAAATGTTTTACTAAAACAATTTTTACATGGGGTTATACAAGTAATATTTTTGACTATAAATAGTCATTGGAAAGCTAAAAATATTTCCTACATCATAGTTTTTTTTATTAATTTTTAGACATTAAATAAATTAAATTATTTATGACATCATGATGATGCAGCGATGACCTCATTATTTAACGATTTTAATAAAATGAAAAGATAATGTAAAATCCAAGGCTTACACTTGTCCAAAGACTATTGGATGGATATATTTAAAACCCTTATCACCTTATCCTCGAATTATATAAGTGTGGGACCTTTAGAATCCGAAAAGCATTGAATAATAATGTAATTTTTTTTTACTTTCCAAGAGTGCCCCTCCTCTCCTCTTATAAAATGCCCCCACCACTCCCACCTTATTCACACTTTCAAGCCATTTGGCTCGGGCAAAATCTGCCCAAATACTCTCCCAACTTCCCCCTATTACTCCTAGAAGCCTCCCTTTGGGCAGAACTCTTCACAAGGAAGCCTTTGGCTCAAATCAAAAAGAGTTACCCGATTTTAAGGTAATTTCTTCGCTTATGTTATTTTGTTTTATTTTGCTTATCCAACCCCCTAAACTCTTTTTATTCATTTTTTTGTAACAAAACCAGTATCCTCAATATACTATTATGTTTTTATAATAAGTATTTGAGCTACACTTACACACACCTACATCTAATGGTTAAAGAACATACTGTTTCTGTGGATGGCAAATTTTTGCCTCACGAAACGATGATTATTCAACACTCATATAACACCTCTAATGGTGGCCATTATGATGAAACTATTTTTATATATGATATATATTATGTTTTTGTTTTCCTTATGATTTTTTATTTTTCATTTATGGCATACCTTAATGGTTTCCATTATGGGTAAACACGATATTTTCATTTTAGGAAGTGCGGACTACCGCCCCCTCAAAGTGATTTGAATCGTTAATACCATATGTGGGATGTATAAAGGATGGATTAAATGGTATTATACAATATATTATACTGGAATTATATTATACCTTTATATCATTATTATTCCATTACATTAAATACGAAATAGAAATGAAAGTAGCGTTCATGCGTACGTACGACTTACCTTCTCCATGAACGGTGCATTTCATTTCTTACCTCTAAACGTCATGGAATATTATAAATGTGTATATATACTAGATATATATGAGATATATGATATCTATATCTTGAATATAATTCTGGATATAATGGATATTTCACCACATTAACAACTTGTAATTATAAGAAGTTTATTTTTGACTCAAGTACCAA
This sequence comes from Viscum album, assembly GCA_963277665.1. NCBI lineage: Eukaryota > Viridiplantae > Streptophyta > Magnoliopsida > Santalales > Viscaceae > Viscum > Viscum album. The sequence goes on from OY728125.1 coordinate 158,010,190, forward strand.
AGATCGACAAAACGACCGTTATTAACTTAAATAATTACATAATGTTCATAACATGGTAATAAGTGATATTAAAGGAATAAGAAACTTGAAAAGGTTCTTAAGAAACTATAAATTAACTCTAGTTTATTATTCAGGAGATTAAAGAATGATCGAGTCAAGTCGGACACGAGGTAAGGGAACTTCTTAACCCAATTACCATTCTTTGGGTTAATCTCCTACTTTCAAATTATGTCATGATATTATTATGTCCTATCTTGTATTTTTACTTTCTTTATGTGTAATTATAGTGAATACACATAATAGATCTATTTTATTTTAAAAATGATCTTTGTAAGGACTTCGTCTAAATATCCTTTCATTGAAGCATATTTGGTTTTATACACAACTTTCCTTTATACGGTGTATAAACTCCTTTGACTTTTACGTTTATTCAAAAAGAATCTTTTTATACGAAGCGTTTTACTAAATGACAAAAAGGGAATGTTTTTCTTTCCGTACTTATGCGGCGACAACGACTTCTCCGCCACCGTGACCATTATTTGAGTTTCGGCTTCCTCTACAAGCCATCACTTTTTTTAATGAAAAATAAATACAAAGTTTTAACTTTCTTTTATTTTGGTATTGAAAATGGTTTTGAAAGCGTTTTTATTATATCAATGTGTTGTATTGATATCTTGTGATTGAAATGTGGAAATATTATGTTTCCTTTATGCATGTTTTATATGATACGATTATGTTATGGTTTATGATATGTTTAAACCTGTTCATATGAGGAATGCATTGGACTTAATAAGTGACGGGTGGAGCCCGCTATAGCTCCTCGATGCATCGGTAGGTCTCATGAGACAAACTAGTGTCTTGGCACGAGGCCTTGACAAAATCTTATTTGTGGTCTTGGCACGAGGCCTTGACTACGTGGTTATGATAGTCTGACATTATGCATTCCATCATTATGAAAGTGGTTAATGATATTTCATGTGATTATTCGACTAGTAGAATATCCATGTGATTAAGTAAATGGAATTATTTCGTTTTACTTTTGCCATATTATTCTAAAATTCAAGTTTAAAAGGCTTTTGTTTTATTTATACATTGCCTTAAATGTTAATGTTTATTTATGAAAGCTTCCGCTATATTGTTATCCTTACTGAGCATCTGAGCTCACCCCTTTCAATGTTTTAATTTTTTATAGGATGTGAAGAAGTATATTATGAATGACCTGTAGGGATAATATAAGGGGATATGAAGAGAATATGTTGTAGTTTTGTTTCACTTTATGATGTAATGTAACATTTATGAATGTATCTAGTGTTTCCAAGGCTACTAAACTAATCGGTCTTTCGAGAATTGATCTTTTGTGATCATGCCAATGTTACAAAGTAATGCACCGACTCTGGGTAGCTGGGGTCGGGGCGTTACAGTTGGTATCAGAGGTAGTTTAGTACTAACCTTGGAAGCAAGATTTAGATAAACTCTGATTAGAGCACATAGCCCAAAGATAGAATTTGAGGATTAGTATAGAATAACTTCCTAGAATCTTGGTATTATAGAGATGTTTTGAGTTTTCCGAGCAATACATCCCTGTATGGATACGAGCAGGTAGAGGCGGCTCTGCCATAGATGTACCTAGGGGGAAAACCCGAAAACACCACTTTGAGCTAGACTCGAACGGGAACTAGTGCACGACAACGGGCCTTGATGCACTCTTGGTTACGACACTCCCGAGGGATATGCTTAGGATAATTCTCGTTTTCTTTACAAACCACTATGAAGGGTTATGAGTATATACTTCCTTAAGGAATTTTTTTTATGATTATGGATTATATCCATAAGCCATTCAATTTACATTAAGTATTTTACAAGTTTGGAATTATTCATTGCAATTCATAAACTAACCTAGTTTATTCCATTGTATAGAAATGGCGCACAGTGGAAGGAATGTGAACTCCATCAATACGTATGATCCAAAGCGTAATAAGGATCATATCTTTCACGGTATTAAGCCAACATTTAGAAGGGAAATAATCTCCCATGTGTTCTCAACATATGAAGAAATAATATCATGTGTTAAGAAGATAAGTAAATAATTCTACGAGTCTTATGGCTTTAAAGGGAAGAAAGAGAAGAAAAGGATGGAAGAGAGAATAATGAATAAAGGGATGAGGGAAAAGAAGAATTTTCCAATATGTAATAACTGTGGGAAGAAACACCTTGGAACTTGCCTGAAGGGAATGAGAGTTTGTTATAAGTGTGGAGAAAAGGGACACAAAGTGCGTGACTGCAAGGGTAAGAAAAATGTTTCAAATGTACAATGCTTCATCTGCAAGGAGTGGGGACACTATGCAAACCAATGTCCAAATCATCAGAGTGTGCCCCAAATGATGTTATTGGATAATAATCAAGTTATGATACTACCACAGATGAGGAGGAATGATTAGAGTTCTTATGTTGTTATTAAAGAATTTTGTAATTTGAGTGTTGTATCAATGATGTACTGGTTATAATAATTATGGAGTATATAAGGATTGTACTGTAGTACTATTTCATCTAGGACTTGAGATTGTGCGGAACCAAGAAAAGTGACTCCACAGTAGGTTAAATTTTTGAAAAATATATGGTTGAGAGAAAGATAAACCATAATATGGTTCTGATACCGAGATAGTGATTTTGGAATAAGACATGATTGATTTGGATAAATTATATTGGATATTATTTCCTTGAAACTGATTGATGATTTGTATACGTTTTCGGACAGGAGGAGTATATCTAGTATTCTATAAGGAATAAGGGATCATGGTAATTCAGGATGTTTCAGTGTTTTAAAAGAATACATGATGAAGGTGTTCACGTGTTGTTAAATGAAAAAAGGGATCTTCATTATGTTTACCTTCCTCATAAAATTTGGACTGTGAGTTGGGCAGAAGTATTTTGGATAACTATAAAGGTTCGAATGGATTAAGTTGAACCTTGGATAGTATTGTTTAAGGTTAAAACATTTCTGAATATTATTTTTGGAATATTATAATAGTTTTAGAAAAAGGACAACCTTCAGGTTGGGCGATAACCCATCGCTCTGGAAAAAGTTGTAGGAATCCAACCCACAACCATATTGCGACAGGCCTTTATGACCTACCACTAGCCTACAAGAAGTCCTTGGTTATTAAAAAATAGCTTTCGTAATCTAAATGGTTTGTGTTAATATTTTTAACCTTGTACGATTAGGATAAATATATTATTTTTGGGTTCTATTATCTTTTTGAGTGAAAGATGAGTTTGTGGTAGAAATTAGTTGAAGGTTGAAACTCTACTTGTCAAGCATAAATATATATATATATACCTATACCTTATTCTATGAATAAATTAATTCTTAAAATTTATTAAAGGGATATTAAAACAAAAAAATGTGTTATCCTAATACCTTATATCTTGTTGAACTGATGATATTTTAAATCAACATAGATTGAAGGCTTTGAGGCCCTCAATTTGACACTTGTTTGTGATTGATGACCTCAATCACTCCCTTCAAATATTTACGTTTTTACTCCAATTATATGTCTCTAATTTCCACCAATGTTCTCCTAATTGAGATCATAATTGGGTGGTGACTTTTTCATTTCCCTTTCCCTCTTATTAAGGCTAAATTTTATTAACCTTATTTCCGATGTGGGTTTTCCACAAAGGTATTTTCTATTTTCAACCTTTTATTTTCAATGAAAAATTTCAAATTGAGAGGACGCAATTTATTGAAGGATGGGAGAATGTAACACCCCGATCTTCCACGATACACTTCTCTTTCAATAATGCAATAGCTTGCATTGTACGCAAGTTCGAGATTCTAACACACCGCGACTAATAAAAATAGCCATTATGAATAGTAATACCCACTTTTTGAAATTATATATATTTTATATTTAAAAATTGACTTCATTTTTGGATTTGGAATGTCGAAATTAGCCTATGTTTAATTTTTTGTAATTTTCTGAGAACTTCCAAATTTTTATGAATAGTGAAAAATACTTAAAACAACTTTTTTAATCAAAATAATTTATAGTGATAAGTTATACTATTGAGTGGTTTTAAAGTATAATTATAATATATTTTTACCATTTTATCCAATGGTGTTCATTAGAATTAATTTCACTTTGAAATTGGACATAAACAATTGTCAATCTTTTGATATATATTGTTTCTTAAAAACATGCTATTTGTTGTGACAGCGGGAATTAATTATAAAATTAATTAATTCAAATTATATGTTTGTAATTTCATAAAATAGACATCATTTTTGAATTCGGAATATCAATTATAGCTTAGGGTGAAATTTTGGCATTGTTCTGAAAAACTTCAATTTTTGATGAATAGTGAAACCACTAAGTGGTAATTAAATAAATGATTTTTCGTATAAATAAAATATTACCACTTCTGTGATTTGATTTTCAAAAATCCGACATACATGGTTGTCATTAAGAAGTAAAATGTGGTTCAATGAGATTAAAATAATTTTTGGTGAATAGTAACTTTTAAGTTCTTAATCGCGATTAGAGGTAATTAGTGTAGTTTAAGGTAAAAATAATGTTTTAATAATATGAGATGAGCTTGACACATGTCCTACCCTCATTGGATGTGTCATGGCCGACCAATACAATCCATGGGTCAACTTGGGGACCCCATGGAGCCACTTTAGTTGGAAAATGACATAAATACCTTTTATTTAATGTTAAAGTAAAAAATGACACAAACATGAAATGTTTTACTAAAACAATTTTTTCATGGGGTTATACAAGTCATATTTTTGACTATAAATAGTCATTGGAAATCTAAAAAGATTTCCTACATCATATTAGTTTTTTTATAATTTTTAGACATTAAATAAATTAAATTATTTATGACATCATGATGATGCAGCGATGACCTCATTATTTAACGATTTTAATAAAATGAAAAGATAATGTAAAATCCAAGGCTTAAACTTGTCCAAAGACTATTGTATGGGTATATTGCAAACCCTTATCACCTTAGACTCGAATTATATAAGTGTGGGACCTTTATAATCTGAAAATCATTGAATAATAATGTAAAATTTCCTTACTTTCCAAGAGTGCCCCTCCTCTCCTCTTATAAAATGCCCCCACCACTCCCACCTTATTCACACTTTCAAGCCATTTGGATCGGCCAAACTCTGCCCAAATACTCTCCCAACTTCCCCCTCTTACTCCTAGAAGCCTCCCTTTGGGAAGAACTCTTCCCAAGGAAGCCTTTGGCTCAAATCAAAAAGAGTTACCCGATTTTAAGGTAATGTCTTCGCTTATGTTATTTTGTTTTATTTTGCTTATCCAACCCCCTAAACTCTTTTTATTCATTTATTTTGTAACAACACCAGTATACTAAATATACTAGGATGTTTTTATAAGAATTATTCGAGCTACACTTACACACACCTACATCTAATGGTTAAAGAACATACTGTTTCTGTGGATGGCGAATTTTTGCCTCACGAAACGATGATTGTTCAACACTCATATAACACCTCTAATGGTGGCCATTATGATGAAACTATTTTTATATATGATATATATTATGTTTTTGTTTTCCTTATGATTTTGTATTTTTCATTTATGGCATACCTTTATGGTTTCCATTATGGGTAAACACGATATTTTCATTTTAGGAAGTGCGGACTACCACCCCCTCAAAGTGATTTGAATCGTTAATACCATATGTGGGATGTATAAAGGATGGAGTAAATGTTATTATACACTATATTATACTGGAATTATATTATACCTTTATATCATTATGATTCCATTCCATTAAATATGAAATAGAAATGAAAGTAGTGTTCATGCGTACGTACGACTTACCATCTCCATGAACGGTGCATTTCATTTCTTACCTCTAAACGTTATGGAATATTATAAATGTGTATATATACTGGATATATATGAGATATATGATATATATATCATGAATATAATTCTATATATAATGGATATTTCACCACATGAACAACTTGTAATTATAAGAAGTTTATTTTTGACTCAAGTACCAAAGATCGACAAAACGACCGTTATTAACTTAAATAATTACATAATGTTCATAATATGGTAATAAGTGATATTAAAGGAATAAGAAACTTGAAAAGGTTCTTAAGAAACTATAAATTAACTCTAGTTTATTATTCAGGAGATTAAAGAATGATCGAGTCAAGTCGGACACGAGGTAAGGGAACTTCTTAACCCAATTACCATTCTTTGGGTTAATCTACTACTTTTAAATTATGTCATGATATTATTATGTCCTATCTTGTATTTGTACTTTCTTTATGTGTACTTATATTGAATACACATAATAGATCTATTTTATTTTAAAAATGATCTTTGTAAGGACTTCGTCTCAATCTCCTTTCATTGAGGCATATTTGGTTTTATACACAACTTTCCTTTATACGGTGTATAAACCCCTTTGACTTTTACGTTTATTCAAAAGGAATATTTTTATACGAAGCATTTTACTAAACGACAAAAATGGAATGTTTTTCTTTCCGTACTTATGCGGCGACAACGACTTCTCCGCCGCCGTGACCATTATTTGAGTTTCGGATTCCTCTACAAGCCATCACTTTTTTTAATGAAAAATAAATACAAAGTTTTAACTTTCTTTTATTTTGGTATTGAAAATTGTTTTGAAAGCGTTTTTATTATATCAATGTGTTGTATTGATATCTTGTGATTGAAATGTGGAAATGTTATGTTTCCTTTATGCATGTTTTATATGATACGATTATGTTATGGTTTATGATATGTTTAAACCTGTTCATATGAGGAATACATTGGACTTAATAAGTGACGGGTGGAGCCCGCTATAGCTCCTCGATGCATCGGTAGGTCTCATGAGACAAACTAGTGTCTTGGAACGAGGCCTTGACAAAATCTTATTTGTGGTCTTGGCACGAGGCCTTGACTATGTGGTTATGATAGTCTGACATTATGCATTCCATCATTATGAAAGTGGTTAATGATATTTCATGTGATTATTAGACTAGTAGAATATCCATGTGAGTAAGTAAATGACATTATTTCATTTTACTTTTTCCATATTATGCTAAAGTTCAAGTTTAAAAGGCTTTTGTTTTAGTTATACATTGCCTTAAATGTTAATGTTTATTTATGAAAGCTTTCGCTATATTGTTATCCTTACTGAGCGTCTGAGCTCACCCCTTTCAATGTTTTAATTTTTTCCAGGATGTGAAGAAGTATATTATGAATGACCTGTAGGGATAATATAAGGGGATATTAAGAGAATATGTTGTAGTTTTGTTTCACTTTATGATGTAATGTAACATTTATGAATGTATCTAGTGTTTCCAAGGCTACTAAACTAATCGGTCTTTCGAGAATTGATCTTTTGTGATCATGCCAATGTTACGAAGTAATGCACCGACTCTGGGTAGCTGGGGTCGGGGAGTTACATATTCGTGCTTTATAGAGATTTGGATACTCTAACTTGGGGCTTACTCCTGAGGAGGATTCCCAAATTAGGGGGGACTTGGGGCTTACTCCTAAGGAGGATGCCCATTAACAGGGTCCATAAAGGTATTTGTGCTTTATGGAGATTTAGATTCTTAATTTGGGGCTTAATCCTAAGGAGGATGCCCATATTAAGGGGGACTTTAACTTATTATTGGGGCTTACTCCTAAGAAGGATGCCCAAGTTTAAGGGGACTTATGATTGGGGCTTACTCCTGATAAGGATTCTCAAATCAAAGATTCTCTCATCTTAAGGGATGAGGTTGAATGAAGGGAACCTCTAACCATAGTGATATAAAGTTATATAAATCACAAGGTTTTGGGAGTTATTCCACAGAACTCCTTTCAGATAAGGAATCCAACAAAGAAATCATGCCATAAGTGGCTTTGAAGAGGGTTTTGAAGGCTAGATCTTGAAGAGGAAAGGTGGATTTGAAGAAAAGAGGTGAATAGGCAGGAGGGGCACCCAAAAAGAGGCAGGTGCTCAAGTCCTGTTTGGACGTGCAAGTCCTGGTCGTGCAAGTATACTTGCGCAACATGAGTTCACTTGGGTGACAGATAACCTATAGGGTAATACTTGGGCGAGACTTGGCTCAAGACCTTAGTATTATCCCTAGATGCTTCCAGAAGGGCGGCGTGCAAGTTCCCTTGAGAGGGCAAGGCGGCGCGCAAGTGTTTCCATTTCCCTTAAGGTCTAGACACTTAGGCGCGCAAGTGTTGATGAGTTATAACACTTAGGCCTTATTCTTCCTATTTAGAGCTTCCATTCTAGGAAAAATATTACCTTTTAAGTGTTTGGAAGATTTCAGACAAAGACTTGGGCGACCAGAGCTTGAATCTGAGTTTTTGGATTTTTCATCCTCGAAATGGGGGGCCCACAGGGGGTATTTATAGGCCACCTGAGGTTTGGGAAAAATTTATCTTAGGGCGTGCAAGTAACTTGCGCGCCTCATGTCTGGCGCGCAAGTGACTTGCGTGCCCAAGGCTGGCGTGCAAGTATACATGCACGCCTTAATGCCTTTGCAATATTTGATGAATCTTCCCTCTTATTTTCTCGAGGTATTCCCCTTAGTCAATATTTTAACTCTGTGATGGAACAGATCATCAACAAAAGTCCCCCCCTCAGATTTGGATCCGAAAAAGAAAAGAGGGTTTAACACTGAGGTAAAGGAGAAAACCAATGATTTTGGGCATGCAGGTTTTGAGCGCGCAGGTTACGGCGTGCAGGGGTATGACCTCACCTATAAATATGGGTGCCACTCTCGCGCAAAGAACCCGGCTTCCAAAGCTTCTAGATCTCATCACGCAAGTGAACTCTCATCGCGCAGGTGCTGCTATCTGCGGTTGATTGTTTCTTATAAATTGTGTCGCACTTCTGTAGAGGTATTTTGACGTGCGCGACAATACTTGCGCACCCATACTTGAGCGGTCACACTTGAGCAACCACACTTGCGCGCCTTAATGCCTCAACCATTTTTTTTGTTTTTCTTCACAATTATTTCATAAAAAACAAACCTTACTTAAAAGTTAACTGTTTTATCCTTGTGCAGATTCAATGGCTCCCAGAAGAATTGGATCAGCTGATGAATTGGCTAGCAAGAGAATTGATGATATGATGAACATCGTTGGCCATGACTATTATGATATCTGCGAAAACACTCTCCCAGATTTGGGCAAGTACTTGAAGAATTATCATGTCAATTTTCCATAGAGAATTTACTTGCCTTTATATGGCCATGCTCATCTGCAAGGAGTCAACATTCCAGAGCCAAAGAACTATCTCCCGCATTCTTGGTTTCAAACTTACACCAACTTTTCTTCAATAAATGTTTTAGTTGCAGAATAATTTTTCAATGCTGGGATAGTGGAGTAGGCATTCATAATGCATCATATCCCTTGTGCCCCAAATCTGAAACCTCATACACTCAAGATGCAGCCACACTATTATCCCTCTATTTCGGTTATGCTATGCATTAAGAGCAGTAATAATGGTGTGAACTTTCAAATCTTTTATCCATGCCATTTCCTTGCAGATATGAAAATAGAAAACCCATGGGATAATATTTTTTCCACTGCCGGTTGGTAGAGAGAATACTATCATGATATTAGAACAATATCTAAAAAGAGTACTCTCTCCAAATGGCTCTTTACTTACAATGCTCCATTCTCAAATCCATGTATCCATCTTCCAAGTCTCTTGGACAGAAACAGAGTCACTGTTTGATCAGAAGAAAATTTTCTCAAACCAAACTCAAGAACATTCTTTTACAATTGTTCGAAGAAGAGCTGGTATCACTGCGTTTCTTATTGTATCCAGTTGAATGAATGAATTCCAGGTGGCTGCTGATGAAGCTCGGAATGCCATAAATAAAATGAAGAGTTATGATGAAAGCCTCTTGTAATTATTAAAAAAGAGAAGAGACACCAATATGTGGATGTACTTCTAACTCTTGTGCATCAATGAAAAACACTTTCATCTTCAATCATTTGTGCCTGCATTCTCTTTCTACTTGCTTTAATTAATTTTACCTAAGCCAATGGGCCTAGTAAGAATAGTTTGATTTTTTTCTAGGGTGATACAAACAACCCCACAAACTTTACATCTTTTGTTGCTCAATATTGCCTAAATCATACAATATGTACATTTAGAGAGATGGGACTTGAATTTTGTTCAGAGTTCTTTTTACAAGTTCCCAATTTAATGAGTACCCTGTCTTTTGTTGGCAGTTTAAAGTCATGCATGTCGGACATAAAAAAGGCTAATGTTTAAGGTCAAACAGCTTTGACCAAATGGATTAAAATTGACTCAATTCCTTGATAATTTGTTTGAAAACATAATACCAAATTCAAGTATGGGGGAAAACATGTAAACTATGACTTAATAAATTTTGAATCTGAGGGATGATATGAAAAAAGGGCTAAGGGGCATTAGAGGAAGTATTTCCTAAGAGTGAAGTTACCACTATTTAACAAACCCATTAGGGTGTTGAAGTATGATGGGCCACTTAAGGGAATTGGCTACATAGTCAAATAATAGCATCTTTTGGCTAACATGTTTGTTATGTAAACCACTTATGCAAGACCACCTAGGGGCACATGCTGTATAGTCAGACAAAAGAACTCTCAGAAATTTTACTTTTCTATTGCTAAAAGCCAGTGGAAGTTTATGGAGATTCAAAAGTTCCAAAGCATAGAGTCTACTGTATAGAGAGGGGTACTTGAATATGGAGAGGATATTCCCAATCAAGATTGTCAAATAATTGGATGAATGTCACTCCTGCGAAGGTCTGACCCAAATGTAGGGAAGGGAAATATAAACCATAGACTTGAATACTTTTAGATCATGAAAAAGAGTATGGGACAAATATGTTAAGGATGGATATTTTTTTGTAGATCCCTACATATTGTCGTTAAGAACAATAAGGACAAAAGAGGTTTTCCTCCCAAGAATGAAATTACCACTATTTAAAAAACCCATTAGGGGGTTGAATTATGCAGGGCCACTTAAGGGCATTGGGTGCATAGTAAAATAATAGTATCTTTTGGCTGACAGGTCCGTTATGTAGACTACTTATGCAAGGCCACCTAGGGGCATGTGATGCATGGTTAGGAAAAAGAATTCCTAGGTATCAGACATTTTGTGACCAGAAGTCAAGAAAAGGGTTATGGATATCTGGAAGTATTTAAGGTTAGGAGTATGACACATGAAAATGGGTATTGTCCAATGCATGAAGGAGATACATAGACCAATGCTTACCATAATCATGTTGTGGCTGGGTCCTGAACTGAGATGCTGGACTTCACTACATATCTCATTAGAATGAGAATCAAGCTAAATGTAGTTCTTGAAATATAGTTTAACGTCATGTGGGATGAGAATGTAGGAGATATTAGTTTAGGGTCATAGAGTTCAGACCATAATGAGGGAGACACATTGTGTGTTTTTTATAAATATGATGTGAATAAAGACCAGGGTTTTCATACCACATTCATGCACTCACAGGGGGACTTTTCAGTCAAGGGACTGAAAGTGGAATTTGGGGTTAGGCCCAAAGACTTGGGGCTGGGTTAAAGGGATTCTCAAATGTTCCTACGTATCCCATAAGGATGGGAATCAATCCATATGTAGTTCTTGAAATACCCTCTGTATATATTTGGTTCGTACATGTGAAGGGTGAAAGGGGAATTTAGTGCAATGATGGTTGGATCCAAGATTAAAGGTTCGGGCATTGCCATGTATTCACGTAGTCTTTGCAATATAGCATGATTGGAGATCAATGTCAATAATGATTCCCACTTAGGTGAGGGTGTCAAATAATGTTGTAGTTTATTGTGATACATGAAAAAAATGCGAATAGTTTAAGGTCATATGTATGGACCGGTGCTGTATAGTTTAGCGTCATGTATCTAGGACTTATTGCTATGCAGTTTAATATCTTGCAGTGAGGAAAATGGAGGACTGTATAGTTTAATGTCATATAGCAAGGACAACGGTGAACCAATGTGAAGATATTGGTTTTGGGGGTGGGCTTCACGGATCAACATCATATGAGATGGAGGTGAACCGATGTGAAGATTTTGGTTTTGGAATTGAACCTCAGGAGGTTGCCTACGTACCCAGCCTAGAAGGAAAGGATCAAAGTCCATGTAGTTTGATTGAATAATGAATTGATGATCGAGTTGTACTTGAGGAAAAATTGAAGATGGTGTTGGGACTTATGCATGGTTAGCGGCCTAGAGAAGGTGTTATGGTTGAATCTTACTCTAAGCTCACGCGAGTCATGCTCGGTGTGAGAAACAATAGGTAGTAACAACCCTAACAATGAACAGTTTAACATCATGTAGGACATGTTCACAGTTTAACGTCATGTAGGACGTATTTAGGGACTTTTTCACAATTTAAACATCATGCAAGATGAATATGCATAGTTTAACGTCATGTAGGACGACAAAGGGAACACAATTTAACGTCATGTTGGACGAATGAGGGGATAAGTAGTTTAATGTCCTGCAGTAAGGACAAAAGGGACCATGCAGTTTAAAGTCTTGCAGTAAGGACTAAAATAGTTTAAGGTCATATGCATGGACTAGTGCTGCACAGTTTAGCATCATGTAGCGAGGACAAAAGGGACCATGCAGTTTAAAGTCTTGTAGTAAGGACTAAAATAGTTTAAGGTCATATGCATGGACCAGTCTTGCATAGTTTAGCATCATGTATCCATGACAACACAGTTTAATGTCATGTTGGACGAATATGTATTTGTGTTACACAAAACACTTCTTCAAGAATCTTGCATTGATTGGAGTCGTGATGAGTTCTCCATCCATTGAGATTAAATAATAAGCTCCATTGGAGTAGACCTTATGTATTTAGTAAGGTCCTTCCCATTTTGGCTCAAGCCTTGGAGGCTTCTTTCCTGGTATCATTGGATTTATGAGGACCAATACCAATTCTCTTTTAATGAATGAACGAAGACGAACTTTTTTATTGAAAGCTCACGCTATTCGATTTTGATAAACTTCCAAGTGGTGCAGGGTGCACAATATTTTTTCATCTAATCATTCCAATTCATCCAATCACTTTTGAGATTGTTCATCTGTAGATGACTGATCACAAATGTATACTCTGAGAGAAGGTAATTGAACCTCAATGGGCAAGACTGTTTCTATTCCATATACCAATGAATATGGAGTTTACCACGTAGTAGTGCGGGTTGTGGTCCGATAATCCCATAAAGCATGAAAAAGTTTATCAGGACATGATTTCTTATCTTTATCCACCATCGTTTGCAGTATGTTTGAAAGAGTCTTATTGAAGGCTTCTATTTGGCCATTGGCCACTGCATGATATCGAGATGAATGGTTGGATTTGATGTTGTATTCTTGATACAACTTCCTTACCTCAGATGAATATAAGTTGGTGCCATTGTCCATCAATATAGTACGAGGGACACCAAATATAGTAATGATGTTAGACTTGATGAAGCTAAAAATGATTTTAGAACTAACTTCTTTGAGAGGTATTGCCTCTGCCCATTTGGAAAAGAAGTCAGTAGCAGTAAGAATATACTTAAATTGCTTGGATGTAGCCGAAGGGTAAGGTCCTACTACATATATTCCCCATATGGAAAATGGCCATGAGTATTTAGCTGTATGGAGCAACTTTGGGGGTTGATGAATGAAATTGGAATATACTTGGCAAGAATTACACTTCTTAGTGAAATCAACACAATCTTGTATCATTTAAGGCTAGAAGTATCCAAGCCTTAGAATTTGATCAGATAGTCTATGTCCAGACTGGTGGGCACCACAAAATCCTGCATGTACTTCATTCATGACATCCATTGTCTCTTCACCATCAATACATCTGAAGAGAATTCCATCAAAACCTCGCTTGTAGAGAATTTTATGGTGATCTGGGCTATCATAAAGAGTAAAATTGACCACACGTCGCTGGACTTGTTCTTTCCCGACTCTATCAGGTGGGAGTGTTCCATTTTTAAGGTATTCCCTGATAGGCGTAATCCATCCTGTAGTATGACCATATGGTTCAGAAATGGGGCTGATTTCATTGATTTTCTCCATTCTCATTTGAACATAAGGTGAAACTGTACGATGGTGGGCAATACTGATGATTGTTTCATCCCGATTTGGATCTTCCAGGGCTGTGGCTACATTAGCCAGTGCATTAGCTTGGGAATTTTGTGATCGCGGGACATAATAAAATGTCAGTTCCGAAGTAAATTCCACCATTAAATCTCTGACGTAATCATACAAAGGGATTAAATCTTCTTTTCTGATGGCATAGTCCCCATTGATTTGTTTGATTACCAAATCTGAATCACCTTTTACCTTTAAGTGATTCACCTGTGCCTGAAGCGCCAACTCCAATATTGCGATGAGAGCTTGATATTCTACTTCATTGTTTGTACCACCTTCCAACAATAAGAAGGAATAGGGTAGCACTACCTTTTCTGGGGAAATAATCACAATTCCTAACCCAACTTTGTTGAATCTAGGATCTTCCAATTTCTTCCCCGTTGGACTTCTGGAAGCACCATCAAAGTAAATTTCCCATGTTTGAGGATTATCTTGAATAGAGAAGACTTCATCAACAGGAAGTTCAATATTTAAAGATATATCTTCTACTGATGGGTGTTCAACAAGGAAATCAGCCAGAGCTTGGCCCTTTATTTCCTTTTGAGACACATAAGGGATATCAAACTGCTGCAAAATAACTACCCACCTTTCCAGACGTCCTGTAAGCATTGGACGACTAAGGATAAATTTGAGCGGGTTATTACGAGATACCAATTGGACCTCATGATGTTGCAGGTAGTGTCTCAATTTCTGAACTTCAAATATTAATGCTAGTCAACACTTTTCAATACTTGAATATCGAGTTTCTGCCTCAAGCATAGTCCGACTAAGATAGTAAAGACTGTTTTCATTCCCAGCATCATTCTTTTGGGTAAGGAAGGCACCCAATGATCACTCTAAAGCTGTCACATAGAGAATAAGTGGTCTTCCTTCAATGGGTGGCATTAATACTGGTGGAATTAAGAGATATCTATTGAGAATATCGAATTCTTCTTGACATTCTTCAGTCCACTGGTAGGTGACTCCCTTCTTCATTAATTTGGTGAAGGGTAAACACTTCCATGGAAAATTGGCAATGAAACGTCGAATATAGGCCAATTTTCCTTGAAGTCATCTTAATTATTTAAAATTTTGAGGATGTGACATACCAAGGATTGATTTTGTCTTATCAGGATCAACTTTAATACCACAATTTCGTACAACAAAGCCGAGAAATTTTCCTGAGGTTACTTTGAAAGCACATTTCAAGGGGTTCATCTTCAAATTGTGTTGTCGAAGTTTGTTGAATATGATTTCCAGATCGGCCAAGTGATCAGAACGTTGTCTGGATTTAACCACCAAATAATCCACATAACATTCAACAAATTTCCCTAAAAAGGGTTTGAAGATATGGTGCATGGAACGTTGATACATTGCACCTGCATTCTTCAGGCCAAAGGGCATTACCCGATAGCAAAACACACCATGAGGGGATATAAAATCTGTATAATCTTCATCCTCTAGGGCCATTTGTATTTTATTGTACCCAGAATATCTATCCATGAAGGAAAGAGCTTCGTAGCCAGCTGTTGCATCAATTAAGAGTTCTGTGATCGGAACTGGAAAATCATCCTTGGGACAATGCCGATTAAGATCTATGAAGTCAATACAAACTCTAATTTGTCCATTTTTATTTTTCATAGGGACAATATTAGCCAGCCATTTGGGATATTGAACTTCTCTGATGAAGTTATCCTTAATAAGCTTATCCACTTCAGCTTCAATTTTGGAGGCATAAGTTGGGTGTGTTCTTCTTGCGTCTTGCTTGAATCCTCGATGTTCTTCTGGAAAACCCAAATAACGAGTGTAAACATCGGGATTAAGACCTAGAATTTCTGTATAATTCCAAGAAAATATATCTCAATTTTTCTTTAAAAATTAAGTATACATTTCTTGCTCTTCAAGATTCACAACCTCACTAATTAAAGTGGGGCATTGATCTTCTTTTTTACCCAGATTTATTTCTCTGAGTTCATCCACAGTGGTATAGATACCCTCTTTAAATGATGGAGGATAATCCCTAAGATCTTCCTCTTCTTCTTCAATATGTGTCACTTATTTTGTTTCTACTTGTATAGTAGATGATGAAGCAGAATTTTCATGACCAGGGGATAAGTTAAAATTTGAACATCTTGAAGAAGATACTACCATTTCTGATCCTATTGATGATGAAGGGTCTTCCTTGGGTAATAAAGAGGAGATGATGGATTGATAATCGACATCATTGTTCACCTCTGAAATTTCTATAACTTCTTATAGCCTGGTTGATGAAGTATAGAATTGCTGGATTTCAGCAGATGAAATGAAGACATCTCCATTTAAGCTTTAATCATTGCTTGGCCAATCAACAATTTCTACCATGTTGTCTGGCTTGATTGTTGTAATTGACATTATGAAAGTTTCCATAAGAGTGTTTGGATTTGGGTCTATCATGTCAATTTGACTAGTAGGAAACACATAATCTGTACTCACATGTATGAATGAGTTTACTGGAATATTGTCCAAACCATTTGGAGCATTAATTTTGGTAACCTCTTTTGTTGTGGATTTATCTTTTCCCTCCATATGATAGAATTCTGCCTCAATGTATTGAGATTCACATGTTTTGAATAGGTCTTTATCACCATACAATGTCCCAATTTGACCATTGAAACAATATTTGAGAAATTATTGGTATGATGAAGGTATAGTCACATGTTGATGTATCCAAGGTCTTCCAAGCAAAAATGATGAAGGCTGTGTCATGAAGAACAACCATGAAATCTGAATTAGACACAAGGTCTCCAAACTGAGTTCTGAGTGTAATCTCTCCCAGAGGTTCTTGTTCATTTTTATCATATCCTTGCAACATCAAAGTAGAAGGAGATAAATCAGATTCGGTGAGGCCTAATCGACAAAGTGTACAAATATGGATGAGGTTAACTCCTGAACCATTATCAATGAAAGCTCGTTGGATGTCTACATAATTGACCTTTCCAAATAAATACAAAGGTCTAATATGTCCATGTACAACATCATCTTCATCTTCATCTATAAACGATATCACTGCATGATATTCTGTAGGATCATTCTCTATATGGTAGACCTCAGCCACAACAATTTTAGTTTCGAATTCCTGAGGACTTGAAAAATCCTCAATAAGCGCATCCCAAAGATCTTTTGATAGATTATAGGCATCCAAAATTGATAACTTGGCTGGTACTTGGGAAAAATGTTTCAAGACATCATACTTTTGGTCCAAAGGTCTGCATTTTCCAATAGGAAACTGTGGTTTTGCAGGTGCCTTAGAAGTTGATGCTTTAGAAGTATATACATCCCGTATTGGGGTAAGAGTTGGAAATACTCTTGGCTTCAGCAGATTAGACCGAATAGGTCTATTTATTTACTGAGAGGAAGAAGGTGTAACCTCTAACTAATCCTCCAAAATAACTGTGCCAGGAATGAATCTACCATGTGTGGAAGAACTTTCTTGTTTCTGTTAAGCCCACTGAAGGGCTTTGCCATGAGTTTCTGCCGCATATACAGTTCTAGAAGGGGTAGGATTGAAATAGTGGCTTCTGGAATATCCAAATATTCCCCTATATACTATACCTCTGTCTCTTCCTCTAATTCCTCTATTTGATACAGGGAACTCAGGCTCATCAAGATCAAAACTGTGGCTGGCATACAGATCTGTTAAGTGAATCATGTTAATATAACCAGAGATCAACTCTTCATCTGATGAAGATTCTGACTGATTAGCTAATTCAGGTTGTGCCGTTTGGTGGGGTGGTGACCGTGATTTTAAAGCAGATGGTATAAAATCTTCCAGAGTCAAATATAATTTAGGCTTTGACACGAACTCATCTTCTTCTGACTGCTCTTCTTTCTTCGAATTATGCCGCCTTTTTAAAGATTTTCCTTCTGATGAAGGGGGTTTTGCTGTGACATTCATAGTAGAAGACACAATTGGTTGATTCAATTGTGTTTGTAAAATGTAATGAGTTCGATTGGTCATTTTTCTGACCATCCAATCATCATATTTCGGTGCATTTTTTCTTTTGACTTCATGCCACTCGCCTTCTTCCTCTGGATTAGTAGTAGTAACACATGCTACCTGGGCTGAAGAACCTTTAAATTTTACCTGTCCAGAGTCCACCATCTTTTGTAGGAGGTCCTTGAAGACAAAACACTTCTGAATGGGATGCCCCAAAATCTGATGAAATGGGAAATATTTGGGAAGGTCTTCATATCCTTCCTTGTTCGGCCTTTTGGGCCTTAGAAACTGAACCATATTGTTTTCCAGAGCTGAGATGAAGTAGCCATGAACTTGTTCATTTCGGAAAGAATAAACTTTGTTCTTTAAATCTTCAAACTATTTCTGCCTTTGATCTATTTGATCATCTTGATAAGGCAGCTGTTTTTGTTGACGATCAAGAGGTGGATCCCTTCAATATGATGAAGGTTTTGAAGTGGAAGTAGGTACATGTGCTTGTTTAAGTGTAACTGTAGTAGTATCTGCTTTTTCCATTCTCCTTCCCAGAACTGATGGAATTACATGAGTTTTAGACTTAGTCTTTATAAGAGATTCTTCGATCTATTGAGCGATTGAAGTAAGGTCTCGAAACCCTCCTGTATATTTTACAGGGATCAACGGTGTGCGTAATTCATCCCATAAATTTTCTACACAGATTGGAAACAATTTTTCTTGAGAGAGTGCTAAACTTAAGAAATATGTTAATCCATTCCATCGAGAAATGAAATATGAAACTCTTTAATTTTCCCTTTTCTTACAATTTGTAAGATCAAAAACCGTTTTCATTGGAAACATTGAGCTAAATTTAAGAAGAAATCTTTGAAGGAGATCTTCTCACCCAGTAATTGACCGAGATTGTAAACTTGTATACCAGACAAAAGCAGGCCCTTGTAATGACTGCACAAAACATCTGAGCTTAACTTCTTGTTGTTGTTGAGGAGTCCCCATCATAGGATCAAAACGAGAAACATAATGTGTTAAGTATTGTTCTGGTTCTCCTGAACCATTAAAAATTGGGAATGTGGTATTCGCAAAATTTTATGGGGGAGGAATTACATCAACCCATTCAGGGTAAGCTTTCTTTTCCGGTTGAACTTGTACACGTTTTCCTTCCATAGCTTCCAATCGAGATGTTAATGACTCAATGGTAGTTATTAATTTTTTAGAAACATATGGTTGAGCTTGGACCTGAGCAGGTTCAATAACTGGAGTTTGGACGGGTGTGGCGACCGGGACTACCACTGATGGCAGTATTACCGGTTTTTGTTGCGTATGACCCATAGGATTGAACCTATGAGGATGTACTTGTAAAGGAGGATATTCTTGATCCATCCCAGTATCTTCAATGAATTACCTTGACTGACTAACTCCAACACACTTAGGAGGAAGACTACCTTGAAGTAGTTCTGCATTTAACCTCCTTAACTCCTTCATTTCTTCTTCCTACTGCACAAACCTTTCCTTTAATGAGAGTGATTATCCTTCTCTAGAGGTAGGGTGGAATGTAACCTAACTTTTACCCTTTTCCTTGGCATGTGCCTTTCTGGAGTATGGAAGGGCATTACCCAAAGGAATATCTTGCCTCTGGGCAGCCCTTTGGCTTCTGGTACGCACACCTTCTTCATTTATTTCTGTGTGTACAGCCTCTTGAATAGGAACTTCTTCATCTGATTCCTTTGAGTTAACCTCATGTTCTAGGGGATCAGTGACAACGACATTGATGACATTTATCGATGCATAACCCATTGCATCCCTTATGTCAGCATTTCTACGATACTGTCTTCTTCCATGTCCTTTATGAGACATTGCCTTTTGTTTAGTTGATCCCTCAAGAACTTCTTGATGAACCGTAATTTGGAGGGAATATCACGATAATTAAGCTCTGCATTCCTCCTGTGGCTTCTTCCCTAATTGAGAGAATACTGACTTTCGCTGAGGAAGAGATTGAGAATTTGAAAAATTCCCCAGTCCGGTAGACTAGGGCTGTTCCTGCTATTCCTACTCAACTCCTCAAATCCTATCTGTTGATCCCGAGGGTTGGATTAAAAGAGTCCCTAGTCTGGAAAGATGAGTTGGCTCTTGAGCTGCTACATCTGAAACTTTCTTAAAATCTCTCCTGATTTTGCGGACTTTAGTCTGGAAATTAGCCAGATGCATCATCCAACATCCACTCAAATCACCTGGCTCAGATGACCGTTGGATTATTTCTGACACCTCTGTCACCTGATGATGCACATGATCTAAATGAGAAACCTGTTAGATATTCTCATTTTATTGATGCAATATTAATTAAACAAATTGTTCTTTATATGACTGACTTTGAGAAGAACTAGTTGAGGCCTGTTCTTGAGCAAGCATTTGATTACACACAAAACCAATTGGATGTGGCCAGCCATGGGAAATAACATTGCATGAGACCACTTTTGGCGAGCTTTGTTGACTGGAGAGTATAGTGAAATGCAGTGCTCCATGAGCACCCCATCCCCTGATATGAATACCAGATGAGGCATTGGTAATTAACTGGTGCAACCTTTTTAACATGCCAAGACATGAACGCTGAAGGGCTCTCTGCTGCTTTTCAACCTTTGGATGTCGGGAAACTAAGAGAGATGCCAAATTAATTTGGCATTATAACCCTTCTATTATCTTGACATGATTTTCATATTCATCATAAGATAATATTTTCTCTTTTAAGTGACAAAGAGTTTTCCACATGTTGAGACGAACATTGTAAATACAATCTTCAGTCAACATTTCTGGAATATCATACTGAGAGTCATCCAAAGGCCAAAACATGACTGGTACTTAACCTTTCTCCAATTGTTTTCTCATATTCAGCACTTCTTCCTTATCATTCGATGAATATTCTTCTACCTGATTAGACCAAAGCGGGTACTTCTTTGTTGCTTCATCAGATTCAACAAGATTGGTAGAGAATTCATTTGTCAAATTAGAAGATGAATGACCCAGGGGTAGTTTAGAGAATGACCTATTCCCTAGTCTATCTTCTAATTGAGAAAGTATTTCACCCACTAGCGGTAAAGCATCAGACATGGCTGGCTTCGTATTTGAAAGTTCCTCAAAATAAGAGGGATTTCTCGTTACTACACTGTCCATTGAAGAATTTTCTAGGAAATGCGAATTACTACTACAGAGAGGACTTTCACAGCTAAATTCATCATCATGGGGAGGACCACCATGGTGGGTTACAACAAAAGATGAAACCTCTTGCTCCTTGGTCTTCTGGCCACGCAGAGGGTTATTGTGGCTCTCATTTGAAGATGATACTTTAAGATCGACCAAACTATCATGAAGAAATCCTTCATGAGGAAATGTCTGATGAAGAACTTTAGAATTATTGTTGTTACTTCCAGAATCTATAAATGAGAGTAGAATCTTGAGTTGCAACAGACAATTGTCTGAGTGCATCAAGAACTCCAGCATCGAGCAAGGCCTTATTGCAGGTTGGCTCTTGATTTCTCGACTGTGCTTGAAAGGTCTTTTTCTTAGACTCCTTCTTAATCATTTTGGAAACCACTTGTTGATGAAAGTGGTTATTATGGACAGGTGTATGTGCATGATCAGGAGAAATGGTCAGGTTAGACTGATTATCTCCATTTAAATCTGGTGTATGTGCCCGACTTGATTGTCCATATGACATGGGGAAGTATACCCCAAAACCCTCATGGACTGGAACATAGGTGTGTATCTACTCCAGAGTGACATGTTGATGAGTCACTCCACTGATAGGGACAAATTTATATTTATTTCCCTGTGATGTTTCTGAAGTTGTTATAATATTCTGACAGATATCCAGAATATGGGAAGGGATTTGCTTATGCTCTTTCACCATTGTCAGAATGTTCTTGGTAAATTCAGCTGCTGGAATGGGAATATATGTTCATTCCGTGTCTATATTAGGTGTATGTGCCTGCTCCTATACTCCTTTTCCTGTCAACAGATATTGACAGTACTTATGCATAAGGGCAGAGAGTTGGGTCTGCTCCAAATTTGTCATCGGGGCTTTCCGACTGACTTCTCTGGGTGCTACCAAATGAGGCTATTGGCAGACTTGATGAACATTGGTAGGTGTATGTACCTTCTAGATATTCCTCATCAAGTATGGCTGACGGGTTTACTTCAATACTGGCAGACGAGACTGCTGACAGAATTGGTGATTGTAAGCAGGTGTATGTGCCTGTTTACAGTTGGTCACCACATTTGGTTGGTGAGCTCCTTTGGATGCAGTCTGACGAGCCTTATGACTGGATGATGAATTATAAATAGGTGTATGTGCCTACCTAAGTACTCCGTCGGAATTTCTTGACGGGATTGGTGGGTTGCTGCCAGACGAGTCTGCTGGAAAGCGGGATTTGAACAGACGAGTGTGTGTGCCCGCTCGTTGCTTGCAATAAAGTTAGGTTGATGGAATTCTTCGGAGGGGGAAGAGGTAAGAACCTACTCCCTGTTGGTTGAATTTCACCTCTGATGATTCGTCTTGCATGCTCGGGTCTGAGGGACCTGAGCCGAACCCCTAGAGGTGATACCCTCATCATGTTGAGGGTGCACTATCGCACGAGTCTGGAGGCGATTGTTGATGGGAGTCCTTGGGAAGGATTCATTTCTTCTTGAACTGAGTCCTCGAGTGACCTCTTCATCCACCTCCCTGTAATATGGGAGGGACTAGTTGTTGAGTTCTGAGGATAACGACCCGAAATGGTTGGAGACGGTGGTTAGCACCGCCTGATTCTTGATCACTGGTTGTCGCTGTCCGGACAACCAGGGTGAATTATTAACTTGGAGGGCTTGTCGAGTGGCCTCCAGAGTCGGGATGGTACCGTGTTGATGGTATTCCCTCACCAATGCATTTGAGACCCAACATTGAAGATGCTGAGTAGGTGATGTCGTCCTCAGAGCGGACGAGGATCCAGCAGGAGTAGTAGCCAAAGCATTCACAGGTGTGAACTTTAAAGAAGCCATTCTGTGTTACAGAGAGATCTTGGAAAAGAGTACCTATTTGATATAGCAGACATAATCAAGATAAGTCTGGTCAGACTACATCTTTTGGACGAGCACATATGTGATTGATTGCTTTTTTAGCCCTCAAATTGAGTTAAATAGGGGCCTAAAAAATAAGTAAAACATCATTTAAACTTGGTTAAGGATTCACGTCAGGTTCACCATTTTTTGTTTCTTCCGAAAATGGGGATGACCTTGTTTGTTTAAGGTTCAAACTTTCCAATCAGTTTTTAACAGGTTTATTCATAGAACCGAAAACATCCAATGATTATATATCTATTTGGACCTACTTTCCAAAGGTAGATTCTCATTAGTCGTGGACCGATGAGGCTTAAGAATTTACATTGGTCGAGAGGATGGGAGGTCAGGCTCATCACACATTTTTTAGGGGAATTATTACCTACTCCAGGACTCTCTTATAGATCTAAGTTATGTTCACGAATCCTTATTAATTTACCAAGCATGAAAATGAGTTTTCCTTTAGATTTGGCAATCAATGATTGATATGTATGAGATTTATAGAATCTTTTATATGTATTTGAGGTTCTTCATCGATGGAGAATCATTCGTATGTATTGGAGATTCTTAGTCAATGGTATCCTTTAATACATTATATAGAAATCTATTGGTCATTATGATGACCATACTAGTTTTAAAGCCACTCAGTGGGGCACTTGAAGTTTATTGTCATTCAGAAGGACATGGATTATTTCAGAGTTGGGATCGCACCCGCAGATGGGCTACCTACGTATCCTTGTTAAAGAGGAATCAGAACCCACGTAGTTCTGGAATTAAGATATAGTTTAATGTCATATGGGACAAATGAGAATTAATGAGTGATGGGATTGAACCTTAGAAATTCTTCCTATGTACTCTACTTTTAAGGCAGAGATCAAAGTCCACATAGTTTGATTAAGAAGTGTGGGGATTACGTATGATTAACGGCCCAAAGAGATGTGTCGTGGTTACTTTTACACTCTAAGCTCATGTGAGTCATGCTCAATGTGAGAAAAAAGAGGTATCAGTAAACCTGATGATTTTTGCCATGAAATATGTAATCACAAGGAATGATATGGGGCTTATGTATGTGTGACTGCCCAAGTAGGTGAATACTAGGATTTACTTCCGGAAAGAAGCCTAGGAACAAGGTCCATAAAGACATTCATACTTTATAGAGATTTGGATACTCTAACTTGGGGCTTACTTCTAGGGAGGATGCCCAAATTAGGGGGGACTTGGGGATTACTCCTTAGGAGGATGCCCATTAACAGGGTCCATAATGGTATTTGTGCTTTATAGAGATTTAGATTCTTAATTTGGGGCTTACTCCTAAGGAGGATGCCCAGATTAAGGGTGACTTTAACTTATGATTGGGGCTTACTCCTGAGAAGGATGCCCAAGGTTAAGGGGACTTATGATTGGGGCTTACTCCTAATAAGGATTCCCAGATCAAAGATTCTCTCATCTTAAGGGATGAGGTTGAATGAAGGGAACCTCTAACTATAGTGATATAAAGTTATATAAATCACAAGGTTTTGGGAGATATTCCACAGAACTCCTTTCAGATAAATAATACAACAAAGAAACCATGCCATGAGTGGCTTTTAAGAGGGTTTTGAAGGCTAGATCTTGAAGAGGAAAGGTGGATTTGAATAAAAGAGGTGAATAGACAGGAAGGGCACCCAAAAAGAGGCAGGCACGCAAGTCTTGTTTGGGCACGCAAGTCCTGGTCGTGCAAGTATACTTGCGCGACACGAGTTCACTTGGGAGACGGAGAATCTATAGGGTAATACTTGGGAGATACTTGGCTCAAGCCCTTAGTATTATCCCTAGATGCTTCCAGAAGAGCGGCGTGCAAGTTCCCTTGAGAGGGAAAGGCGGCGCGCAGGTGTTTCCATTTTCCTTAAGGGCTGGACACTTAGGCGTGCAAGTGTTGATGACTTCTAACACTTAGGACTTATTCTTCCTCTTTAGATATTCCATTCTAGGCAAAATATTACCTTAGAAGTGTTTGGAAGACGTCAGACAAAGACTTGGGCGACCAGAGCTTGAATATGAGTTTTTGGATTTTTCGTCCTCGAAATGGGGGGCCCACAGGGGGTATTTATAGGCCACCTGAAGTTTGGGAGAAATTTCACTTAGGGCATGCAAGTGACTTGCACACCTCATGTCTGGTGCAAAAGTGACTTGCACACCCAAGGCTGGCGCGCAGGTATACTTGCGCGCCTGAATTCCTTTGCAATATTTGATGAATCTTCCCTCTTATTTTCTCGAGGTATTCGCCTTAGTCAATCTTTGGACTCTATAAAGGAACGAATCATCAAAATTTACCTTTATCAATCATTTGAGCTCACCCCTTTTCATGTTTCCTTTCTCTAGGTTATGAAGAAAGATTTTAGGTAGAAAAACTAAAGGTTGAGATCTTTATAGGAGGTGTTGAAGATCTTTCACCAGGATAGAAGATTTTTTTTCAAGTTTCCAAAGACGCTAAACTATTACAGTCCTCTAACATGTATTTATATAATGTACTGAATATTCATCTAAAATGATGTAATATCCATGTGTGTTAAGCCTGAGTCGCTATAGTTGGTATCAAAGGAAAGGTTTAGTCAACCTTTAGAAACTAGGATGAGAAATCCTTAGTGATATCCCTAGGTTTATTTCTAAGGATATGTCTAGGGATGTCTCTAAGGATAAGTATAAGGATGAGTTAATGTTTAGGAAAATTTCCTAGAATTTTGGTAAAGGATAGAGTGAGTGGTTTCTAAGAAATATATTCCTATCTGAATACTACTAGTGGATGTGTCACTAGTACAAATGTACATAGGAGTAACAACTTTGAAAAGATGTTCTAATCTTGACTCAGGGTAATTTGGTATACAAAAATGAGCCTTGCAACACACCTTGTTTGACACTCCCAGAGGATATTCTTTAGGAATTGACAAACTCTTCACAATTCATGATGAAGGATTTAGATATAAGTTAACTATAAATAACCTAGGATAAACCTAAGGTGTCATAGATTATGGAAGGTGTCATGATTTAGACATCCTATAAGTAATTTTTTCATGACTATGTAGTTTTATACTATGATAAGTATTCCTCACACTATTATTATTATTTTAGTCAATGTAAAGAACTATAAGGAACTCGATTAATGTTTAATGTGATGGAATATTTTTTTGATGAGCAGTCAAGTGCGATGATCACTCGAGTGAAAGAAGTCGTGATTATTCCTAATCAGTTTTCACAGAACATGATTAATTTTTTTTACCTTAACCAACTCTCAGACTCACCAAGGAATAGAAATAAGGAGTTCATCGAGAGTTTGGGTAATAGAGACCATGGAGGAAAGAAGATTCGGTTTCATTTGTGTTAGAAATGTGGAAAGAATCACCTAAGTGAATGTAATAGAGGAACAAGAAGGTGTTTTGAATATGGAAAAGAAGGACACAAAGCAAGTGAATACAAGGGAAAAATGAAGAGTTTAGTTAACAAAATGGATGGAAATATTGTCCTCCCTAAGTTATCATTTAATTTTAAGTGTTTTTAGTATGGAATAAATGGTCATTATGAAACTCAATTTCCCAAGAGGAAAGTTCCTAAATAGAATCTACAAGGTGGTGCGAGTAATGGTTACATTACTGACGATGAAGAGAATACAAATTAAATGTGAAGGGAAAAAAGTACTGTTTAATAGGATGATGTAACATTATTAATGGATCAAGGATGAAGTAATCAAAGTATTTATGTATTTGGATTCTAGAATCAAGAATGGTGAATTATGTTTGGATTTTTCAATTTATGTTTTTGCTAAGGATTTACAAGAATATGTTGAATGGTTATGATGGACTAGAAAGGCTATCTCATGAAAGTTAATATTTTGAATAAGGGAAGGTAAACCTTAACATGTTCATTATGTTAAGATAAAGTTGTATGAATAAAGATACTTGGGAAATGAATAAGTAAACCGGAAAGTACTAATTACTTTGGAACTAATTAAGGACCTATTTATAGGTGGTTTATGCTACTGCTAATGAAGTTTACAAATTTTTTTGTATTTAAGGAGAAAATCCAATATACTTTGGAATGAGGAATCATGCATGTTTTCCAAAAGTATTTATGGTAATTCAGGTTGTTACCATGTTTTTGGAGAATATATGATGAGTGTATTCACATGTTTGGAATGTGAAAACGAAGAGCTACTTTGTGTTACATAGGGGAATCAATGTTAAGATGATTTTGTGACTTCTTTCAAATGTTTTTTATTTTCATACTTCAGAAGGGTTATATGGTTAACCATTTATGGACTGATTATGTATTATCTTACCACATGATGATTTATGCATACTGGATACCCTATTATGAAAACGTGGTGATGATGGTAACTAATGATAAATGGGATGACATATCATGGAACTCGTGATCTGTTAGAACTTCAAGAATGAAAAAGTAATCTTTTTTACCGAAGGAGGTGAAGTGGATCAACAAACAATAAAAGGTGACATTGTCTAGAAACCATGAAAGTATATCTTTTAATGAAAACTCTTTAACTTTTCTTGAAACCAAATTGTTGTCCTATACCAACATTTTCAATGAATCAGAAGGTCCCTTAGGTCATTACAAATTTATGGATTTCTAGTTGTTAACTTTATCCAAACCTTTTTATCTATCACTCTCCATCAGAACTTGATGGTAAGATTTTTCTTCCATATCCATGTTTTCACTTGCCACCTATGTTCTCCCATGTGGAAACATATTTATACGTTACTTTGGGCAACCATTATGGTTCTAAATTTTAATTTTTAAGGGAACTTGTAGTATCCATATTTACGATTTGGGTTTATATGAATGAAAAATTCAATTATTAAACCATTGATAACCCAAATGAATTTCATGGGATAAATTCATTTTCAGGGTGGTAGAAGGTAACACCCTGAGATTTTGAGAATTATTATTTTTAAAATAAATTTAAATTTTCATTTATATATTGAAATGAACTAAGTAAAAGATTCCTTTTACATGGAACTGAATCAGCGTACATTCCATGCAATACCAACTTGGCGTACGATGCACGCAACACTGAGTTGGCGTGTGATACACGTAGCACTGAGTTTCTACAAAATATTTATTTTTATTGTTTTAATTATTTAAATAAGATAATTATAACCTAGAAGCTAAAATTAGTAATATTAATAGTAATAAATACTTTTAATTTTTTTTATAATTTTTTTATATAAATAAAACATATTTATAATAAAAATATGATTTTTGGTAAAGTCCTTTTTATGTTTAAAAACACCGTTTTCTCGAATGAACTGCTTTTAATAATAAAATTAATTTTAGAAAAATTTATAAATTTAATTGGATAAAATAAAATTAATTTTTGAATTCATAACATCTAAATTATCCTAGGGTGAATTTTTGGTATTTTTCTGAGAAACTTCATTTTTTGATGAATAGTGAAAAATACTGCTTTTTAGTTAAAAAATGCATTTTTTTCCAATTAATTATTAATGATAAATGATATTATAAATATTTTTAAGGTAAAATTAGATGAATATTACATATATTAATAAAATAGGATATATTTTACTTTGAAACTGAATATAAACTCTTAAAAAACTTTTGAACTTTTCCTACCTTAAGACCCCTTTATTTCGACCCGTCTCTGGGATTAGCACTAATCTTAATTTTGCCTCTTTTGTGAAGTGAATTTCAAAAATCTGACATAAATCATTGTATTAAGTCTAATATTTATATTATAATGATACCATGCTAATTTTTGACCAAGATGATTAGTAAAAGTGATTAAAATTAATCACAACAATTAAGGCCAAATTAAGCTTAATTAGGGACTAAACCTTAAAATTAAGTGCCCAAATGACCTATAAACTTGTAAAAAACACATTTTATGTACATAGTTCGGATATAAAACTTCCATTATTGATTTTTGTTGGTTTCGTAAGACTTTATTTTAGGTAAGAACATGTGCACATGTAATTTGTTTCTAAAAATTCCATGTGAGTCCTTTTCCTTCCCTATAAAAGGCCACCACATCTACCCATTCCTCACACCTCTCAAGCATATTAAGTTAGGAAAAGACCTGACCAAATTTCCTCTTAACAATCCTACCTTCTAACTTTAAGTATCTATTTGGTCATAAACCCTCTCAAGGAATACTTTTGGCATAAACCAAAAGGATTACCTGATTAAGAGGTAACGTCTTCTCTCAAGCTCCTTTCCTTTATTTTACTTATCCACCCCATCCACTCTATTTATTCCATTATTGTGTGACAACACCAGTATCCTCCATATAATATGAAATTTTTATTCAAAGGGTCTTACCTACACTTACACACACCTCTATCTAATGAATGTTGAACATACTGTTTCTGTGTACGACAAACTACTGCCTCACAAAGTGATGATTGTTCATTTCTCCTTTACCAACAATCATGGTGGCCATTATGATAGAAAATATATTTATATATTTATATATTATATTTATTATGTCTTTTATCTTATATATTAATTTTACAACACACATCTTTTTAACTTCCATTTGGTGTTAATACGATAATCTCGTTTGAGGAAGTGTGGACTACCACCCCCTCAAAGCGATGTGATTCGTTCACACACCACATAAAATGTATTAAGGATAGGTTTAATGAAAATATATGATATATATAATATATTAATGATAATTTAATAATTATATATATACATACATAGATATACATATTCTATTTACATACTTTCTTTTAATATGATAATAAAAACAGAAACATCGTTCATGCGTACGTATGGCTTATCATCTCCATGAACGGTGTATTTCATTTTTTAATTATATATGACAAAAATTATTATAATATTCATATAATTTATATAACTGATATTTATATCATGATCTACATTCTAGAATCATGATATAAGTATAAGGACCAATGATATAACAAATTAAGACACATGTGAAGAACAAAGCGAATATTACCTGAAGTAAAACTTTAATATAGGATCGTTAACAAGTGGGTAATATAAGGTTATAATCAAAACATATATATTAATTTATATAATAATATTATTATATAAAATATTTATAATAAACTTATATTTATTATATAGGAATCTTGTATGAGTACAAAGAGATTCAAGACACAAGGTAAGGGGGATTTCATCTCACTTCTAATTTCTGTGAGATACATGTTACATTCACCACTCTTTACTTTTATGTGGTGTATGTACTAAACATGATTGTATTCTATGTATAATATAATTAAATTTATGGTTATTCACATTTCCATTTCATGATCCTTCTTTCACGGGGTTTAAGTTTCAAAAGTTACCAAATCGGTAAAAATAGTTTTGCCTCAATTTTCCTTCTTTGAGACTCAGGCTTTGTTATGCACCTAAATTATTTCTTCAAGGTGTATATATATCCATTTTACATTTAATATAATGAATATCAACATTTTCATGATATTATATGCTTCATTTAATTTCTTTTCCTTACATGGAGATCATGATCCCAATATACCAAGTTATAAGATTTTATTAAGACAATCTCATTACTTTTCGAGATTGTTTATGTTTATGCTTCCTTTAATGAAATATTATGATCCATATCTCAAGAAAATTAATGAGTTTAATTATACTCTATTATTTCATGATATAGTCATGTATTGGTACCATTCTCTACTCTTTGGTACATAAGATAGTTAAGAATGTTTTATTAGAAATCCTGACTTTACCCTCTCTTTGGTCAGAAAACTATGTTTTATAAAAAGTGTTTCCAAGAATATTATACCATTCCCCTATAATATCTAAAATAAATTTTTACCCTTTTTTTATTTTACCAATATCTTAAATGTAATATTCTTGTTGCTTTATGAACAAGGCACTTTTATATCATTTTTTGTAACGAACCAAAGTTTCATTAATGGAAATCCCACTTGATCTAATTAAATGTCTCTTTATGTAAAATGTTTATATATAATGTCAACTTATTTGGTTTTATGTTAAGAATTTTGACCGTTGATATTATATCTGTTGAACAGTGATCACATGATTAGTATAAATATAGGGCTTTAACAAATCCAATTTACTCAGATAAAAGAAGCGATGACCTCATCCAGTAGAAATGCTCCATACGAAGCCCATTTGTCAGAGCTCGGAAAAGAGGTGGCATCCTTGGATTTCACTCTTGACCAATCCCAAGCTGAGATTCATCATGTCAAGCTCGAACGGGACCGTCTACGGGAAAAGTGGAAGTTGATAGAGATTACCACTCGAGCGATGTTATCCGAGCCACCCCAAGAGTCTGTCACCATCGCACACCTTACCCTTAAGTCTTATGTGGCTGTTTTAAGGGGTTATGTAACAAATCGCTAGTACTATGTTCATTTATATTATTTTTTGTATATAATAATGAATATACCTTCTTGTCATTATTGACACTTTGTAAATAGTTTTTTTAAAGCACAAATAGTATTTTTTTAGTTAATATTCAGATAAGAAATCTATTTTGATGAATTAATGGATTTTTGAATTAAATAATATTTTAATAAAATATTATTATTATTATTAAATTAATTTTTATTAAATATAAATGATCTTATAATTTTATGAATGCAATTGTAATTTTTATTAAGGTTTGAAAGCCATTTTTGTCAAAACCTATGAATTTTAGATAAATGTCAGTTTTTATTTTAAAAGTGAAAATTAAAATATTTAGAAAATTATTTAGATAAAATAAATATTATTTCTGGAATCAGGATGTTGAAATTATCCAATGGTGAATTTTTCATAATTTCCTGAGACAGTCAAATTTTTGGGTAAAAATTAAATACCGTTTGAATATATAATGTGTTTTATGACATCATAATGACCCAATAGTGATGTAATAAAATACTATAAGATTTATGTTCGGCCAATATATGTTTTAACATTAAAATAATGTGATTTTGGGTTTGTTTTACTTATTTTACAAAGCATTAATGGACCCCTCAAGACTTATTAAACATCTTGTCTTTTTAAATTATTTTCCATGGGAGTGTGACTCACCTCCACATAAGCAACCCCATTATTTTAAGAAGTTATGACTTTGGCATTATAAAATATTGTTTTCCTATTCCCTTTTCCAAAAACCATGGGCAAAAACTATGAGCTGATTTGTGGTTTGGATTAGTTTAATGTAAGGGGTCCCAAACCTAAATAATAAAGAATTCAATCACC
The DNA here is from genome assembly GCA_963277665.1 of Viscum album. NCBI lineage: Eukaryota > Viridiplantae > Streptophyta > Magnoliopsida > Santalales > Viscaceae > Viscum > Viscum album. Next base: position 158,042,623 of record OY728125.1, read on the forward strand.
TTTCCTATATAAACCCACCCAAGCTCCCACTTCCTCCTCACTCAAAGCCTTTGGAGTTCATCCAAACTCTTCCCTACTCTCTCTATAATCCTCCCAAGGTGCCCAAATCTCCCAAGAAGCCTCTATCAAGCCTCTCTCAAGCCTTTGGAAGCACACTTCCAAGTAAGAGTTTTTCTTCCTTTCACTTTTTGTCCAATTTTCTTAATATTGTTATGCCCTTTTAATTTCAATTATAAATGATGGGGTATGGTTTCGAACTTCCACCATATTTCCCTCTTATTTTTTGAATGATGGGAGACCCATTTACATCTCATTAAATGCCTCCCATATACACCCGTTACTATGCCGAAATTCTGAAAGGAACTTCTCTCTCCTCATTTACATTCAAGCAATACTTTTGTATCATGAATCTAAATTACATTACAGTTGTTGGGACATGTATCTATATGACCCCCTTACTTTAAATTTCATGTAGATATGATGAGACACCCCTTTATCTCTCATCAACCATTTTTATAAATTCTTATATCACACCGTAACGCTGCCGAAATTGCACTAATTTTCTAAGCCAATACCATTGTGTAGTGAATAACATGGCCATTTCTCCATAAAGGGTATTCACATTCATGCACATTTACTTATTAATTATAGAGTCTCATTCTATATTCCTTTTTCGTGGAATAAATGATTATGTTCTATGAATCCATGTTTTATGATTCATGTGGCACACTTATGCATGAAATGAAATGTTTAAGAAGGGTGCGCCCTTATAGCGCTCCAATGCATTGGGTAAAGTATAGTATCATAATACGTCATGTGCAATGAGTGTTGACTCATTCTAATTCAATTTCAATGAGGGTTTACTCGTGCTTCATGTGCAATGAGGATTTACTCATGCTTCATGTGCAATGGGCCTTGGCTCATGCTAATTCCATGTTAAGTGTTGTTGCCACATTTCCATGTTATGATTATCATGCTTTATCATGCCTTTATGTCCATGTTTCTCTTATGATATATTGATATGAATATTTTCTAACATGTATTGTACTCTTCATGTATTCCATGTTTATTCCCTTACTGGGCTTTATAGCTCACCCTTTTCTTATGCATATCCTCAGGTTATCCCATGCAATGCTAAGTACGAGGGAATGTAGTGGTCATGTAAAGGAAGTTTTCAATAAAGATGTTGTATTTCATGTTTTAAGTTGTTATGTAATGATCCTAAGCCCCAAAGACACTATACCTCTCGATCTTCCATGTTGCATCAAGTGAATAGTTTATGTAATAAATCATGTTTAAGTTTTTAATAAAAGCAAGGTTGTCATATTTTTACTGTGCAAAAGGAATGTTCTTTTGACCTCGTAAGACATGTACAGATTTACCCATCGTCATTTCTTCAAATCTCCTTTTACATTGTTAAAAAGTTCGATCTTTAAGAAAATGTTTTTTTAAAGTAATTTTCAAGGAAATTTGTTTTCAAAATGGTTTCAAACTTCTTTTATATGTTTTCATGGAAAACATTTTTCATAATGTTTTCAAACCCTATTTACAAGTTTTCAAAGAAATGGTTTTCAAAACATTTTCAAGTTTCTTTTATAAGTTTTCAAGAAAAATGATTTTCAAAATGTATTTAAGATTCTTTTATAAGTTTTCAAGAAAAATGGTTTTTAAAACGTTTTCAAGCTTCTTTTATAAGTTTTCAAGAAAAATGGTTTTCAAAACATTTTCAAGATTCTTTTATAAGTTTTTAAGAAAAATAAATTTTAAAACATTTCAAGTTTCTTTATAAGTTTTAAAAGTATTTTCAAAGAAATTATTTTCAAAACATTTTAAAGATTTCTTTAAAAATTTTCAAGTGATTTCAAAGAATATGTTTTGAAGTTTAGTTTAAACGTTTTTAAGGAAAAAGGTTTTGAAAGTGATTTCATGTATTCTTTAAAAGTTTTCAAGGTATTTTATAAGAAAATGATCTTCCAATGGTTTTATGTATTAAAAATAAATTTTCAAGTAAGAAAAGATATTTTCCTCAAGAAATGTTTTTAGATTATATTTAAAAATTATTTTCCATCTAAGATGACATCTATTGATGTTACTCATGTCTTTATAGGAAATGATCTAAAGGTTCCATTTATATCCTTTCTATGAATGAGTTATGATTAATGCTATGGTCTTTAGGAAACCCATTTCTCCTTTGTGGGTAATATGTTTATTAAACTCGTTTCTCTTTCACATGTTATATGATTTTGAAACCTTCTTCTTTTTACGGGTTATGTTTATGATGAAATGATTATGAAACCTATATCTTTACACAGGTTATGATATGTTTACATGTTTATGATACCCATTTCATTTCATGGGTAATTATATGATTATTTATGTTATTGTGGCACATGTATGTATGATTTAATTATATGATGGGTATGACCTATATCTTTCTCCAATGCATTAGGTAAAGATTTATATCTCATGATATAGATAGGGCTAGAATGAAGGTTTACTCGATTCAATAATACAAGGATGGAAAGAGGGTTTACTCAGTTCAGTAATAAATGGATAGAATGAGGGTTTACTCGGTTCATTAATACAGGGCTGGGAAAAAGGTTTACTTGGTTCAATAATACAGGGTTGGAATAACAGTTTACTCGATTTAGTAATACAAGGATGGAATGAGGGTTTACTTGGTTCAGTAAAACAGAGCTAGAATGGGCGTTTACTCAGTTCAGTAATACAGGTCTAGAATGAGGGTTCGCTTAGTTCAGTAACACATGGTTGGAACAAGGGTTCACCCGGTCCAGTAAAGGAAATTTTCCACTAAGATGGTTTTGGCATTGATGCCTTAGCTACAATGGAAATCAGTATATGCTTATGTGTTTCCATAATTCCATGTCTTATTCCTATATTATGCTTTCATGGCTTATGCTCTTTATTTCATATGATTCATGCCTTGTGAAATACCAATATTTATGCCACGATCTATATTACGATCTTTGATATGCAGGGTATGATCTTTTATTTATAGGATCACATTCTCATACCCTTATAATCATGTTTATGCTTACATGTATTCCTTGTTTATCCTTACTGAGCATTTGAGATCACCCCTTTTAATGTTTCCTTTCTCCAGGTTATGAAGAAAGGTTTTAGGAATAATTACTAAAGGTGGATATCTTTATGGGAGATGTTGAAGATCTTTCACCAAGATAGAGATTTTGTTTCCAGGTTTCCAAAGACACTAAACTATTACGGTCCACTGGAATGTATTTTTTTAATGTACTGAATATTCATCTAAAATGATGTAATATCCATGTATGTTAAGCTTGGGTTGCTATATTTAGTATCAAAGGAAAGTTTTAGTCAACCTTTGGAAACTAGAATGAGAAAACCTTAATGAGATCCATAAGTTTATTTCTAAGGATATGTCTAGGGATGTATCTAAGGATAAATATTAGGATGAGTTAATGTTTGGGAAAATGTCTTGGAATTTTGGTAAAGGATAGAGTGAGTGGTTTCCAAGAAATAAATCCCTTTCTAGATACTACAAGTTGATGTGGCTCTAGCACATATGTACTTAGGGGTAACAACTATGACAAGATATTTTGGGCTTGACTTAAGGTAATATTGTATATGACAATAGGCTTTGCTGCACACCTGGTTTGACACTCCCAAGGTATATGCTTTGGGAATTCAAAAACTATTCACACTATTCTTACACTATGATAAGTATTTCTCACACTATTCTTCTGGTTTTAGTCAATGGAAAGAACCAGAAGGAACTGGATTAATGTTGAATATGATGGAAGATTTTATGATGAGCAGTTAAGTGGGATGATCACTGGAGTGAATGATTTTTTGATCATTCCTAATCAGTTTTCATGGAACAAATTAACATTGTTTACCTTAACCAACTCTCAGACTCACCAAGGAAGATAAAGAAGGAGTTTTCTGAGAGTTTGAGTAATGGATACCATAGAGGAAAGAAGATTCGGTTTCCTTTGTGTCAGGAATGTGGAAAGAATCACCTAAGTGAATGTCTTAGAGGAACAAGAATGTGTTTTGACTGTGGAAAATAAGGATACAAAGAAAGTGACTGCAAGGGAAAAATGAAGAGTTCAATTAATGAAATGGATGATAATTTTTTCCTCTCTAATTATTCATCGAAGTTTAAGAGTTTTAAGTGTGGAATAAATTGTCATTATGCAACTTAATGTCCCAAGAGAAAAGTCACTGAAGAGAATAAACAAGGTGGTGCAAGTAATTGTCACATTACTGATGATGAAGAGACTAATAATGAAATGTGTAGGAAAAAAAGTATTGTGTAATAGGATGAGGTAGCATTATTAATGGATTAAGGATGAAGTAATTGAAGTATTTGTGTATTCAAATTCTAGAATCAAGAATGGTGAATTATGTATGGGTTGTTCAGTTTATGTTTTTGCTAAGGATTTACAAGAATATGTTGAATGGTCATGATGGAATAGAAAGGTTATCTCATGAAAGCTAAAATTTTTACTAAGGGAAGGTAACCCTCAACACGTTCTTTATGTTAAGATAATGTTGTATGGATAAAGATACGTGGGATATGAATAAGTAAATCAGAAAGTACTAATTACCTTGGAACTAAGTAAGGACCTATTTATAGGTGGTTTATGTTACCACTAATGAAGTTTACAACATTTTTTATTTAAGGAGTAAATCCAATATACTTTAGAATGAGGAATCATTCATGTTTTCCAAAATTATTTATGGTAATTCAGGTTATTACCATGTTTCAAGAGAATATACGATGAGGGTATTCACATGTTTGAAATGTGACAACCAAGAGCTACTTTGTGTTACACAAGGGAATCAATGTTAAACTGATTTTGTGAATTCTTTCTAATATTTTGTATTTTCATCTTTCAGAAGGGTTATATGGATAACCATTTATAGAAATATTATGTATTATCTTACCACGTGAGGATTTACGCATATTGGATATCGTGTTATAAAAATGTGGCGATGATATAACTAATGAAAAATGGGATGACATATCATAGAACTTGTGATCTATTAGTACTTTAGAAATGAAAAAGTAACCTTTTTTTATATAAGGAGGTGAAGTGGATTAAAAAACAATAAAAGGAAACATTGTCTAGAAACCATGCAAGTATATCTCTTAATGAATACTCCACTTTTTTTGAAACCAAAAATGTTGTCCTATACCTATGTTTTCAATGAATTAGAAGATCCCTTAGGTCATTATAGATTTATGGATTTCTGACTGTTAACTTTATCTTAACATTGTTCTCTATCACTCTCCATCATAACTTGATGGTAAGATTTTTCTTCTATATCCATGTTTTCACTTTCCACCTATGTTCTCCTATGTGGAAACGTATTTATATGTTACTTTAGGTAACCATAATGGTTCTAAATTTCCCTTTTTAAGAAAGTTGTACTACCATTTTTATGATGTGGGTTTCTATGAATGAAACATTCAAGTATTAAACCGTTGATAACCCATATGAATTTCAAGGGAGAAATTCATTTTAAGGGGCGTAGAATGTAACACCTCAAGATTTTGAGAATTATTATTTTTCAAATAAATTTAAATTTTCATTTATATCTTACAATGAACTAATTCAAATATTCCATTCACATGAAACCTACTCTGTGTATGTTCCATGCAACACTGACTTGGCTTATGATGCATGAAACACTGAGTTGGGGTGCGATACACGCAACACTAAGTTTCTATGAAATATCTATTTTTATTGTTTCAATTATTTAAATAAGATAATTATAAACTATCAGTTAAAATTAGTAATATGAATATTAATAAATACTTTTCAAATATTTTTTATAATTTTTTTTATAAATAAAACATATTGATAATAAAAATATGATTTTTGGTAAAGTCCTTTTTATGTTTAAAAACATCATTTTCTCGAATGAACTGATTTTAATAATAAAAGTAATTTTAGAAACATTTAGAAATTGAATTGGATAAAATAAAATTCATTTTTTAATTTATAATGTCGAAATTATCCTAAGGTGTATTTTTTGGTTTTTTCTGAGAAACTTCATTTTTTGATGAATAGTGAAAAAATACTGATTTTTAGTTAAAAACTGCCTTTTTCTAATTAATTATTAATGATAAATGATATTATAAATATTTTTAATGTAAAATTAGATTAATATTACATATATTAATAAAATATTATCAATTTTACTTTGAAACTGAATATAAAATCTTAAAAAACTTTTGAATTTTTCCTACCTTAAGACCACGTTATTTCGACCCCTCTGCGGGATTAACACTAATCTTAATTTTGCCGCTTCTGGGAAGTGAACTTCAAAAATATGAAATAAACTATTGTATTCAGTCCAATATTTATATTCTAATGAGACCATGTTAATTTTTGATCAAAATTATTAGTAAAATTGATTAAAATTAATCACAACAATTTAGGCCAAATTATGCTTAATTAGGGACTAAACCTTAAAATTAAGGGCCCAAATGACCTATAAACTTATCAAAAACCAATTTAATGTAAATATTTCGTCCATAAACCTTCAATTATTGTTTTTTATTAGTTTGGTAAGACTTTTTTAGGTAAGAACATGCGCACGCCTAATTTGTTTATAAAAATTCCATGTGAGTCCTTTTCCTTCCCTATAAAATGCCACCACCTCTACCCATTTCTCACACCTCTAAATCCTATTAAGTTCGTATTATACCTACCCAAATTGCCTCAAAACAATCCTACCATATACTTTGAAGTCTCACTTTGGGCAGAAACTCTCTCAAGGAATCCTTTTGACACAAACCAAAAGGAGTTACCCGATTAAGAGGTAATGTCTTCTCCCAAGCTCCTTTCCTTTATTTTCCTTCTCCACCCCCTCCAATCTATTTATTCCATTATTGTGTGACAAAAAAATACTAAATATAATAGTATGTTTTTATGCAAAGTTTATGACCTAAAATTACACAAACCTCCATCTAATGGATGTTGAACATACTGTTTCTGTGTATGGAGAACTACTGCCTCACGAAGAGATGATTGTTCATTTCTCCTTTACCACCAATCATGGAGGCCATTATGATGGAAAGTATATTTATATATGTAATATATTATATTTATTATTTATTTAATCTTCTGTATTAATTTTAAAACACACATATTTTTACCTTCCATTTGGTGTTAATACGATAATATCGTTTGGGGAAGTGTGGACCATCGCCCCCTCAAAGCGATGTGATTTGTTCACACACCACATAGAATATATTGAGGATGGGTTTAATGAACTTATATGATATATATGATATATTAATGATAATTTAATAATTAAACACACACAAAAACACACACACACATATTCCATTTACATACTTTCTTTCAATATGAGAATAAAAACGGAAACATCGTTCATGCGTACGTACGACTTACCGTCTCCATGAGAGGTGTATTTAATTTTGTACTTCTATATACTATAAATTATTTAATATTAATATAATGTATATAACTGATATTTATATCATGTTATACATTCTGAAATCATGATATAAATATAAGGACTAACAATATAACAAATTAAGACACATGTGAAGAACAAAGCGAATATTACCCAAAGTGAAAATTTAATACAGGATCGTTAACAAGTGGGTAATATAAGATTATAATAAAAAAATAAATGGTAATAGATATAATAATACTTTTCTTTAAAATATGTATAATAAACTTATATTTATTATATAGGATGCTTGTACGAGTACGGAGAGAGTCAAGACACGAGGTAAGGGGGATTTCATCTCACTTTTAATTTCTGTGAGATACATGTTATTCTTGCCACTCTTTTTTTTGTGTAGTGTATTTAATGAACATGATTGTATTATATTTATATTAAAATTAAATTTATGGGTATTCACATATCCATTTCATGATCCATATTTCATGGTGTTTAAGTTTCAAAAGTTAACAAATCAGTAAAAATAATTTTGTCTCAATTTTCCTTCTCTGAGACTCATGTTTTGTTATGCACATAAATGATTTCTTCAATGTGTATATACATCCATTTTACATGTAATATAATTAATCTAAACATTTTAATGATATTCTATGCTTCATGTAATTTTCTTTGCTTACATGGAGTGCATGATCCCAAGATACCAAGTTATAAGAGTTTATTGAGATAATCTCATTTCTTTTCGAGATTGTTTATGTTTATGCTTCATTTTATGAAATATTATGATCTATATCTCAAGAAGATTCATGAGTTTCCTTCTCCTTTATTATTTTATGATATAATCATGTATTGGTACCATTATCAACTCTTTGGTACATAAGATAGTTAAGAAAGCGTTATTAGGAAATCCTAACTTTACCCTCTCTTCGGTCGAAAAACTATGTTTTTTAAAAAGGGATTCCAAGAATATTATACCAGTACCTTATAATATTTAAAGAAATTTTTACCATTTTTGTATTTTACCAACATATTAAAGGTAATCTTCTTTTCAATTTCCGAACAAGACACTTTTCTATCCTTTTTACCATGCAAAAGGAATGTTCTTTTGACCTCGTACGACATGTATGGATTTACCCGCTGTCATTTCTTTGATTCTCCCTTTGCATTGTTTAAAAGGTTAATCTTTAAGAAAATGTTTTTTTCAAAATAATTTTCAAGGAAAATCATTTTCAAAACAGTTTCAAACATCTTTTATATGTTTTCATGGAAAACTGTTTTCAAAATGTTTTCAAACCCTATTTACAAGTTTTCAAAGTGTTTTCAAAGAAATGGTTTTCAAAACGTTTTCAAGATTATTTTATAAGTTTTCAAGAAAAATTATTTTCAGAAAATTTTCAATATTATTTTATAAGTTTTAAAGAAAAATGGGTTTCAAAACGTTTTCAATCTTATTTTTTAAGTTTTCAAGAAAAATGTTTTTCAAAACATTTTCAAGCTTCTTTTATAAGTTTTCAAGAAAAATGATCTTTAAAACATTTTCAAGATTTCTTTATAAGTTTTCAAATTATTTTAAAATAAATGGTTTTAAAAATATTTTCAATATTTATTTAAAAGTTTTCAAGTGTTTTCAAAGAAAAATGTTTTTAAAATGTTTTGAAGCTTATTTTAAATGTTTTCAAGGAAAAATGTTTTCAAAATGATTTCATGTCTTCTTTATAAGTTTTTAAGGTATTTTATAAGAAAATAATTTTCAAATGGTTTTATTTATTAAAAATCATTTTTCAAATGAGAAAGGATATTTTCCTCAATAAATGTTTTTAGAGTATATTTCAAAATTATTTTTCATCTAAGATGACATCTATTGATGTTACTCTTGTCTTTATAGGAAATGATCTAAAGGTTCCATTTATATCCTTTTTATGAATGAGTTATGATTAATTCCCTGGTCTTTATGAAACCCATTTCTTCTTCATGGGTAATATATTTATGAAGCATGTTTCTCTTTTACAAGTTATATGATTTTGAAACCTGCTTCTTTTCATGAGTTATGTTTATGATGAAATTATTATGAAACTTGTATATTTCCATAGGTTATGATATGTTTATATGTTTACAATACCCATTTCATTTCATGGGTAATTATATGATTATTTATGATCTTTTGGCACCTGTATGTATGATTTCATTATGTGATGGGTGTGACCTATATCTCCCTCCAATTAATTGGGTAAATATTTATATTTCATGAGACAGATAGGGATGGAATGAGGGTTGAATCGGTTCAGTAATATAGGGCTGGAAGAAGTGTTTACTCAGTTCAGTAATATAGTGCTAGAATAAGGGTTTACTCGGTTCAGTAATACAGGTCTGGAACAAGGGTTTACTCAGTTTAGTAATACAAGGATGGAATGGGGGTTTAATCGGTTCAGTAATATAGGGACGGAAGGTGGGTTTACTCGATTCCATAATATATGACTAGAGTGAGAGTTTACTTAGTTCAGTAATATATGGCTAGAATGAGGGTTCACTCAGTTTAGTAATACATGACTAGAATGGGGGTTCACCTGGTTTAGAAAAGGACTTTGTCTACTAAGATGGTCTTGGAATTGATGCCTTAGCTACTATGGAAATCGGTATGTGATTATGTGTTACCACAATTCCATGTCTTATTCCTATCTTCTGCTTTCATGGATTAAGCTATTTATGTCATATGATTCATGTATTATGAACTTCTAATATTTATTCCATGATCTATGTTATGATCTTTGATATGCAGGGTATGATCTTCTATTTACAGGATCATGTTCTCATACCCTTATACTCATGTTTATGCTTACATGTATTCCTTGTTTACCCTTACTGAGAATTTGAGCTCACCCCTTTTCATGTTTCCTTTCTCCAGGTTATGAAGAAAGATTTTAGGTAGAAGTACTAAAGGAGGAGATCTTTATGGGAAATGTTGAATATATTTCACCATGATAGAATATTTTGTGTCTAAGTTTCCAAAGACACTAAACTATTACGGTCCTCTGGCATGTATTTTTTTAATATACCATATATTCATCTAAAATGATGTAATATCCATGTATGTTAATCCCAAGTTGCTATAGTTGGTATCAAAGAAAAGGTTTAGTTAACCTTTGGAAACTAGGATGAGAATACCTTAGTGATTTCCCTAGTTTTATTTCTAAGGATATGTATAGGGATGCCACTAAGTATAAGTATAATGATGAGTTAATGTATAGAAAAATGTCTTGTAATTTTGGTAAAGAATAGATTGAGTGGTTTCCAAGAAATGCATCCCTGTCTGGATACTAAAAATGGATGTGTCTCTAGAACATATGTACCTAGGGGTAACAACCCTACCAAGATGTTCCGATCTCGACTCGGGGTGATCTGGTATATGACAACGGGCCTTGATACACACCTAGTTTGAAACTCCCAGGGAATATGCTTTGGGAATTCAAAAAATCTTCACAAACCATCATGAAGGATTTATATATAATTTAGCTATGAATAACCTAGGATAAACCTAAGGTGTCATATATTATGTATGGTGTCATGATTTAGACATCCTATAAGTAATTATTTTCATGACTATATAGTTTTCTACTATAATAAGTATTTATCACACTATTATTCTAGTTTTAGTCGATGGAAAGAACCAGAAGGAACTGGATTAATGTTGAATGTGATGGAAGATTTTATGATGAGAAGTCAAGTGGGATGATCATTGGAGTAAAAGATGTCATGATCATGCTTAATCAGTTTTCACGAAACATGATTAATAATGTTTACCATAACCAACTCTTAGACTCACCCAATAAGATAAATAAAGAGTTCATTGAGAGTTTAGGTAATGAAGACCGTGGAGGAAAGAAGATTCAGTTTCCTTTGTGTCAGGAATGTGGAAATAATCACCTAAGTGAATGTCTTAGAGGAACAAGAAGGAGTTTTACTATGGAAAAGAAGGACACAAAACAAGTGACTGCAAGGGAAAAATGAAGAGTTCAGTTAATTAAATGGATTGAAATTTTGTCCTCCCTAAGTATTCATCTAAGTTTAAGTGTTTTAAGTGTGGAATAAATGGTCATTATGAAACTCAATGTCCTAAGAGGAAAGTTCTTGAAGAGAATCAATGAGGTGGTGCAAGTAATGGTTACATTACTGATGATGAAGAGACTATGGATAAAATGTGAAGGAAAAAAAGTATTGTGTAATAGGATGAGTTATCATTGTTAATGGATTAAGGATGAAGTAATCAAAGTATTTATATATTTGGATTCTATAATTAAGAATGGTGAATTATGTATGGATTGTTTAGTTTATGTTTTTGCTGAGGATTTACAAGAATATGTTGAATGGTAATGATGGAATAGAAAGGTTATCTCATGAAAGTTAATATTTTATCTAAGAGAAGGTGACCCTTAACATGTTCTCTATGTTAAGATAAAGTTGTATGGATAAAGATACGTGGGATATGAATAAGTAAACTGAAAAGTACTGATTACCTTGGAACTAAGTAAGGACCTATTTATAGGTGGTTTATGCTTCCACTAATGAAGTTTACAACATTTTTGGATTTAATGAGTAAATCCAATATACTTTGGAATGAGGAAGCATGTAGGTTTTCCAAAAGTATTTATGATAATTCAGGTTGTTACCATGTTTCAGGATAATATATGATGAGGGTATTCACATGTTTGGAATATGTCAACCAAGAGATACTTTGTGTTACATAAGGGAATCAATGTTAAGCTGATTTTGTGTATTATTTCTAATTTTTTGGATTTTCATATTTCATAATGGTTATATGGTTAACCATTTATGGAAAGATTATGTATTATCTCACCACATGAGGATTTACACATATTGGATATCCTATTATAAAAATGTGGTGATGGTGGTAACTAATGACAAATGGGATGACATATCATGGAAATCATGATCTGTTAGTACTTTAGAAATGAAAAAGTAACATTTTTTTACAGAAGTAGGTGAAGTAGATCAATAAACAATAAAAGGCGACATTGTCTAGAAACCATGCAAGTATATCTTTTAATGAAAACTCTTTAACTTTACTTGAAACAAAAAATGTTGTCCTATACCTACATTTTCAATGAATCAGAAGGCCCCTTAGGTCATTACAGATTTATGGATTTCTAGTTGTAAAATTTCTCTTAACCTTATTCTCTATCACTCTCCATCTAAACTTGATGGTAATATTTTTCTTCCACACCCATGTTTTCACTTGCCACCTATGTTCTCCCATGTGGAAACGTATTTATATATTACTTTGGGAAACCATTATGGTTCTAAATTTTCCTTTTTAAGGGAATTTGTAGTATCCATATTTATGATTTGGGTTTCTATGAATGAAACATTCAAGTATTAAACCATTGATAACCCAAATTAATTTCATGGGAGAAATTCATTTCCAGGGTGGTAGAATGTAACACCCTGAAATTTTGAGAATTTTTTTTCAAATAAATTTAAATTTTCATTTATATATTGAAATGAACTAAGTAAAATATTCCTTTTACATGGAACTGGATTAGTGTACATTCCACACAACACTAACTTGGCGTACGATGCACGCAACACTGAGTTGGCGTATGATACACGTAACACTGAGTTTCTACGAAATATTTCTTTTTATTGTTTTAATTATTTAAATAATATAATTATAACCTAGAATCTAAAATTAGTAATATGAATAGTAATAAATAATTTTCAAATAATTTTTATAATTTTTTTATATAAATAAAACATGCTAATAATAAAAATATGATTTTTGGTAAAGTCCTTTTTATGTTTAAAAACATCATTTTCTCGAATGAACTACTTTTAATAATAAAATTATTTTTAGAAACATTTATAAATTTAATTGGATAAAATAAAATTCATTTTTTAATTCATAACATCTAAATTATCCTAGGGTAAAGTTTTGGGATTTTTCTGAGAAACTTCATTTTTTGATGAACAGTGAGAAATACTGCTTTTTAGTTAAAAACTGCCTTTTTTTTTCTAATTAATTATTAATAATAAATGATATTATAAATATTTTCTAAGGAAACATTAGATAAATATCATATCTATTAATTAAATAGGATCTATTTCACTTTTAAACTGAATATAAAATCTTAACAAACTTTTGAACTTTTCCTACCTTAAAACCTCATTATTTCGACCCGTCTGCGAGATTATCACTTATCTTAATTTTTCTGCTTCTATAAATTGAATTTCAAAAATCATAAATACACCATTGTATTAAGTCTAATATTTATATTATAATGTGAAAATGTTAATTTTTGACCAAAATTATTAGTAAAAGTGATTAAAGTTAATCACAGCAATTAAGGCCAAATTAAACTTAATTAGGGACAAAACCTTAAAATTAAGGGACCAAATGACCTAGAAACTTGTCCAACACCCATTTTACGTCCATATTTCAGCCATAAACATTCAATTATTGAGTTTTTTTGGTTTTTAAGACTTTTTTTGGTAATAACATATGAACACCTAATTTGTTTCTAAAAATTCCATGTGAGTCTTTTTCCTTCTCTATAAAAAGCCACCACCTATACGCATTCATCACACCTATAAATCCTATTAAGTTTAGACAATACCTACCTAAATTGACTCCCAAAAATACTACCTTATACCTTGAAGTATCCCTTTGGGCATAAACCCTCTCAAGGAATCTTTTTGGCACAAACCAAAAGGAGTTACCCGATTAAGAGGAAACGTCTTCTCTCAAACTTCTTTCCTTTATTTTCCTTATACACCTGTACACTATATTTATTAAATTATTGTGTGAAAAAACTAGTATCATAAATATAATATTATGTTTTTATTCAAATGGTCTTACCTACACTTACACACACATCCATCTAATGGATGTTGAACATACTGTTTCTGTGAACGGCGAACTACTGCCTCACAAAGCGATGAATGTTCATTTCTTATTTACCACCAATCATAGTGGAAATTATGATCGACACTATATTTATATATTTAATATATTATATTTATTATGTATTGAAGCTTCTGTATTCATTTTATAACACACATATTTTTACCTTCCATTTGGTGTTAATATGATAATCTCGTTTGAGGAAGTGTGGACGACCGCCCCCTCAAAGCGATGTGATTCATTCACACACCACATAGAATGTATTAAGGATGGATTTAATGAACTTATATGATATATATGATATATTAATGATAATTTAATAATGATATATATACATACATACATATAAATACATATTTCATTTACATACTTTCTTTCAATATGACAACAAAAACAGAAACATTGTTCATGCGTACATACGACTTACCATCTCCATGAACAGTGTATTCCATTTAATAATTCTGTATGATATAAATTATTATAATATGTATATAATGTATATAACTTATATTTATATCATTATCTACATTCTTTAATCATGATATAAGTATAAGGACCTATGATATAAGAAATTAAGACACATGTGAAGAACAAAGCGAATATTACATGAAGTGAAACTTTAATATAGAATCATTAACAAGTGGGTAATATAAGGTTATAATAAAACCATATATGGTAATATATATAAGAATATTATTCTATAAAAGATTTAAAATAAACTTATATTTCTTATACAGGAAGCTTGTATGAGTACGGAGAGAGTCAAGACATAAGGTAAGGGGGATTTTATCTCACTTTTATTTTCTATGAGATACATGTTATGTTCGCCACTCTTTACTTTTGTGTGGTGTATGTACTGAACATGATTGTATTATATGTATTATATAATTAAATTTATTGGTATTAAAATATCCATTTAATGATCCTTTTTTCATGGGGTTTAAGTTTTAAAAGTTACCAAATCAGTAAAAGTAGTTTTGTCTCAATTTTCCTTCTTTGAGACTCATGTTTTGTTATGCACCTAAATGATTTCTTAAAGGTGTATATAAATCCATTTTACATGAAATATCATGAATCTAAATATTTTCATGATATTATATGCTTCATTTAATTTCCTTTACTTTCATATAGAACATGATCCTAATATACCAAGTTATAAGAGTTTATTGAGACAATCTCATTAATTTTCGAGATTGTTTTTGTTTATGATTCCTTTGATGAAATATTATGATAAAAATCTCAAGAAAATTCATGAGTTTACTTATACTCTATTATTTCATGATATAATCATGTATTGGTACCATTATATACTATTTGGTACATAAGATAGTTAAGAAAGTGTTATTAGGAAATCCTGACTTTACCCTCTCTTCGGTTGGAAAACTATGTTTTCTAAAAAGGGTTTCCAAGAATATTATACCATTCCCCTATAATATCTAATTTTTTTACCCTTTTTGTATTTTAACAATATATTAAAGGGAATATTCTCATCACTTTTCGAACAAGGTACTTTTATATCCTTTTTACCATGCAAAAGGAATGTTCTTTTGACCTCGTATGACATGTACAGATTTACCCGCCGTCATTTCTTAGAATTTCCCTTTGTATTTTTAAAAAGGTTAATCTTTAATATTTTTTTTTTAAAATTAATTTTCAAGGAAAAAACGATTTCAAACTTCTTTTATATGTTTTCATGGAAAACTATTTTCAAAACGTTTTCAAACCCTATTTATAAGTTTTCAAATTATTTTCAAAGAATTGGTTTTCAAAATATTTTAAAGCTTATTTTATAAGTTTTCAAGAAAAATGATTATAAAAAAGATTTCAGGCTTATTTTATAAGTTTTCAATAAAAATGGTTTTCAAAACATTTTCTATCTTCTTTTATAAGTTTTAAAGAAAAATGGTTTTCAAAATGTTTTCAAGCTTCTTTTATAAGTTTTCAAGAAAATTGATTTTTAAAACATTTTCAAGATTTATTTATGTTTTCAAAGTATTTTAAATGGAATGGTTTTCAAAACATTTTCAATCTTTCTTTAAAAGTTTTCAATTTTTTTCAAAGAAAAAGTTTTTTATAATTTTTTTAAGTTTATTTTAAATATTTTCAAGGAAAAAGGTTTTCAAAATGATTTCATCTATTATTTATAAGTTTTCAAGGTATTTAAAAAAAAAATTATTTTCAAATGGTTTTATGTATTAAAAAGCCTTTTTCATACAAGAAAGTATATTTTCCTCAAGAAATATTTTTATAGTATATTTCAAAATTATTTTCCATATAAGATAACATCTATTGATGTTACTCATATATTTATTGGAAATGATCTAAAGGTTCCATTCAAATCCTTTCTATGAATGAGTTATGATTAATGCAATGGTTTTAATGAAACCCATTTCTCCTTCATGGGTAATATGTTTATGAAACCCATTTCTATTTCATAGGTTATATGCTTTTGAAACCCGCTTCTTTTCATGGGTTATATTTATGATGAAATGATTATGAAACCTATATCTTTCTACAAGTTATGATATGTTTAAATGTTTATGATACCCATTTCATTTCATGGGTAATGATATGATTATTTATGATCTTATGGCACATGTATGTATGATTTTATTATGTGACGAGTGTGACTTATATCTCCCTCCAATGCATTGGGTAAAGATTTATATCTCACCGGATAGATAGGGTTGGAATGAGGGTTTACTCAGTTCAGTAACATAGGGCTGGAACGAGGGTTTACTTGGTTCAGTAATATAGGGATGGAATGATGGTTTACTTGGTTCATTAATATAGGGTTGGAATAAGGTTTTACTTGGTTCAATAATACAGGGTTGGAATGGGGGTTTACTTGGTTAAGTAATACAGGGATGGAAAGAGGGTTCACTCAGTTCAGTAATAGATGGCTGGAATGGGGGTTCACCCGGTTTAGTAATACATGGCTGGAATGGGGGTTCACCCAGTTCAGTAAAGGAATTTTTCCACTAATATGGTCTTGGCATTTATGCCTTTACTACTATGAAATCAATATATGCTTATGTGTTTCCACAATTCCATGTCTTATTCATATCTTATGATTTCATGGATTATGATATTTATTTCATATGATTAATGTCTTATGAACTGTCAATATTTATGCCATGATCTTTGTTATTATCTTTGATATGCAGGGTATGATCTTCTATTTACAGGATCATGTTCTCATACCCTTATACTCATGTTTATGCTTAAATGTCTTCCTAGTTTACCATTACTAAGCATTTGATCTCACCCCTTTTCATATTTCCTTTCTCTAAGTTATGAAGAAAGGTTTTAGATATAAGTACTAAAGGTGGAGATCTTTATGGGAGATGTTGAAGATATTTCACCAGGATAGAAGATTTTGTTTCCAAGTTTTCAAAGACACTAAACTATTACAATACTCTACCATGTATTTTTGTAATGTATTGAATACTAATGTAAAATGATGTAATATACATGTATATTAATCCTAGGTCTATATAATATAAGCTAGGGATGATGCATGGATTATGTTTCATTGATGTTAGAGTGTGCGTATTGCTCCTTAACCTTTGTTCTTACTCCTCCAATAGTTTTTTTCTCATCCTCACATCATTGAGGTAGGTGTTTCCATTATTTTTCTTTTCGAAACATACCATTGATGATTGAATTTTCTTAAATTATTTCTAAGATGTGTTTCTCATGCTTGTGATGTGTTAATGTGAATTATTAGGGTGTTTCCATGTGGATAATTTGATAAAAATGGGGTTTTAAAGGATTTCTTAGGTTATGCCTATGTGTATATGTAAACAAAGTGTTTGATAAAATTACAATTGGCCTTTTGAAATGAAATTGGGTTATTAGGGTGTGTTTAGACTTGGATATGTTTTGTTAGCTTAGTTTCCATTGTGAATTGAGCTTTTATGCAATTGTATTGTTTCTTTTGTGGTTTAGTGCTTATGCATGGATTTTCGTGCTACTTGTATTTATTTAATTAAAAACCTTTGGTACTTTATGAATTTTAATGGTCATGCCATTAGATGTGGGCATATCCATATGCACACAAGGTGCACATATGGATAGACACACAAATGATAATGGAATTCTAAAACTATGTTCACCTTAAACCCTAAAATTCAAAACACATTTTCTTCTTCCCTCATCTCTTATTTAGCCCCCTCTTTCCAAATAGTTCTCCTAAAACACTAATAAATTATTCTTTGGTTTCCAAGTGAACTCAAATGTGGTTCTAAAAAGTGTTACTTATAGTTTAGACTATTTTTAACCTTATAATGTGAAATGGTAACCTAATGGTATAAATGCCTATTTGGCACCTTTTGTGTATGCTGTATATTTTTATCACAATTTTATAAATGGTTTTATAAATTATTTGGAATTGTAAATGTTGAGACCCAATTGGCACCTTGGGATATTTTAGAAAGTGGTTTTAAAACTCACATGATATGTCCGCTCGGTTGGAACCTTTGGATGGTTTGATGTGTGGTGGTCACCTCTATGGTTGTCCCTTTGAGGATAGGGCCTCCACAAAGTTGGTGTCAGAGTTTGGGTTAGGAAATAATGATGAAATATGTGGGTTATTGGTTTATACCACACATGTGATAACCTCCTCATTCTCTATGTACTATTATCATGGGATTTCTAGGTGTCATCTAGAGGGACAAGTGATGGTTTCTTTTTAACACTAATTAGATGGGTTGGTACCTGAAGTTCCAAGGATCGAATAACAACTGGGGGGGGGTTGAATTAGTTGTTCACTTTTTATAAGTTTCAAAACATTAAGAAACTTAACCCCTATAACCTGTTAATATTTCTTTCCTTATCAACCTTTAACAAATACTTAAGCATGAAAGAATAGTAAAGCAATTAATGAACACACAATTTACAAGGTTCTACCTCAATGTGAGAACCTACTTCCTTTCCATAGCCACTCCCATGGGTCTATGGAAATCCACTATAATGAAAAAGTTAATACAACTTGTGTCAACTCCCATTAGACACCTTCTATCTCCTACTAGGAAAGATTATATTGTCTGCCATCAGTTTATAATGTTTTCTTAAAAAAAATTGAGAAAAAACAAGAATAAAAACTTTTTTGAATATGTTCCATAAATGCTCAGTCTGAATTATCATTCTGATTTGGCTAAGTCTGATCTTCTCAGTATGGTAAAGATGGTTTTGGTTTTTCCTTTCCTTAAACACTCAAAGAAAAATTCTTCAATCTAGTGGGAACCTTTCAATTTGAATTCTCCAACGCTCCACCTTTTCTGCGTGTGTGAAAAGTTACAAATGAGTGAATGATCTGAGCACATATTTATAGGCAATTCAGAACCATATTTCTGCACAATTCGGAACCTAGTTTCTGAACATGTTTCAGAACATGAAGTTGTAGCCTCAATTCAACAAACCTTTTCTTTGACATTGCTTTTCTAAAGATATCAAGAATATGATACTTTGTTGATGTGTATTCCAGCAAAACATTTCCACCAGAAACTTTCTCTTTTATGAAGTGAAATTTTATATCAATGTGTTTTGATCTTGAGTGTTGGACAAGACTCTTAGAAATATCAATTACACTCTAATTATCACAAAGTATTTTCAATGGTTTAGAAAATTTTACTTTCAAATATTCCAGCTAAACTTTCATCCACATCATTTGAGTACAAGCCTGAGTAGCTACAACATATTCGAATTCAGCTATGCTTAATGTTACTAAACTTTGTTTCTTACTATTCCAACTCACGCAACATTCATCCAAGAAAAATGTTCCTCCTGAGGTTGATTTTATATCATTACAATCACCAGCCCAATTGGAATCAATGTAACCATGAAACTTTAATTCACTGTTTATTTTATATAACAACCCATATGATGTTGTTCCTTTGAAATATCTTAGAATCCTCTTTGCTACCAACATATTTGATTATTTTAGATTACTTTGATACCTGGAACATAAATTCACAGCATAAACAATATCAGGCCATGAATCTATAAGGTAAAGAAGACTTCCTATCAGCTTCCTAAAATCTTTTTGATTCATTCTTATTCCATATTCATCTTTGCTCAACTTTCTGCTCACTAAAATAGGAGTTGAAACTTCTTTTGATTCTACCATTACAAACTTATTTATCAATTCCTTGGCATACTTTTATTGAGATAAGAAAATGTATCCTTCCTTTTATTGAACCCTTAATCCAAGGAAGAAAGTTAATTCCCCCAACATTGACATTTCAAAAATTATTCTTCATTTCTTCAAAAAACTTTTCACAAACCTTGTCTTTATCCCCAACAAAAATTATATCATCCACATAAACAATTACAATTAAAGTTCCAGAGTCAAAATTTTTCACATAAAATTTGCTATCAACTTTTCCTTTTGAAATGTTCATATTTCTCAAAAAAGTGTCAAGATTTGAATACCAAGCACGTGGAGCTTGTTTCATCCCATACAAAGCTTTATTCAATTTACAAACTTTGTTTTCATCCTCATAAAGTATAAACCCACAAGGTTGTTCAATGTAAACTTCTTCCTCAATTTTACCATTTAAGAAAGATGAATTTACATCCATATAATAGACTTTGTAATTACGATGAGCATCCACTGCAAGAAACATTCAAATATTTTCTAGCCTTGCAAGGAGGGAAAAGGTTTCATCAAAATATACACCTTCCACTTGTGCATATCCTTTACAAACAAGCCTTACTTTGTTTCTTGAAACTTCTCCATGCTCATTCAATTTATTTCTATAAACCCACATGGTTCTGATAATATTTTTATTTGTTTTCCTTGGAACAAGTTCCCATGTTTCATTCTTCTCAATCTGATCTAACTCTTCATTCATATCATCCACCCATTCTTTATATTGAATAGCCTATGGAATTGATTCTGGTTTAACTTTTGAGATAAGTGAAGTCTTATTTTCTAATATCAACTTCCTTCTTGTCTGAACTAGAGCCTTTTGATTTCCAATAATGTTTTTAGATTCAACATGTTTTCGTAATGTAATAAATCTCATGGTTTCTTCCTCATCACCACTTTCTTCACCACATGACTCATTTGAATCATGATGAGGTTGTTTTGGATAACATTCTCTATTGTTGGATTTCTCCAATGTTTCATCCTTAGAATTCTCAACAACTTTTGTTAAGGAACTTTGATCTTCAATTACCTTCACATCATATGATTCCACTAACTTTTGTAAATGTTTGTTCCAACATTTGTAACTTATTCCATTCAGTGAATAACCCATGAAAGTTCCTTCCTTAGCTTTCTCATCAAACTTTCCCAAATCCAGATTTTTTTCTTTGAGCAGACATGGACTTCCAAAGACTTTGAAGTATTTCAATGAGGGTTTTTTGTTATACCACATTTCATAAGGATTAATGTTTGTATCTAGTCTCAACAAACATCTATTTTGAACATGCAAAACAGTACTAACAACTTCTCTCCAAAAGAATTTGGAATGTTTTTATTCTGTTAAAGTACTTATTCCCATTTCCACCAAGCTCATATTCTTCCTTTCTACTACTCCATTTTATTGTGGAGTATAGGGAGCACTATGATGATGTTTGATACCATGATTTACTAGATAGGATTCAAAAGAATTATCTGTGAATTCAGTACCATTATTTGTTCTCAGCTTATTTATGGAAGCCCCCAATTATTTCTCAACATCCTTTCTGAATAATTTGAACATTTCAATAGCCTATGACTTGTGCTTCATGAACATGATGTTTTTCATCCGAGTGAAATCATTAATAAAAGTGATAAAGTATAAATCCCATTTTGTTGATTGATGTCTCATCATCCCACACAAATCATAATAAATAAGCTCAAGTGGTTTGATAGATTGTATCTCAACTCTTGTATGACTTTTGTTAGTCATCTTTTCTTTTTGGCAAGTAATACAAACATATTCATCTCTTCTTTTCAATTCTATAAAATTACAATCAGCATTGACTTTAGAAAGATTATTCATGTTCTTCTACCCAAGGTGGACAAGCCTTTGGTGCCACAACTTTTTTTCATCTCCAACACTCAAATAACAAGATTTATTGGATTCTCCAATTTGAAAGAGATTCCCATTGGTTCTTTCTCCTTTTGTAATGACTTTTACATTTTTCACAATTTTAATGATACAAGAATCCTTTATAAATAATAATTATTTTTCATCACCACAAATTTGACTTACACTAAGTAAGTTATGTTTTGGCCCATCAACAAGAAAGACTTCCTTAGATTTTAGTTTGTCTGATTCAATCTCTGTCATTACAATTACTTCAATTTTAAGGGAACTATCATTTCCAAAAGTAACCACTCCTCCATCACGACTTTCAAGATGTTCCAAGATTTTTATATCACCTTTCATGTGTGGAGAATAACCACTATCAAGAATACATGGTTTTTTCCTCTTTCTTTCTTTCAAAGCTGTCTCAACAATAAAAGCTCTCTCACCACCCCTCTTATTTTTAGCTTTCTTTTATTTCTTATCATAAGAAACTTGTTCTGGAAGAAGTGTTATACATATTTTGGCATGATGAACAGATTGATCTCATCTTCTACAAACTTCTTCTAGGCATTAAAATTTATTCTTTGTTTGAATGTTTCTGACATCTTGAGAATTCACCTTTTCAAATTTTTGTGAGTGAGGAAAGTTAATCATTCTTCTTTAACTATTTATTATACTTTGCTCAAAAATTCTTATGGGTAGATATAAATTGTGTCAACAATTATAATCTCTATGCACATAGATTTAGTAGCACTAGCAATAACCCTAAAATCTTGATTTTCTATCAAAGAATGATCTTTATCTATAGAAACTTTATTGAGGATGGTAACTTATTTTAGCCCTAAAATTCTTAGGATATGGACCATATTTTCCTTTAAGTTAGGTTTCAACTTTTATAGATTTGATAAGTTTCTCACAAACTTTTTCCACCCAAGATTTCCCAATGATTCTTCCAGAAACTGAAATATTAAAAGAATCAGATGAAACATTATTTTTGGTAAGAGAATATTTCACCTAATTATCATAATGATCCTTCTTATAAATTTTAAAGGTTTTAGCTTTTACTTTTGTAGCTTTGTTGAGGTTTCTATTCATATTTCTCAGGGTATTTTTGGACTCAAGAAGTTTTGATTTCAACTTGTTAACTTCTTCTTCCTTAGATTCTAACTTTTTTCTAAGATCTTCAATCACCTTTCCCTATTCATCATTTTTAAGTTTTTAGCTTAGAATCTCCTGAATGTATTCATCCTCCTGCTTAATGAAATATTTTCTTCCATCAAAAACTTCTTCAGGATATTTCTTCATTACTCTAATTTCTTTCTTGAGAGATTTTTTTTCTCAAGACATGCAAGAAGTTCAATTCTGAGCTTATACTCTCTATAAGATTCTTCACCACCTCCTTCACTCTCTGAGGAGTATTTTGTTTTCTCAAATTTTGCAATGAAGGTTATGAATTTTTGTAAAATTTCATATTTAGAAGAATCATTGTTAGTTGATTTTGATTCAACCTTATTTCTCAAAACGCTTTTCTTCTTTTTGAAAGACTTCTTCTTGAATTTGTTATAAGACTTCTCTTCTTTATCATTTTTTACACTTCTTCCATCGAGGTTTTTCATCGAAATCTTCTCAATATTCTCCAACTTTCTTCTTGTGGAAATTCATTGCAAAGTGCCTGATTTCACTACACTTATAACATTTGACAGGAAGTTTTCCTCCATAATTCCCTCTTCCTATTAGATAATTCTTAGATATAAGAGATATGATTTTTTCATTTAGATCATCATCTTCCTTATCATTAGATTCACAAGGATCGAATTCATCAACTTCATGGATTTTCATCTTTCTCATGGCTTCAAAATCCATTTCATCTTTCATTTTGTTCTTAAATATCAGAGCTTTCCCCGTTTCATAATAAACAATAAAGTTATGCAATTCATCAAGAGTTAAATAATCCTTATCTTCTAAGGAAGAAATTTTAGAATCAAACCTATCCAGAAAGTTTCTCATAAGTTTCTTCACAATTATAGAATCTTCAAAGACATCTTCAAATCCTATGATGTTGCAAACAATTTCATTAACTCTGGTGAATTATTCATCAATTGTTTCATTATCTATCATTCTAATATCTTCAAACTTACTATTCCATATTTATAGCTTAGACTCATCAAATTTTGTATTTACTTCAAAAACACTTTCCAATTTGTCCCACATACTTTTTGATGTTTCAAAACCCATCACATTCTGATAAACATTTTCTGATAAGGACATGAGAACAAAATTTCTAGCATTTAGATCAACTTCTATATTTCTTTTATCAACAAATTTCATAGGAGCATATTTCTCAATAGGTGGAAAACCAATTGTAGTAGCATCGAAAACTTCAAGGCCAAGAGATAGGAGATAAGGAATCATCCTATTTTTCATCCATAATAATTCTTGCCATCGAATATAGGAATTCTTCCATTGTTGATAGAATTGATATTCTCCATGATAATGATAAAACAAGGGAATCTCCCACTCTGATACCACTTAAAGTTCCAAGGATCAAATTACAACTGAGAAGGGGGGTTGAATCAGTTGTTCACTTTTTTATAAGTTTCAAAACATTAAGAAAATTAACCCCTGTAACCTGTTAATATTTCTTTCCTTATCAACATTTAACAAATACTTAAGCATGAAATAATAGTAAAGTAATTAATACACACATGATTTATAAGGTTCGACCTCAATGTGATAACCTACTTTATTTCCATAACCAATACCGTGGGTCTATAGAAATACACTATAATGAAAAAGTGAATACAACTTGTGTCAACTCCTGTTAGACACCTTCTATCTCCCGATAAGAAAGATTATACTGACTCCCGTCGGTTTATAATGTTTTTTTAAGAAAAATTGATCCAAAAACGAGAATAATTTTTTTTGAATCTGATCCAAAAATGATTAGTATGAATCCTTAGTTTGTTTTGGATATGTCCGATCTTCTCAGTACGGTAAGGATGGTTCCAGTTTTTCCTTTCCTTAAACACTCAAAGAAAACTTCTTCAATCTAGTGGGAACCTTTAACTTTGAATTATCTAGTGATCCACCTTTTTAATGTGTGTGAAAATTTACAAATGAGCAAATGATATGAGTATATATTTATACACAACTCAGAAAACAAAGACAGGAATCTTGAAAATATTTCCCACTTCCTCAAATCTCAAAAACTCTACAAATCTCTTGCATTTAATCTTCAATATTTAACTTGTTCAAACCTCCTTAAATTTCTCTGACATTTATGAAAAGTTGAAATTCAGGTTTTCTTTCTTGAACTCTTAAAATATTTCTCAGAATGATAATGTTGGATCTTGGTTCTGGTTTTCTCAGAAACATGCTCATAAATCAAGTTCTGAATTATATAGAAATCAAGTTCCAAATTGTTTAGAAATCATGTTCTGAATTATACAGAAATCAGGTTCCGAATTTTTCATAAATCAGGTTATGAATTATGTAGAAATCAGGTTCTAAATTTCTCAGAAATCAGGTTATGAATTGTGTAGAAATCAGGTTCCGAATTATTCATAAATCAGGTTTCGAATTATGAATAAATCAGGTTCCAAATTGTTTCGAAATTAGGTTGTGAATTTCTTAGAAATAAGGTTTTAAATTGTCTAGAAATTAGGTTCTGAATTGCTCAGAAATCAGGTTTCGAATTGTGCAGAAATCAGGTTCCAAATTGTTCAGAAATCAGGTTCTGAATTATACAGAAATCAGGTTCTGAATTTTTCAGAAATCAGGTTCTGAATTTCTTAGAAATTAGGTTCTGAATTATGCAGAAATCATGTTCTGAATTGTTCAGAAATTAGGTTCTGAATTGTGCAGAAATCAAGTTCCGAATTTTTCTGAAATCAGGTTCTGAATTATGTAGAAATAAAGTTCTGAATTTTTCAGAAATTAGGTTCTGAATTTCTCATAAATTAGGTTTCAAATTGTATATAAATCAGGTTCTGAATTTTCCAGAAATCAGGTTCTAAATTGTGTAGAAATCAGGTTCGTAATTTTTCAGAAATCAGGTTTCGAATTGCTCAGAAATCAAGTTCCAAATTGTGCAGAAATCAGGTTCTAAATTTTCTCAGAAGTGTTGCTCAGAATTTTGGATCTTATTTTTCTTAGAATATTACTCAGAATTATGGATCTGATTTTTCCCATAATATTGATCATTGAAATTATTCAAACCTCTTCACTATTTCTTCAATAGTTTTTATCATGAAACTTTTCATGATTTTTGATAACTTTAAGATCAAAAAAGCATTATTTGATTTTGTTTAGAAAGTTTGAGAAAACTTTCTAACTTCTGACTCTTCAACAACATTCTCTTTCAAGAATCTTCAACAACAAAAAGGACTTCAACAACTTATTTCAAACTCAGCAACTTATTTATTTCTCAGTAACAAAGAAAAAATTCCAGCAACTAACAACTTAACTTCCTATATATCAAAAACATTCTTCAATAGAAAGATTAGTTGTAAACAATAAAAAACTTTGTTAAAAAACACCACAAAGGTTCTTTATTACCCCTAGTTTTATTGTGAGGCTAGGTGAGTTACCAGTGAGGCTAATTTAGATCATCCATGTTGTCTATTGACTGTAGAGCTACACCATATGCTCTCATGTGAGTCTGATCAGAGTACATCTAAGGATTTATTCTAGGTATTTTTACGAAATTACTATGATTACTATTGGATGTTCTGTTTTAATTTGCTACACTTGGATTACTAGCCCTGCTATTTTCTTCTTGCTTATTATGTTTTAATTTATTTTTAGCGTATCCCATTTTATCACTCGATATTTATTTTGGTTTTGTAAACTGGGTTTTGTAAATTTAAAACTGTTTTAAAGAGGAAAGCTATGTTTGGTTCTTTAAAATTATAAAAACCTTATTTTCATTATATATATTTCAAACTAGTGTTTATGGTCTGTTTTGGGAAAAGAAATATATGTACTCTGTGGTGATTACCTATTGGGGTGTTTATAGTCACACCCTACTTGTTCCACTCTATGTCGATATACTCAAGTTGTTTTGAAGGTTCAGGTTTCTGGTTCAGGTTGCCTTTGGACCAGGTTAGTCTCCTAGATAGTGGTGACCAAGAGGTCACATGGAGATCATGTCAGGTTTTGGTTTGGTTTATTTTGTCTTTAGTTTCTATTTTGTACTTTTGCTATTGTATATGGTTTTAGTTTTGTATTTATTGATTTTTAGTTATTATTAGTTTATGTTGTGTGCTCTGTTTTGGTTATTTGATCCTAGTTATTATTGGGATAAATTATTCCCAATGTGATATTTTTGATGCTCGACACTAGTCACTAGCTCAGGAGGATCGAGAACATCTCTCAAGCTGTGTCTCAGGTCAGGTTGGGTGTCAGGTCAGATGATAGCCTAACCAGATTCATGGCATATAAATTTAAATCATCTCAACATGATTTAATAAAGTCACAAAATTGGTTTGTTTTATGGTACACCATGAAATGGTTATTCCACTATAAGTGAATAAAAATAAAATTTGAGATCTTGCTTTATATGGATTAGACAAATACACAATATCAACATAACCGAACAATATTAGTTTTAAATTTTGGAATATATAGTCATTCAACCATTTAAATATCAATAAGTAGGGAAGAACATTACCTTACATCAAATTTATTATAATAAGACCTCATATAATTTGTAATGTATATAAGAAAATTTATGTATATATTTTTGAGAGGTAAATACAATGTGAATTTATATTAAATATTTCAAGGAAAAAAAGTTCTCCATTGCCCTATCATGTATGAAATATATCACCCTTAGAAGAAAGATATTAAATTGTTTATTAAGGTAATTTTCATGAATATATAGAATATTTCATAAATTTAGGATTTCATCTTCTAAATGATTAATTAAAAATACAATGAAAACCATTATATTTTAATGATAAAACATTTTATTTATTTTAGAAACTCTTCAAGAGTTTTTATATTATTCAAAACATATAGATAAATATGATGAATGACATAAATTAATCAATTTATACACACCGTGCCCCTACTTACCAGTAGGTGATGCCCCCAATACCACCTCATTTAGGCCAAGGGCTAGTGACTAACACTGAGGAATCCACATGATCATGAGAAGAATTACCACTAAAGGACATATTGTTGAAATGGGTTATCTAGACCCAACTTATGTATGTACTTTGATTACCATTACATGTATATAGTTTGATATATACATGTGTTTATCTTATAAGAAATGTGTTGTTACTTTTTTATACACTATATTTATGGTAATGTACTTATAATACATATCATATCAAAATATTATAGAAGTTCCCAGTCTATAATGAGAACCTGGAGATACCATAAAAATGATATTAAACTTATGTCCTATGGTCTAGAAACATCTTGCCGATAGAACATGTATGATGTTTTACCATCAGGTGCTGGGGGCTCATAAGCATTGAGACTTCTTCCCATGAAGTTCACACCTGGTGATATCAAGTAGATGAGATCATTAGGATAGACCTATCAATAGGAACACTGCATGTTTCAAGTGTCATTGGTTATTACTATCTATGAACATGTGTATCAGTCTCTTGACTTGATATCGTTATCAATATGTACCATTTTATTTCATACTTTGATGCAAAAAAAAACCACGACATTAACATTGTGGCAAGATATCTTATGCTGGGTACATATTTGATGGTATGACATTGGTTGAATGATCAAGATAAAATTTATTACTCCTGAGTTGAGAACGTGATATGCTCGACCTAATTAATCAGGATGGTAGTACTTTCACTAAATCCATGTCCATGGTAGAAGAAATGTAAGTCTATCCAGTTATATCAACAAATAATAAATCAATAATGGATGATGAAACAACCTATACATCCTACATTATGAGATATCATGAGACAAAGATTATATTATATGGTGTGTATTCATAAGAAAGTTATCGTTGATATGAATTTTAATTATCTCTTTAGGGGATTTGATGAGTTGATAAACTCTGCTCCTGATATGTGAATAATATTCACTGCTATCGAGATAAGGGCCTAGAGGGTCACATATGTAGGTTTTGGGCACAATTGAAGCACCAGTGGTGGGTGATATTTGTTAAATTTATTTTAAATAAAATGTCCTAGAACCCCAATAGAGGATATTTTCATGTTAAATTTATAATTAATTCATTTAGATCGGCATAAATGAATACATGATCTGAGGATCTTTTTTTGGTGATGATGTTGATCTTATGAAAGACCCTTTTTGGATTTCCTTCATTGTTATGTGAGGATCCAAGGATAGAATCCATATAGTGGTGATCCAAACATGCTCCTTTGATCTATGAGCAACATCGATGGAATTCTGGGTGCTAGTGCAGTGGATCTATCATCTTGTGTTGTTTTTATTGACCGATAATCCTTCAATCTTAAAAGAGTTCTTCTCATTATTGAGAGGAATATATGAGGAATTTGAGAGCGATATAGAGAGAAGTTTTTTGTGCGCAATGATTCTCTATTCTCATTTTTTTTATTAATGTACATAATAGACATAATTATCTATTTATAAAGTTAGGGTTTAGGTTAAAATATTATTTAATTTTATATTGTCCCTCAAAAAATATTATAACCTTTAATAAACCTCATGTCATGTAATAATAATAATAATAATAATATTTTTTGGTGCACTCCAAATTTCACAATAATAAATATTATTTAACCATCTTGTTAATTAATATTTATAACTGAACACAGTCTTGGTCCATCTGAACTTCTCTATCATTTATTAAAAACCCAAATAAATATTTAATTTAAACATTTCATTCATCAATAAATATTTATGATCAATAAAACATGAATAAAAATATTTCTCAATCTTGAGAATGATATTTATTATATTAATTAACTTCAAATATAATTTAATCGAGATCATAAGAAAAACTTAGTGTGTGGCCCTCTAGTATTCTTTCTCATTTTCATTTATAAGGCTTTATTAAAGTTTAATATTACTATCTAGCAACAAGTCAAGACATCCAAGATAAAAAACTTAATTTCACAATGTTGAAAACCAAATATAAATGCTCATTGTGTAATATAATCCATTTGCCACAATATATTGTCAAGTAGGTTGCACATACATGAGACCAAACTATATGATCAATACATCTTTCTTTGACTATCTAGAATAAATTTGTCGATACACCATGGCCATGTAATTTAATGAAATGGTTCTATTCCAATCAGATGACTGAGATATCAAATTTCATAAAGATGTAAGGGAAAAATCCTTCCTCAAATTATCCATTAATAAAATGTTAATTGTGATGAACCCAACGTACCCTACCTTGCTGTGAACATATGTTATCATAGTTTTTATATGAAAATATAAGTGCGTGATCCATTACATGAATTAATGATAATATTAAAGTCTAAGGACCATTACACACACTCATAGATACAAATATCCCATGACACCAAAATATGCATAATTCCTATGGTGGTTCTGTTCTCATAATCTCTCATATTTGAGATTAGCAAGTGTCAATTTCATGAGAATAAGTCTCATACACTTATGATTACTCACACATGACAGTAAAATTCCATGTTTCCCTTCATAGAATACTATCTTACCATAGAACTATATTTAAGAATATTGTTATATCACTTCAAGGTTCTCATCATAGCGAGGAACTATTATGACCTTATTAATGCGACAAATACCCTTGGAAATTATTACATTAAATTTATTTATAATAATAAACAATATGTAATAATATTTCATTGATATTAAAATAATAAAATATACATGTAATCAAAGTACAAATAGTTTGTCCTAGGACACCAACTCCAACAAAATCCCACTTGGACCAGATCAAACTACCTATGACTTTCAGTTCTCTAGACCTCACATAATAATCATGTTTCTATTGTGTCAAGGATTTAGTCAAGGGGTCTACCATGTTGTCTTTAGTGAAAATACTTCTCATTCTAACCTCACCACTCTGAGAAAAATCCCTCAAGATATGATACTTTCAAAGTACGTGATTCGTCTACTGATGTGACCTTGGATCTTTTGTGAGATCCATCGCTGTAGTATTATCACAATAGAGTGTGATAATATATTTACTTATAGGTACCACATCAAGATATTGGATGAAGTTG
This sequence comes from Viscum album, assembly GCA_963277665.1. Taxonomy (NCBI): domain Eukaryota; kingdom Viridiplantae; phylum Streptophyta; class Magnoliopsida; order Santalales; family Viscaceae; genus Viscum; species Viscum album. The sequence goes on from OY728125.1 coordinate 158,074,200, forward strand.
TGCATCCATAATACTTCTTTAGTTTCATTATAAACTGCAATATACTTGGAATTTTCTATAGAATCTGTAACCACAACCTTTTTGAGATCTTCTAGCTCACAATACCTCTATTTAAAGTGAATATTTATCATGTTTTAGAATACACATCATCTTTATCTATTTAGAAACTAGAATCTACATATCCTCTACTGACTCGTTTCTCATATCCTCCATAAACTAGAAATATGTCCTTAGTATGCCTCAGATACTAAAAGATTGTCTTGACTAACATCCAATAATGGTCACCTAGGTTAGCTTGATATATTCCCATCACACTTAATGCATAGGTTAAATCTATCCTAGTACATAGAATAACATACATGATTGACCCAATCACTGATGCATATGGGATCCTTTCCATTCTATTTCTTTTCTTATGTGTTTGAGGACACATTTTCTTGGAAAGATGAATGTCATGTGAAATCTACAAGAATCCCATTTTGTATTATTTTATACTAAATATATTAAGTATCATGTCAATATATGTACTTTGAATTAGGTTTAGTAGCCTCTTGGATCTATCACTATGGATATTAATCCTAAGAATATATGTTTTCTCGCCTAGGTCCTTCACAGACAAGCATTTATTCAACCAGGACTTAACATACTATAAGACTGGTATCTCATTTCCAATAAGTAATATGTCATAAACATATAATATTAAGAAAACGACTACACTCCCACTAAACTATTTGTAGACACAAGGGTCACATTCATTCTTTAGGAATCCAAATTTCATTATAGCCTCATGAAACTGAATGTTCCATGACCTAGATGTTTTCTTTAATACATGAATGTATTTTTGTAATTTCCAAACCTTTTTGGCATCCTTTGGAGTCAAAAAACCTTTAATTTGTGTCATATAAAAATATTATTTAAGGTTCCCATTATAGAAGGCTATTTTAACATCAATTTTCCAAATCTCATAATCATGGAAGCCCATAATGGAAAGTAGAATTCTGATAGATTTTAACATAGAAACTAGTGAAAATGTATCATCATAGTCAATGCCTTGACACTATTTAAACCATTTTTCAACCAGACATGCTTTTTAGGTAATGAATTTTCCTTCAATGTATATTTTCTTCTTGAATACCAATTTGAAATCAATAATATTTACATCCATTAGAGGATCAACCAAAATATAGACTTGGTTTTGGTACATGAAATCCATTTTAGAATTCATGGCTGCTTTCCACTTAGCAAAATATAAACCACTTACTATTTACTTATAGGTTAGAGGACCGTTATTATCAACTAATAATGAGCCACCATCCTCGATGACTATAAAACCATACCGTTCTAGTTCTTTAACCTATATAGTAATCTAACATAGTACTTGTGTCTTTGCAATAAATTTCTCTCACATGGGACTTTGTGGAATTTTTTCATGTGACAACTCTTGTGTATCTTGAGCATGGAATTAATTGAAATATATCTCACTCCAACTATCGCTTTTAGAGATGTTCTCCCTCTCAAGGAATGTGGGGAACCTTTCAACCACAACCTTCTTGTATGAAGGATTGTATAGGTAGCATCCCTTTGTTTCTTTGGGACATCCTATAAAGATGTACTTTATGGATGAGGTGTAATCTTGTCAACTGAAGAGGACTTAACAAACACCTTGAAACCCCACATATGTAAGTAAGACAACCCATGATTCTTTCCATTCTATAATTGGTATGGTATAATTTCTTTTGATTTAGTTGACACTCGGTTTAGTATGTATGTTTATTTTTATAATGCATATCCCCAAAAGGATAATGGAAGACTCATGTAACTCATCATTGATATCACCATGTCTATCAAGGCATGGTTTCTTCTTTTTCTTACACCGTTCCACTGAGGCATATAAAGAGGTGTGAGTTGGGATAGGATCCCAAAATCCTATAAGTAATCAATGAAGTATTGATTAATATATTCTTCACTATGGTATGAGCATAGTTTATTAATATTCTTACCAAGTTGTTTCTCAACCCCATTCTTATATTCCTTTTAACATTAAAAGGAATCTACCTTATACCTCATTAAGTAGACATATCCATATCTACTAAAACAATCAGTAAAAGTCATGAAGAATGAGTACCTAACCCTTACTTCAAAAGGAAATGGTCCACACACATCAGTATGAACTAATTCAAGAAGCTCTTTAGCCCTTTCAACTTTTCCACTAAATGGGGCTTTGGTCATCTTTCCTTGCAAACACATGTGACATACACCAAGTGGTTTTAGTTCAAGATAATCTAAATATCTATATTTGAGTAATTTAGTCAATTTTTTTTAATTTACATGGCCTATACGGTGATTTCATAGCTGGGTGTGGTATGAGTCATGTGAAGAATTTTTTTTATCGATTTCCATTACTTGGTTCATGTAATCCAAAACATAAATTTCACTATTTCAATGCGTCTTACCCTAAATTTTTTTATCTTTATAAAATAAGGAACATTTATTTCCGAAATTGTATATAAAACCATATTTATCAAGTCTAGATATATAAATAATGTTTTTGGTAACTAAAGGCATATAATAACAACCCTTTAAAACCAAGATCATTCTGGTTAACAACAAGAGGTGGTATTCCCTGATAGGCACAACAATAAGTTTATCTATGTTGGCTACTTATAGATCTACCTCCCCTAAGTTAATATTTATGAATCTACTCAGTTTCTATATTTTAATACATATATGATCAACATAAGCTATATTTAATACCTAATTTGTAGAAACAGATAAATTACACTAGATAAAAAACACACTTGAAGCTTCCCCTTGCTTATTTAGCTGGGTGCAATTTTTATTTCAGTGACCCTTATTTCCACATGAAAAAAAAAATAAAATATTGTTCCCTTGCTTGACCCTTTATCTTACTCTTCTTGTAAGGGCATGAAGAATATTTGGGCATAGTGATCTTCACTTTACCTTTCATTTTTTTCCATAAGTACTGAAGAATTTAGAGCTTCATCTTCTTATCTACTTGGTGAATAAGAGTGAAAATATTTGGCAAATACTTCTCAACGTTGTTCATATTAAAATTTACAACAAATTTGGATAGGATTTGAGGGAGTGATACAAGCATATGATTGGTATATAGCTCATCAGGGAGTTTAAACCCTAGAACCTCTAGGAACTCAATGTAGCCAATGATCTTGACTACATGAGGACTAGATAGTACACCTTCCATAAGATTAATCTAAAATAGTTCTTAGGAAATATCAAACTATTCTTGTTAGATCTCTCCTAGTATAAACCTTAGATGTGATCAATCATGATTTACACACCCATGTTTTCATGAGACTTCATTAGTTCACTAGATATATATGAAATCATAAAACATTGAACATTGACCGCTTCACTTATATGTTTTTTATATACAATGAACTCTTCATCACTTTCCTCCTTATAAGATGAATCAGGAAGTGAGGATTCTAACACATAAGATTTTTATTCATGGTGCAACACAACTTGAAGGCATCAAAACCATTCCTAGAAGTTACTATTAGTGATTAGATTGTATTTCTCCAATATATATCATAGGGATAGTGTGGATTATGAAATTTCCATTTTCTAAAATTATAAAAGAGTGGATTATTAGTACTTTTCTTGATTAAAAATTATGTGAGAAATAATAAATTAATTGATTTTATTAAATCTACCACTATTTTATCAACTCTTAATATCCCTCACTATTGAACTTGAAATGTCTTGTTTCCAGAACATTCTAGTGGCAATGATCCATGCTACCTTTCTTAATGATCCATAATTTGTCTATGAAATCCATAAGAAGGTTTTAGGTATGAGGTTTTTCCAAATGTGGGATTACAGCTCCTTGATCCATTGAGTGGACTCCCCGATCCTGAAATCCTAACTTGGATTTCCTCAACACTTTCCACCAAATTTGTATTGAATAAACTTTAGCCATTAAATTCAATACAAGTTTGGTGAATTCAACCTAAAATATTCATGATAACTCCCTGATAAAAGTAAGTTTCTAGACTTTGGACATTCAAACACTTATATAGTTGCATTCTCAATCATGTAATGGAAGGAATAGTCTTACTTAATATTATGTTGGGGGATTTTAATTTATTATTCATAAATTTTATCTTGATTTATCCTTTTAATGTTTTTTTAATATTAAGTAGATTTTAATTAATTAATTAACCATGTTGGATAAAATATTTTCACATAATCCATTTATTTAAATTCTATTTTTGTACTTTAATTCATTTATTTATGTGATCACGGTCTTACATCTATAAAATAAATAATGAATAGAAAAAAATAAATAATTCATTAAATGAACCATTCATGATCATATCTAATGGTTGATTTAATGAGAGGAAATTAAATCAACCTATGACCTAGGGGAAATCACTCCTATTGCTGATCTTGGAATGAGTTACAACATTCCACCTTCTCACCCGTGTATCACTTGGGTTTACATCATTATAGTTTCATCTTGAACTGCCTCTACGTTCCTTGGGAAACTCCATTAATTACAAGTATTTATAACTCACACGCATGTGATGGGAACCAAAGGATTGGTTGGGGTACATAAATATCCTTGGGCACAAAATACCTACATAATAATGAAGGGAGGGATAACAAACATGACATCAAATTAATTTAATAATTAACATTGCAAACCCATGTAATAAATTAAATTAAATAAATGCCAACACATACACTAGTCTTGGTCTAGTTCATGAATGGTCATACATGCAATGTATATAAAAAAGTAAACCAGTTAACATTAATATATTATTCATTATTTATTATTAAGATAAAGAAACTTACATTAATTAATTAATTCCATTTCATCTTAATGACCATCCGAATCCACTTGGAGATAACCATCATTAAGGCATTAATGGAAAATAAACAGTAGAACCAATTATTACATATTATTATAATAAATTAATTAAGAATTTAAAATTCTTTAAAAACATTATTAAATTGTCAAATTAAATAAGTGAAAATCAATAAAATAAGGTTTTAATGCTATAATATTAAATTTAATTTAATTTAATTCTTCTATTAATTGGGAGACTACACGATGTGTACTATCCAACTACACATCATGTACCTTGGTTTCTGTGTATCTGTGTCACATTCCTAGGGATTCAACATGTTAACTCAGACAGATTATATGGCATGTACATACTATCCACATGTTGTGTATCTGCTTTCCATGTGCCTGAGATAAACACCTGAGATTAGGCATGTATCTCGATGGGACTACACGGTGTGTACAAGACACCTACACACCACATATCCCTTATATTGCATGTCCGTTGTTATCACTAAATGGATCAACATGTATTTCATATGTAAGAAATGATGAACTAAATGAAGTGTATACTTCATACACATCGTGTATATCATAAATTCTCCAGGTTGTCAGTCTTTTGCGGTTTGATCGTGTATAATGACCATACAGATTGTGCGATTTACACCACTAACCAATATAGTCTACACAACGTGTACACCATCTACATATTGTGTAATCTGACATCTCATGTCCCAAGTTGGCCAGGTCTACATGCGGTGTGCAATAAATGCACAATGTGTAATTAACTACTCGACGTGTCATGTATCTTGTGACACATCCAAGTGAAATTTACATAGGTACACATCGTGTACTATGGTTACATGCTGTGTAACCCAGTTTTTCCAGCCAAGAAATTTAGCACTTATTGATGGAATATTCAGTCATTCTTCATCTATTATTAGACCTTTAAGAAAATGAAACACTGAACGAACATGATTAATATATCGATAACATGTTAATTAAAATTGGATTAAAGAATGAATAATATGAAATGAAAAATTCAACCATGATTGTGTATAGATCAACAATCAAATAAATAATTATAAATTTAAAATATGATCGCTCTGATACCACTTGTAGGTTGTGAGTGCAGCAAAAGCACTGGTGGTGGGTGATATTTTTAAAATTTATTTTAAATAAAATGTATCAGAACCCTAATAGAGCATCTTTTCATGTTAAATTTATAATCAATTCATTTAGATCAGAAGAAATGAATACCTAATCTGAGGATATTTCTTTGGTGATGATGTTGATATTCTGAAAGACCCTTTTTTTATTGATTTTGTTGTTATGTGAGGATCCAAGGATAGGTCCTTCTAGTGGTGATCCACATGTGCTCCTTTAATCTTTGAGAAACGCCGATGGAACACTAGGTGCTAACATGGAGGATCTATCATCATTTTTTTTCATCTTTATCACTCGTCCTTTTATCTTGAAGTAGTTTTTCTCATTCTTGAGAGGAAGAGAGGAGGAATTCGAGAGAGAGAGAGAGAGAGAGAAGTCCATTGTGCGCAATGATTCTCTATAATCAATTTTTGATTAATTTACACAATAGAAATAATCATATATTTATAGATCTAGGGTTTAGGTTAAAATATTATTTAATTTCATGTTGGCCTTCAAATAATATTATGACCTTTAATAAACCCCATGTCACAAAATAATAATAATAATAATAATAATAATTTTATGATTCATGCCAACTTATGCAATATTTTTTTTATTCAACTGACTTTTTAATTAATATTTTTCACCAAACATAGTCTTGGTCCATTAGAACTCCTCTATAATTTATTGAACACCTAAATAAATATTTAATCTAAATATTTCATTCATCAATAAATATTTACGATTGATAAAATGTGAATAAAATTATTCCCCAGCATTGAGAATAATATTTATTTTATTAAATTAAAATAGAACTTAATCTATATAATCAGAAACAATTAGTATGTGACCCTATATGATTCTTTATCCTTGGAATTAGGCTAGCTAGCCTAAAATTCAAATATTACTATCTAGCAATGGGTCAAGGCACCCAATAGAAAGAACTTAATGTTTCAATGACGATAAACACATATGAATGATCAACACATAATATAATTGATAAAATTAAATTTTGTTGAATATTTTATTGATAATAAATGAAAAAATTTCCTCACATTGTGTTAAATATTTTTATTTATAAAATATTTCGGATTAGATCATTCATTTGAAAATTTGATGAAAATTATAGTTTTACGCTTTAAAAATTTACTATATTATTTCAAACATAAATAATTTTATTTAAATTATTTGAACTTAATATTTTGTAATCGTGTTTCTGAATTAATGGGATACAACTTTCATTCAAGAAATATATTCTAAATTGTGCATTTGATTGGACTTAATGGTCCATGAAGTCAATGCTGGGCTGGACTCACCAGATTGGAAATCAGTTCTGTATTTGGGCTATAACTACTTTATCCACAATTTAATTATGTAAAAATTTTAAGAGGAGATCGAGGAATCATTTTCTCACAAATAATCCTTCTGGGAGGACATCTGTTTCATGCTTTTTGGTTGTCAAACTGGCAGTTCAAGTTGGATTAATTTATTTGAATGAATTTTTCCATTCACACTTGAAACCTCTTTAAACCTAGCCTCCACTCCTCTCTATAAATTGGTGTTTTTATAATTTGGAGGGGTTGGGAAATTAATTAGGAGATTTAAGGAATAGTATAATTGGTTTCACTCAAATTATCCCACCATTATAATAGGGGTATCTCTTGAAGCAAGGATCCCCTCATCGAAGCCTTCTTCTTCTTCTTCATGCTGTAATGTTTACATTTGTGTAATAAACTTCTTAGTTAATATTATATTTATTATATTTTATTTTGTGTTTTTAAATTATATTATTCTTTACTCATCCTATTTTGTCTAGAATCAGTATTTGAAATGATATTGGGTTATACCCTCTCTAAATATTTGCAAATTCAATTCGTTTCTACGACAACTACACCCCCCATGAAAGAGTAGTTTTCTTAGTAATTGATCTACCTATTACCTTATTAATTAATTTAATTTGAATCAATGAGATAATTTAATTAAATTAATATGATACATGAATTGAGTTTTTCAATTATAATAAACTAATTAAGCAATTGAACAATTAACACAAAAACACGCGAGGTCGAGAATTTGTGTAAATTGTGAGAGCACAAACTTAATTAGTAAAACATGACCACATGAGATAAATTTGTAGAGTTAAAATACAATCCCTAAGATCAATTAATCCTCATTTCTATAGTGGGTATATTCCCTAATTCACCACCGACCATAATCTATCCTTAGAACGAAAATCAAAGCAGGGTGCTGTGATTGCATGTTCCAAAGCTAGCCTAGGGTTTAACTCTTTTCATCTTTATGGTTAAGTTAACTCCCATAGGTTTATAGGGTTATAAAATTATGGGATTATAATTAATTTGATATTAATTTAAATGACAATTATTAATAAGTAAGTGAATAGGTAGAGTTAGACTGATTACGCCTTTTAAAATATTTTTTTTAAAAACATCTTCTTGTTGTGTCTTTTTAACTAAACTTCATTTCAAAAAAAAAGAAATCTTCTTCGAAGAAGATTATTATAGTTTTATAAATGAAAACCCCCCATCCTTTCAAGTAATATGTTTAAGTTATTTAATTTTATTTTCAAAATAACTTCAATATATTGTCTTAAATTACTTCCTCCTTTGAGAGACGACCTTGGTCAGCCACTCTACTACACCTAAATAACCCAAAACTGAATATCATTTGAGAGAACCCATGATAGAACCTTTCAAATTGGCACTGTTTATGGGGATTCAAGTAATTATTTCAAACAATTATAGGCATTCCTTTTATTTTTCATTTTATTCTCTTCTTCTCTTCTTTCTTCCTTCTTTACCCAATCTGAATTTTTCTTCTTCTTTTTGGACCATCAACTCAAAATTCTCATTTTTATTTTATTATGGTCCAATTTTCTTCTTTTAATTTTTATTTTATTTATGACACAAACTAATACTAAATATCTCTTAGATATTGACCCTGAGATTTAACACAGCCTTAGGGCTCAAATCATACATTCTCAGTCTACGGGAAGTTTAAACATTCAACTAGTTAGAGTATTTCTTCATTATGGGAACAAGGAAATTGGAAACACTTATAAATAAATATTAAAACAAGAACTAATGGCTAAAAACAATAACAATGAAATTAATAGAACCATTCAAGAATTGGATGCACCAGACATTAATTATCAACCAAATTTCATTGCATGCCAAAATCTTGAATCATACTTTGAACTGAAATCTAGGTTAATTAATCTTCTTCCAAAGTTTCATGGATTATCTATTGGGGACCCAAAAAAACACATTAAAGAATTTAATGTGGTTTTCTCAACCCTAAAACCAATAAATTTATCTAAAGATCAAATCAAACTAAGAGAATTCTCATTCTCACTTGATAGAGCTGCAAAATATTTAATATATTATTTACAACCTAAAGATGTAACTTGTTAGAATGATTTGAAATGTATTTTCTTGTAGGGATTTTTTACAGAATCAAGGACCAAAAACATTCAAAAATAGATCTATGGGATCAAGCAAGCACAAGGGGAGTCAATGTATGAGTACTGGGAGAAATTCAAGAAGTTGTGCGCAAGCTGTCCACATCACTAAATCAGTGAGAAAATCCTCATCTAGCACTTCTATGAAGGACTCACACATATGGAGAGGATCATGGTGGATGCCTCATCTAGAGGAGCATTGGTGGAAAAAACACCAGTAGCTGCACATGCATTGATTAAAAATATGACACCAAACTCCCAACAATTTTGTGATCGAGATACACCACATGTCAGGGGAGTACATCAGGTAAGTCCTTATTCTCTTGAGAGTCATTTAATTGATACCAAGTTAGAATAATTGACCACTATGGTGAGGCATATTACTTTTTCTCAAAATACATCCCAACCCACTTCTATGAGACCTTGTGGAATTTTCACTGAAACAGACCACCCGAATGATTATTTCCCCCAAATATAAGAGATAGAAGATTGTTTGGTGGTATTCCCTGGGAGACCATATCAATAGAAAAAACAACCACATCCCCAGAAGAAGTATGATTACTTTTCTCTAATATAAAACCAAGGGTGTAAGGATCAATCAGACATGAGGTATGGCTCTGGACAACAACAAAGGCCCCCTTTTCAACAAAACTTCCAGCAGCCTCCACCTTACCAATAAGGTTTCCAATAACTCCAAATAAGATTTGAAGACCAAGCATACACAAGACAACAACAAGGGACTTCTCAACCAAAGGTAGATTCTAATACTGATGATCTTTTGAAAAAAATTGTTCTCAATCAATAGAATGAGATAAATAGTCAAGGTTTGGAGTAAAGAGAGTTGAAGAATCAAATGAGCCATATTGGCACCACCCTCCATGAACTAGTAAGTAAGAACTCCGTAAATCTACCTTCTCAACCTACTCCAAATCCCAAGGGGAATGTCAGTGCCATCACATTGAGAAGTGGGAAGAAAACAATTGATACATCTGCACCTGTCATTTTATTAGGATTCACATAAACTTCAGAGAAGCCCCATTCCATACCAACTGATGAGAAACTCAAGGAGAAAGATAAAGGTAAGAAAAAGATTGATGATGTTCCTCCTAAACCCCTTCCATTTCCAAACAGAGTTATATAAACCAAGAAGATGGCTGAAGAGGCGATGCAAAAAGAAGTTTTGGACACATTCAAGCATGTTGAGATCAACATCTCTATACTTGAAGTAATAAATCAAATCCCAAGGTGGGCCAAATTTTTAAAAGAAATTTGTACCAATAGAAAAGGGATTAAGGGAAATGAGAGGATCAATCTTGGAAGGAATGTGTCAGCACTCATTACATCAACTCTAGAAATTCCAACAAAGTGCAAGGATCTCAGGACATTCACCATCCCATGCACCATAGGGGAGTTTCACTTTTATGATACTCTTTGTGATTTGGAAGCTTTCATAAATGTGATTCCTCACTATGTATTCTCTTCTTTACAGGTTGGTGAGTTAAATCTAACAAGAGTAGTGATTCAGTTGGTGAATAGAGATACAACATATCAAGTGGGAGTCCTTGAGGATTCACTTGTTAGGGTAAGAGATATGATCTTTCTAAAATATTTCTACGTGCTTAACATGGAGGATGATCAGGTAAATTATCATGATCCCATTATCTTAGGAAGGCACTTCCTCAAAACTAAAAAAACTATCATAAGTGTTCTGGAGGGTACAATTTCTATGGAGTTTGGAGATGAAGTTTTGATATTTAATGTTATGGAATCCATGAAGTACCCCTTAGAGGACCATTCTGCTTTTTTTATCTCCCATTTTGAACCACCAAATAAAAACCCCATGGAATTTGATTGTCCTATGCTTAGGGAGATTATAAGTATTGGTTCTAGTTTTATGTCTAAGAGCACTTCCACACTGGTTTCTAATTCACAAACCTCTCTTATGTTTTATTTTGAAATGGATTCATATTCTGATTTTGATCATGTGAACTCTGATTATGACATGGATATTGAGTATGCTAATGGGTTTTATGCTTTATTCTTTGATTTTGATGTTGTATATTCTGATACTGATGTTCATTGTGCACATATTTTAGTTTTTTCAATTTCTCCATCCATACATCACCCCCTATAATGGAACTCAATCCATTTCCACCTAATCTCAAATACTCATACTTGTTAAGTGGTGAGAGACTACCTGTTATAATTTCTAATAATCTTCCTTTTGAACATAAAGAAAAACTTTTGAGTCTTTTGAGGTATAACATTAGGGAAATTAGGTGGACCTTGGTTGACATATTAGGTATTATCCCCTACATTTTCATGCACATGATTCTTTTGGAGGATGGGGATAAACTGGTTAGGCATACACAAAGGAGACTCAATCCAACCCTTTTGGAAGTTGTTAAAAAAGAGGTTGAAAAATTGCTCAAGGCAAGTATAATTTATCCCATTTAAGATTCCTTGTGGGTGAGTCCAATTCAGGTTGTGCCTAAGAAAAGTAGTGTTGCTGTTGTTAAAAATGATAAAGAGGAGTTAGTTCTGATGAGGGTGCAAAACAGTTAGCATGTGTGTATTGATTATAGGAAACTAAATCATTCCACTTGCAAGGACCATTTACCCCTCCCATTTATTAATCAAATGCTTGAGAGACTAGCTGGGAAGACACATTATTGTTTATTGGATGGATTTTTTGGGATATTTTTAGGTTCCTATTGCTCTGGATGATCAGAAGAAGACAAAATTCACTTATCCATTATGTACGTTTGCCTACTGGAGGATGCCATTTGGACTTTTCAATGCCCTAGGTACCTTCCAGAGATGCATGGTGAGTATTTTTTTTGATTTTATTGAGACCTTCATGGAGGTATTTATGGATGATTTTACAGTGTATGGATCCTAATTTGATGAATGTCTAAGTAGTTTGGGAAATGTGTTTAATTGTTTCATTAAGAAGAATCTGGTCTTAAAATTTGAAAAGTGTCATTTCATGGTAGAGCATGGCATTGTCTTAGGGAATGTAGTGTCAAAACATGGGATAAAGGTTGATAGATCTAAGGTAGAAATTATTTCATCCCTACCCTATCCTTCATGTGTGTGTGATGTTAGATATTTCTTAGGATATACAAGATTTTATTAGCACTTCATCAAATATTTTAGTAAGATTTCTCTTCCTATGTCACGATTACTTCAAAAGGATTATGATTTTGTGTTTGATGATTTATGCAAGACTTCCTTTGATGATCTAAATAAGTTTTTTAGTACTTCACCGATCAAACTGCCCCCACGGTGGGAGCTTCCTTTTGAGATTATGTGTGACGCCTCCAACTTCATGGTCAGAACTATCTTATGTTAGAGGGTGGAGGGATGTTCACATGTGATTGAATATACATTGAGGACATTGGATTCAGCCCAATAAAACTACACAACCACAGAAAAGGAGTTTCTTGCCATTATATTTGCTTTATATAATTTATGTTCATATTTATTAGGCTCTAAATTAGTTGTTTTTTCTGACCATGCAACTTTGAGGTACCTCTTGAAGAAGTCATATGTAAAGCCCAGGCGGATGCTCCTTCTTCAGGAATTTGATATTGAGATGAAGGACGAGAAGGGTTCAGAAAACTAGGTGGAATACCACATGAGTAGGCTTACTCACACACTATAGGATGACACCTTGGACCAGGTACCAATTTAGGACACTTTCCCTGGTGAGCATCTTTATTCTATCTTAGGTACACATCCTTGGTATGCTGATTTAGTCAACTACATTGTTTCCTCTGAAATCCCTGCAAATTTAAAGAAACATCGACTCCAAAAGTTAAATAGTAAGTCAAGATTTTATGTTTAGGATGATCCATACCTCTGGCACATGTGTAGTGAACAAGTTATTAGGATATGTGTTCCTAATCATAAGTTTGAGTCTATTCTTCATTTTTTCCATACAATTTTATGTAGAGGAAACTTTGGATCCCAACATACATCTAGGAAAGTTTTAGACTCTATATTATATTGTCCTAGATTATTCCATTATGCTCATCTATTTTTTAAGTCATTATCACGTTTCCAACAGATGGGAAACATTTATAGGAGACATGAGATGCTTCAATATCCCATATTATTCTGTAAGATTTTTTATGTGTAGGGAATTGATTTAATGGTTCCTTTTTCAATTTCTTTTGGTTTCTTGTAAATTTTGGTCACTGTTGATTGTGTGAGTAAATGGGTGGAGGATAAGGCCACCAGGACTGATGATTCTCATGTTATATAAGATATAGATTTTTTGTAGGTTTGGATTACCAAAGGAAATCATCAGTGACCAAGGAACACACTTCTGCAATCAGAATTTGGATTCCCTCCTTTGGAAGTATGGTGTGACACAAAAAATATCAACACAATATGACCCCAAACAAATGGTTAGGTCGAGGTTTCAAATTAGGAGTTGAAACAAATTTTGGAGAAAACCGTGAATCCAAATAGGAAGGTTTGGAGAAAGCGCTTGGATGATGCACTTTGGACTTATAGGACAACATACAAGACATCCATTGGTATGTACCCATTTCATATTGTTTTTTGGTAAAGCATGTCATCTCCCTATGGAAGTTGAGCATCGAGCATATTGGGCTATAAATAAATGCAACATGGATTTGGTACAAGCTGGAATCCAAAAGAAGATTCAAATTCAAGATATTGAGGAGATTCAATTGTCATCATATGATAACTCAAGGCTCTACAAGGAAAGATCAAAATCATCTCATGAAATAATGATCCAACAAAGGGAGTTTCGTGTTGGAGAGAAAGTCCTACTCTATAGTTCACGACTAAAGTTAATTCCCGGTAAGTTGCATTCCAGATGGTTAGGTCCTTATATTTTATCTAATGTTTTTCCTTATAGTGTAGTGGAGATCACACAAGAGGAAACTATAAGAATCTTTATAGTCAATGGGAAATGTTTGAAGCAATACATTGAGGGAATTTCTACTAATGTAGTGGATTTCATCACACTGCATGACCCCATCATCATTTGAGAATATCAGACTATTTCTAACCCTTTCAATTTTATATTATTTTTCCTATTTAAAATTATATATTCCATGTGAACATATCATCTCATGGGTTCACATTGAGGACAATACAATATTTTAAGTGTGGGGGAGAGAACCTTTTAGTTTAGTAATTTCAATTGTTTTTCTATTTTTCAAAAAAAACTGTGTGTTATTTTTTTAAATTTTTTTATGTGTTTCTGAAACTTTTGAGATGAAATGATTCTCATCACCATTTTTAAATCCACATCAATAATTGAAACAATATATCCAATGAAAATGAGCTTAAATTAATGCTGGAAATGACTTTGTTTCAAGTTCAAATCTTTAGTAATTTCATGAAAAGTACTCTGAATTTTGAATATCATGCCACGTATCACTGTCTTTATATTTGAAATCACTTTCCTATGAGTCTTGTAAACCATTATTTTTATATTCTTTACATTTACCTCACTTATTTAGAGAACTAAACCATGTTTTATTTAACCAGAATTTTATTTACCCTTGTCAAAACTTGAGGGATTGATGTACTTGTGTTTTAAATGATTGAGGAATTTGTTTGGTATTAATGCCCCTAATTCAAAGAATCATTTTTATAATGGCCTACCTTGAAGATTTAATCCTCGTAGACCTTATAATTCATGAACATCCTGTTAGTTTATCCACATTATAAGCCAATTTTCCTTATCCGACCAACTCTTGAAGTGAAATTGCATAATCTAGTTGAACTTAAGTGTGAGAAAAGCTGTATTGTGTTGTGCTACCACATTTTTTTGATACTTTGGGTGGAAAATTAAATTACGAAGAGATGTGTTTGTTGCTGAAAAAATTATTTTGTTGAAAGCTATGCCTTTTCAGAGCTTTCATGATAAAAGAATCTATGCCTTTCTGGAGCTTCCAATGAAGAAAGAAAGCCGTGCCTATCTAAAGCTTTCACAAAAAAACTATGTTTGAGAAGATTAATATTTTTGTTGCTAAAATGATGAATGGTATAAAATTTACATGCGTTTTCATTATGATAGAGCTGAATTGATACTAAGGGGAGTGGTGAGGAGACCATACTTGAGTGAAAATTATAAAAATGAAATTTTTCTTCAAAAAGATTCAAGCCCTCCTCATTCAGACTCATAATTTTTCACATCTAAATCCTGCCAAATAAAATCCACAAAACACCTTGAAAAGTCCTCATAATAAACATATGTCCTTGACTCACATCAGGTGGTGATTTAGGATTTTATAAAGCCTATGGTGACCCTTTTACAAGTTTGGATGAGAATGACATTGCTGAAAAATTAGCATTTGTGTGATAAGAGAAAATTCAAGTGAGGTACATGTTTTGTGTGCATGGGAGGAGGAATGAAGTGAAAATATATTGAATGATATAAACGGATAACTTGAAATAATGTTTTTTTATGAGCCATGATATCTTTTGTTTTTTGGTGTGGAATTTTTGGATCTCAAAGACATGTTTTTTAAAATTTGTTTTGATTTTATATTGATGTTTACTTGTCAGAATTTTTTGGAATAAATAATATGAGGTTTTTCCCAGGAGTGAAAAAGGGTAAGTTTGGGGGAGTTGATAAAATGATTTTTTGAATATTTTATTGATAATAAATGATAAAATTTCCTCACATTGTGTTAAATATGTTTATTTATAAAATATTTTGGATTAGATCATTCATTTGAAAATTTGATGAAAATTACAGTTTTACCGTTTAAAATTTCACTGTAGTATTTTGAACATAAATAATTTTATTTGAATTATTTGAACTTAATATTTTGTAACGATGTTTTTAAATTAATGGGATAAAACTTTAATTTAGTACATATGAGCTAAATTATGCATTTGATTAGATGTAATGGTCCATGAAGTCAAAGCTGGGCTGGAATCACCAGATTGGATATCAGTTTTGTATTTGGGACATAACTTCTTGATCCGTTCTTGGATTAGGCCCAAATTTTGAGAGGATATCGAGGACTTATTTTCTCAAAAATCATCATTCTTTAAGGATAGCTGGTTCATGAATTTGTGTGGTCAAACAAGTGGTGAAAATTGGATTAATTTATTTGGCTGGATTTTCCCATTCACACTTGAAACCTCTTTAAACCCAGCCTCTACTTCACTCTATAAATTGGTGTTTTTCTCATTTGGAGGGTTTGGGATGTAAATTAGGATATTGAAGGTAGAGGATAATTGGTTTCACTCAAATTATATAACCATTGTAATAGGGGTATCTCTTGAATCAAGGATCTCGTCATCGGAGCCTTCTTCTTCTTATTCATGTTGAAATGTTTGCATTTTCATAATAAACTTCTTAGTTCCTATTTTATTTATTATATTTTATTCTGTTTTTTTCAATTATATTCTTATTTACTCATCCTATTTGGGCTGGAATCAAGATTTGAAATGATATTGGGTTATAACCTCTCTAAATATTTATAAATTCAATTCATTTTTATGATGACTACACCACCCATGGAAGAGTTTTTTTTCTTAGTAATTGATCTACCTCTTACCTTATTCATTAATTTATTTTGAATCAATGAGATACTAAAATTCAATTAATATGATCCATGAATTTATTTTTTAAATTATAAGAAACTAAATAAGCAATTGAAAAATTAACACAAAAACATGTGAGGTCGAGAATTGGTGTAAATTGTGAGAGTGCAAACTTAATCGGTAAAAAAAGATCACACAGGATAAATTTTTAGCATTAAAATAAAATAAATAATCTCAATTCATCCTAATTTCTAGAGTGGGTATGTTCCCTAATTTACTACTGACCATAATCTATCTTTAGAACGACAATCAAAGCAGGGTGCTGTGATTGCATGTTCCAAAGCTAGCCTAGGGTTTAAATCTTTTCATATTTGTGGTTAAGTTAACTCCCATAGGGTTTGAGGATTAGAAAATTAGGGGATTATAATTAATTGGAGATTAATTTTAATGATAATTATTAATAATTAAGTGAATAGGTATAGTTAGATCGATTACACCTTTTAAAATATTTTCTAAAAAACATCTTCTTGTTGTGTCTTTTTAACCGAACTTGATTTCAAAAATAAAAACAAAAAAATGCAATATTCTTCCAGCAAACTTATTCTAGTTTTATAAATGGTAAAACCCCCCATATTTTCAAGTAGTGATTTTAAGTTATTTAATTTTATTTTCAAAATAACTTCAATATGTTGTCTTAAATTACTTCCTCCTTTGAGAGACGACCTTGATCAGCCACTCTACAACACCTAAATAACCCGAAACTAAATAGCATTTGAGAGAGCTCATGAAAGTGCCTTTCAATAATCACTTTTCCACAATATCTCATCAAGAAGGTTTCACATCCGCGTCACCAACATATATGCTCGATATGTATTTATTTGACTATATGAAATAAACACATCAATACACTATGACCATAGAATTTAACGCGATGATTTTATTCCAATCAAAGGGTTGATATATCAACTTCCATAAATATGGAAGGGATAAATCCTTCCATGAATTATCAATTAATAACATGATAATCGTAATGCACCCAACATACCCTACCTCATCGCAAACATATGTCATCACTGTTTTTGTCTGCGTATCTAAGTGTGTGAGTCATAAAATTCATTAATGATAATCTTAAAGCCTAAGGACCATTAAACACGCTTACAAATAGAAATATATGATGACACCAAAACATACAGAATTACTACTGATAGATATGTTCTCATAATCTCCCAACTTAGAGATACCAAGTGTGAAGGTCATGAGAAGAAGCCTCATTCACTTATGAGTACTCACACCAGAAAATCACATTCTATGTGTCCCATCATAAAACGTTATCCAACCATAAAACTATATTTAAGAATATCATCATAACACTTCAAGGTTGTCAACATAGCAGGGGACTACTATAACCTTATCAATGCGGTAGATACCCTAGGACATTATTACATTAAAGTTATGTAGAACAATGAACAATATGTAATAAAATGTTATTAATATTCAAATCATAAAATATACCTTTAATAAAAGTACAAAAAGTTGAGTTGAATTTATTTATTAAAAGCATACTACAAGGTATTAAGTGAATACATGAAAAATATTATATGAATGGATATTGTTTTATCATTCAAGGTTCATTTAATATTATAGTAATTATGAGTTGAGTTAATAACTTATTTCTATCATGTAATATATTTATTATATATTAAAAGCAGGTTTTCAAATATCAATGATGTTTATAACACAGTTAGTTCACCACAATGAGTTATTTATATCTTATTTAGTGGGCGTTGGATATACAGGAGTCATAAAACCCTTTCCAAACTATATTAATAGAGGAGGAGATAAATTCCATGTACTATTATTCCATTTTTAATTGAGAGATTCTATCTCCTTCTTCATCCAAGAGAGATAAATGTCTCATCTGATCATTCAATCTTTGATCGTTGTCACATATCAAAGGAATGATATCATGGTGATTGTTGTGATGCTGAATGATTCGTTGGAGCTCTGTTTTAGCACTTAAAATTCAATGAACAACATTTTCATGAACTCTTGAAGCATGTGTGGAAAATATACAATGGTTCAACCTCGAATCATTCGAGCAAGGATCATTGGTGATGATATGCAGTCGAACACGCTGCTAATTCAAATGAGGTAATCGCTCATTAAATTTTATGCTTAATAAATTCATGCGATATCCTCAGACCTCTATTGTGGTTTGAGTCCCTAGAAACGATAATGTTTCGTCGCTATGATGATGGAAATTTTTAAATCCTCGGTCCACCGGCTTATGATGCATGCCCTAATATCAAAAATTGGTATCAAATAGATTTTGTGAATTTTCTAAGTCAAGAAAAATTAAAATTACTTTAAATTAAGTAGAGGACTTCATTGCGGTCCTAATGGTTTTGACCGCTCATTAATTAGATCTCAGATGACCAAGTTATGTCCATCCAAAATAATTAATTTAGACCAACAAGCAGGTTAAATTTAAAGTGCACAATATATATATTATGTTTTTCTGGTGATATTTGGTAAAACTCAAGTGTTCCAACTAAGGTTCTGGCCGGAATAGTCATTCCAGGTAGTGGGGATAGATTCCACATGGTTTTGGAATTTAATTTGTTTAAAAAAACAATATGGGAAAGGGACAGGGTGGTTCACACTATCGACAGATAGGGTCAACTGAAAAAAAATTAAAAGGAGCCTAATTTATAGGTTTAAGATATAATTATAAAAGGAAAATGGGTTGGAGAGGGCAGTGCGACTTTTTGGGATAAAAACAAGGGCATGTGACTGTTTGGGAACAAAGGGGAATATTAAAAAACACAGTATTCCACAAGAAATATTTTCTAATTTTTTTTATTAAAAAAATAGAAGCTTTTGAAGGAAGATATCGAATGCCCAACCCCATCCTCACGTCTCCTCCCAGCCCACTGCCGTGTAGTTTCCACCCTATCCGACCCCCTGGTCATTGCCCTTGCCACCTCCCTGACGTTGACACTTTGGCCAATTCTATAGGCACCCACCGCCCCAACGACATCCTCCACCCTCACCTATCATGCCCTCTTCAGCACTCCCATAGCCCACCACAACACCCGCCTAACACTGTTGTCGTCGTGCGTGTGCCATCCGACTGACCACCCGACACTACCTCCTTTGGTAGCATGCAGACACCACCTTGAGGTGACCGAAGACCCCCCGCCACATGCGAGCCCCCTCCAACGTTCCTCTCCTGCCTAGCCATGTTCGACCCTCCATAACGGGCTCCCTGACAGCCTCCCATCGAGTCTGCTAGATTTGAAACTACCTTACATGTAGTCTTCTCAGCCTAAAACGGGCTTGTGTGGGGTTGGTCTGATCTGCAATAGGTCTGACTGGGGTTATGGGGCCCGATAAACTTTTTAATATAATAAAAATTAATTTATTATTTTTTAGATTAATTAATAATAGTTTCATTATTTCAAAAAATTAATTTAATTTTGGTATAAAATTAAATTAATTCATTAATTTAATTTTGGAATAAAAAAATTAAATTAATTATGGGACTCGATGAATTAAATTATTTGAATTTAAAATAATTCATGTAATTTATTAAAATGATCTCGAACTTAAATTTATTGTATTTATTTTTATCATGCATTTAATTTACTAGCTGATTGGTCTTAAACTATTCCTAACCTATGTTTGTTGAGATGCTTATAATATTTAGTTGGTTTTTTAATTTGACAGACTGTACACCATCCTTAATTTAATATGTATAAGGGTGTGCATGTCCATTGGTTTATCTGTATGTATTTTGTACTTCCCAAGCCCCCCTACTGCATGCAGGTATGTTTGTACTATTGACGATGACATTGTAAGACATTGACCATGCCAATATGAGATGGTATTCCAGACAAGAAGTGAAAACACTGGATGAGGGGTTAGTTGCGATACGATTCAAGACACAAATCAAGTATTATACCCCTAGGTCAGAGTTGATCCATTAAGTTTAAATGGATCAACTGATATTAGATGCTCAAGTATAGTCAGGTAGTTCATTTATTTATGAATTGTTTATTATTTTATGAATATGAATTTTTGTGGGAAACACATAAAATAATATACAGAAAAATGCATAGACACAATGAATGTTTTCTATTAACACACGTTTAATTGTGAGCGTGACAACATAGTATGAACATATTTAATAGGAAAAGATTACATTCATTGAAAAATAATAAAAACCCCTCAAAGTAATATTAAGTCTTAATGCCTTATGTCACTTAAAGTTGAACAAAACCCGGTGTACGGGGTGCTTGTCAACCCTAATTGAGGGTTCCTCCTACCACTAGGGAATTCTTATAAGAGTGATGGTTTGATTTAACTAAATTCGGTAGTAAAGAAGTAGCCAAATCTATCTTGCTACCACCACTACTATAAAACAGGTCTTTAAAAATCACCTTTATCAAATATTTTTTATCTCTCATAAATGCCCTAAATAAATTGAAATAATTAAACAAATAAAAATTTTAAATGAGTAAATTATTTTTTTTTTAAAAATTCTATTAATTAAATAATTATTGATAAAAATGAATAAATTTAATATACATACATATAAATTATAAATACTAATAAATAATATACATTAAATATATAGATATGTAAAATGAAATAATTAAATAAATAATAATTAAAAATAATTAAATTAAGAAAATTATTAAACATTTTATTAATTAAATAATTATTGATAAAAATGAATAAATTTCATATACATATATGTAGATTATAAATATTAATAAATAGTATATATTATAGATATATAAAATGAATAAATTACAATAATTAAACAAAAAAAATAAAAAAGAATAAATTGTAATAATTAAATAAAAAATTAAAAATGAATACATTTTAATAATTAAACAAAAAAATAAAAAATGAATAAATTACAAAATTATTAAAAAATTTATTAATGAAAAAATTATTAATAAAAATGAATAAGTTTAATATATATATATTAATTATAAATAGTAATAAATAATATATATTAAATATAAATATAGAAAATGAATAAAATGTAATAATTAAAAACATATTAATGTCTTATTTATTTTAATGGTTTTTATATATAATTATCCATTAATACATTTAATATAGAAACATTTTCATATGTATATATGAATGTATAAAATATTTCATAAAATATGATTTATATAATACAAAATATTTATTCTTTACATTAAATAAGTCATATAATTAGTTGAAGAATGGTTTATAATTAAAAATTAATATTAATTAAAAATACTGACTAACTATATCGAGTAATGGGCATAATTGAACGTCGTTTGATTTTTTAATTTAACATATATCAAATGTGTGCTACATTTATTTCACATACATAAACGTAATTAATGTACTTTTATATATAACACACAAACACAAATATTTACGTAATTAATGAAATATTATATAGAAACACATGCAACTAATATTTATATAATTTTTTCAAATTTTAGTATTCATTTTAGAATTTCATTATAACATGATACATTTAATATATTATGTTTTTAATTGGTAAATTTTATTTATTTATTTTTAATATTATTACACTTAAGTATTAATTCATTTTTAATATTTTTTTTGGGAATTTAATTATTTTCTATTATTTTTTATATATATTTTTTACTATGTTTTAATATTTTCAATATGTATTCATATTTATTTCAACATATATCCATATTTTTTAGTAATTTATATTTAATTAATAAAACTTATCCATTTTTTCAATATTTTTAATGTGTACTCATTTTTAATTATTCAATTTCAATCATTTATATATGCATGCATTTAAGATTATATATTTATTAATAATGTTAAGAATATATTTTTAAATAAATATTTATAAACAAATATATTTATAAATACATATATTTATAAAAAAATATATTTATAAATTTATATTTTCTATATTTATAAATTTATATATTTATAATTATAAATAAATAAATATTATTTTTTTTAAAAAGTATTTATATAATTATAAATATATAATTATAAATATTTAAAAATTAAAAAATTATAGTAAATTCATTTAAATAATGAATATATTTACAATATTTATATTTATATTTATATATATAATTATATAAATATATATAATGATATTAATATATAAATATATAAATATTGTTTTTAAAAAAAGTATTCATATAATTATAAATAAATAATTATAAAATTATAATAAATATATTTAAATAATGAATATATTTACTATATTTATATTTATATATATTTATAATTATAAATAAAAAATATATTTAAAAAAAGGTATTTATATAATTATCAATAAATAATTATGTATTTAAATAATTATAAAATTACAATAAATAAATATTTAATTATATAAATATATTTACAATTTTTTATTTATAATTATAATTATAAATCATTTATCAGCGCTAAAGTTTTAGAGTTTATAGAGATGCCTTTTATCAAGATTTCTTTAGCCCTGATAAAGATAGAGATTTATCAGCACTAAAAAAGCACAGATAAAAGACATCTTTATCAGCACTAAAAAAGTTCTAATAAAGACGCCTTTTATCCTCATTTATTAATTTAGCACAGATAAAAGTGTCCCTGATCTATTTAAAGAATCCAAACCACGATTGTATCATTGCGATACCTTAAGCTTTTCGTGGAAGCCACCTTCTGCCAACGCTCCTCTTCATCGAATCCAATCTTGAATCATAGTTTGAATCAAAACTTGAACAAATTCAAGGCTTGAATCCAAGGCTCAAATGAATCAAGTCTCGAACGAATCAAGGATCTAAAAAATCCAAGGCTCAAAAAAATATAAACTTTGGTGATATATATACTTTATCTCAAATGAATCAAAGGTTGAATCCAATGTATGTTATTTTCTCCTCCTCCTCACTCATTGATTGCTTGTTTAGCAATATCTTTTTTCATTTTTTTCATTATCTCTTTCTATTCATCACCTTTTTCCACTACGGTTCCATCACCACTTTCCCTTCTTATTTAAGCCTTCAACTCATTGTTACTGAAGGTTTTTCATCATCTATGATATCCTTAGGTAGGTGTATCTATGTTTTATCTGTTCCCTAATTTGTTTCATGTTATTGGGTGTTTGAAATTAGTTTCTCTAACATTATAATTGTTATTTGGGTTTATTTGGATTTAAATATGCTTGTTTCTTAAGGTTTTAAGGGATTATAATTTATTTTTAATTGGGTTCTTATGGATTTGGCCTTGTTTTTTATCTGCATTCAAAGGATAAAGTATATTTTTGGCCAATAAAATATTTATGATGGTTTTCATAAAGTAATTTGTTGTTTTAAAATTATTTAAGGTTATTTATGAAATCTATTTGGGCTTTGTTGTCAAAGGCGTGCATCTTGGAAAGAGGCCATGTGAGGTGCAGTTATAGCGCCTCACCACTATGGAGGTGAGGCAATCTCACTGAGGCATGATAAAGGCATGTTCCTCTCATGCCATTCCTTTAGGTGATTGGGTGCAAGGTGCAAAAGTGGTCCCCCCCCCAAAAAATCTTTGACCAAATTCTTGATTCTGTTATAACTACATCATACATATTTATAATTTTAATTTCATAATTTCCTTTTAGTAGTAATGAATTCACTGGAATTTAATTCTCAACATTGTATACTAGTGATATAAAAAAAGTAACATATTATGTTGTTATATAGATATTTAGTGATATATGTAATTTCATGTACAATATATGATAAAATGAATTGTTAAATATTGTTTTTACACTAAAATTATATTTTATAAGGAATTTATATAATTAATTATTATTTCATTTAATTTTAATATTATTTTTATCATATTTATAAACTAATAAAAGATTTTATGTGAAAGGTTGGATACTTTAAAACTTTTCATTAATGGTTTTGTAACATATTTTTCACTAAAATGATATTTTTTGTAGTATTTTTTATTTTATATTTGAAATTAATGTGCAATATTTAAAGGGTTATTATTATAATATGGGTAACATATTTGGTGAATTTAATAATTGTAATAATAGTGTTATTGTAGGAATAATAATATATCTATTTTGAATCAAGATTTTAAAATTAGATAAGGGGTGAAATTTGGCATTTTTTTGTAAAAAAAAATAAAATATGGAAATAAATTAGTGAAATAAAGTAACATACTATAAATATGAGATCATACATATTTAAGAATGATAAAATTTTCCAATTTTGTTCTATTTTAATTATATTTTTGATAAAAATTCTAGTGGAGCATTAACAAAGGTAATGGGGTACTATGGGTGGAGTGGATCACTTGAGATAATGGAATTATCAAATACTGAATAATTAATTACATTGGATTCCATTCTCTACACCTATAAATACACATCCCCTCTTCTCATCTATTCAAATATGATACTCAATTTATCCCTTCATTGATCTATTAAATATCATCTCCCTTATATTTCTCTTCAATCATGAAGATTTTTGGTGGTTGGAAGAGATAATTTAAGCCAAGAATTTCATGAAAGTTAAGGGTTCATATTCATATCCCTTCCTTTTCCTATAGTGATTGGTTTATTAAAACATTCAATAAATTAAAATTTAATAAGTTTATATCATTACAATCTAGCACATTATATCTACAGTAATGTATTTTTCATGAGGTATTATTCATTCACTATCATAATTCAGTTTTCCTAAGCCATTACTATGCCGATATAGGGATTCCTAATATTTTCAAATTCATTTCTAATCACATCTCCTTTGTTCTGTTATCTTTTAAACTCCCATTTAATACATTGATATGGTTCTATTTTTAGTATATCATCATACATTTAGTTTATTTTATATGACATGTTATTCATTCCCCCTCACTAATCCCATTTCCTAATCTATTACCTTACTAAAGTAAGGGTTCCATCTCCTCCATTCATTCCAAATTGTTTTTATATTGTTTTAGTCTCTCTTAAACATCATTTGAATTTGATTCTATACTTATACATCTATTATATTATCATCAATTTCATGTATTTTTCACAAGATATCATTTATTGATTCTCATTATTCCCCTTTCTTAATGCTTGCGACGCTAGGGTTTCCCCCATCACTGCCTTATCTCCCTTGTGGCAGATTTTCTATGGACCTTCTGGCGCTCTCTATGATGAGTTCATGGGTCAACCCTCCCATGGCATTGTTGACTTCGTGCTATGGGCTTCTGTGGTGCTGTCAGATCATCATCCACAAGCATAAGACCAGTTTGCAACGAAGGTCGCTTTGTTCACCGACTTACTCCATTGGAGCATTCGTGGGTTTGATCAGGTTTTGTCAGTGCGACATTGTCCTTTGGTCAAGTTTTTTGGCATTTGTGTGTTGTCACCATGCTCTTCGGGGGCTTGAGTGCTTTGAGAGTTTGCTGTGGTCTTCTCTAGTGGGATTTCTGGTGGCGACAGGATCTGGTGGTGGCTTGGTTTGATTTGTGGCGTAACCTCCTTTCAGTGGCCGGTGTTCGGGAGGTGGATCTTGGGGGTGATGTTTCTTGGATCTTTGATTTTTTTTTGGTTTCATATGATTTCTTCTGTGATTCTCTTTTTTGCAATTTGGGTATGTTTATGGGTTTGCATGTTCTGGTTCAGTCTGTGCGATGGTCTTTGCTAAATCCATGGTTTGGTGTTGATTTTCTGGTTCTTCGTCTTCTGTGAGCCTAGTTATTTCCCTTGAAGTTTTCTCGCCTTCCTTGAATTTTGACATTTGTTGATGATAGAAAGAATTTATTTTGGTCTAAGTTTTATTTCTCATGACCCTGTTTTGGATGGAAGGTCATCAGTAATGGTTTTTTTTAAATTGTTTTTGATTGTGACCTTGGTGGTTCGCAACTCAAGGGATTATTCAACCATTCTCATACAAGTAGATTCTCCAGATGAGGTTCTGGGCAAGAGGTTTCACTATTTTATAGCTTCTTAGAATCATATTTTTGAGAGGGTATGGATATGGACATAGGTACTATACCCGTGCTCTTTGGCATGGGACTGCTAGTCATGCTGCGATGAAATGATGGAAGCTGGACTTAATGCAATAGTTGCTCGGAGGAGATTCTCTCTTGTTATGATGGTTGTCCTTGATCTTGAGTTTTGGTCCATTGGGGTTTATTTTTTCCATTTAGTCTTGATGTCATGATGTTGTGAAGTCATGTATGGTTTCTCACTTTTTCCTCAAAAGTGTTTGAATAATAAAAATTTAATTTTCAATCAGTCAATAATCCTATTTTTTCATTCTAAATAAAATAAAATTTTTCAAAAGTGTTTGAAAATAATTATTTACATGATTTAATGAATAAAATTATATTTTAAGATCACCCCATAATCATTTATCCATGAGGGATCAAATATTCACTCTCTTTATAGAATTTTCAAAGGCTACACCATATAAAATTCAAAGATTCCAGTTCATTTCCATTTAATTTCATTTTTTGATTATTTTGTTATAAATGATTTTAAAAAATTAATTTATATGATTATAAAATGTTATATTTGGTATTATAGCATAATTTAAATCTTTTATGAATCTTATATTACCTATTTTATCTAAATGTTCATTTCCCATAATCCTTTACTATGCCAACATAGTCCAATGAACCAAAATTCATTTCACATGTTCTTATACACCAATGATTCCATGGAAATGAAATCTTTTTAAAGGTATTGACACAACTCAAACTTTTTATTTTTATCCTAACAAAAATTTATGATTATACTATTTTCTACCAATACATTCCCATTTAATTCTATCATATAAAAAATCATTTTTATCAAAATTTTCACATGTCTCTAGGGTAGAAGTTGGGGGAATGTAGTTCAAAATGGTTATTCCATGTTATTATGGGGGTCACTCAACATATTTTGGATTTATATATAAAGATCACATGTCCAGGGAATTTTATATTATGCCACTTATAATATTATTCCCTTGGCTTCTACATCTATTGTGATACACTTAAATGTGACATAAAAAATAAATTCAAATGACTCAAATAAGTACCATGATGTAAAGGTTACCTTTAGCATATTCCATGGAAATAGTTTTAAAATTTTAATTTATTGTTAATGGTTTTTGAATATGATTTTAATTTTTTTCACTCGACACTAACATTTTTTATATAAAATGGGGTTTATATCCCATTAAGTGTTTTGAAAAAAATTGGTCAATTTTCACATGGAATTAAAAAAACAAATTTGAAGTGGGGTTTTAAAAATTAAAAAATCAACCATTTGATCTTTGAAAGTTGTGTTGAGATTAGATTTGAAATTTTAAGTTAAGATGTAGTGATTTAAAATTTTTTAAGGATAAAAATGTCATCCTCATCAGCTTCATCCCCCAAACAGTTATTATTTCATTTTGTTTCTTGTGACTCACCCCCCACTCTTCTAGATATGTACCTATGTTTCTTGAACTACTCTGAGTAGTAGTCACCCCATACTAGGTACTAGTGATCATTTTGGATGAATTTAAAGGATAAAACCTACCATAGTATATTAATTATTTTCTTATATTCAATTACCCATTTTCTTCAAATCATACTAAAATTATTTGAAATAATCAAATGATAGGTTCCCCTTATTAGAATTATGTATAATTTTCACCTTTGATAATGAATATATTATGTGTATTTTTTTACAAAATAAATATTTTATGAACCTAATAGGATGAATATGAATCTAAAATGGATGCAGTCTAATCATTTGACAAAAGAGTATAAAGATGAAGTTAAATAGTTCATCAAATTTTCAATAGAGTATGCATACGAACCTTCTCAAATCCTTTTTCCATGTTTAGATTGTTGTTATTAAAAACAAATTAGTTCAAAAGAGTTTGAAGAACATTTGATTTGTCATGAAATAGATCAAAGCTATAAATTTTGGATGAAACATGGGGAAAAACTAAACATGCACACTGATTGGGATGATACTTTGGTTTATGGATCATTTGATATGAATACTGGTGTAAATGATAATGGAAATCGTATAGAAGAAATGAAAATGTAAATTTAATATGACCTTCATAATTGAAAAAAGTTATTTGAGAAGTTAAATACTTACACTAAGAGACCATTTTATACCAATTTTACTAAATATGGAACCTTTTCAGCTGTATTGAAGTTATATAATTTGAAATATGGCAATGGATGGAGAGACACCAACTTTACATAACTACTTGGTCTCTTGAATGATATGCTAATAGAAGAAAATGAACTTCCATGTTGAACATATGACACTAAATGAACGTTGTGTTCAATGGACTTGATATCTAAAAAAATATATTCTTGTCCAAATGATTTCATATTGTTTCAAAATGACCATGGATCATTCATAAAATTCCCTAAGTGCGGAGTGGATAAATATAAGAAAAATGAATCAAGTCCTTCTAAATCTATATGGTAATTTCCTATAATTCCTTTATTTATAAGACTATATAGATTTTAGGAAACCATGAGACAATTGACATGCAATGAAAATAAAATAATTAAAGATAGGAACCTACTTTATCTAGTAGATTCTCCTTAGTGGAATAAAACTGATTAAAAGTATCTTAAATTTGGAAATGAGCTGATAAAATTTCATTTTTTGTTATATATAGATGGAATAAATACTTTTGGTGTATAGAGTAGTACTAATAGTATTTGTCCCATCATGTTGGTAAATTATAATCTACCACCATGGTTATGCATAAATCACAAATACATTATTTTGTCCATGCTTATATCTAGACTAAAGAAACCCTGTAATGATATTGATGTCTATTTGGGTCCATTGATCGAAGATCTAAAATGGATGTGGGATAAATATGTTATAATATATGAATCTCATAGAAGTGAAGAATTCACATTGAGGGCTATGCTGTATGGGATGATGAATGACTTTCCTGCTTATGGAAATTTTTTAGGCTATAACATTAAAGGAATGTTGGGGTGTCCCATTTGTGAATAATGAACATAATAAGTTTGGTTGAAACATTCCTCGAAGACTGTGTTTTTAGGACATAAATTTTTTTTACCTCGCCGACATAAATATTGATCCTAGATGTTCGATGGTAATACTGAACAAGGTACAACACCATATCCAATAATAGGTGATCAAGTGTTTGATAAATTAAAATATATTGACACTATTTTTGGTAAATCATTTTCAAAAAACCTTATGAAATTTGATTGGAATAAGCGATCAATTTTCTTTTGAATTACCATATTGAAATTTTTGGTATATCATAAATTTTCTTGATGTCATGCATGTAGAAAGAAATGTATTTCATAGTGTTATTGACACATTACTAAATGTTTCTGAAAAAACAAAAAATGAACTTAAGGCTAGGTTGGGCATGATTGACATGGGGATAAGGGAAGAGTTGGCACCAGTGAAGGGTAAAGGGTAGGATTTTCTTCCTCCAGTAGCTTACACTCTATCTAGATAGGAAAAATTGCAATTTTTTATTTTCCTTAATGGTGTAAAGGCTTGAGATGGGTATTTATAAAATATTAATAATGTCATTTCAATGACTAATTTTAAGTTATATGGACTAAAATCACACTAATGTCATGTTTTGATGAAAGATTCTATGACCATTAATTTCTATTGCATTCTTCATAAAAATGTATGACATAGTTCAAATGGATTTTTCATCCTTTTAAAATCCATATGCAATAATGTTATAGACCCAAAAAAGTTTACAATCATGAATAAGGAGGTTGAAGTTGTATTATGTGAATTAAAGATGTTATTCCCACCATCATTATTTGATATAATGGTCCACCTGATGGTTCACTTGGTTAGAGAGGTTCAACTATGTGGTTGTGTCCATTATAGATGGATGTTCCCCATTAAACTACAAATGAATATTTTGAAAGGGTATGTAAAGAATCAAAATATTCTAAATGGTTGTATTACAAAATATATATTATTGAAGAAGATTTTGAATTTTTTACTGATTGCATATTAGATGTTGATATCATCGGTCTCCCAAAGTCTCATCATAGAGGAAGCATTATAGGCAAATGGATTTTTGGAAGATATGTTGTTACAATTATCATCATAGAGCATGAGAAAGAAAACCTTTATATTTTACATAACAATGAAGATATTGATCCATACATTGAATCCAAAAAACAAATTATTAGATATATGAATCCATCAAGGGTTGAAGTATGGATATCAAATACACATAATTAATAGTTTATATAATGGTTTCAATATCAAATTTATAAGGAGTTATCACAAAATTCGAATTTAATTATTGAATGAATTTGATGGCTGGCTAGGGGACCGAATGAAAATGTTATATCTTACATTGGTTTTGTAATCAATGGTTATATGTTGTATATAAAAGAACATGATGAATGTAGTGCAGGGTAAAAGGAGTGCATTGAAATTTAATGAAATGGGATTCATGAAGGTGAATTTCATTATGTAAGGGTAAAAAGATTAGCTGCTCATAATGGCATCACAAGTAGTGCATGTATTTTATGTCTTAGATCCAACAAACAATAATTGATAAATTTTCTTACTGTTGGCTAAACCAACTATAGGTTTAGTTGAAAATTCAATCAAGTATGACCCTTTTATTGGGAGATCACAATCAGTTCATGACGGTCTCAATATAAACAATGTCTTGTATGTTAGAGGGGACCACAAAGAGGGGTTTTAGATTATCAATAAAGGATCCAAACCCATTCAAACTTCAAAAAAAAGAAAGAGAGTTCAATGAGAAGGTTAAAGTTTTTTTTAATATACTATGATTGTCCTCATAATATTATATGTTCTCTACTACATTAACAAAATATAAGTTAAAATTTTAACTACTCATGTAGAAAATGTCTTCTGTACATGATGATGTTACCAATTCTAGGTAAGAATAGGGTGTTGATGACAAAACTATAGAATTATTCGGGGATCAAAAACATATTGATGAAAAAACAAGAATGATGCAACATCACTATGTTGAATAAATTTATCAAGGTAAAAAGTAAGGGTATAAAATTTTAGGTTGGTTGGAATCAATGCGGCCAACCTATTAACCCTAAAAAGTTAATGTTCATTAGTTATATTGGGGTCACAATGAGGATGAATGTGATAATTGATATAGATTTGTGGCTCCTTTTCCAACCTATAATGAAGGAAACCCTTTGGAAATATATAATGGTAATGTTACAATATACTTTCTCTATTTTACCAAAAAATTATATAATGAAACACTAATTTAATTTTCATTATTCCTTGAAAAGTTTGTTTATTTTAGAATATTAATATAAGAAATATGTCTTAATGGATGATGGAAAATTCCATAGAGGCTTCAGGACTCTTCTTACCAAGTTACATCTTAGGGATAATAAGGGTAATGTAAAGCCCCACCCACTAGTTTGTTACGCACATATTATAAAGTAGGAAACATGAAATGATTTTATCAGTTTTCATGATGAGAAATCATTTCAGGTGCATTTTATTCAATAATATATTATTTAAATTTATTTATTTTATTTAATTTTATTCAAAATTCTTAATTTATGGAACAAAAAAAGAGTGCTGAAAATAAATAATGTGCATCAAAACTAATGTACCCCTATCACAAAGCCAGGATATGGTATGCTTCACTAAATAAGAAATTTGTATATATTTTAAATCAATAATAATTTTTTTTTGTGATATAAAACAACATATGTTCCTTTTTTTCTATACATATTGATGAATCAAAATATGAAGCCACTTACATCCTATTTCATGTTCTATGGAAGGAGGATTGCATAAATAAGGAGGGTAAAATAGTTGATAAAAAACAAAAGTAGTATGAGAAACATGTGTAAGTGTGATATAATAGTAATTCATTATGATTTATAATAGTATTATATAAAAATATCTATTTATATCTATATGTTTTTTATACAGTTTATAAAAAATAATAGGAAATGACCGTAACAGAAGAAAAACTACTTTAAGTATCTTTAATGTGGCCAAAATAGTATGGACACATTATAGGATTAGGTTTTGGAGTGTCTCCTTAAATATATTTTGAGAATACAAAACCACAAGAAGATGCATATAAGATGATGAAATAATTGCATACAAAAGTAGATGCTTTGAAAGATATTATTGTCCAGTCTAGTTTGATAGAGAAATATATAAGAAAGGATCAAAGAAAAATAGACATGGAATAAATATCCGCACATGGAGAACCAAATGACCCCACTAGCTTTGAGGCTAGTCATTCCCCTCAACCGCATACCTTACCCAGGGTAATCAATTTTTTCAGTACTATTTATCCTAAACATGAATCAAATAACTTCCAATAACTTTATATTACTAAAATTATGTAGGTAAATTTGAATGTGATTTCTATCTATCAACACCCACACACATTCTTATTGTGAGGGATATAATGTATAATATATTGGGAGACATGATACATAATAAATAACTCCAAAAAGATCACATGAGAGCGGGGATTGAGGCAGCATAGGAGCCAACAACTGAGTTTCCTATTCCACTTGATGATCCATATATTACAACGGTCAATGATGCTTTTGGAACTTTCGTAGCATGACTATCTAATCTTATAAAGATACATGAGGTATGTATTTAATTTTTTTTGTTATAAAAAACCTGTAATAGTTGATGAAAAAAGGTCTGAAGTGAGGCATGGTATTACATAAGAATAAAGCAATGGGGAAACAAAAGGTTTAATCAATACAATCTAGTGATTGACCAAGAGATAAAAAGTACCTTCCAGGAGTACCCCCCACCAGTTCCACATCAACATTTATTATCATTACAAATTTATACTAAGACCAAATTTAAAGATAAAAATATGTCTTACATTCCATATAAAGAAGAAATATTTGGAACTTTAATTACATATGTAGTTGGTCTCAAGAGTATAAATGAGATTCTTAAGTTTGAATGGATGAGAGTCTCAATTTTGAATACATACACATGGTACATTTTCATAATACACTTGTCAAAATAGTGATTTAATATGTTCATTAAAGTTAATAACTATTCATATTTTCTATAGGTGTTTATATCACTACTATATAAAGGAAAAATCGTGTGGATCATGATTTAGATTCATTAATCCCTATATCATTTATATGTAAGAAACTTCTTTGGATAATAAAGAAATTAATAAGAATAAAGATGATCTATATGATGTGTTTTAGAAAAAAATAACATATGATAGACTGTTTTTGATGCCTACAATATAGGGGAAAAACTCTATAATATAATCGCATAAATTATTTTTTTATTAGTTATTTGTTTTTATTTTTTTAGGCAGCACTAGATGCTGATCATATCCAATCTGGATACCCCAAATATTTATTTTTTGGATCCAATTAATGGATATCCAATAAAACAACCACATGTGTATTGTGAATTTTTAATACACTAAAATCAACATTTTATAGATAAACATCAAATTATATATTTCAGTCTGTGTTTTAACAAGAATTTTGTTATGATAGGGTAGTTACTAAATATAGTCTACTTCATGGAATAAAGTCAGTGACTGAATATAAAAATCCCATGGATTACTTCAAATAGAAAAAAATTAAGGTATATATAAAAAGATTTAACTATCAAAACATATTTCAAAACAATTTACTTATTTTGGTCAATGTTTCTGTAGTGTTCAAAGCAAGATAATGGAAAAAAATATGGAAATTATGTTTGAAAATTTATGAGAGAGATCATAAACCATGAAAAGGCCAGCATCCCAAAATAGTTAATTTATAAAGGTAATTACAATTTCATTAAAAATATTTCTTAACATTTGTTTGTCTATATTTTCTCAATACTACCAAAATTTCCGATAACCTTCATACTCAAAAGAAGAAGTAAATTTATTTAGAGATGAGTGGGTAACCTACATGGTGTTAGAATGTTTTCCAACAAAAAATTTAGGTGATTACCTACTATGTTTGTGATATAGTATGGGATATAACCTTAGAAATATATTTGGGGTGTGAATCATTAGTATCTGAATGATTATATATCAATTTTGATATATTTATTAAGGATAATTATAATGGATTAAATAATTTTTTAGAAGCACTGGTCTGTAAACAATAATTTTTTTTGGAAATGGTGGAGGAAGAGGTGGAGGCAGTGGCAGACCTGCAGCTGGAGGTAGATTCGGAGACTGAGGAAGAGGAGCAAGTAGGGGCGGAGACCGAGGCAGAGGAGGAGATGAAGTGATGAATTTAAAACAATAAAATTATTGGGAAATGGAGTAAACTGGGGATCATAGAAAGGTTCTGTTTGAGAGAAATTGTTGAAAAGTGTGTACAACACTTATCAATTAAGATAAGAGCCATTGTGCGAGTGTTTCAGGCTGCTTATTGAAAAAATGTTTTTCACTACTTGTTTAAGTGACTTTGTATAGGAATTTAAGTGGAGGAATTATTTTCATAAAAAAAAACAAAAACCACTTATTTTTTAAAACTTATTATCATAGGCTATAATTTCTATTAGAACATTCCAAGTACTATCAAATATTATTGAAGTTTGAAAGCAATTACTCACCAAGAAAAAACTAAACAAAAAAAATATTTGTTTGCTTGCCCATGGATTCTCTACATTGGAAAGAAAGGGTATTAGTAGAACATAATAACCAAAATAATCACATTTTCAATTTTCTTATACAGAAATAGCCACTAAGAATGCATAGATTCATAATCTATAAATTCCATAATTGATGTAACTTCATTTTTTAGAAAATATATAAGTTGAATCTTAGTAATAAAACATGTAAAAAAACATGCATTCATGCATACAAAAAAATGGAAGTAAAGTTACTTACACCATGTCAAAAATCCATTAATTTTCTTGAGGAGAAAGAGATATCACATACATTAAAGAGCTCACACTTTTCAGCTGTAAACAAGATAAATGTAAAGAAAACCAATAATGCAACATTAAAAAAAGTTAACATATACCGACATATAAAAACCAACTGTGTATTAAGTAGTGAATCCAATGGTTACTTGAGAGTCATACAACACCAATACAATCATCAAACAAGTATATAATCCAGATCAAATGTTTGAATAAATATATATTGAATCAACTAATAAATCCAATATTTGTATGTGAGAACTATTTTAGGAGAGACATCATTAAGATTTCATGGTCATTGAGGAGGGATGGTGTCAAAGAAAACATGATATAAAATGAAAATAAACTGATTTATGAAGAAATCCTTGAAAATGAAAAACCTTATTCAAATGAAATTGTGAAGCACCAAAAATCCAAATGAATAACCCTTTGAAAAAGAAGCTAGTATCTTGATCCAAAACCTCTAAAAACATAAATAAATACAAAATTTTATCAAATGAATCATGAATTTTCAGAAAATAAAAATACTATGTTTTCACTTTGGTGGGTGGTAGAATTATTTAGGCTATTCGATCATCAATTTGATGCATGATATAATATAAAATATTCTTGTGAAATCCATAAAAGTAACAAATAAAGATTACATTAGTGAAATGGATTGACTAAAAATAATTATTTTGAATTCACATGATGTGAAATTAAATTATCCCACCATTATATCACATAAAATCTCACAATCATTACATGATTATAGGTGTTTAATCTATCCTTATTATGCATATAGATACTTTTCACTAACTCACCATTAAAAAATGTGTCCACTAGTTCATAGTTAATATGCATGTGAACATTCATTATGTAAAATGATCCATGGTCACAAGCTCATTAATAAAAAACTCACCATTATTCTTAATAAAAAATACATAAGAATAGGGATATTTTCATTTTTATGAACAAATAATGATGATGTTATGTTAGAGATTATCATAACCCAAAATATTGAAAAGTATATACTAATTTATAGCACAATCCAGGAAGACTTAATGGATGCGCTAGATTTTAGTGTCATTTTGATGCTATAAAGGGCTATAATGATGTTTAATACTTTTAAAAGGGGTAAACAGTTTATAATGGAGTTTAACATATTTTGAAAATACATAATGGGTCACAAATATATATAACTAGAACAAATTTACTTTTAGTTGATCTTCTCATCATTTTATCTACTTTTTTAGTTAATTTCACCATCATTTTTATATAATACTTATTTTTTTTAATTTTTATAGAGATCATGAAGAAATTAATTTTTCAACAAGGATGAGTAACTCCCTTACTATGATCATGGAAAGGTGAATTCCTAATACTTATTTAAAAAAACCCTCTTTCACAATCTTTCCAATCTCAATGTTTGCATAGTAAAATTATCGTCTATAGAAGCAATTCATTGTTTCATATTCATGTTTAATTTATTTATTTTTAGTATTACTAACATAAGAATTGTTTTCTTATATAGGTCAATTCTTTTGTTTGAGTTGGGATGGTTTGTTCAAAACTAATCATGCTCATGAGAGATTGGACCTCGAGGTTACAACTGAGATAATGATGATAAAGAAATGGGTCAAGAATTTATACAACTATCATAAAATGGTGAATTCCTACTAATTATTTAATTAATTTTATCATCATTTTATCTACTATTTGTAAGTTAATTTCCTTATAATTTTTATCTAATACTTATTTAGTTTTTTTATAGATCTTTTGTGAATTTATATTTTTATTTCAACTATATGAAAAAATCTATAAAAAAGATAACATGTTCCTTTATAATGGAAGAGGAAATCCCATGCTGCCTGAAATGTGAAGTTTTTTAGGGATCATGGAGTTTCTATTACATCATAATGGAACATGTTCTCTATTTTCTTACTTTTTATAGATATTTTAAAGAAAAATATATATCACATACTCAATATGCCACACCCCAATCTAATATATAATGTTCTCAGTATGACGTAGACTGTATTTTTTTATTTTATAATTTACATTTTAGTTCAAAACACACATCACATACTAAAAACTAATAAAAAAAATTAATATTTTTTTGATACTTTAGAAAAACAACCCATAAGTCATTTGTGATGTGTAGGAATTAGCTGCACCTTAATCTGATGCACGATGTGCTCAGTATGACTCCAATTGTGTCTTTTTATTTAAAATTGACATTAATTTTAGTAAAAAAAGAAAAGTGACATACTAAAAACCAAAAAAACATGCTTTTATTGTATTTAAAATTTAGTAAAATTATTTATAGGTCATTTGTGACGTGTAGGAATCAGTCTCATATCAAACTGACACATGATGTGACTGGTATGACTCAAAGTGCGTGTTTCTAGTTTAAAATGACATTTTATTAAAAAAGAGAAGTGAAATACTCAAAATTGAGCACAAAAATTAGAATTGTTTTTTATATTTTAGGAAAATGATACATAGTTCAATTGGGACATGTAGAAATTAGCCACACCTCAATTTGATGCATGGTGCAACTGATATGGCTCCAAGTGCATCTTTTTGTTTAAAATTGACATTAATTTTAGTAAAAAAGACATCTGACCTACTGAAAACTGAGAAAATTCCTTCATATTATTTTTATACTTCAGTAAAATTATCCATAAGTCATTTGGGACATTAATTAATCATTAAAACC
Source organism: Viscum album (assembly GCA_963277665.1). Lineage (NCBI taxonomy): Eukaryota > Viridiplantae > Streptophyta > Magnoliopsida > Santalales > Viscaceae > Viscum > Viscum album. The sequence goes on from OY728125.1 coordinate 158,112,775, forward strand.
TCAATCTAATACATGATGTGCTTGATATGACTAAAAGTGTTCGTTATCAGTTTAAAATTGACATTTTAGTTCAAAAAGTTCCATTCATTGAAAAATAAGAAAAAAAACTTGGATTTTCTTGATAATTTAGGAAAATGATTCATAAATAATTTGTGAAATAGAAGAATTATTCTCACGTCAAACCGACACATGATGTGACCGGTATGACTGAAAGTGCATGTTTTTAGTTTAAAATGAAATTTTAGTAAAAAAGATAAGCGACGTACTAAAAATTAAGAAAAAAATAATATTGTTTTGATACTTTATTAAAATGATCCATAATTCATTTGGGTTGTTTATGAATCATTTTCACCTCAATATGATACACGGTGTAACTGATATGACTCAAAGTGTATCTTTTTATTTAAAATTGACATTAATTTTTGTAAAAAAGACAAGTGACATACTCAAAACTAAGAAAATGAATTCATATTATTTTTATAATTTAGAAAAATTATTTATAATTCATTTGAGATGTGTAAGAATTATCCTCAATTCAATCCAGTACACGATGCACTCGATATGACTAAAAGTTTTAGTTATCAGTTTAAAATTGACATTTTAATTCAAAAAGTATCACTAATTGAAAACAAAGAAAACAAAATTAAATTGTATTGATAATTTAGGAAAAATATTCATAATTTAATTTTTATGTTTAGTAATTAGTATCATGCCAAACCACCACATGATGTGACCGGTATGACTCGAAGTGCAAGTTTTGAGTTTAAAATGTCATTTTAGTAAAGAAGGCAAGTGACGTACTGAAAACTGAGAAAAAAAAATTCACATTATTTTTATAAATTTGAAAAACTATCCATAAGTCGTTTGGGACATGTAGGAATCATCCAAAACCTAAATATGATGTACGGTGTTATCAGTATGGCTCAAGGTGTGTCTTTTTAATTAAAATTGACATTAATTTTAGTAAAAAAGACAACTTACCCACTCAAAAATGATAAAACTTATTTAGATTATTTTTATACTTTAGGAAAATTATCCATAAGTCATTTGGGATCCTTAGGAATCAACCTCACCTCAATCCGATACATGGTGTTCCCGGTTGTAATTGTTACGACCCGTCCTCGGGGCCCGTGCCATGACTACCCCAAGGCCACCTTCCATAGGCAAGGGGATAGTGACTAGCACCAAAGGCGTAAATCCCGATAAAAGGGAAGAAATTTCCTTTATAGAAGTAAATAAACACAATATAGTATGCAACATAAGTAATTACTAAGTAGTAGTGAATACAAAGGTAAGTGCTGAAAGGAAAGGGGCCAGAAATACAAGCCCAACAGTAAGTACAGTACAACTGAAAAGGTAGTACAACTGCAGTAAAGTAAAACAGAAACCACTGAGTCGTCCTCCGGGAATCCCACCTAAAGGGTGGGTATAGATGGCCTCCTCAACACCTCAGGTCCGACCATCCGCTCCGTGTACGTCTTGCCAAGTGGTCCGCCCCCGGGTACCGTCCAGCTCCAAAAGTCTCCACTTCGATCAGTGCTATCCATCGTCTGCATCCAACACAACGTAGTGCGGGAAAAGCCCATGCAGGGGTGAGTATACGATACTCAGTAGAGACCCTGAGACCCCCGAATGTCTCCCAGAATCCACTAAGGATAAACCACAAAAGAAAGATACAATCACGAAGTATTAACCAACTCTACTTAGGTATATGCCCATACATATACTTAAGTTATCAATCACAGTTCGACTCTAACTCTTGAGACCAATCAAAACCCAGTCCACATAGGATATTAATTCAATCACATCGATGATAATGATTGAAAGTCAAGAATCATCTCACGCAGGTATACTTATTTCGTATAGCGATAGAGATGATCAGATGTAGTCACTGATTCATCTAAGCTGTCAGACCCACGTAGGATACTAGACCAGCTAAGCTGTCGGACCCATGTAGGATACTAGTCTAGCTACTATGTCGGACCCACTCAGGATACAAGTACAGAAGTCAAACTGTCGAACCCACAGAGGATTCTAGTACATTTGTCTTCATCGTCGAACCCACATAGGATTCCAGTACGGTAGTCATCGCAGTCGCAACCAGCTCTAGGGTTCCCGCACACAGCACGCTCGATTACGGGAGGGTCTTCTCCTCGAGCCAAGGGGGGTCGATACATCAACTATCACGAAGTCCAGAGTTGATGTATCCCAAAGTTCCGTCTCGTTAAAAGAAACCCAATGCGACAGACGGCGTGTCAAACGAACGCCCGGTCTGATAGTTATTAGTATTTTCGTTCCATGGGCCCGGTTGGAAATACGCTCATTCCAAACCCTTCCATTTTACAAAGTTGTCCAAAAATCACTTAGAGTATTGAAAAAGGACCGCTTCGTCGCGAGGGTCCTAGTGCCGTAGTCGGCGCGTCGATCAGACGCGTGATCTTAAAGTTATTCTCGTTTAAGTGAATCGGGCCCGGCCCGTCTCGATTTGGCGGGTCCGACCCGGTAAGGGGGTCGTCCCGTCCCAGCGTGGCGCGACCTGGCCCGACGTGGTGTAGCCCAGCCCAGCCCGGTGAGGCATGGCCTGGCCCGGCGAGGCGCGGCCTGGCCCGGCGTGGCGCGGCCCGGGCCAGCGGGGCGCGGCTCGGGCCAGCGGGGCGCGGCCCGGGCCAGCGTGGCGCGACCCGGCCCATGGATGGCCGCAGCTCGGCCCAGTTGGCCAAGCGATGCGGGGGGGGGGACCCCTATTTCCAGAACCGGTGGTGCCGAGCGGCGCCTCCCTTCTATCCGGCTGGCCGAAGCTGGACGGTCTTTTCGGCGCGAGGGGCCTGCACGGGTGGGCCGCTGTTCCCCCACCACGGCGCCCTCCTGGCGCCGCGGGGTCTTCCTAGCCCGGCCGGCTGCCTTCCAGCCGGTTCGTCCGCCGAGCGGCCCGCGGAATGCGGGCCTCGGTTTTCTGCAGTGCAACGCCCTCGTGGCACCACAATTTCTTCGGTACGGCCGACTTTAGCCAGCCGGTTCTTCGTCGGCCGAGCGGCCCGCGGTTGCGGGTCACGGTCTTTCCCTCTCTGTGCAGCACTCGGTGTCGTGGTCCTCTTCAGGCCGGCACACAGCCATCGTTTCCGCCGCCGCCTTCGGTTGTCGCTGCCCCCGATCATCGCCAACTCCGGTCGCCACCACCTCTTCCAACACGATCTCCATCGCAAATAAAAAGAAACTACGGAGGGTCGTCGGGCCGTGTCCATTCGGCCCACGCCCTCCGCGTTAGGTAGTATCAATTGGCCATAGATGCTCACTTTCATTCAACGAGAACTAAGGTATAATTTACTCAAATTAAATTATACAAACACCCTACCTCGAATTAAGGTTCGTTCGTAGATGAAGTCACAGGGGGGGGGCATCAACTCGTTGACGTCAGGGAAGAAGGAGCCGAGGATGGCACATCGTCGGCGTTCCTAGCAGGTGGCTCCTTCTCCTTTGTCTTGGATGAAGATCGAAGGAGATGATCATCATTCTTTGGCGGTTCTTTTTTGGAAGGACGGTGTTCTTAGTCGAGAGAAGAACTCTATTCTTAATTTTCCAGAGCTTCCCCAACACAACAAGTGACAACAAAAATAATAGCCTAAGCTATTATTTTATTCTCCCACAATTTTTTTTTCAAATTAATTTAAAAATTAGAGGAGCCAAAATTAAATGTTAATTAATTGATGGCGTATTGGGACATTCATGAGAGGAGGGTGGATTGTGGAGAGGCTCCACCATTAAGAGAGAGGAGTTGTCAAAAATTAAATAAAGGTGTTAATGGGGTGTTTAAGGGAGTTAAGGGGAGTTTAATGGAGTTAAGGGGAGGTAAAAGGGTTTGGGTTCATGTGGGACCCACCACACCAAATCCTCTCATGGGAGGTTATGTGGGTGTGGGACCCACCTCTAACTCCCCCTTGTAGAAAATAACCAACTCTTTAAACAATAAAATTGTGTACAATAATTTTATTTAATTTAATATAAATCCCCAAAATTAACTTATCCTCCCGAGAAAACGCAACTGCGGTAAAGGTCTCCTTAATCGAATACCGGTGCTGCGAGTTTATCAGTGCCCTCAGATTTTAATTCTGAGCACCGGTTCAAAAGATAGAAAAACCCGCACGTACGTTTACTGAACGTACCCAAACAGAACTTCAGAAATTGATTCTGGGCACACCGGGACTCGGAATCAGACGCCGTTAGAAACTATAGACTCATAAAATTACAAAGTATTTAAGAAAAAAAAATTTCCTTGAAATTTTTTGGTCTTTATAGTAATGTCCTGGGTTTTTGGAGCGGGTTGAAATTGTCAAACCGTTTGAGTTTTATGAGTTTGGTGAGTGGGATAACTATTTCCTTGTTTATAAGAACTTAATTACAAGAGTTACCTTACCCAAGGACTTTTTTTCATTGAGTTTCAATTATCAATAAGTTCCTCAGGATTTCAATTAAGTTTCAGGTGCGTCAGAGGCCAAACACCCAAATTTTTGGGGTGCACAGACTGGGGTGCTCAATTTGTACAAAACTGTGCGACCTCCCATGTGTAACTATGTGGCCCTTCTAGTCTACTAGAAACAGGTTTTCAAACTATGATGGAGGGGGTGAATGGTCTTGAAACACATTTGAAATTTTTAGCAGTGGGGATTTTCACAACTATCATTTGGTTTGTTAAACCACATGCCATAGCCATGTGAGGTGGAGCCTTGGGCAGGGGCTACCGCACAGGCTGTGCACGGTTAACCAAACCACGTGATCTAACCATGTGGCTCACTTAAAAGTGGGAAATTACCCCTTTAACCCTCCTCTCTTATTTATTCCTTCCCCTTTCTTTCATCCCTTATGTGGGCTTCTCCTCTAGGCATCATGAGAGATTACTCCTCCTCTTCCTAGGTGTTGAGCTAACTCCCTCATTGGAGATCCGTTCTTCAAGAAGTAAGTCTCATTAGAACCACATCGGTAAGATATTCAATACTCTTACTTATATTTTTTTTTTCTATTTCCATAAAGAGTGATAAATATGTGCAATTCATTTTACCCTATTTTCAGGGTATTCGTCTAAAAAACAAATTTCTTCCAAATCAGATCAAGTTAGAGGTTAATATAGGTTGTGAGAGAATCTACCAATATGAGGTAGGTGGTGATTATCTTTATCCATGATTTTTAAATTGTTTTGGGGGTGCGTTATTAAGCACTCTATTTGGTAGTCTTAGTGAGACCCTAATTAATTAATGCCTTGCTTCTAAATTGAATGTGAGACTAAGTGGGATGCCTCTAAGCATGTCCTAGCATTAACTTCCATTATCGAGTTAGGTATGGGGATTGAGATCACTTGGGTAGTTATGTTGAGTGTTTTATTTTATTAAATTGATTTTTTTAATTATATAAATTGCTTGTGAGTTCTATGGGAACTGGACGGGCTTGTCCTGAAGATTGAGGTGGTGATAAAAAACTGTTTAGAGGTGATGATATCATCAAGATGGGATTGGAACGAGTCATATTGGGTGATATTGTTCACCGGTTGTGCAAATTGGTCGTCGAAATAAGGCGATGATGTCATCAGGCTGCGGGAACGACCCAATGATTTGAGATGGTGATGAACATCAGACTGAGAGACACAGTCGTAGAGGCAAAAGGTGTCGAGTTGATGTGGATTAGGTACTTTTTTGGTAATTTTCGCTCACCATGATTGGCCGATGCACCATTGGTGTCATGTGTACATAGACATGACTCAGATGATGAGGTGGTGTTGACCACTCGTATGGGTAGAGTCCTTTATTAGATGTTTCTTATGGTGGTGTTGATATCTAGTATGGTCAGAGGTGATTGTTATAAAAATCCACATGAATGGTGTGGAGCCATCGATTTATGGTTTTTAGACCATCGATTGGGGGATGAGGCTCTCCATATACCGAGGACATTGGACAGTGAATTATTTGTGAGGATGGACATCATCATTTCTCAGGACTTCTACTATTGATATGATGATGTTTATTATTTAGAGGATAGATATTACTATTTATAGGACATTGGGATTTGAGCCGATGGGGACTCACCTCAGCTGAGGTCCATGGGACCAGGTACTGATTTCATGGGCGTGCTATTTTTGACACTGATATAGGTTACATGCGCAGTAGATGTGCAGTTGGGCCAATGCCCAACTTTATTTTTTTTCCATATTCAATGAACAATCTGGGATCAATACGAAGATGAATTCCAATATCCACAAAATTGAATCAAGGATTTAGAAAAAGGAATAGGCTCCTAAAACCAAGTGAGGGGATCAACATATTTTTTTTATAATTAATTTAATTAAATTAAATAATTACCTCCCTGGTGATTCTTTCTTCATTGATGTGTTCAACCGCAGATCTGCAGTGCACCTTTGTTACATTGTAGAGATCAAGGGTAGATCTCCTCTAGCAGTGATCCACGTGTGATCCGTGAATATTTGGACGTCACCGAAGGAGTATCTGGGTGCTAGCACATAAGATCCTTGCGCTTGCATCATCCGCCTTCGATAACCTTGAGAACCTCTTCCAAAGTGTTCTCTTTGATCTGGTGGAGGAGGACCACTCTCATTTTTGAGAATGTTCTTGGAGAAGAAGGAACACTCTAGGATCGATATAAATTCTCCAAATTTTTGTGCACAACACAATTGGCTAGCATGTGTGTTTCCCCCTTGGCTTAATTAGAGAATAATGTAACCAGAAATTTAATTCACCAGGTAATAATAAAATAATTTTCATAGGAGCCTTAATTATTTTATTAACCAAATGAAACCCCACGTAAAATAATAATATTAATTTTATTATTTCTTGACATGCATTTAACTTTCAAGTTACAATTAAATATTATTTTAATCAAATAATATTTAATATTATTATTTCTCACTAGACCTGAAACTTGTTCTGCTAATCCTCCTCAATATTTATCGATCCTTGAATAATGATTATTTAATTATTAAATAAATAAATATACATTATTCATTGATAAATAAATAAATATTATATTTACTAAAATAGAAACTAATATTTATTAAACATAATGTCCGCAATATATTCTATCGAAAAACTAGCGACGAAATAAATGTGATTAAGAATACATGAATAATTATTAAACCAAAACTAGGAATAATATTTATTCATCTTGTTAAATAGTAAATTATTTAACTGAGATTCCGGATACACTCAATGTGTGACCCTCCATGCCTCTTTCTCAGTGGCATTAGGCGAACCTACCTAAATTCCAAGGTTAGAATCTAGAAACATGCCAATACACCCATAGAGAAATATGTTAATGCCGAAATGACATGTCACCTCATAATAATGCTTACCATGTAATATAATACATTTGTCTCGATATATTCAATCAAGTGGGTTGCATGCAAGTGCCATCAACCCATGTGCTCAATTTCTCATTCTTTGACTTCCTAGAAATTGAACTTGCCTATAGAACACCATGGACATGGATTTATTCAGACTATATCATTTCCATCGAAGGTCATGATATATCAACTTCCATGATGGAACATAATGGACAAATCCTTTCTCTCATTATTCATTAATGTACTATTACTCATGACACACCCAACATATCCTACCTCACCGTGAACATATGTTATCATGGTTTTTTCCAATAAATCTAAGTGAACGAGTCATAATACCCATTAATAATAATATTAAAGTATAAGGACCAATACATATGTCCACAGATAAGAGAATCCAATGACACTTATATTTTTGGATTTCCAACTGGCATGTCTCATTCTCATAATATCCTTCTGGACATTACTAAGGGTTTACACCATGAGAAGGTGCCTCAAAGTCCTATGAGTCTCCATCACTGATAGCCTATATCATTTGTATCCCTTCAAATGATATCATCTGGCTATAGAACATATATTCAAGAATAATGTCATGGCACTTACGGGTTCTCATCATAGTTGGGATCTGCTATGACCTTTTAGTGTGACAGCTACTCTTAAGACATTATCACATACAATGTCAAGAATAATAATAATAATGATGTGATATATAGTTTATTAATATCTATCAAATGAATATATGTTTATCATAAAGTACGAAAGAGGTTGGTTATAGGGCACCAACTTCAATATACTCCCACTTACACTAGATCTAACTACTAACAACCTTTAGTCTACTAGATCTCACATGACACTCATGCTTCTGCTGAGATAGGCCTTTAATCAAGGGGTATGCCACATTCTCCTCCAATAGCCCAAAGGCCTTCATTTTTTATTGATTTTTGATAATCCACCTTTCAAGGGGTGAGGTGGAACCCTTACAAGTCCTGTAGGCGTAAGTATTACATGGCCCATAGGCCTTAGAGGAATTCATTTTCCCATAGGCTTCAAACATTACATACAACTCAGACTAACTACTTGGAACTGCTCCTCCCCAGCATCTTCATTATGAAATTAGCTCTCCACCTTCGCATGATTGTTCGGCTAGGCATTCCCATGCATGCATAGGCTTGTCCCGATGGAAGGTGCCATACCTTATCATTCTTGCAATCCATTTAGCTTCTGCTGTGGTGAATGTTCCTTGCTCATCCTCCTTGTAGAGATCATTCCTTGTAGGTTTTCTGGTTTTCATTTTCACTTAAGGTGGCCCGAAGGCCTTGAGGTGGCCTGAAGACCTTACTAACCTGAAATCCTGGGTGGCCCGAAGGCCTTAAAGGACTCTGGGACCAAATCGGTGGCCCGAAGACCCAAATTGGGCATTTTTCTCGGCTGGTACAGTGCCAAACAGTACCTGCTATAGCCCCACTATAGTACCTGCTACAGTACTGCACAGTTCCTGCTACAGTACTGCTACAGTACTGCTATAGTAACCCAGAAATAATGTCTCCACCTGGATTTGATCCCGGGTCTGCCAGATGCACTTACAGAGTCCTTACCAACTAGGCTAAGACTCATGTGCTATGCCACATTCTCTGCTATGGATACTCTTCTCACTACAACTTCACCCCTTTGATAAAAATCCCTAAATATGTGATACTTGAGAAGTATGTGCTTTGTCCATTGATGTGACCTTGAATCTTTTGCAAGATCCACTACTGCAGTATTATCACTATACAATGTGATATGGTCTTTACTGCTAGGTACCACATCAAGCTCCTGGACAAAGTTCTAAATCTAGATGACTTCCTTGGATGCATCAGAAGCCGCTATATACTTGGACTCTTCTATAGAATTAGTGAAAACTAGCTTCTTTGAACTCTTACTGCTCACAAATCCTCTGTTGATACAGAAAAAATATCCCTATTATGACTTCAGATTATTCAGATCTGTCTGAAAACCAGCATCATCATACCCTCTGTTGATAAGCTCCTCGTCTCCTCCATACACCATGAACATATCCTTAGTTATTTTTAGATACTTAAGGATAGTCTTAACAGAAGTCCAATGATACTCTCATGGATCTACTTGATATCTTCCTACCATGATTAGTATATAGGAAACATCAAGTCTAGTACATAACATGGAATTCATGATAGATCCTATCACTAAAGCGTACGAGATCATACTCATTTTATCTTTCTCCTGTTGTGTCTGGGGACAAATTTTCTTAAAAAGATGTAAACCATGTGACACTCGAACCAATCCCCACTTGGATTATTCCATACTAAATATATTTAGTATTTGGTAAATATATATACTTTGACTTAGTCCAAATAGTCTCTTGGATATATCACAAATAATCTTGATCCCTAGAATGTAGGTTGATTTGCCTCAGTCCTTTATGGAGAAGCACTTCTTCAACCAGTCTTTAACTAACTGTAAGACCGATATGTTGTTTCCAATAAGTAATATGTCATCAACATATACTACTAGGATAACGACTGAATTCCCATTAAACCTTTTGTAAAAACATGACTCACATTCACTTTTAATGAAACCAAATTATTTTATGGATTCATCAAATCGAATGTTCCATGACCTAGATTCTTTATTCAATCCATAAATAGATCTATACAACTTGAAAATCATTTTTGGCATAACCTGGTGTCACAAACCCTTCTGGTTGTGTCATATATACATCTTCCCAAAGGTTCTTGTTAAGGAATGAAGTTTTGACATCCATATTCCAAATCTCATAGTCATGGTAAGATGCTATGGAAAATATGATTCTGATGGATTTAAACATGGAAACTGGTGAAAAGGTTTCATCATAGTCAATTCCTTGATGCTGTTTAAACCCTTTAGCCACTATCCTTTCTTTATAGGTACTTACTTTACCTTCCATGCCCAGTTTCATCTTGAATACCCATTTACATCCAATGGGCTTTACATCAACTGACACATCGACTAGAACCCAAACTTGGTTCTGATACATGTAATCCATCTCAAAATTCATAACTTCTAGACATGTTGCAGCTTCTGAGCCCTCTACTTTCTCCTTGTAGGAGAGAGGTTCATCATTGTTTAATAATAATGAGTCACCATCCCCGGTGATAAGAAAACCATATCTCTATGGTTCTCTTACCTCTCTTACACTCCCATGCATTACTTGTGTTTCATGAACTACTTCTTCCACGGGGCCCTATGGAACTTGTTCCTATATCAACTCCTGTGTATCTTGAGCATCAGCATCATCAGAGTCAATCTTGATCCCACTATCTTGTTTGAGGATGTGTTCCCTCTCAAGAAAGATGGCTTGTCTAAAAACATTTACATTCTTATTTGAGGGGTTGTATAGGTAATATCCCTTTGTTTCCTTGGGATATCCTATAAAGATACACCTCATGACCTGGGTTTCTAGTTTGTTTCTTGAAAAATCCTTAACAAATGCCTTGCATCCCCATACACATGTATACGACAAAATGAGTTTCTTTCCACTCCATAACTAGGGAATTCCATTTTCTGCCTTATTTGGTACTCGGTTTAATGTGTATTCCACAGTTTTTAATGCATATCCCCAAAAGGATAATAGAAGATCTGCATGACTCATCATTAACCTTACCATGTCCAACAAGGTACATTTCCTCCTTTCACTAACACCATTCCACTATGGTGTATAAGGTGGAGTGAGTTGAAATAGAATCTCAAACTCCCGCAAAAATTTGATGAACTCTTGGTTAAGATATTCTCTACCTCGATCCAATCAAAGCTTCTTTATCTTCTTACCAATCTAATTCTCTACTTCATTATTGAATTCCTTTAATTTCTCAAAGGACTCAAACTTATACCTCATCAATTAAATATATCCATATCTACTCAAGTCATTAGTAAAAGTTATGAATTAAGAACATCCACCTCTAGATTTTACTGGAAATGGTCCACACACATTAGTCTATACTAATCCTAGAAGATCTGTGGCCCCTTCACCCTGTCCACCAAATGGTGGTTTGGTAATTTTCCCTCGTAAACAAGAATGACATATATCAAGTGGTTTTATCTTAGAAGAGCCAAAATAACCATCTTGATAGAGATTTTACAAATGATTCTTGTTTACATGTCCAAGACGGTGATGCCATAACTGGGTGTTATATGATTCATGTGAACTTGATTCATTATCAATTGCCAACACTTGATTTTTTTTAATTTAATACATACAAACTGTTATTTAAATGTTCTATACCATAACATATGTAATCCTTATAAAAGAAACAACTTTTATTTCCAAATTTGAAAATGAACCCATATGTATCCAAACTTGTTACAAAAATTATGTTTTTGGAAACTCTAGGTACATAATAACAGCTATGTCAAAACAAAATCATTCCCATTGGCAATGTGAGGTGGTAGTCACCAATAAAAAGAGTAGTTAGCCTCGCACCATTGGTAGCTTGTAGATCCACCTCTCCTCTAGAAATTTTTCGGAATCTACTTGGTTCCTGTATTTGAATACAGTTGTGAGCACCATAAGATGTATCTAATACCCAATGTGTAGAAATAGAAAGATTGCACTTGATAATGACTGCACCTTTGGCTTAAACTTACTTCTAGGTGAAGTTCCTCTTCTAGTGGCTTGACTTGCCACATGAAAAACACACTGCCTCCTTTTCCTTTCTATGCCTATGGATCTTCTTCTTCTTGGTCAGATGGTGCTTGGGGAATTTAGACTTTTTATAAATATTAGGCCCCTTTGCCTTGTCCTTACACTTCCTATTCATCATAAGGACTATGGGGTTTTCACACCCCATATCCTTATCCACTTGTAGAATTAAAGTATGAAGTTATGATAGACTCTACTCATTATTGCTTATATTATAATTCACAATGAAAATAGAGAAGGTCTTGGGATGTGATGATAGTATGATATCTGTATGAAACTCATACGGAAATTTAATCCCTAATATGTATAGATGCTCAATGTAGCCAATAATATTGACTACATGTGGCCCAGCTGGTGTAGAATCTCCATGATTAGTGGTGAACAAAGCATTGGAGATCTCATACCTCTCTTGTCTTTCCTTCTCTTGATAGAGATCCCGAAGGTGAGATATCTTGCTATAAGCATCCATTTCCTCATGTTGCTTTAAGAACTTATTGTTAATGGATGATATCATGAGGCACTAAACATTAGTAGCATCATTCATATGTTTCTCATACACAGAGAGCTCCTCATCACTCTCCTAATTTTCAGACGCAACTGGTAAACGTTATTCTAGAACATATAGTTTCCTTTCATGAAGAAGGATAAACCAAAGGCACCTTTTTCACTCTTGAAAATTAGTTCTGGTGAGAAGGTTTTCCTTATTGAGTATGGATAAAAATGATATTTTTGATGTCACTTTTAATGTCATTTATAAAAATAATATGAATAGAGTTTTAATAATTTATCTGATAAAATTAAGATAAATAAATAAATAAATATTCATTATTCTCCCACTATTTTATCAAAACCCAATATCCCTCACCATTGGATTTGGAATATCCTATTTCTTGGAAATTATAGTGCCAAGGATCCATATTTCCCTTCACATTAACCCAACTTTGGGTGGTTAAGAAATTTGAAAGGTTTTAGGTAGGCATTCCAAATGCCAACTTCATTAAATCATAACTCCTTGATCCGTTGAGTGGACTCCCCAATCCTAAAATCCTCAATTTTGGATTTCCTCAACCTTTGCCTCTCAATTAAACCAAGTTATGCTTTAACAGTCAACCCTTGATGTAAACTAAGTCAAGTTAACCCAAAACCCCAAATTATAATTCCTAGATAACTGAAAGCACCCTAGCTTTGGCTGGTCAAGCACTTTAAACTATGGTTTGATTCTAACTGAAGTAATGGAAGGCTATACCGACTTAATATTTTATTGAGGTATTTTATACTTTATGTGTAAATTTCTATTTATTATCTTTTCACATGCTTGTTAATATTAAGTGGGACAATCTTAAGTGATTAACCATGTATAAGATAATATTTATGCATAAGCTAGTTTATTTTTGTTACATCTTTCATTCTTGTTAATTCATTAATTATGTGATCGAGAAAAAACATCCATAATAAATAACCATACAATTGACATAAATAAAATAAAGGGTATGATCATGATCTTGTTCTAATGGTTAGTTTATCTAGCAGTTCATAAACTAACTGCTAACCTATGAGAGAAACACCTTGAACCAATTAGATTTGTGTTTACAGTTTTCCACCTTTCCACCTTTCTATCTCCTTGGATTAGTTTCACCTTGGCTCCTAACTTGAACCGCCTCCACTAGCTTGGGAGATCCATCCTTTATATATTATTTTACTCACACATAGGTGAGGGGTAAAAGGGGTTTTACATAAAATAAACCATGGGCACACAGACCCTATATATTATTGAGGAGAGAAGGCACTGTAACACCCCAAGATTTTACGAAAAATATTCTTTTTAATTTCATTAATGTCTTGTGTTGTATGCTACACAAAAAAGATCTTGCACAACACGCATCCCTGACTTGGCTTGCATTACACGCAAGCGCGACCTTCCATGATAGCATGTGTTGTACGCAATACCGAGTTTCGCTAAACAATGATATGCTATTAAAATATTATTAAAACTAGCCGTTATGAATAGTAATACCGAACTTTTGAAATTTTATAAATTTTATTTTTGAAAATGGACTTAATTTTTGGATTCAGAATATCAAAATTAGCCTAGGGTGAAATTTTGGTATTTTTCTGAAAACTTTCAATTTTTGATGAATAGTGAAAACACTGAGTTACTATTTAAAACCCGACTTTTTATTTAAATAATTATTTATTTTATTTAAATTTATTATAGGTCAAAATTGATACATAATACATATATAAGTTCAATGTAATTCATTGTAGTCATTTTTTTAATAATTTTAGATATATAAAAATTTTATTGAACTTTTGACCGTCTTTTACCCACATCCTAGGAGAATTTGCAAGTTTACATAAAACATAATTTTACCACTTTTGTGAATGGAATTTCAAAAATCCGAGAGACCCAGTTGATGTCAGTAAGTAAAATGTGGTTCAATGAGATGAAAATAATTTTTGGTGAATAATAACTTTTTACTTTTATTTACCACGGTTAAAAGTAAATAGGGTAATTAAGGGTAAAAATGATATTATTATTACCCTAACACATGTACTAATTCTATTGGATAAGTTTAATTCGACCAAAAACAACCTTAGGAATGAAATATGACCATTTAGGCCCACTTGGATTAGATTAGCACATTTATTATTAATTTATTTAAAGAAGGGTTAAAATAGTTAAAATCAAAGTTTAATAAGTAAATAATTTTTAATATAGGGTTATAAATAAGATAAATTAGACTATAAATATAAATTAGAAATCTAAAAATATTTTCTACATAATTATATTTTTTTTTTAATTTTTAGACTTTAAATAATTTAATTTATTTATGACGCAATGATGATGCAATAATTATCTTATTAATGAAATATTGACATAATTGATGTTAAAAATACCCAAATAAATGTAATTTGAGACTTTTTATGAATTACAAAAATTTTATATGTTAATATGACATGTTAGGGTTGATTTAATTAACTTTTTTATAACTAATAATTTGGTTATTATTTTCAAACAAATGAATTACCAAATAGTGTCCAAATTGACATAAAATAGTTTTTAAAACAAATATTATATTATTAATTGTTATTATATTCATAAAAATCTAAGGTTCAGCCAAATGACTTAGATAAGGTTATATATATTAATAATAAACAACTTTGGGTTCGTTTGGCTTTTTATAGTAAGTTTATTAACCTTATAGTGTAAGAACACAAAAAGACACGGTAAAAGTAAATTTATCTAACTTAAAGTTAAATCTAAATGATAAGGTTAAAATAGGAACCTAAACTTGTCTAAATTCTATTGGATGAGAGTATTTAGACCCATACTTACCTTATCTTATAAATAAATCAATTTGGAGCTATTTAAAACCGAATATGACTTTATAATAAAATAATATTTTTTGTTTTTCCAAAGGTGCCCCTCTCCTCCCTTATAAAAGAGCACCTCCTCCCTCTCTTCCTCACACCACTTTGAGCCTTAAAGATTAGCCAAAACCTGAAAATTTATCTTCTACACTTCCCTAGAAACATCCTAGAGGTTCTGGTATTCTTCAAAGACCAATATTAGTGCCCTAAGAGGAGGTTTCAAAAAGGCGCTTCAAAGAAGAGGTAATGTCCGTTACCGATTCTTTCAACTTTATTTCTTATTCCACTCCTTCTTATTTAGTTGTTTCATTATGAAATAATAACATAAGTATCACTAATATACTTATATGTTATTATAATTATGAAACAACCCTATTTCACCATCTATCCATCCTATGGAAAACGAAATCACCACGCGTGCGTACGTACGGAATACCGTCTCCACGCCTTGGTGTAATCTGTTTTTCCACCACCACCTTACATGGATGGGTATAATGGTGTAAATAAATAACTATATATAATTATTGTAAAATGATATTTATTCTGAAATAGTATACATACACTCCAATACAATTCCACAATCATGGGAATGATATCATCGCTCGTGCGTACGTACAGACTACCGTCTCCATGAACGTGATGAGATTCATTTTCCATGATTAACCATTCAAGAATGATTATAAAGTATATATAATGAATAATAATGAAATATATGACGTAATAATGCTACTGTATTTATGTACATATATATGTATGTCATATACTCAATTCCATTCAATTCAATAAGGAAACGAAAACAGCGTTCATGCGGACGTACGACCTACCGTCTCCATAAACGGTGTATTTCATTCCTTTTATCGATCTATAATATATATGTATATAATGAATATATATTATATATAAATCATGTTTTACATTCTGTAATTATTTAAATCAATATATAGGTAATAATATCAAGAACGACGAGTCGAAACACATATGATAAATGAAACGATTTTACCCAAAACGCTCTTTAACATGGAATTTACAAAAGAACAGGTAATATAAAGTCATAAGTGAACCATATATGATATCATAACAATGAATATGATTCTGTAATAAGTCAATGACATTATTTAAATCATTATACAGGAGGTTCGGATACATATGAAGCATATCGGACATAAGGTAAGGGATAATTTTGCAAATCACATTTTTTTTATCTGAGATTTCTTATACGTAAGTATTTACTGGGGTTATTGTTATCATCCATGTACATGTTTTCTAAAAGTTTTTTTATGTATTTTTAATGTCCTTTTTACCCATTTTGACTTTTACTACATGGTATGTAATGAATCTTTCTTTTGTTTACGTTACGAGGTACTTTTTTACTTTTCCGGTAAAAGTACGAGAAGAATGTTTTTTTAACTTATACGACATGAATGGATTTTTACGGTTTTATAAAGCCTTATTTTCATGAAGCCTCCTCAAAAATATTTCATGACTATTTTCAAAAAAATACTTTTCTTTTAAAATTGCATGACATTTTGTAAAAAGAGAATGATTTTGAAGAAGAAAGGATATTTTCCTCAAGAATTCATTTCAAGTGTTTTATCAAAACCATTTTCCATCTAAGATGAAATTTTTTCATATGTGTATGTTTCAAGTATAATGTATCTATGATTTACATGGTTTCAATTTTCTTATGATGAAATGATATCCATTTGTTTTATATGGATTATGTTATGATGGAATGATGCTTATGAAACCCATTTTATTCTTTGGGTTATGATGAATGTTTTAAGTTTATTTTGTGGCACAAGTAAGAATGATTTCATTATGAGATGGGTGGGAACTATATCTCTCTCCAATGCATTCGGTAAAGATTTATATCTCATGAGATATACATGGATGGAATGGAAGGTTAAACCGGTTCAGTAAAACAGGGCTGAAACGAGGAGTGAACTCGATTTAGAAAGGGACTTTGTCTACTAAGATGGTCTTGGCAGTAATGCCTTGGATACTATGGAAATCATTACATGTGATTAATGGATGCCACAATTACATGGTTTATTCCCATGATATTTTACCATTATTTATGTTCCATTATGATCTATGCCTTATGTACTTCCATGTTTTATGTCGTTGCTCAAGATTTTGATGTTTAAACATTATGTTCGTGTTTTTAAGTTCAAATGTATATGGTATGTTTTATTTTATCCATGATTACCCTTAATGAGAATTTGAGCTCACCCTTTTTATGTTTTATTTTCCCCCAGGATTAAATGAAAGGTTTTAGGTAAGGAAAAAAAAGTGGAAGATCTTTATTGGAGATGTTGAAGATCTTTCACCACGATTAGAAGATTACGTTCCAAGTTTCCAAAGACACTAAACTATTACGGTCCTTGTGTGTCTGTTTTTGTTATGTATTAAGTATTCTGAAAAAGTAATGTAATATCTATGTACGTCAAGATTCAGGTCTCTACAGGCACGCAGGATAATAATTTAATTTAATAATTTAAAAGGGAAACCAATCACATACAAAAGGCCTGGTCTAGCTCATGATCATCCATATGCATGAAATAAATTTATGCATTTAATAAAACTAGCATTAAAATACTTAATCATTATTATTTAAGATAAACCACACTTGAATTGATTAATTAATAACTTTAATTAATCAATCATTCTATCTTAATAATTTTTCTGAATTTCCTTGATATTATCATCTATTATAATTTTAAACAAATTATAATTCATTTAAAATTAACCATGTACATAACTTGTACCCTGGAGGAAACCCAGTGAATACCCATCCAAAACTAACTAACATGTATTATACTTGTATACAATTTATTCTTTGTGACATGTATCATGCATGTGGAATTATAATTGAAATAAAAATCATACATGATATAAAAATATTTGAAAATTATGAAAATGTTAATTATATATATATA
This sequence comes from Viscum album, assembly GCA_963277665.1. Classification (NCBI taxonomy): domain Eukaryota; kingdom Viridiplantae; phylum Streptophyta; class Magnoliopsida; order Santalales; family Viscaceae; genus Viscum; species Viscum album. The sequence goes on from OY728125.1 coordinate 158,131,124, forward strand.
TATCAAAAACATATCACATATTGTTTCCCAGATTTATGCCCACATGAAGGTACATGTATCAAGGGCTACATAATATAATAATAAATTTTAAATCTGCATAATCTGGAACAAGTACATGGTTTGTAGATCCAACTACATGATGGGTACCCTCTTTACCTTCCATCCGAAGTACACGCCTGGGAAAACAGTGTGTGAGCTATACTTTGGAAATCTTAAGAGTACATGACACGTCTAGTGGGACACATTCCATGTAGACTCCACGTTACATGGTCACCAACCGAGCAAGTCATGTATGGGATACATGACTCAACCCTAACCCGAAGGGACTACACACTGTGTCTAGTGGGCCACATAGCATGTAGTCTGGTTTCTATGCGCCAGTTAATCCTAGCCAACACCACATGGATTAAAGTTCATTAATGGTGTCATTAATTCCTAATTAATTCAAGATCTCAAATTGATTATCAAACCAAATTTTGATGCGTTGAACAATACTACATGGCTTTTAATTCTGATTACAAAACGTGTAGTCTAGTGTCGTACGTCCAGGATCCTTGGCACCTCCGGATGAGTTCCTTGATTTTATTTTATTCATAAAATTGATCGTTTCTATTAGATCTGTGAGAAACGATGAAGGAAGAAACAAATATCATAATTCAGATTAAAATAATGATTAAACATGAATTGAAAAACTAAATTATTAAAGTGTTAATCATCATTGAATTATTTAAATAATTATAAACAATAATATTCCTCACTCTGATACCACTTGTAGGTTTCGGGTGCAGTGAAAGTGCGATTGGGCCAGTGCCTAACTTTAATTTTTTCCATATTCAATGAAAAATATGCGATCAATATGATGATGAACGGCAGTATCCACAAAATTGAATCAAGGATTTAGACAAAGGAATAGAAAACCGAAACCAAGAGAGAGGATCAAAATATTTTTTTTATGATTAATTTAATTAAATTAAAGAATTTCCTCCAAGGTGATTATTTCTTCGTTGATATATGTGCTCTACGAATCTATGGACATCACCGAAGGAGTATCTGGGTGCTAGAAAGGAAGATCCTTGTGCTTGCGTCATCCAACTTCATTCTCCTTAAGAACTGCTTCCAAAGCATTCTCCTTGATCCAGTGGAGGAGGACCACTCTCGTTCTTGAGAACATTCTCGGAGAAGAAAGAACTCTCTAGGTTCAAGATAAATTCTCCAATTTTTTTTCACAACATGGTTGGATAGCTTGTGGGTTGCCCCTTGGCTTAATTAGAGAATAATATAACCAAGAATTTAATTCACTAGGTAATCATAAAATAATTTGAATAGGAGCCTTAATTATTTTATTAACCAAGTGAAACCCCCATGTCAAATAATAACAGTAATGTTATTATTTCTTAACATGTGTTTAACTTTCAAGTTTAAATTAAATATTATTTTAATCAAATAATATTTAATATTTTTATTTATCACTAGACCCAAAACTTGGCCCGCCAATCCTCCTCAATATTTATTGGGCCTTGAATAATGATTATTTGTTTATTCAATAAATATAACAGCATTATTCACCTATAAATAAATAAATATTATATTTAATAAAATTGAAAATAAATATTTATTAAATATCGCTTCTGTAATATATTCTCTCAAAAAATTAGTGACAAAATAAACACGATAAAAAATACATGAATAATTATTAAACCAAAACCAAGAATAATATTTATTCAACTTGTTAAATAATAAATTATTTAACTGATATTCTAGATACACTTAGTGTGCAACTCTCTAGGCCTCTTTCTCAGTGGCATTAGGAGAACCTACCTAAAGTATAAGGTTAGAATCTAGCAACACTCTAAGGCACCCATAGAGAAAGATGTTAAAATTGTAATAACATGTCACCTCATATGAATTATTACTGTGTAATATAATCCCATTGTCTTAATATGTCCAATCAAGTGGGTTGCATGCAAGTTCCATCAACCCACATGATTGATTTCTCATTATTTGAATTCTTGGAAATTGAACTTTCCTTGTAATTTCCTGACCCCAGTTACGGGAGTCAGTGAATTATTTTAATACATTGGCATGATTACAAGGAATCAAGTCCCAAAAGACCAATCAGTTTAGGAGTCTTGGAAAATATATTACATACATGAACATTACATTACACATTAGAAAATAAAACACAACAAAAATGATCCTTTGAGAATTCCATTAATACCTTAGCTTAACCCTGATTATCAATCATAAAATACTTCTTCACATCCTGGGAAAAATAAAACATAGAAAGGGGTGTGCTCAGATTCTCAGTAAGGATAACAATATAGCAGAAACTTTCATAAATAAGCATAAACATTTAAGGCAATATATTAGACTAAAAAAATAGTTTTAAACTTAAACTTCAGCATAATATGTCAAAGATAAAATCAAATAATTCCATTTACTTATTTGCATGGATATTCTACTAGTCGAATAATCACATGAAATATCAATAGCCACTTTCATAATTATGGAATGCATAATGCCAGACTTCATAACCACATAGTCAAGGCCTTGTGCCAAGACTACAAATAAGATTTTTCCAAGGCCTTGTGACAAGACACTAGTTTGTCCCATGAGACCAACCGATGCATCGAGGAGCTATAAAGGGATCCACCTGTCACTTACTAAGTCCAATGCATTCCTCATATGAAAAGGTTTAAACATAATATAAACATTTGTATTAAAACTAGTATACGAAATGTTAATACATTATCCATAAACCATGAATGGTATAAAAATAACACATTCACAGTCAAAAATATCACAAAACCTTCAATAAAATATGGACGATTTATATCATAATAAATCAACCTCAAACAAGTTTAAAATCCATCAAAGGATGTTGACATAAATGAAAATGATTTGTAAAACTCTCTGAGAGAAATATCACTTTTTCATGAAAACATTTAAAAGTCACACAATTTAGAAAGGAAGAAATTTAAAGACATTTTTTGAATAAAAGTGTACTATACCACTTTCAAACTTTTGAAAGTAATTAACATTTTAAAAACATTCAAGTCCATATAAATAAATCCTTAAAACCCATTTTGAAAACATGGACATTAATGAGAATGATTTAGAATAATAAATATTTAAAACATTTAAAAGGACGTTTTAGTAAAAAATACCATTAAAAGAATACCTTTGAAAACCCTTTCACAAAACATGGACATGGATAATAAATATGACCCTGTAGATACTTACGTAAAAACAACCTCGGATAATAAAGAGATTGTGAAGTTAACCCTTACCTTGTACTTACTTTAGTCGAGGGAATATTTAACCTCCTGTATAAAGACCGTAGTATGTTATTAAATTATAACAGAACCATATTAATAGTTATGATATCATACATGATTCATTTATGACTTTATACTACCCATTTAATAATAATTTCCATGTTAAATTAACATTTCGGGTAATAATCGTTTTCTTTATCGTACGTGTTTTAATTTGTTACTCTTGATTGTATCACTTAGACCATGATTTAAATACTTCTAGAATATAAAAAATTATTTATATATAATATATATTTATAATATAAATATGTATAATATACATATATATGAAATGGAAAACACCGTTTATGGAGACAGTAGACCGTATGTATGCATAAATGCTGTTTCCGTTTTCATATCGTATTGAACGAAACTAAGTGAATAAGATATATGTAAGTACATAAATATATAAATATATCCAATAGAATTATTATGTCATATATTACATACTTATTAATGATATATATATTTTTATAATCATAGTTGAATGGTGAACGTGGAAATAAATCTCATCGCGTCGTGGAGATGGTAATCGGTACGTACATACAAGCGACAATATCATTATATTTATGGAAAAATAGTATGTAATTGGATGGTATATCATATATAAAGAATAATTAAAATTTAAAATTTATTATTTATATCAGTTATACTCATTATTATACCCATACAAATATTTAAATGTTTGAATAACAAAGTACACCACGACATGGAGCCAGTAATCTGTACGTACACACGTATGGTGACTGTCATTTATAGGATGGATAGAATAATGAATATGGTTGTACCATTTTTATAATAACATCATATTATATAGAATATACTGGAGTTATTATTTTATAATGGAAACAACAAAGAAAGAGAAAGTGGAAGAAGAAAAGAACTTGAAAGAGGTGATGAAATATTTACCTCTTCTTCGGGTTCTTCCTATTGATTTGATCAAAAGGGATCCATAGGTTGGCTTTCTGACCAAAGGAAGGCCTCTAGGATGAAGGGAGGAAAGTTGGGAGGATATTTGGGTAGGGTTTGGCCAAGCCAAATGGATTTGGTTGTGTGAAATTAAGAGAAGGGAAAGTTTCTTTTATAAGAGAGGTGAGGGCCAGTTTAGGAAAAGCTTAAAATATTATTTTATAATAAAATCATTTTCGGTTTCTAATGGCTCAAAAAATTAATTATTTAAAGGCTAAAATGGTCATGGGTTTTAAAAACTCCCAATAAATAGCTTTTATACAAGTTTATGTTATCATATTAACCTTATCTTTTAGATTTTACTCTTAGTTAAATAGTTTGACATTTACTATGTCTTTTTGTATTTTTATATTATATGGTTAATAAACTTACTATAAAATTTCAAGAGAACCCCAATAGGTTCATTAATGACATATGTAATATTATTAAGGCCCTTTGGATGAACCTTATATTTTTAGGAATATTATATCAACCAATAATATAGTATTTGTTTTAAAAACTCAATTATGTCAATTTTGACATTATTTAATAAATGATTTTTGTTAAAGTTATAACAACTTCATTACTTCGAAATAAATTCATATGTTCAATAATAACATGTCATATTAACCTATAAAATTAGTTTAATTCATCAAAAGTCTCAAATTACATTTATTTGGATATTTATAATATCAATTATTTTAATATTTTTTTATTAAGGTAATTACTGCGTCATCATGGTGTCATAAATAAATTAAATTATTTAATGTCTAAAAATTATAAATAAAATATCATTATGTAGGAAATATTTTTAGATTTATAATTAATATTTATAGTCGAATTTATATTATGTATAACCCTATATTAAAAATGGTTTAGTTATTAAACAATGAATTTAACTCTTTTAACTCTTCTTTAAATAAAATAATAATAAATGTCCTAATCTAATCCAAGTGGACCAAATAGGATCATATTTTATTAATAAGGTTGTTTTTGGTATATTTATACTTATCCAATTGAATTAGGACGTATTTTATGGTAATTATGATATCATTTTTACCCTTAATTACCCTATTTACTTTTAACCGTGGTAAATAAAAGTCAAAAGTTACTATTCACCAAAAATTATTTTCATTTTATTGAACCACATTTTACTTACTAATATTAACCCTGTGTCTCGGATTTTTGAAATTCAACTCACAGAAGCGGTAAAATTAAGTTTTATACAAATTTGCAAATGCTCATAGAAGGTGGGTAAAAGAGGGTAAAATGTTCGATAAAATTATATATATATAAACTTATTATAAAATTATTACAATGAATTATATTGAACATATATAGGTATTATGTATCTATTTAGACCTAAAATAAATTAAATTTAAATAACAAATTATTTAAATAAAAATTCTTTTTTATATAATAACGCAATGTTTTTCACTATTTATCAAAAATTGAATGTTTTCAGAAAAATACCAAAAATTTACCCTAAGCTAATTTTGATATTAATAATTCAAAAATTAAGTCTATTTTGCGAAATTAAAAACATAGAAGTTGCATTTATTAATTTAAAATTAATTCCCGTTGTCAAAACCAAAAAGCAGGTTTTCAAAAAGTAAAAACTATCAAAAGATTGACATGTGTTTATGTCAAATTTAAATGTGAAAGTACTTATAATGACCTATATTGTATTAAATTATAAAAATATAATATAATTATATTTCCAAACCATTCAAATTCATAATTTAACACTATAAATTATTTCTATTAAAAAAGTTTTTTTCAATTAAAATTTAGTATTTTTCACTATTCATCAAAATATGAAAGTTATTAGAAAAGTACCAAAAATTTATCCAAACTAAATTTTTATGTCCCGATTCTAAAAAATAATTTAATTCCATTAAATTTAGTATATAAAAGTGTCAAATATTTTTTTAAAAAAGGATTCTCCATTAAATAAGCGGTATAATGGCATTTTATGGAAAAATACTTCTTTTATCTGAAAAATAGAATTTTTACATATATTATGTCTAGGAGACACAAAATATGAATTCTAAAATTATATGGAGTATATAAAATTCAAAATTCAGTTAATACTATTCATAACTATTTTTTTAATGGCTAGTTTGTTAAGTCGTGGTGCGCTTGATCTCGATGTTGCATGTAGCACAAGCTGTTGAATTACTTTAATGAGGTAACGTACTATTAAATCTTGGGGTGTTACATTCTAGCATACTTCAATAAATTGCGTCATCGCAATTGGAAATTGTTCTTCAAAAATAAAAGGTTAAAAATATAAAAATACCTTTGTAGAAAACCCACATTGGAAATTTGGTAAATAAAATTTAGTCTTAGTAAAAGGGAAAGGGAATGAAAAAGTTACCACTAAATTATGATCTCCATTAAGAGAAAATTAGTGGCAATTAGAGACACATAATTGGAGGAAACACGTAAATATTTATAGGGAGTTATTGAGGTCATCAATCACAAAGAATTATAAAATTGAGGGCCTCAAATCCATCAATCTAAGATGATGTAAAATATCATTGGTTCAACAAAACATATGGTATTAGGATAACACATTTTTGGTTTTAAGATCCCTTCCCTAAAGTTTAAGAATTAATTTATTCATAGAATAAGAGGATATATATATATATATACATACTTGACAAGTAGAGTTTCATCCTTCAACTAATTCCTACCACAAACCCATCTTTCACTCCAAAAGATAATAGAATTCAAAAATATTCTATTTATCCTAATCGTATAGGGTTCCAAAAATAATGAATTTATAATTCATTTGTCCGACTATTAAAAAAACTATATAATACAAACCAGGACATCACGTATGCCAGTGGTAGGTGATACACCCTTGTCGCCCTTCGGTTGCAGGTTCAAGTCTCACAGCCTTTCTGGACATGACATGTTGTCGCCCGACCTCTGGGTTGTCCTTTTTAGGACAATCCAAAAATAATCTCAATAAATGATTTAACCTTAAAAATAGTATACAATGTCAAAATTAATAGCTTCCAACCTTTAGACTTATCCAAAATACTTCTGTCCGAACTCACAGTCCAAAATTTATAAGGAAGGTAAACACAATGAAGATCCTTTTTGCCACGTAATGACATTTAAATACCTTCATCATGTATTATTTTAAAACACGGTAACACCGTGAATTATCATATAACTATATTGATTACATTCATGGTCCCTTATTCCTTATAGAATACTAGATATACTCCTTATATCCAAAAATGTTTTAAACTCCAACAATAATGGAATATACAAATCATTAATCTGTTTCAAGGTAGTCAAGAATATCTAATATAATTTATCTAAATAAATCATATCTTATTCCAAAATCACTACCTTAGTATCAGAATCATATTAAGGTTTATCTTTCTCTAAACCATATATTTTCCAAAAAAATTAACCTGGCATTGAGTCACTTTTCTTGGTTCCACACAATCTCAAGTCCTTAATGAAATAGTACTGCAGCATAATCCTTATATACTCTATAATTCTTATAACATGTATATCATTAATAAAATACTCAAATGACACAATAATTTAATAACAACATAAGAACACTTAATCATTAATCTTTATATTCGGTAGTATCATAACTTGATTATTATACAATAGCAACATTTGGGGTATACTCTGATGATTTGGACATTGATTCATGTAGTGTCTAAACTCCTTGTAGATGAAGCATTGTACATTTGAAACTTTTTTCTTACCCTTGAAATCATGTACTTGGTGTCCTTTTTCCCACACTTATAACAAACTCCCATTCCCTTCAAGCATTTACCAAGGTGATTCTTTCTACAGTTATAGCATATGGGAAAAATCCTTCTTTCTCTTATTCCCTTTATCCATCTTTCTCTATATTATCCTTTTCTTCTCTGGCTTCCATTCAAAGCCATAAGACTCAGAAAATTGTTTACTTATATTATTAACACATGATACTATTTCTTCATATGATGATAATACATGGGAGACTATTTCCTTTCTAAATGTTGGCTTAACACCATGAAAGATATGATCCTTCTCACTCTTTGGATCATGCGTATTACTGGAGGTCTCATTCCATCTACTGGGTTCCATTTCTAAACAATGGAATACACTAGATTAGTTTATGAATCTCAATACATAATTCCAAACCTATAAAACAGTTAACATAAATTCAACAGTTTATGGATATAATCCATAATCATAAAAATGTTTTCTTTAAGGAAGTATATACCAATAAATCCTTCATAATGGTTTGTAAAGTAAATGAGAATTATCCTAAGCATATCCCCTGGGAGTGTTGTAACCAAGAGTGCAACAAGGCCCATTGTCGTGAATCAGTTCTCGTTCGAGTCTAGCTCAAAGAGGTGTTTTTGAGTTTTACCCCAAGTTACATCTATGCCAGAGCCGCCTCTACCTACTCGTATCCAGACAGAGATGTATTTCTGGGAAAACTCACAAAATCTCCACATTACCAAAATTCTAGGAAGTTCTTCTATACTAATCCTCAAATTCTATCTTAGGGTAATGTACTCTAATCAAATCTTATATAAATCTAGTTTCCAAGGTTATTTCTAAACTTTCTCTGATACCAATTGTAACACCCCGACCCCAGTTATGGGAGTCAGTGCATTATTTTAATACATTGGCATAATTACAAGGAATCAATTCCCGAAAGACCGACCAGTTTAGCAGTCTTGGAAAATAGATTACATACATGAAAATTAGATTACACATTAGAAAATAAAACACAACATAAATGATCCTTTTATAATGCCATTAATCCCTTAGCTTAACCCTTATTATCAATCATAAAATACTTCTTCACATCTTGGGAAAGATAAAACATAGAAAGGGGTGAGCTCAGATGCTTAGTAAGGATAACAATATAGCGGAAACTTTCATAAATAAGCATAAAAATTTAAGTCAATGTATTAGACTAAAACGAAATCCTTTTAAACATAAACTTCAGCATAATACGGCAAAGATAAAATCAAATAATTCCATTTACTTATTCGCATGGATATTCTACTAGTCGAATAATCACATGCAATATCAATATCCACTTTCATAATGATGGAAAGCATAATGCCAGACTTCATAACCACATAGTGAAGGCCTTATGACAAGAATACAAATAAGATTTTGTCAAGGCCTTGTGCCAAGACACTAGTTTGTCTTATGAGACCTACCGATGCATCGAGAAGCTATAGTGGGCTCCATCCGTCATTTACTAAGTCCAATGCATTCCTCATATGAAAAGGTTTAAACATAACATAAACATTCGTATTAAAACTAGAATAAGAAATGTCAATACTTTATCCATAAACCATAAATGGTATAAAAATAACACATCCATAGTCAAACATATCACAAAACCTTCAATACAATATGGAAGATTTGTATCATAATAAATCAACTTCAAACAAGTTTAAAATCCATCAAAGGATGTTGACATAGATGAAAATGATTTGTAAAACTCTTTGAGCGAAATATCCCTTTTTCATGAAAAAATTTAAAAGTCACACAATTTAGAAAGGAAGAAATTTAAATACATTTTTAAATAAAAGTGTCCCATACCACTTTGAAACTTTTTAAAGTAATTAACATTTTAAAAACATTCATGTCCATATAAATAAATCCTTAAAACCCATTTTGAAAACATGGACATTAATGAGAATGACTTAGAAGAATAAATATTTAAAACATTTAAAATGATGCTTTCGTAAAAAAGACCATTAAAATATTCCCTTTTAAAACTATTTTATGAAACATGGACATGGAAAATAAATATTTCCCAATAGATACTTATGTAAAAACAACCTTGGATAATAAAGAGATTGTGAAATTAACCCTTACCTTGTACTTCCTTTAGTTGAGGGTATGTTTAACCTCCTGTATAAAGACTGTAGTATGATATTAAATTATACCAGAACCATATTAATATTTATGATATCATACATGATTCATTTATGACTTTATACTACCCATTTAATAATAATTTCCATGTTAAATTAACATTCCAGGTAATAATCGCTTTCATTATCGCACATATTTTAACTTGTTACTCTTGATAGCATCACTTAGATCATGATTTAAATACTTCCAGAATATAAAACATGATTTATATATCATATATATTTATAATATAAATATGTATAATAGACATATATTTGAAATGGAAAACACCATTTATGGAGACAGTAGGCCGTACGTACGCATAAACGCTGTTTCCGTTTTCATATCGTATTGAAAGGAACTATGTGAATAAGATATATGTAAATATATATATATATATATATATATCTCCAGTAGAATTATTATGTCATATATTACATACTTATTAATTATATATATATTTTTATAATCATCTTTAAATGGTGAACGTGGAAATGAATCTCATCGCGTCATGGAGACGGTAATCCGTACGTACGAACGAGCGACAATATCATTATATTTATGGAGAAATCATATGTAATTGGATAATATATCATATATAAAGAATCATTAAAATGTTATATTTATTATTTACATCAGTTGTACTCATTATTATACCCATCCAAATAATGAAATGTTTGAATAACAAACTACACCACGACGCGGGGCCGATAATCCGTACGTACACATGTATAGTGACTTTGCCATTTATATGATGGATATAATAATGAATATGGTTGTACCATTTTTATAATAACATCACAGTATATAGAAGATACTGGAGTTAATATTTTAGAATGGAAACAAAAAAGAAAGCGAAAGTGGAAGAAGAAAAGAACTTGAAAGGGGTGAGGAAATATTTACCTCTTCTTCGAGTTCTTCCTTTTGATTTGATCAAAAGGGATCCATAGGTTGGCTTTATGACCAAAGTAAATCCTCTAGGATGAAGGTAGGAAAGTTGGGAGGATATTTTGGCAGGGTTTGGCCGATCCAAATAGCTTTGGAGGTGTGAAATTAAGAGAATGGGAAGTTCCCTTTTATAAGAGAGGTGAGGGTTACTTTCGGAAAATCTTGAAATATTATTTTATAATAAAATCATTTTCAGTTTCTAATAGCCAAAAAATGAATTATTTAAAGGATAAGGTGGTTATGGGTCGAAAAACTATGAAACAATAGGTTTTATACAGGTTTAGGTCATCATTTTAACCTTATCGTTTAGATTTAACTCTTAGTTAAATAGTTTGACATTTACCATGTCTCTTTGTATTTTTATACTATATGGTTAATAAACTTACTATAAACTTCCAAAAAAACCCCAATAAGTTCATTAATGACATAAATAATATTATTAAGGCCCTTTGGACAAACCTTAGATTTTTAGGATTATTATACAACCAATAATATAGTATTTGTTTTAAAAACTCAATTATGTCAATTTTGACATTATTTAATAAATGATTTTTTTTAAAGTCCTAAAAAATTTATTACTTAGAAATAAATTCATATTTTCAATATTAAAATTTCATATTAATCTATAAAATTAGTGTAATTCATCAAAAGTCTCAAATTACATTTATTTGGATATTTATAATATCAATTATTTTAATACTTAATTATTAAGGTAATTATTGTGTCATCATGGTGTCATAAATAAATTAAATTGTTTAATGTATAAAAATTATAAATAAAATATAATTATGTATTAAATCTTTTTACCTTTATAATGAATATTTATAGTCGAATTTATATTATGTATAACCCTATATTAAAAATGTTTTAGTTATTAAACTTTGAATTTAACTCTTTTAACTCTTCTTTAAATAATATAATAATAAATGTCCTAATCTAATCCAAGTAGACCAAAGAGGATAATATTTTATTACTAAGGTTGTTTTTGGTCGAATTATACTTATCCAATAGAATTAGTACATGTGTTAGGGTAATTATGATATCATTTTTACTCTTAATTACCCTATTTACTTTTAACCGTGGTAAATAAAAGTCAAAAGTTACTATTCATCAAAAAATATTTTCATCTTATTGAACCACATTTAACTTACTGATATTAACCATGTATCTTAAATTTTTGAAATTAAACTCACAGAAATGATAATGTTAAGTTTTATACAAATTTGCAAATGCTCCTAGAAGGTGGGTAAAACAGGGTAAAATGTTCGATAAAATTATATATATATAAACTTATTATAAAACGACTCCAATGAATTATGTTGAACATATATAGGTATTATGTATCTATTCATACCTAAAATAAATTAAAATAAAATAACTAATTATTTAAATAAAAAGTTAGTTTTATATAATAACACAGTATTTTCACCATTCATCAAAAATTAAAAGTTTTCAGAAAAATAACAAAAATTTACCCTATGATAATTTTGATATTTTTAATTCAAAAATGAAGTCTATTTTACCAAATTAAAAACATAGAAGTTTTATTTATTAATTTAAAATTAATTCCCATTGTCAAAACCAAAAAGCGGGTTTTTAAAAAGTAAAAACTATCAAAAGATTGACATATGTTTATGTCAAATTTAAATGTGAAATTACTTATAATGAACTAAATTGTATTAAATGATAAAAATATAATCTAATTATAATTCCAAACCATTCAAATACATAATTTAACACTATAATTTTTTTCTATTAAAAGAGTTGTTTTCAATTAAAATTTAGTATTTTCACTATTCATCAAAATATGAAAGTTATCAGAAAAGTACCAACAATTTATCCAAACTAAATTTTTATGTCCCGATTATAAAAAATAATTTAATTAAATTAAATTGAGTATATAAAAGTGTCAAATATTTGTTTTAAAAAGGATTCTCCATTAAATAAGTGGTATAGTTGCATTTTTTTTTGAAAAAATACTTATTTTATCTGAAAAATCAAATTTATCCTTATATTATGTCTAAGAGACACAAAATATGAATTATAAAATTATATGGAGTATATAAAATTCAAAATTCAGTTAATACTTTTCATAACCATTTTTTTAACAGCTAGTTTGTTATGTCATGGTGTGCTCGATCTCGATGTTGCGTGTAGCGCAAGCTATTGAATTACTTTAATGAGATAATATACTATGAAATATTGGGGTGTTACATTCTCATCTCCTTCAATAAATTGTGTCCTTGAAATTTGAAACCATTCTTCAAAAATTAAGGTTAAAATAGAAAAATACCTTTGTGGAAAACCCACATCGGAAATTGAGTAAATAAAATTTAGTCTTAATAAGAGGGAAAGGGAATAAAAAAGTTACCACCAAATTATAATCTTGATTAAGAGAAAATTGGTGGAAATTAGAGACACATAATTGGAGGAAAAATGTAAATATTTATAGGGAGTGATTGAGGTCATCAATCACAAACAAGTGTAAAATTGAGGGCCTCAAAGCCATCAATCTAATATGATATAAAATATCATTGGTTCAACAAAACATATGGTATTAGGATAACACATTTTTGGTTTTAAGATCCCTTACCTAAAGTTTAAGAATTAATTTATTCACTGAATAAGAGTATTATATATATATATATATACTTGACAAGTAGAGTTTCATCCTTCAACTAATTCCTACCACAAACTCATTTTTCACTCCAAAAGATAAGGGAATTCAAAAATATTCTATTTATCCTAATCGTATAGGGTTCCAAAAATAATGAATTTATAATTCATTTGTTCGACTATTAAAAAAAACTACATAATACAAACCAGGACATCGCATATGCGAGTGGTAGGTGATCCACCCTTCTCGCCCTTCGGTTGCGGGTTCAAGTCTCACGACCTTTTCGGATGCGACGGGTTATCGCCCGACCACCGGGTTGTCCATTTAATGACAATCCAAAAATAATCTCAAGAAATGATTTAACCTTAAAAATAGTATCCAATTTCAAACTTAATCACTTCTAACCTTTAGACTTATCCAAAATACTTCTGTCCAAAATCACAGTCCAAAATTTATAAGGAAGGTAAACACAATGAAGATCTTTTTTTCCACATAATAACATGTAAATACCTTCATCATGTATTCTTTGAAAACATGGTAACACCCTAAATTATCATATAACTGTATTTATTAGATTAATTCTCCCTTATTACTTATAGAATATTGGATATAATCCTTATATCCAAAAGTTTTGTAAACTCCAACAATGAATGAATATACAAATCATTAATCAGTTTCAAGGTAGTCAAGAATATCCAATATAATTTATCCAAATCAATCATATCTTATTCTAAAATCACTACCTTAGTATCAGAATCATATTATGGTTTATCTTTCTCTCAACCATATATTTGTATCATAATAAATCAACTTCAAACAAGTTTAAAATCCATCAAAGGATGTTGACATAGATGAAAATGATTTGTAAAACTCTTTGAGATAAATATCACTTTTTCATGAAAAAATTTAAAAGTCACACAATTTAGAAAGGAATACATTTAAAGAAATTTTTGAATCAAAGTTTCCCATACCACTTTGAAACTTTGTAAATTAATTGACATTTTAAAAACATTCATGTCCATATAAATAAATCCTTAAAACCCATTTTGAAAACAAGAACATTAATGAGAATGATTTAGAAGAATAAATATTTAAAACATTTAAAATGATGTTTTAGTTAAAAATACCATTAAAATAATCCCTTTGAAAACTATTTAATTAAACATGGTCATGGATAATAAATATTCCCCAATAGATACTTACATAAAAACAACCTCAGATAATAAAGAGATTGTGAAATTAACACTTACCTTGTACTTCCTTTTGTTGAGGGTACGTTTAAACTTCTGTATAAAGACCGTAGTATGATATTAAATTATAAAAGAACAATATTAATATTTCTGATATCATACATGATTCATTTATGACTTTATACTATCCATTTAATAATAATTTCCATGTTAAATTAACATTTCGGGTAATAATCGCTTTCTTTATTGTATGTGTTTTAACTTGTTACTCTTGATTGTATCAATTAGATCATGATTTAAATACTTCAAAAATATAAAACATGGTTTATATATCATATATATTTAGAATATAAATATGTATAATAGACATATAAATGAAATGGAAAACACCATTTATGGAGACGGTAGGCCGTACGTACGCATAAACGCTGTTTCCATTTTCATATCATATTGTACAGAACTAAGTGAATAAGATATATGTAAGTAGATAAATATATATATATATATATATATATCCAGTATCATTATTATTTCATATATTACATACTTATTAATGATATATATATTTTTATAATCATCGTTGAATTCTGAACGTGGAAATGAATCTCATCGCGTCGTGGAGACAGTAATCCGTACATACGCACGAGCGACAATATCATTATATTGATGAAGAAATCATATTTAATTGGATGTTATATCATATATAAAGAATAATTAACATGTTATATTTATTATTTACATCATTTATACTCATTATTATACCCATCCAAATAATAAAATGTTTGAATAACAAACTACACCACGACGTGGAGCCGGTAATCCGTACGTACGCACGTATGGTGACTTTTTCATTTATAGGATGGATAGAATAATTAATAGGGTTGTACCATTTTTATAATAACATAAAAGTATATATAAGATACTGGAGATATTATTTTAGAATGTAAACAACAAATAAAGTGAAAGTGGAAGAAGAAAAGAACTTGAAAGAGGTGATGAAATATTTACCACTTTTTCGGGTTCTTTCTTTTGATTTGATCAAAAGGTCTTCATAGGTTGACTTTATGACCAAAGTAAGGCCTCTAGGATGAAGGGAGGAAAGTGTTTAGGATATTTAGGTAGGTTTTGGCTGAGACAAATGGCTTTGGAGGTGTTAAATTAAGAGAAGGGGAAGTGAACTTTTATAAGAGAGGTGAGGGTCACTTTAGGAAAAGCTTGAAATATTATTTTATAATAAAATAATTTTCAGTTTCTAATGACTCCAAAATAAATTATTTAATGGATAAGATGAGTATGGTTCAAAAACCTCTCATAGAATAAGTTTTAGACAGGTTTAATTCATCATATTAACCTTATATTTTAGATTTAACTCTTAGTTAAATAGTTTTCCATTTACCATGTCTCTTTGTAGTTTTATATTATATGGTTAATAAACTTACTATAAACTTCCAAGTAAACCCAAATAGGTTCATTAATGACATATATAATATTATTGAGTCCCTTTTTCTGAACCTTATATTTTTAGGAATATTATATCAACCAATAATATAGTATTTGTTTTAAAAACACAATTATGTCAATTTTGACATTATTTAATAAACGATTTTTGTTAGTCCTAACAACTTTATTAATTCAAAATAAATTCATATGTTAAATAATAACATGTAATATTAACCTATAAAATTATTTTAATTCATCAAAAGTCACAAATTACATTTATTTGGATATTTATAATATTAATTATTTTAATATTTCATTATTAAGGTAATTACTGCGTCATCATGGTGTCATAAATAAATTAAATTGTTTAATGTCTAAAAATTATAAATAAAATATCATTATGTGGGAAATATTTTTATTTTTTTAATGAATTTTTATAATTGAATTTATATTATGTATAACCCTATATTAAAAATGGTTTAGTTATTAAACTTTGAATTTAACTCTTTTAAATATTCTTTAAATAAAATATTAATAAATGTCCTAATCTAATCCAAGTGGACCAAAGAGGATCATATTTTATTCCTAAGGTTGTTTTTGGTCTAATTATAATTATCCAATATAATTATGAGATGTTTTATGGTAATTATGATATCATTTTTACCCTTAATTACCATATTTACTTTTAACCGTGGTAAATAAAACTCAAAAGTTACTATTCAAAAAAAATTATTTTCATCTTATTGAACCAAATTTTACTTACTGATATTAACCTTGTCTCTCATATTTTTTAAATTCAACTCATAGAAGCCCTAAAAATAAGTTTTATACAAATTTGCAAATGCTCCTAGAAGGTGGGTAAAAGAGGGTAAAATGTTCGATAAAATTATATATATATAAACTTATTATAAAATGACTCCAATGAATTAAGTTGAACATATATAGGTATTATGTATCTATTTCGACCTAAAATAAATTAAAATAAAATAACTAATTATTTAAATAAAAAGTCTGTTTTATATAATAACGTAGTGTTTTTCACTATTCATCAAAAATTGAATGTTTTCAGAAGAATACCAAAACTTTACCCTAAGCTAATTTTTGTATTACAAATTAAAAAATGAAGTATATTTTTCCAAATTAAAAACATAGAAGTTGCATTTATTAATTTAAAATTAATTCCCATTGTCAAAACCAAAAAGCGGGTTTTTAAAAAGTAAAAACTATTAAAAGATTGACATGTGTTTATGTCAAATTTAAATGTGAAATTACTTATAATGACCTAAATTGTATTAAATGATACAAATATAATCTAATTATAATTCCAAACCATTCAAATTCATAATTTAACACTATAAATTATTTCGATTAAAAAATTTGTTTTCAATTAAAATTTAGTATTTTTCACTATTCATCAAAATATAAAAGTTAATAGAAAAGTACCAAAAATTTATCCAAACTAATTTTTTTTGTCTCGATTCTAAAAAATAATTTAATTCCATTAAATTTAGTATATAAAAGTGTCAAATATTTTTTTTAAAAAGGATTCTCCATTAAATAAGCGGTATAATTTCATTTTTTTGAAAAATACTATTTTATCTAAAAAATTGAATTTGTCCTTATATTATGTCTGAGAGACACAAAATATGAATTCTAAAATTATATGTATTATATAAAATTCAAAATTTAGTTAATACTATTCATAATTTCTTTTTTTAACAACTAGTTTGTTAAGTCGTGGTGCGCTCGATCTCGATGTTGCGTGTAGCGCAAGCTATTTAATTACTTTAATGAGATAATGTACTATGAAATATTGGGGTTGTACATTCCTATAGAAAACCATGTCCATGGATTTATTCAGGCTATATCGTTTCCATTAAATATCCTGAGATATCAACTTCTGTAATGGAACAAAAAGGACAAATCCTTTATCGCATTATTCATTAATGCAGTATTACTTGTGACACACCCAACATATCCTATCTCACTATGAACACATGTTTTCTTGGTTTTTTCCAATACATATAATTGCATGAGTAATAATACCCATTAATAATAATATTAAAGTCTAAGGACCAATACACACATCCATAGATAAGAACATCCAATGACACTTATAAATGTGGATTTTCTACTTTCGGGTCTCATTCTCATAATATACTCCTAGAAATTACCAAGGGTGTACACCATGAGAAGGTGCCTCAAATTCCTATGAGTCTCCATCCCTGATAGCATGTATCATTTGTGTCCCTTCAAATGATATCATCTGGCTATAGAACAAATATTCAAGAATAGTGTCATGGCACTTCTGGGTTCTCATCATAGTTGAGATCCACTATGACCTTTTAGTGCGAAAACTACTCTTAGGACATTATCACATACAATGTAATGTAGAATAACAATCATGATGTGATAAGGAGTTTATTAATATCCATCCAATGAATATATGTTTATCATAAAGTAAAAAATAATTTGGTTCTAGGGCACCAACTCCAACAACCGATTGCTTGGTTATGGAATGAGGTACCATGTGACATATTTGGAGGTTGAACTTGAGGGTTCACTTAGGTTGGTTTTTGAAAGAGGATTCCTTGGGATATATGATAAGGATCCTACCACTACATTTATACCAGAAACAACCAAATCAGTTGATTGCTTTGTTGTGGTTATTGGGTACAAGGGAAGCAAGTTATATTATATGATGTGCATGTGTTGTTTTGTTTATATTTTATTACACCTACTTAATAACACATGTAAGATAGACACACATTGGTGGTGGACTACTAGATTCTTTCTCACACCCTACAAGGGACCTTCAGGACACATATAGACTTTATGGATTTGAGATTAGGTAAAGGTTCTGGATCGGGAGCTGGATCTTAGTGATTATATCAAACACTTTTTATGGGTGCATGAAAAGAGACCTTGAGGTTCTTACATCAGCTGGGGTTACTCTTGGAGTATTTATTTTGCAACAAAATACTTATATATGTATGTACTGAGGTCAGCCACAAGATACCCTCATTTATTTATTGTCTTGTATGACCTATTTTTTAGGAATATTTAGTTACAAATGGTATCTTTTGATATTTAATTCTTCAAGTGATTTATTTTGAGTTTGTTGTTTATTATTATTGATTCTGCTATCTGTTGTACTTCTTCTATGGGAGATTTACTAGTTCAGTGTCTTATGGTCTTTATTTTATGATAATTTATATTTTTATAGAACATTATTATCATCATTAACATAGGGTATAGTCTCCCCACAATCACCTCTTTACACCATCACTACTAGTCGACAAACTTTGGTATACAAGGAGGTACGCTTAAGGCCTAGTAACACACCATACCGTAGCACTGTTCGGGTAAAAAATCAGGTCAGGGTGCTACAAATGGTATCATAGGATTTTATTTTACCTACTTTTTAGTATTAATATTTGTATTATAGTATAAATGAGATTAGTATGTTGTTGTAACTAGGTTTATAGCACGTGTTTGGGTGCCTGTAGCCCTATACATGAAGGAGGGACTAAGTTGTAAGGGGTGGGAATTGCTGTTTTGTTTTTCTATTTTTTATTATTGATATGATTTCCACCTTGAGTGGTGCACCTGGATGTGTTTTTTACCTATTATGACATGTGAAACTTTTCCTAGTATGGAAAAGGAGGATTTATTTATGCTTCTAGTAGGAACATATGAATTGATTATGTGTGCATGTTTAGTGATAAATTTTCTTGTGGTTTTCATCGAAGACTAGGATTTTTCTAAGAGGGTTTGGGTTTTTTAAATTGTCAACAAGGGAAGATGAGAAATTTTTTACTAACTAGCCTCTATTTGGTGACATTCTAGTCAACTAACCCAGGAATGTGGTTCCAATGAAATCTATATGTGATATGTGATATATATATGTATGGGCCTAGATCTGATAGAAGCGGGAAAGGATTGATATGTGACGTCTTCCACTACTATGGGAAAGAGAGGGTCCATGAGTCTAGATTCATAGGTGATACCTATCTCTAATATGGATGGGTAAGGGGACATGAGGCTAAATGTCATGTGACATGGTTGCTGTAGGAGAGGGTAAGGGTAGTCAGATTGTGATTCCTATTACTAGTTTCCCTATATCTCTGTATATATATATATGTATTTTATTATGGATATATTACCTTTTTATTGGTATTAAAAAATATTCCACCTAGACGGGCTCCGATGGAGTGTTAGGAGGGTGGTGATTTGGTGTCGTAAGAGTATGCATAGGATGAGGCCCCTGAGGTTTGGGATGATGCCCTAGAGGGCCAAGAAGAGCATGAACCATAGGTATAGGATTAGGTATAGGCAGGTTAGCCGCCATATTTGACATATTTTGGATCATGTCTTGACTAGAAGCACAGAGCGATATTTCCATGTTTCATCTAGGGGATTGACAAGGGAGCTTATGGAGAGGATCCTTCGATGTCATACTTGACTCGAGAGTTCCAGTCATAGAACCCAGTGATATTTTAGGGTGAAGGTGGACCATAAGCAGCTGATAACTAGATCAAGTCAATGAAGATGATCTTAGAGCAGTTTGAGACACCCCCAATATGGAGGGTGAAGCTAGATATGTACATGCTTAGAGGAGGGACAAAGTGATGGTGGGATGTATAGGATTAGGAAGACAGACACAAGGGACTATATTAAAAGGACTTCGAGGCTAGGTTCTTCAAGTAATTATTTCTAGAGATGCTGAGGGTGGAGAGAGCTTGGGAGTTCTTGAGCCTTCAATAGAGTGACATGACCATCATAGACTATGTAGATACATTCATTGAGTTGTATCATTTCTTACCTTGTATGGTTGGTGATGAAACCACAAGATTGAGGTGTTTAAAGGATGGTTTATGGCACACCATTCAGGTGTAGGTAAATATATTCAGGTTGGCCTCATTCTCAAAGGTGGTGAACCGAGCGTTGATAGCTAAGGGAAACCTAAAAAATCAATATTATTTGAGTAGGGTGATGGTGATAGGTGATTGCAATGGTGATTCTTCAAATAGTAGGAATTGAGGCCAATAGGATTCCTAATAGGGCGTTTAGGCCAGAGGATCGAGCATTCTATCGAGGAGTGGGTTGTCGATGGTGTGATTCCAATGCAGTTAGTCAGGTCATGTGTGGAAATAGTGTGATTGGGAACCAAAGGAGTTCCAAGCATGTGGATAGGTTAGTAATATTAAGAGGTTTTTAAGGAATCCTTCTCGGATAGCTAGCAACCATGGATTAGGGTGGACTCAGGGTTCTAAGGTTGGACCAGGAGTGGTATATGGAGCTGGTATATGTGATTTAGCTGCATACGGAGGTCTTGGAAGAGAAAATGGTACCTAGAAGTGGGGTCAGTTGTTGGTGACTGATGCATCACTATAAGGAGTTTAGGATTTAGGCAATTGAGCTTTAGGCTAGGTGCACACAATAGATCTTCCAGGTGAAGAGTAGGTCAGGGAGCCAGTTACGGTTAGAGGTAAGATGTGGGCGTGACTGGGGTACTTTTTTATTTTTGGTATGGAACCTTTTGTAGGCATGTCTGGGATGGGTACACAGGTGCACATGATGTAATTTTGTACTAAAAATATGATTGTTAGTTGGTTGGAATTGGTTTAGATGTGTTATATATATGTATGAGTTGCGTGGCACTAAGATTATTTATGGGCATGAATGTGAGGCCAGTTACTTAATGTGCATTAGAATTTGGAAATCAGTGTGATGTGAGATTTATATAAGGTTTGAGTAACTAGGAATTATTAGGGGCATATGATAGGATGCATGACCTCATAGGTACCATGTGTGACATGGGCATGAGGCGGGAATTTGACGAGATGCAGTACTTGATGAGTGTCAGGTGTGACACGGGCATGATGTGAGCACCTGATGAGGTGTATGAGTGAAAATTTATCATGGTAGGACATTTATTATGGGTATGGTTAGTGGAATATTGGTTTTATTTTCATTTTGGGTCAGGAAGCGACTATGGTAGATAACTCCTAAAGTGGGGAGTTCCTTAAGAGAGTTTACCTATGACTTTATAAACATGGTAGACCAAGGTGTTATGAAAGGGATGGGAATGTTTGGTATAATCTCTAAGTTTTGTTTGATATCTTGGGAATGAGATATGTTATGGTGGGTAGATTGTAACATCCCAAGTTTTTGGATCGGGTTGAAATCCTCAATCCATTTGAGTTTTTGGAGTTTGGTGAGTGGGAAAATTCTTTCCTTGATTATCAGAACTTAATTTTGATAATTTTCTTACCCCAAGGCCTTATTTTTAGATGAGTTTCAATTATAATCAAGTGCCTTGTGGGATTTTAGTTAAGTTTTGGGTGTGTCAAAGTTTGAACACCCAACTTTCTAGGGTGCGTAGATTGGGGCATACAGTTTGGAAAAAACTATACAGCCTCTTAGGTGTAACCGTGCAGCCCTCCTGGTCTACTGGACACAGTTTAACAAACCATTCTAGAGGGGGAATATGACCATGAGAAACCTCCAATATTTTTGGAAAAGTGGATTCTCATGGCCAATGCATGGTTTGGTAAACCATGCGCTATGGTTGTATGAGGTAGAGCCTTAGGTAGGGGCTACCGTATGGGCTGTACATGGTTATCCAAATTGTGCAAGCTAATTGTGCGGCCCACTTAAAAGTGGTAAATTACCCTTTTCCACATAATCTCTTATTTCTTATTTCCCCTGTTTTTCCTCCCTCATGTGGTATTATCGTCTAGGCATTATGGGAGTTTATTCCTCCTATTCCTAGGTGTTTAGTTGACTCCTTAATTCAAGCTCTGTTGTTCAAGCCATTGATCTAATTGGAACCATGCCTGTAATAGATTCAATACTCTTACTTATCATTTCCTTTGATATTTCCATACAAATTGCTAAATCCATGCAATTTATTTTACCCTGTTTTTAGTGAATTCATCAAAAATTATATTTTCTACTGAATCAGCTCGATTTAGAGGCTAATATCAGGCATGCAAGCGTTGACCAAAATGAGGTAGGTGGTGCTTATATTTCTTCATGATTTTGTGATTTTTTGGGGTGTTTTCTTGAGCACACCATTGAGTAGTCTAAGAGAGACCCTAATTAATTAATGCCTTGCCTATAAATTGAATATGAGACCAAGTGGGATGAATCTAATTATTCCCTATCCTTCACTGGTTGGGAAACTTAGTCGTTAGGATGAGAAGGATATGTCATCAGTCTATAGGCATGAACCGTGTGATTTAAGATGGTGATGACCATTAGATCAAGCGACATAGTCACATGGGAATGAGGTGCTGAGTTGATGTGTCTTAGGTACTTTGTTTTGGTGATTTTCACTCATTGTGATTGGATGATGTGTCTTTGGAGTCGTGTGCACACAAATATGACTCAGATGATGAGATGACGTTGACCACCAATGTGGTTAGATTCCTCCTTTAGATGCAGTTTAGGGTAGTGTTGATCACCAGCATGTTTTGAGGTTCTTGCTGTAGAAATCCACATGCATGATGAGGATCCATTAGTTGATGGTGTTTAGACCATCGGTTAGGGGTAGAGTATCACTGTATACTAAGGTTATTGGTTCATGACTTATTTGGGAGGATGGATATCACCGTTACTCAAGACATCTGTTGTTTAACCGATAGTGTTTATTATTTGGAGGATATATACTGTTTTTCCTTAGACACTGGGCTTTGAGCCGACGAGGACTCACCTGAGCTAAGGTCTATGGGACCGGGTACTTACTTTGTGGGTGTGCCATTTTGGATATCGATTTCTTGGTTATGGAATGAGGTTCCAAGTGACATGGTTGGAGGTGGAACATGAGGGTTCAACTAGGTTGGTTTTTGATAGAGGATACCTTGGGAGATATGCTAAGGATTCTCTCACTACATTTATACCGGAAAAGGCCGAAGTAGGTGATTGATTCCTTGTGGCTGTTGAGTACAAGGGAAGCAAGTTATATTATATGTTGTGCATGTTATATTTTGTTTATATTTTAGTACACCTACTTAATCATAGATGTAATATAGGCACACATTAGTGGTGGCCTATTGAGATTCTTTCTCACACCCTACACATGCCCTTCTGTATGTGTGTAGACTTTACTGCTTTACAATCAGGTAAAGGTCCAAGATCAGGAGATAAATATTAGTGATTTCATCATACCTTTTTCATGGATGTATAGAAAGAGAACTTGAGGTTCCTGCATTAGTTGTAGTTACTATTTGAGTCTTTATTTTGTAACATCATGCTTATATATGTAAGTACTAAGGTCGGCCACAGGTGAACCTCCTTTATTTATTATCTTGTATGACCTGTTTTGTAGTCATGTTTAGTTACAAATGGTATTTTGTGATGTTTAATTACACAAGTGGTTTATTTTGAGGTTTTTGTTTATTATTATTTCTTACACTATCTGTTGTTCTTGTATCATGGGTGGGTTATTGGTCCAATGTCTTATGGTCTTTATTTTCTGTTGTTTTATATTTTTATAGACTATTATTATCATCATCACCAGATAGCATAGTCTCCCCATTATCACCTATTTAAACCCTTAATACTAGTCAGAAACCTTTGGCATAAAGGGAGGCATTCTTAAGGCCTAGTGGAACATAAAACCATAGCACTGTTTGGGTGAAAAATTGGGTTGGGGTGATGCACCAGTAAGACTCAAAGTGTCCATTATTAGTTTAAAATTGATATTTTAATTCAAAAGTTTCACTCACTAAAAACAAATCAAACATGATCATATTTTATTGATAATTTATAAAAATGATTCATAATTCATTTGTGACGTTTAGGAATCAATATCACATCAAAATGACACACTATGTGACCTTTATGACTCAAAGTTCATATTAATAGTTTATAATGACATTTTAGTTAAAACATAAGTGACATACTCAAAACTGAGAAAATGCATTAATATTGTTTTGATACTTTAGTACCACAATCCATAAGTCATTTGGGATGTGTATGAATTATCCTCACCTCAATCTGATGCATAGTGTGACTATTATGACTCAAAATGCATATTTTTATTTAAAATTGAAATTAATTTTAATAAAAAGACAAGTTTCGTACTCAAAAATGAAACACATTTGGATTGTTTTAATACTTTTGGAAAATAATCCATAAGTAATTTGGGATATGTAGGAATCATCTGAACCTCAATATGATACAAGACATTACTGGTATGACTCAAAGTGTCCATTATCAGTTTAAAATTGACATTTTACTTTAAAAAGCATCACTCGCTGAAAACTGATAAAACACGATCAGATTGTCTTAATAATTTAGTAAAATTATTTAAATTTTTTATGACATGAAATAATCAGTCTCTTATCAAACCGACATATGATGTGTGTAATGACCCAAAAATCCATTAATGAAAATTCCATCTGGCCTATTTAAATTTCTTATTATGGTTATGTAAAATGTATGCACTTATCTGGTTTTATGTTTTGGATTTTAAAATACTGTTAAAAACTGGGACTGTAACACCCCAAGATTTCATAGTACGTTATTTCTTCAATGTAATTCAATAACTTGCACTACATGCAACACCAAGTTCTAGCGTACCATGACTTACCAAACTAGCCGTTCAAAAGTGGTTATGAATATTATTAACTGAATTTTTAACTTTATATAATCCTTATAATTTTAGAATCCATATAATGAGTTTCTTAGACATAATGTAAGAACAAATTCATTTTTTTCAGATAAAAGAAATATTTTTCAAAAAATGAAATTTTACCGCCTTTTAATGGAGAATAATTTTTAAATCCAATATTTGAAACTTTTATATATTAAATTTGACAAAAATAAACTTCTTCTTTAGAATCGGGACATAAAAATTTAGTTTTGATAAATTTTTGGTATTTTTTTTGAAAACTTTCATTTTTTGATGAATAGTGAAAAACACTGAGTTATAGTTTAAAAATGAATTTTTAGAATTATTTATTTTACTTAAATTTATTTTAGGTCAAAATAGATACATAATACCTATAAAAGTTCAATTTAATTCATTGGAGTCAGTTTATAATAATTTTAGATATATCAAAATTTTATAGAACTTTTTACCATCTTTTACCCACCTCCTAGGAGAATTTGAAAATTTATATAAAACATTATTTTTACCACTTATATGAGTTGAATCTCAAAAATACAAGTGAAACAGTTGATATCAGTAAGTAAAATGTGGTTTAATAAGATGAAAATAATTTTTGGTGAATTGTAACGTTTTACTTTTATTTACCACAGTTAAAAGTAAATAAGGAAATTAAGGGTAAAAATGATATTATTATTACCCTAAAACATGTACTAATTCTACTGGATAAGTGTAATTCGACCAAAAACAACCTTAGGAATAAAATATGATCCTTTAGGTCCACTTGGATTAGATTAGGACATTTATTATTATTTAATTCAAAGAAGAGTTAAAAGTGTTAAATTCAAAGTATAGTAACTAAACCATTTTTTATATAGGGTTACACATAAGATAAATTCGACTATAAATATTAATTAGAAATATAATAATATTTTTTACATAATTTTATTTTATTTATATTTTTTGGACATTAAATAATTAAATTTGTTTATGACATAATGATGATGCAATAATTACCTAATTAAGGAAAGATTAAAATAATTGATATTATAAATATCTAAATAAATGTAATTTGAGACTTTTTATGATTTAAACTAATTTTATAGGTTAATATGACATTTTATGGTTGGTTATATGAATTTTTTTGAAGTAATAATACTGTTATGAATTTAGAAAAAACAAAATACCAAATAGTGTCAAAATTGACATAAAAGAGTTTTTAAAAAAAATATTATATTCTTAATTGATATTCTATTCCTAAAAATATAAGGTTAAAAAAAAAGACTTATATAATTATATATGTATCATTAATGAACCACTTGGGTTTCTCTTGGAAGTATATTGTAAGTTTATTTACCATATAATATAAAAATACAAAGAGACATGGTAAATGTCAAACTATTTAACTAAGAGTTAAATCTAAAATATAAGGTTAATATAGTGACCCAAACCTATCTAAAACCTATTGGTTTAAAGGTTTTATACCCATAACCACCTTATCCTTTAAATAATTCATTTTTTTTATCCATTATAAACTGAAAATTAATTTTTTATAAAATAATATTTTAAGTTTTTCCTAAGGTGCCCCTCACCCCTCTTATAAAAGGGCACTACCCATTCTCTCAAATTCACACCTCCAAAGCCAGTTGGCTCGGCCAAACCCTACCCAAATATCATCACAACTATCCTAAATTCATTATAGAGGCATTACTTTAGTCATAAAGCCAACCTAAGGAGCCCTTTTGATCAAATCAAAAGGAAGAACCCGAAGAAGAGGTAAATATTTCATCACCTCTTTCAAGTTCCTTTCTTCTTCCACTTCCTCTTTATTTGTTGTTTCCATTCTAAAATAAAAACTCTAGTATATTATATATACTGTTATGTTATTATAAATATGGTACAACCGTATTAATTATTCTATCCATCCTTTTAATGACATGTCACCATACGTGCGTACATACAACTTACAGTCTCCACGTCGTGGTGTAATTGTTATTCAATACATTATTATTTGGATGGGTATAATAATGATGTGTAATTGATGTAAATAATAAACTTAATATGATAATGATTATTTATATATGATATAACATCCAATTATCTATGATTTTAATATCAAAATAATGATATTGTTGCTCGTGCGTACGTACAGATTACCGTCTCCACGAACGCGATAAGATTCATTTCCACATTCACCATTCAATAATGATTATAAAATATATATCATTAATAAGTATGTAATATATGAAATAATAATTATACTGTATATATATATATATATATATTTATATATTTAGGTACTTACTTATATCTTATTCACTTAGTTCCGTTCAATACAATATGAAAATGGAAACAACGTTTATGCGTACGTACGGCCTACCGTCTCCATAAATGGTGTTTTTCATTTCATACATATGTCTATTGTACATATTTATATTATAAATATATATGATATATAAATCATGTTTTATATTATTGAAGTATTTAAATCATTATCTAAGTGATACAATCAAGAGAAACAAGTCAAAACACGTACGATAAAGAAATGGATTATTACCCGAAATATTAATTTAACATGGAAATTATTATTAAATGGGTAGTATAAAGTCATAAATGAATCATGTATGGTATCATAAATATTAATATGGTTCTGTTATAATTTAATAACATACTACGGTCTTTATACAGGAGGTTAAACGTACCCTCGACTAAAGGAAAGTACAAGGTAAGGGTTAATTTCACAATCTCTTTATTATCTGAGGTTGTTTTTACATAAGTATCTACTGGGACATATTTATTATCCATGTCCTTGTTTCATGAAAGAGTTTTAAAAGGGATTATTTTAAGGTACTTTTTACTAAAACATCATTTTAAATATTTTAAATATTTATTCCTCTAAATCATTCTCATTAATGTCCATGTTTTCAAAATGGTTTTTAAGGATTTATCTATATGGACATGAATATTTTTAAAATGTTAATTCCTTTAAAAAGTTTCAAAGTGGTATGAGAAACTTTGATTCAAAAATGTCTTTAAATGTCTTCCTTTCAAATTTTTTTGAATTTTAAATGTTTTCATGAAAAAGGGATATTTCTCTCAAAGATTTTTACAAATCATTTTCATCTATGTCAACATCCTTTGATGGATTTTAGACTTGTTTGAAGTTGATTTATTATGATACAAATATTCTATATTGTATTGAAGGTTTTGTGATATGTTTGACTATGGATGTGTTATTTTTATACCATTCATGGTTTATGGATAAAGTATTGACATTTTATATTCTAGTTTTAATACGAATGTTTATGTTATGTTTAAACCTTTTAATATGAGGAATGAATTGGACTTAGTAAGTGACGGGTGAAGCCCGCTATAGCTCCTTGATGAATCGGTAGGTCTAATGAGACAAACTAGTGTCTTGTCACATGGCCTTGAAAAAATCTTATTTGTAGTCTTGGCACAAGGCCTTGACTATGTGGTTATGAAAGTCTGGCATTATGCATTCCATCGTTATAAAAGTGGCTATTGATATTGCATGTGATTATTGGACTAATAGAATATCCATGTGAGTAATTAAATATCATTATTTTGATTTATATTTCCCATATTATTATGAAGTTTATGTTGAAAATACTTTTGTTTTAATTTTATACATTACCTTAAATGTTTATACTTATTTATGAAAGTTTCTGCTATATTGTTATCCTTACTAAGCATTTGAGCACACCCCTTTCTTATGTTTTATTTTCCCAAGATCCCAAGAAGTGTTTTATGTTTGAGTTTCTGGGTTAAGATAAGTGAAAATGGCATTATCAATGGATTTTTTTGTTTTGTATGTTAGAAAGTGTAATGTAATGTTCATGAATGTAATCTATTTTCCAATACTGCTAAACTGATCAGTCTTTTGGGACTTGATTCCTAGTAATCATGCCAATGTAATAAAATAATGCACCAACTTTGGGAATATAGGGTCAGGGCGTTATAGTTGGTATCAGAGGAAGTTTATCAATAACATTGGGAACTAGATTTAGATAAACTCTGATTAGAGCACATTACCCTAAGATAGTCTTTGAGGATTAGTATAGAAGAACTTCTTAGAATTTTGGTAATGTAGGTATTTTGTGAGTTTTCCATGAAAATACATCCCTATCTGGATACGAGCAGGTAGAGGAGGCTCTGGCACAGATTTACCTAGGGGTAAAACCCAAAAACACCGCTTTGAGCTAGACTCGAACGGGAACTGGTGCACGACAACATGCCTTGCTCCACTCTTGGTTACGACACTCCCAGAAGATATGCTTAGGATAATTCTCATTTTATTTACAAATCATTATGAAGGATTTACATGTATATAGCTCCTCAAAGAAAATATTTCTATGATTATGGATTATATCCATAAAATTTTCAATTTACTTTAGGTATTTTACAAGTTTGGAATTATTCATTGCAATTCATAAACTGACCTAGTGTATGCCATTGTATAGAAATGGCGCCAAGTAGAAGGAATGTGAACTCCAGCAATACGTATGATCCAAAGAGTAAGAAGGATCATATATTTCATGGTATTAATCCAACATTTAGAAGGGAAATAGTATTACATGTATTCTCAACATATGAAGAAATAGTATCATGTGTTAATAAGATAAGAAAAGAATTCTCTGAGTCCTATGGCTTTGAAGGGAAGCAAGAGAAGAAAAGGAAGGAAGAGAGAAATATGGATAAAGGGAAGAGGGAAAAGAAATATTTTCCCATATGTGATAACTGTGGAAGGAATCACCTTTGTAAATGCTTGAAGTTAATGAGAGTTTGTTATAAGTGTGGATAAAAAAGACACCAAGTACGTGATTGCAAGGGTAAGAAAAAGGTTTTAAAATGTAAAATTCTTCATCTGCAAGGCATTGGGACACTACGCGAATCAATGTCCCAGTCATCAGAGTATACCTCAAATGATGCTATTGGATAATAATAAAGTCATGATACTACCTAAGATGAAGAGTAATGACTATTGTTCTTATGTTGTTATTATATAATTATTTCATTTGAGTGTTGTATCAACAATATACTGGTTATATGAATTATGGAGATAAATAAGGATTGTACTACAGTACTATTTTATTGAGGATTTGAGATTATATGGTTCTAAGAAAAGTGACTTAATATTAAGCTACACTTTTTGGAAAATACATGGTTTAAGGAAAGGTAATCCTTAATATGGTCCTGATAATGAGGTAGTGATTTTGGAATAAGAGATGTTTGATTTGGATAAAATATATTGGATATTATTGACTTCCTTGGAACTGATTAATAGTTTGTTTATTTCATCATTGTTGGAATATTCAAAATTTTTTGATATAAGGAATATATCTAGTATTATATAAAGGATAAGGAAGCATGAATGTAGTCAATAAGGTTTTATGGTAATTCAGGGTGTTACCATGTTTTAAAATAATACATGATGAAAGTGTTCAAATGTTATTACGTAACAAAAAGGATCTTCATTGTGTTTAAATTCCTTATAAATTTTGTGAGTTTGGATAGAAGTATTTTGGATAAGTATAAAGGTTAGAATGGATTAAGTTTAAATTGGACACTATTGTTAAGGTTATTTTTGGATTGTTATAAAAAAGACAACACACTGACCATGTGACAATCTGTCGCGTTGGAAAAAGCTGCGGGAATCGAACCCACAACCATAGTGCGATTGAGATTTATCGCCTACCACTGGACTACGTTAAGTCCATGAATTGTATAATATAGTTTTTTAAAGGGTCTGATAGGTGAATTATAAATTCGTTATTTTTTTTAAACCCTATACGATTAGGATAAATAGAATGTTTTTTTTGAAATCTTTTGGAGTGAAAGATGAGTTTGGGGTAGGAATTAGTTGAAGGAGGAAACTATAATTGTCAAGTATATATATATATATATATAATTTTTTCCTCTTATTCTATGGGTAAATTAATTCTTAAACTTTATGGAAGGGATCTTAAAACCAAAAATGCGTTATCCTAATCCCTTATGTTTTGTTGAACTGATGGTATTTTAAATCATCATAGATTGATGGATTTGAGGCCCTCAATTTTACACTTGTTTGTGATTGATGACCTCAATCACTCCCTATAAATATTTACATTTTTCCTCTAATTATGTGTCTCTAATTTCCACCAATGTTCTCTTAATTGATATCATAATTTGGTGGTGACCCTTTCATTTCTCTTTTCCTCTTATTAAGACTAAATTTTATTTACCCAATTTCCAATGTGGGTTTTCCCCCAAAGGTATTTTCTATTTTCAACCTTTCATTTTCGATTTTTTTTTTCAAATTGCGAGGACACAGTTTATTGAAGTGGGGAAGAATGTAACACCCCAAGATTTCATAGTACGTTATTTCTTCAATGTAATTCAATAACTTGCACTACACGGAACACTGAGTTCTAGGGCACCATGACTTACCAAACTAGCTGTTCAAAAGCGGTTATGAATAGTATTAACTGAATTCTGAACTTTATATAATACTTATAATTTTATAATCCATATTATGAGTTTCTTAGAAATAATGTAAGAAGAAATTCATTTTTTCAGAAAAAAGAAGTATTTTTCAAAAAATGCAATTTTACCGCCTTTTAATGGAGAACCCTGTTTAAATCCAATATTTGAAACTTTTATATATTAAATTTTACAAAATAAACTTCTTCTTTATAATCGAGACATAAAAATTTCGTTTTGATAAATATTTGGTATTTTTCTGAAAACTTTCAATTTTTGATGAATAGTAAAAAACACTAAGTTATAGTTTAAAACCAAATTTTATAATTATTTATTTTATTTAAATTTATTTTAGGTCAAAATATATACATAATACCTATATAAGTTCAATTTAATTCATTGGAGTCAATTTATAATAATTTTAGATATATAAAATTTTATAGAACTTTTTACCATCTTTTACCCACCTCCTAGGAGAATTTTCAAATTTACATAAAACTAAATTTTACCATTTCTGTGAGTTTAATTTCCAAAATATGAGAGACATGGTTGATATTAGTAAGTAAAATGTGATTCAATAAGATGAAAATAATTTTTGGTGATTAGTAACTTTTTACTTTTATTTACCACGGTTAAAAGTAAATTGGGTAATTAAGGGTAAAAATGATATTATTATTACCCTAACACATGCCCTAATTCTATTGGATAAGTGTAATTCGACCAAAAAAAACCTTAGAAATAAAATATTATCCTTTAGGTCCACTTGGATTAGATTAAGAAATTTATTATTATTTAATTCAAAGAAGAGTTAAAAGTGTTAAATTCAAAGTTTAATAACTAAAACATTTTTAATATAGGGTTAAACATAATATAAATTCGACTATAAATATTAATTATAAATATAAAAAGATTTTATACATAATGGTATTTTATTTATATTTTTTAGACATTAAATAATTAAATTTATTTATGACACAATGATGATGCAGTAATTACCATATTAATGAAAGATTAAAATAATTGATATTATAAATATACAAATAAATGTAATTTGAGACTTTTTATGAATTACAATAATTTTTTAGGTTAATATGACATGTTAGGGTTGCCTAGATGAATCGTTTTTGAATTTATAATTCTCTTATGAATTTATAAAAAACAAAATACCAAATAGTGTCAAAATTGACATAAAAGAGTTTTTAAAACAAATATTATATTATTAATTGATATTCTATTCCTAAAAATCTAAGGTTCTGAAACAATACTTATATAATGATAGGTGTATCATTAATTAACCACTTGGGGTTCTCTTAGAAGTATATATTAAGTTTATTTACCATATAATATGAAAATACAAAGAGACATGGTAAATCTCAAACTATTTAACTAAGAGTTAAATCTAAAATATAAATTTAATATAGTGACCAAACCTATTGAAAACCTATTTTTGAGAGGATTTATACCCATACCTACATTATCCTTTAAATAATTTATTTTGGATACATTATAAACCAAAAATGAATTTATTATAAAATAATATTTTAATTTTTTCCTAAGGTGCCCCTCACCCCTCTTATAAAAGGGAACTACACCTTCTCTCAAATTCACACCTCAAAAGCCATTTGGCTCGGCCAAAACCTACCCAAATATCCTTCCAACTGTCCTCCTTTCATTCTAGAGGACTTACTTTCATCATAAATCCAACCTAAGGATCCATTTTGATCAAATCAAAAGGAATAACACGAAGAAGAGGTAAATATTTCATCACCTCTTTCAAGTTCCTTTCTTCTTCCACTTCCTCTTTCTTTGTTGTTTCAATTCTAAAATAATAACTCCAGTATCTTCTATATACTGTGATGTTATTATAAATATGGTACAAATTTCTTCATTATTCTATCCATCCTTTGAATGTCTTGTCACCATACGTGCGTACGTACGACTTACCACCTCCACGTCGTGGTGTAATTGTTATTCAATACATTATTATTTGGATGGGTATAATAATGATGTGTAAATTATGTAAATAATATATATAATATGATAATTATTCTTTATATATGATATAATTTCCAATTATCTATGATTTTAATATCAAAATAATGATATTGCTGCTCGTGCGTACGTACGGATTACCCTCTCCACGAACACGATAAGATTCATTTCCACGTTCACTATTCAGTGACGATTATAAAATATATATCCTTCATAATTATGTAATATATGAAATAATAATTCTAATGGATATATATATATATAGGTACTTACTTATATCTTATTCACTTAGTTCCGTTCAATACAATATGAAAACAGAAACAGCGTTTATGCGTACGTACGACCTACCGTCTCCATAAACAGTGTTTTCCATTTCATACATATTTCTATTGTAAATATTTATATTATAAATATATATGATATATAAATCATGTTTTATATTCTGTAAGTATTTAAATCATGATCTAAGTGATACAATCAAGAGAAACAAGTTAAAACACGTACGATAAAGAAAGAGATTATTATCCGAAATGTTAATTAAACATGGGAATTATTATTAAATGGGTAGTATAAAGCCATAAATGAATCATATATGATATCATAAATATTAATATGGTTATGGTATAATTTAATAACATACTACGGTCTTTATACAGGAGGTTAAACATACCCTCGACTAAAGGAAAGTACAAGGTAAGGGTTAATTTCACAATCTCTTTATTATCCGAGGTTGTTTTTACGTAAGTATCTACTGGGACATATTTATTATCCATGTACATGTTTCATGAAAGAGTTTTAAAAGGGATTATTTTAAGGTATTTTTTACTAAAACATCATTTTAAATGTTTTAAATATTTTTTCCTCTAAATCATTCTCATCAATGTCCATCTTTTCAAAATGGTTTTTAAGGATTTATCTATATGGATATGAATATTTTTAAAATTTCAATTCCTTTAAAAAGTTTCAAAGTGGTATGGGACAATTTGATTCAAAAATGTCTTTAAATGTATTCCTTTCTAAATTGTGTGACTTTTAAATGTTTTCACGAAAAAGGGATATTTTCCTCAAAGAGTTTTACAAATCATTTTCATCTATGTCAACATCCTTTGATGGATTTTAAACTTGTTTGAAGTTGATTTATTATGATACAAATCTTCCTTATTGTATTGAATTTTTTGTGATATGTTTGACTATGGATGTGTTATTTTTATACCATTCATGGTTTATGGATAATGTATTGACATTACGTATGCTAGTTTTAGTACGAATGTTTATGTTATGTTTAAAAATTTTCATATGAGGAATGCATTGGACTTAGTAAGTGATGGGTGGAGCCCTATATAGCTCCTCTATGAATCAGTAGGTCTCATGATACAAACTAGTATCTTGGTACATGACCTTGATAAAATCTTATTTGTAGTCTTGGCACAAGGCCTTGACTATGTGGCTATGAAAGTCTGGCATTATGCATTCCATCATTATGAAAGTGGCTATTGATATTGCATGTGATTATTCGACTAGTATAATATCCATGTGAGTAAGTAAATGAAATTATTTTGATTTATATTTTCCATATTATGATGAAGTTTATGTTTAAAATGCTTTTGTTTTAATTTTATACATTTCCTTAAATTTTTATGCTTATTTATGAAAGTTTCTGCTATATTGTTATCCTTACTGAGCATTTGAGATCACCCCTTTATTATGTTTTATTTTCCCAGGATCCTAAGAAGTGTTTTTTGTTTGAGATTCAGGGTTAAGCTAAGGGAACAATGGAATTCTCAAAGTATTTTTTTGTGTTGTATGTTAAAAAGTTTAATGTAACGTTAATGCATGTAATCTATTTTCCAAGACTGCTAAACTGATCGGTATTTCGGGACTTGATTCCTTGTAATCATTCCAATGTAATAAAAAAATGCACCGAATCTGGGAATCTTGGTTCGGGGTGTTACAATGACCATTTCTAATATATCCGTTTAACAATGATCACAAGATTAGTATAAATATAGGGCTTTAACAAATCCAATTTACTCAAACAAAGGAAGCGATAACTTCATCTAGTAGACTTTCCCCATACGAAGCTCATTTGTCGGAGCTCAGAAAGGAGGTAGGGTCATTGGTCTTCTCTCTTGACCAAGCCCAAGTGGAGCTTGAATATGTTAAGATTGAGTGGAACCACCTACGAGAGAAGTGGAAGTTGATAGAGATTACCGCTCAAACAATGTTATCCGAGCCACCCTAAGAGTTTGTCACCATCGCACACCTTACCCTAAGTTTTTATGCGGGTGTTTTAAGGGGTTATGTAACAAGACCCTAGTACTACAATTATGCACATTATTATTTTATAGAGAATATACATTCGTTTTATTATTGCTACTTTGTAAATAGTTTTAAAAGCACAAATAGTATTTTTAGTTAATATTCAACTAAGAAATCTATTTTGATGAATTAATGGTTTTTTGAATTAAATAATATTTTAATAAAATATTATTATTATTATTAAATTAATTTTTATTATATATAAATTATCGTATAATTTTAGGAATGAAATTGTAATTTTTATTAAGGTTTGAAAGATGTTTTTGCCAAAACCCATGAATTTTTGATAAATGTCGGGTTTTTTTTAAAAGTAAAAACTCACATATTTAGAAAATTATTTATATAAAATTAATATTATTTTTGGAATCAGGACATCAAAATTATCCATCGGTGATTTTTTCATAATTTTCTGAGACAGTCAATTTTTTGGGTAAAAATTAAATACCGTTTAAATATACAGTGTGTTTTATGAGATCATAATGACCCAATAGTGATGTAATAAAAAACTATAAACATTATATTCGGCCAATATATGTTTTACCATTAAAATAATGTGATTTTGGGTTTATTTATTTATTTTATAAAGCTTTAGTGGACCCTTCAAGGCTTATAAAACATTTTAGCTTTTTAAATTGATTTCCTTATGAGTATGAGTCACCTCCACATAAGCAAACATATTATTTTAAAAAGTTAAGCCATTGAACTTATAAAATATTGTTTTACACTCCCCTTTAGAAAAAACCATGGTAAATAACCATAGGTTGGTTTGTGGTTTTGATTATTTTAATGTGTGGTGTCCTAAACCTAAATAATAAAGAATTCTCTCTCCTTTCCTATATAAACCCACCCAATCTTCCACTTCCTCTTCAATCAAAGCCTTTTTAGTTCGTTAAAAATATTTCCTCATCTCTATAGAATCCTCAAAAGTCACCCCAAGCTTTCAAGAAGCCTCTCTCAAGCCTCTCCCAAGCCTTTGGGATCACATTTCCAAGTAAGGGATTCCTACCTTTCTCTTTTTATCCAAGTTTCTAAATATTGTTATGCCCTTTTATTTTCAATTATAAACATTGGGGTATGATTTCTAACCTCCCCCATACTGCACTCTTTATGTTTTAATAATTAGAGTACCTTTCTCTCTCATTAAATTCCACCCATGTACACCCGTTACCATGCCGAAATTCCGTAAGGAATTTCTCTCTCCTCTTTTACATTTAAGTAATTCTTTTGTATCATGAATCTAAATTCCATTACAATTGTTGGAACATGTATCTATATGAACCCCTTACTATCCATTTCATGTAAATATTATGAGACATCCCTTTTTATCTCATCAACCATTTTTATGAGTTCTTATGTCACGCCGTTATGCTGCCAAAATTGCACTGTGATTTTCTAAGCCAAAGTCATTTTGTAGTGAATACCATGCTCGTTTCTCTATCAAGGGTATTCACCTTATGCATACTTACTTATTGTTTAAATAGTTTCATGTATGAATTCCACACTCCTTTATCATGGAATACATGATGATGTTTAATGAATCCATGTTTTATGATCCATGTGGCACACTTATGCATGAAATGAAATGATTAAGAAGGGTGTGCCCTGATAGCGCTCCAATGAATTGGGTAAAGTATAGTATCATGATACATCATGTAAAACGGGTTTTTACTCATGATAATTCAAGTGAAATGAGGTTCTACTCATTCTTTATGTGCAATTAAGGTTTACTCATGCCCCATGTACAATGATCCTTGGCTCATGCTAATTCCATGTTAAGTGTTGTTGCCACATCTCCTTGTTATGATTATCACGCTTTATCATGACTTCATGTTCCTGTTTCTATTGTGATACATTGATATGCATATCGACTAACATGTGTTGTATTCCCCATTTTATTCCATGTTTATTCCCTTACTGGGTATTATAGCTCACCCTTTTCTTATGCATGTCCTCAGGTTATCCCATGTAATGCTGAGTACGAGGGAATGTAGTGGTCATGTAAAGGATGTTTTCAATAAAGATGCTGCATTTTATGTTTTAAGTTGTTATGTAATGTTCCTAATCCCCAAATACAGTAGACCTATTGATATTCTATGTTGTATAAAGTAAAGGTTTTATGTAATAAATTATGATAAGTGTGTAATAAAGAGAAGGGTTGTTATAGTTGGTATCAGAGGATAAGTTTAGTTATTTTTGGGATTAGGATTAGAAAACCCTAGTGAAGCCTTAGAGATAAGACTATGTAAAATAAAAACATCCCTAAATTTTGGTGAGTATTGAGTAAGTGGTTTATCAATAAAATACATCCCTATCTAGATACGAGCAGGTAGAGGCGGCTCTGGCACAGATGTACCTAGCACTATTGGAAAATGGGTCTATACCCACGGTTCTGGAAAAAAACGTGGGTATAGGGTACCCTATACCCACAGTTTTGAGGAACCGTGGGTATAGGGCTAGTATGGGACCCTATACCCACGATTTCATAAAACCGTGGGTATAGGTGACCTATACCCACGGTTTTTCCCAAAACCGTGGGTATAGTTTTTCTTGAAGACCTATACCCACGGTTCTGCAAAACCGTGGGTATAGGTGTATTTTTTTTGAAGACCTATACCCACGATTTTGGCCAAAACCGTGGGTATTGGATTTTTTTTTGAAGACCTATACCCACGGTTTGGAAAACCGTGGGTATAGATTTCCCGGGTTAAAGCGGGAAAGAAAATTTAGGCGGGAAATGGAAAAAAAATTGGCGGGATAAAAAAATTTAATGTTATGTTTTAATATATTTAAAAAGATATAAATATGTTTCAATAAACTGCTTCTACGTTGGTTGGAATGTGACTTCGTTCATAGGGCTTCGGTTGCCTGATCAAATCACTGGTGAAACATATTTTTATAATATATTATAATTATCAATATATATAGATAGATGCAATAAAAAAATAACAAAATTCAAATAGGTCGGTTGGTTAGCGCCGTTCGTCTTCCTTTGACAAGTCCGGTGTTCGACTCTCGCCAGACGAGTTTTTTAATCCTTCCGCGTATATATTAATATATTTAATAAACTGTTAGCTTATATAGTAAAACAAAATGTAGCCCAGTTGGGCAGCGCGTAGTATCTCTCGGCAGAGACAACGGTTCGAACCCCACCTGCGGCGGAAATTTTGAATTTAAATTCTTCTAATCCCACGGTTTAAGAACTGTGGGCTTTGATGTGTGCCATGTGTACCCTTCATTGACATGCTGTAAACACACCTATACCCACAGTTCAACCAAACCGTGGGTATAGGTCAAGACCCCTATCCCGACGCCATTCAGCCGCACGGTTCCCAGAACCGTGGGTATAGCCTATACCCACGGTTTTGGGGGCTATACCCACGGTTTTGAACTGTGGGTATAACCTATTTTTCCAGTAGTGTAGGAGTGAAAACTCCGACAAGGAGTTTCAGGCTTAACTCGGGTATCCTGGTACACGAAAATGGGTCTTCCTGCACTCTTGGTTACGACACTCCCATGAGATATGATTTGGTAAATTCACAAGCTTAGTATGAACCATTATTAATGGAATAAAAAATGCCCATAATAATACATGTTAGAAAGTAGTTCATGGATTATATAGATTGAAGCCTATAGATTCATAAGTTAAGGAAATTAAAGTTATTTATAAGTCATCGATTTTTGTCCTTGGTTTACCCTTTATGTGTTACCCCTAGATTTACTTTCATTAAGGAATAATAAATCATTAGAATTCAAGTAGTTTAATATCAAAATTTTATCATGTCTATAGGGTAACTCAAAATTTGATATGTTTCATCAAAAGGATAAAGGATAGTTTCGAGATGGAAGGGGAAGAACCTCATACAACACTCTTGTCCCTTCCTGAGGTCTTACTAGCTATAATTACTGTGAATTCAAGATCTCATAGAATTGAAACCTTTTCCAATGTCCAAATTTATTGAAAGATTCTCTACAATATATCAAACACCTCCTCCATACCACAGAATCATCAGGGATCATGGCTCACCTATGATCAAATATTAAGCTCCCAACTCTCCCACCTTTCCAGAAAAGGGAGGTATCACCAGGGTATTTTCAAATATTTCACCCTATCCAGAGAGTATGATGCACTATTTGATTTTAGAATAGCTACTAAAGAGGGAGACCTCTGAGAAGCCTATATATATAGTCTTGTCTTCCAGTCTTTTTGGAAACTTAGACAATATATTAGAAGAACCACATTTAAAATTTTTTAAATCAGACTCTGTCAGACTATTTTAAAAAAACCTGGCACATGGTGATGTTTTGAAACTATATGTTAAAAACAATTTTTTTCAAAAAGTGCATCATATTTTCCATCGGTATGATCCATATTGCACGGACTACGTCTGGACTAAGGAAGTGGAAGACTTTGAATGTGCATTGAAATATTATTGCACTAAGTGGACCCTCACACTCTATGATTGACGTGATAATGAGGGTTGGATAATTCTTAATGGTGGTGGGTAAGAAACCCTGAGGTCATGTTTAAATTTCAGAGTTCTTTTTTATGTAATCAAATTGCGAGGACACAATTTTTTTAAGAGGGGAAGATTGTAACGACCAAAAAATTCATTAATGAAAATTCCACCTAGTCTATTTAAATGTCTTCTTATGGTTATGTAAAACATATGAACTTATTTGGTTTTATGTTTTGGATTTTAAATTACCATTAAAAATTGTGACCGTTTTTAATATAGCCGTTGAACAATGATCACATGATTAGTATAAATATAGGGCTTTAACAAATCCAATTTACCCAGACAAACGAAGCAATGACCTCATCCAATAGACTTTCACCATACAAATCCCATTTGTCTGAGCTCAAAAAGGAGGTGGCATCATTGGGATTCACTCTTGACCAAGCCCAACCCGATCTTGAATACATTAAGCTCGATCAGAACCGCCTACGAGAGAAGTGGAATTTGATAGAGATTACCACTCGAGCAATGTTATACAAGACACCCCAAGAGTCTGTCACCCTCACGCACCTTACCCTAAGGTCTTATGCGGGTGTTTTAAGGGGTTATGTAACAATACCCCAGTACTATGATTATGTACATTATTCTTGTATAGAGAATAAATATTCTTTTCATTATTGTTACTTTGTAAATAGTTTTTAAAGCATAAATAATATTTTTAGTTAATATTCAACTAAGAAATATATTTTTATGAATTAATGGGTTTTTGAATTAAATAGTATTTTAATAAAATATTATTATTATTATTAAATTATTTTTTATTAAATATAAATTATCATATAATTTTATGAATGCATTTGTAATTTTTATTAAGGTTTGAAAGTTATTTTTCTCAAAACCCATGAATTTTTGATAAATGCCAGTTTTTATTTTAAAAGTAAAAATTAACATATTTATGAAATTATTTAGATAAAATGAATATTATTTCTGGAATCAGGATGTCAAAATTATCCAATGGTTAATTTTTCATAATTTTCTGAGAGTTGTTTTTTTTGGTAAAAATTAAATACTGTTTAAATATATAATGTGTTTTATGACATCATAATGACCCAAAAGTGATGTAATAAAATAGTATAAACATTATGTTCAGCCAATATATTTTTTAACATTAAAATAATGTGATTTTGGGTTTGTTTTATTTATTTTATAAATCTTTAGTGGACCCTTCAAGGCTTATAAAACATTTTAGCTTTTTAAATTTATTTCCTTGAGAGTGTGACTCACCTCCACATAAGTAACCCTTTTATTTTAAGAATTTCGGCCATTTGACTTATAAAATATTGTTTTACACCCCCCTTTTAAAGAAACCATGGGCAAAAACCATGGTCTGGTTTGTGGTTTTGATTAGTTTAATGTGTGGTGTCCCAAACCTAAATAATTGAGAATTCCCTCTCCTTTCTTATATAAACCCACCCAAGTTACCACTTCCTCTTCACTCAAAGCCTTTGGTGTTCAAAAAACCACTTCACTCCTCTCTCTATAATCCTCTCAAGTCTCCCCAATTTCTCAATAAGCCTATCTCAAGCCTCTCCCAAGCCTTTGGGATCACATTTCCAAGTAAGGGATTCCCACCTTTCTCTTTTTATCCAAGTTTCTTAATATTATTATGTCCTTTTATTTTCAATTATAAATGTTGGGGTATGATTTATCACCTCCCACATACTTCCCTTTTTATGTTTGAATGATGAGATACCCCTTTCTCTCTCATTAAATTCCTCTCATGTACATCCGTTACCATGCTGAAATTCCCTAAAGAATTTCTCTCTCCTTATTTACATTCAAGTAATTATTTTGTATCATGAATCTAAATTCCATTACAATTGTTGGGAAATGTATATATATGACCCCCTTAATATCAATTTTATGTAAATATGATGATACACCCCTTTCACTCTCATC
This sequence comes from Viscum album, assembly GCA_963277665.1. NCBI lineage: Eukaryota > Viridiplantae > Streptophyta > Magnoliopsida > Santalales > Viscaceae > Viscum > Viscum album. The sequence goes on from OY728125.1 coordinate 158,174,329, forward strand.
AACCATTTTTATGAGTTCTTATGTCACGCCGTTATGCTGTCGAAATTGCACCATGGTTTTCCAAGCCAAATTAATTATGTAGTGAATACCATGCCCATTTCTCTATCAAGGGTATTCACCTTATACACACTCACTTTTTTTTAAATAGTTTCATGTATGAATTCCACACTCCTTTACCATGGAATAAATGATGATGTTTAATGAATCCATGTTTTATGATCTATGTGGCACACTTATACATGAAATGAAATAATTAAGAAGGGTGTGCCCTAATAGCGCTCCAATGCATTGGGTAAAGTATAGTATCATGATACGTCATGTGTAATGGGTGTTGACTCATGATAATTCAAGTGAAACGAGGGTTTACTCGTGATTCATGTGTAATTAGGGTTTACTCATGCTCCATGTGCAATGATCCTTGGCTCATGCTAATTCCATGTTAAGTGTTGTTGCCACATCCCCATGTTATGATTATCATGATTTGTCATACCTTTATGTTCATGTTTCTCTTTTTCTCCATTGATATGCCTATTTACTAACATGTATTGTATTCCTCATGTTATTCCATGTTTATTCCCTTACTGGGCTTTATAGATCACTTTTTTCTTATGGATGTCCTCAGGTTATCCCATGCAATGCTAAGTATGAGGGAATATAGTGGTCATATAAAAGAAGTTTTCAATAAAGATGCTGTGTTTTATGTTTTAAGTTGTTATGTAATATTCCTAAGACCCAAAGAAACTATACCTCTCGATCTTCTATGATGTATCAAATGAATGTTTTATGTAATAAATTATGTTATGTGTGTAATAAAGAGCAGAGTTATCATAATGTGATTAGTATGACTGAAAGTGTGTGTTTATAATTTAAAATGAAAATTAGTAAAAAAAGATAAGTGATGTACTCAAAACCGAGAAAACACATTTGGATTATTTTTATATTTTAGTAAAATGATCAAAAAGTCATTTGGTATGTGTAGGAATCATAAAAACATCAATCTAAGGCACAATGTGACTGGTAAGAATCAAATTGCATCTTTTTATTTAAAATTGACATTAATTTTTGTAAAGAATCTGACCTACTCAAAACTGAGAAAACACATTTGGATTGTTTTTATAATTTATTAAAATGATCCATAAGTCATTTTGGATTTGTAGTAATAAGATAAAACTCAATAAAATACATGATCTTCTCGATATTACTCAAAGTATCCATTATCATTTTAAAATTGAAATTTTAGTTAAAAAAGTTCCACTCACTAAAAACCGAGAAAACACACTTGGATTGTCTTAATAGTTTATGAAAACGATTTATAATTCATTTTTGACATGTAGGAATCAGTATCATGTCAAACCAACACACGATGTCATCAGTATGACTTAAAATGCATGTTTCCAATTTAAAATGACATTTTAGTAAAAAACACAAGTGACATACTTAAAACAAATAAAATATATTAGGATCAATTTTATAAATTAGTAAAATAATCCATAAGTCATTTGGGACATGTAGGAATCATCCAAACCTCAATCTTATGCATAGTGTGACCGATATGACTCCAAGTGCATGTTTTCAATATATAAGTGTCATTTTAGTTTAAAAATCACATCACATTGCCAAAATTGATAAAACGAGACCATCTTATTTTATTATCATTATATCTTCTATTAATTAATTAATTTCATTATCATTTTTATCATATACTTATTTTGTTAATTTTCACAGAGATAATGCTTTAAGAATAATAAGAAATTATGTGACATGTATGAATCAAATGCAACTCAATCTGATACACATTGTTCCTAGCATGAGTCAAAGTTTTGTTTAAAATTAATACATTTTTTTAATTTATTTATTTATATTATTACTAACATAATATTTTTTTTCTTATACAAGTTCGTTCTTTTTCTCAAGCGGGGTTGGTTTATTCGGCAATAACATGAGTCAGGGTCATGGAAAAAAGACAAAGGAACATTGATGTTTTTAATGTATGCGATAATTTTTACTTACTCATGTAATTTTATAAAACAATTTTTTAAATTTCTATAATATATATATTTTCTTGTATATGTGCTATAAATTTTATTTCATTTAAAATATGTATTTGTACCCAATTTTGTTACTTTCTGGTGTTTTTTCTAGTGCTCCAGTGTGCTATTACAGCACACTGCAATATACTCCTTTATCAACACCAATAAATGCACTGATCAAGGTATCATTTATTAGTAATTCTAAAATCACTGATAAATGGGTCCTATATCATCACTTTTAAAGGATCCATTTATCAGTTCTAAATAAAAGCATTGATAAATGGAGTCCTTTATCATCGCTTCTAAAATCGTTGAAAAAATCCTAAGAATTTTAATCAAACTTAGAAAGTCAACACTTTTCTAGCACTTATAAAGACCAATTTTAGAACTATTAAAGTCTTGTTCTATAATAGTGTTCTTTATAGATAAAATGTTGAGGGAATCAATGTTACGATTTTGAGAAGTTGGGACTCCACTCAATAGTTCAAGGAACCACCAGTCAGTGAGGGTGTCTAGTATAATGCCTACCTTTTAACTCTATAAGTAGTATAATATACAAAGTTTGGACTATGAGGATAGGTATTAAGGATCCTTTCCACTAGAATACTCAAGCGATTTAGTATTATAAATCTAGTAGCGAGGGATAATAGGGTTCAATAAAATAGTGGGAGACATTTAACTATTTAATTATTTAATCAGTAATTGTTGGAGTTGGTGCGTTAGAATCAACTTGTTTAGTACTTGATTAAATGTTTTTCTTATTAAATAAGTTCTCTTATCACATCACAATTTTTATTCTACAAAATATTTGTACGTGATAATGTCCTTAGAATACATGTCATGCTATAAGTTCATAATAGTTCCCCACTATAATGAGAACCTTGAGGTGCCATGAAATATTCTTGAACTTTGTTATATGGATGGATGATATTTTCTAATAATTAATATAAAATAAAGGCTATTAGGGGTTAGAGTCTCATAAGAAATTGAGACACCTTCTCATGGTGTTCACCCTTGGTAATATACAAGATAGAAGGTTATGAGAACAATCCCAATAATAAGAAATCCAAATTTCGATGTGTCATTGGATGTTCCTATCTATGAACATGTGTATTGATCCTTAGACTTTAAGATTATCATTAATGGATATCATGACTTGTGTACTTTGATTTATTGAATAAAATAATTATGACATATGTTCATGATGAAGTGCGATACATTGGGTACACCACGAATGATATAACAGTAATGGATAATGCAAGAAAGGATTTATCCCTCTTGTATATTATCAAAAGTTAATATGTTAAGCCCTTTTATTATAATGGATACACCTAATTAAGTCCATATCCATGGTGATTTATGGGAATTTTCATTTACATAAAGTAAAATAAAGATACACTAATCATATATGTTGATGGAACCAATATGCAACCTCCTTGATTTGAGATATTGTGAAAAATGATTATATTACGCAGTAAACATTCATAGGAGGTTGTATATCATTGTGAAGTTAACTTATTTCTCTATGGGTTCCTTGGAATGATGCTATATGATAACCTTTAACTTTAGGTGGTTATGTACAGTGCCACTAAGAAAGATTCCTAGAGGGTCACACACTAAATGTATCTGTAATCTCAGTTAAATTCTAGTATTGAATTTAACAACTTGGAATAAATAATATTTATTCAGGTTTGGTTGATTACCATAGTTTAATGACAATTTATTCAAAATAATACGCGATTTAAATAATAATAATAAACATTAGTTTGAAATTTTTGAAAATATAATATTTATTATATTTATTGTAGAATAATGTAGTGACATTTATTTAATTAAATATGCATTATTCAAGGATCGATAAATGTCAATGATGGAAAGCGGACTGAGCTTAAGGGTTCTATTAGTTATAAATGATTTTTATTTATATTCTTAATGAATTTGGAATGTAAATAAATTAATAATAATAATATTATTATTAATTGACATGAGGTAAATTAAGAATATTAAATATAGTTGGGGGATTGTGTGCGATTTTCCAAACCTAAACTAGATATAATGAATATCTAATTATACCACTTCACTAATTCACTTTTGGTGTGCGCAACTAATAAGGGAATATTGGATCAAGATATAGAGTTCTCTCTCTCTTCCTAATCTCTTAATAATTTAATAGAACACTAGGTATTCTTCATCCTTCATTAAGAATAATACTGTGATCAACCACAAATAACACAAGTGGTTAGGATCGGCTGTGCTAGCACCCAATGATTCTACAAAGTTGATGAAAGATTGTGGTGCATGTTTGGATAACTGCTAGAGGGATTATGCACTTGAATCCTATAGCACATCAATGAAACAATGAATTATATTCTATCATATTATTAATGAAATTAGAACTAAAAGTTGAGGAAATTCTATATCTTTTCATAAATTAATTATAAATTACATGTGAAGATCCTCTCCCTATAGTTCTAGCATATTAATGTAATTTATTAATCTACTATTTTTCGTTGTACATGATCCCTTGATTATTTAAAGAAACAAAAACACATGATTTAAGACTAAAGGTAAAGTTGGTTATACCTTCAAAGGATTCTTCTGTTGCACCCAGAACCTACAAGTGGTATCATAGTGATCACATGTTTAATTTATAATTATTTATTATTCATTAATTTATTTCATGTTCTTGTGTTTTTATTTTCCTTAAAGTGATTCATATTAATAAATATGACAACATAGTATATTATTTTATTCATTCTTGATAACATAACTAGTAACTAGTTAATTATCAAAAATGAAAAATTATCTGGAGATTACCATTTGGAGGTGTCAAAGGCTCTACCTAGAGAAAAAAAAGCATACGTCGTGTAGTTTTTCTTTCACATTAGTATCTTTATATATTGGGTTAGATATGAAAAAATAGGATCTAAGATCCAAATATATCAGATCGACATGTAGATCCAGACATATTGGCTCACAATATGTGGAACTACACACCATGTAAGTAACTTAACCATCATGTAGTCCCTGTCTTCTCATGGTCAATAACACAGGGTGTCCCAGTGAGCCGTGTATCAGATATATGACATGGGAACAAACATGTATTAAAACTATGAGGTTACACACCATGTATTCCTAGTACCCACTATGTACCTCAAAAATTTCCACAGTAGGTAACCCCACCACATCCAAGGTGTGTGTTGTGGACATAGGCAGAAGACAAGTGCACACCATGTACTTTTGTACATGCTTTGTAGTGTACTAATAAAAGTTTTTTTTTAAATTTTCATGTAAAGAAGAATTAAATTTATAATTAAAACTATTGATTATGTGTTCCATGTGTTGTTCATTCGATAGTACACACCATGTCATAGGATTAATAATTATATATTAAATTAATTTCCATGTTAAAATTTTGATGAACACATGAGGTTGCCTCTAATTACACTTTTTTACTACATTAATTTTAAATAATGTTATTTTTTTTAAAATTATAGATGACGAGTTAAGGATGGTTGTATTGAATTAAGATAAATTGAATTAAGTTAAATTGAATTAATTGGATTAATTTATGGTGCATTATCTTAATTAAATAATTAATAAAAGTAATTGATAATAAGATTGCAAATGTATGCTCATTATTTGATGCATGGATGATCCCAATATTAGACTAACCCTTGTCTGTGATTGGTTTATTTTAAGTTATTTTGGTTAAATTATTATTTATGGCCTACGATTCATCCCCTAATCCTTATTATTAAAGGGCCTAGGTGCCCACAATTTATTTCATGTTAACCCCCTTTATCTAATCCATTGGATCCCCTCTCCTGTGTGTGAGTAAAATATTATGCAAGGATGGAGATGCCAAGTTAGAGGAGGCGGTCCGAGTCCAGGAACCAAGTTAAAACCAATAAGGGTTATACATATGATCAAATAGGGATTGATGCAACATTAACCATGTTATGGTTTAAGGTGTGTTTTCTCCTAGGGATGAGGGTTATTTCACCATCGGTTAGATAAACTAACGATTAGAGAATATCATGATTACACCAATTATATTTATTTCTATCAATTTCATGGTTAAATTATTTATGTTTGTGAATGTTTCATGATCACCTAATAAATGAATTAATAAGCATTCAAGATGGAATAAAATATAATTGGATTATGTGTAAATGTTTTATCAGACATGGTTAATCACTTAAATAAAATCCAAATAATATTAACAAGTCATTTAAAATATAAAATGTGATTTATGCATACAGGATAAAAATATCTCAATTAAAAATATTAAATTGGATTATAATTTCACTACTTGAGTTAGAAACGACCCCATAGGTCAAATTGTTTGACAAACCCAAGTTGATGTGATTTCAATCATTGAGGAACTTTTAACTTGAAGTTTTGTGTTGACTTAACTTAGTTTACATAAAGGGTTGAATATCCAAGAAGGACTTTGTGTAACTAAGAGGAAATGATTTAGGAAATCTTAAATAATATTTCCGGACCGAGGAGTCCACTCAACAGATCAAGGAACTATGAGTTAATGTAGTAGGAAAGTTACACCTACCTAAAAACCTTCAAATAGATTGTCAGGACCAAGTTTGGGTTATGATAAGGGAATATGGATCCTTTACACTAGAATAACTAAGTGGAAAGATATTCCAAAACTGATGGTGAGGAATATTAGATTTTGAAAAATAGTGTGAGATTAATGGAATTTAATTAATTATAAATTTCGGAATCTATTTTTATAATAAAAACAAGTACTAATTATCCAATATTAATTTGTAGAAATGGAAAATCAAACAACATCGACAATATTGCTACGACCCATACTAGATAAGGACAACCTTATCACTAGCATGAATTTCTAGGAATGGTATAAGCACTTAAGCATTATACTACACCACAAAAGGAAATTATAGGTCATGGAAACCCCACTTCCCAAGTTCATTTTTAAAGAGGCTAATGAGGAAGAATTATCTCTATATTTTAAGCATGTGGATGATTCTATGGATGTACAATGTTTCATATTTTCCTCCATGTCTAATGATTTTATAAAGAAATATGAGGATATGGATGCGTATAACACTGTATCCTACCTTAAGGATATCTATCAATAGAAAGTGAGATCCGAGAGATATGAGATCTCTAATGCACTATTCACATGCAAGATTTGAGAGTTGGAACCAGTTGGGGCACATGTAGTCAGGATAATCACATATTTCATTCTATACTCACTATCCAAAACCTTATTTACTTTTATTATGGATTGTAATATGAGAAATAGTGATATGATGATTTTTTAAATTATTAAACTTATTCACCAAGTGGATAAAGACACGGGCCATGGCAAAACCACTACACTTATGGTGAATAAGAAATATAAGAACAAGAAAAAGGTGAAAAAGAATCACTTTAAGTCTAAGGATCTAGAGAACTATTCTTCCAAGAAGAATAAGATCTAAAGGAAAGAGAAATACTAATATGCAATATTTTTTGCATGTGGTAAGCATGGCCACGAGAAGAGAAATTTCACCCAGCTAAAGAATCAAGGTGAAGCTTCAGGTGCGATCATTATCGAGTGTAATATTTTTATATATATACAATTTGGGTATTAGAAATTACATTTGGTGCTTATATTTTTATCCAAATACAAGAACCAAGTATATTTTGGAAGGTTGAAAGTGGCGAGGTGGATCTATGGGCGACCAATGAAGTGAGGTTGGAAGATCTATCCATTAGAGACTACCATCTCACATTGCTGACAATATTGATTTTGATTTTAAAGAACTATTATTAAGCACCTTGTGTTACCAAGATCATTATTTATGTTTCTTTATTATATATGGATGGATTTATTTTCACTTTTGGAAATAAAGTTTTTTAATTTTATAAATATAGCACATGCTATGGTATGGAAAAACTAAATAATGATCTTTATGTATTAAATTATGAAAACTAAACATTGGAAATTGATAATAAAACTAATACGTGTGACTCATATGGCGCCCAATTGTGGCATATTTATATTGGTTATGTAAATAAGAAGTTTTTGATAAGTATCTATCAATATGGTTATTTAGACTCTTTTGAGATAAATCCAATTGAAATATTTCATGTTATAAGGAAAAATGACTAAACTACTATTCTATGGTCAAGGTAAAAGCATCACAGATCGTCTAGAATTAGTAATCACTGATTTGTGTGGAAATTTTAAAGTAGAATAAAGAGGCGAATTCTCATATTTTATTACTTTTACCAATGACTTGAGTAGGTATGGTTATATCGACATAATGAGGAACAAGTCTGAATCCTTTGAGAAGTTTAAATAGTTTAAGAATGAGGTTGAGAATCAGCTTGGTAAGAAGATAAAGAAACTTCAATCGGATCAAGGTGGTGAATATATTAACCAAGACTTCAATGAATTTATACCAGATTATGAGATTTTATATCAACTCACTCCACCTTATACACCATAGTGAAATAGTGTTAGTGAAAGGAGGAACTGTACCTTGTTGGCCATGGTAAGGTTAATGATGCATGGGGTTGTGAGACATTTTTTAAGGCTAGATCAAGCAACAAACTAGCACCCTGAGATACAAAGTTCATATTTATAGGGAATCCCAAGGAAACAAGGTGATACTACCTATAAAACCCTTCAGATAAGAAAGATACAATTGTAATACAAGACATATTTCTTGAGAGGGAGCATATCCTCAAGGAGCATAGTGGGAGAAATATTGACTTTGATGAAGTTTATTCTCAAGATACATAGAAGTTTCTATAGGAACCAATTCCGTAAGTCCCCATGGAAGAAGATGTTCCTGAAACACAAGTGCTACATAGGAGTGATAGAGAGGTAATAGAACTAGAGAGATACAATTTTCTAGTCATTGATAATGATGACTCATTATTGGTTGATAATAATTATTCTCTATCCTAAAAAGTGGTAGTAGAGAGCTAAAAGGCTACAAGATAGCAATTATACATGAATTCAGAGATGAATTTCATGTATCAAAACCAAGATTCAATTATGATTGATCTGTCAGTTGATATAAATAACGTTGGATTTAAATGGGTATTCAATATAAATATAGACATATAAGTTAAATTAAATACTTATAAAGCATGAATAGTTCTTAAAGGGTTTAGATAACATCAAGGGATTGACCATGAATTTTTTTCTCCAGTTTCCATGTTTAAATCCATTATAATTTTGTTTTCTATAGTAGCTTACCATGACTATGAGATTTAGAAAAAGGATATCAAAACTATATTCCTTAATATTAATCTTCAAGAGGATGTGTACATGACACGACCAAAAGGGTTTGTGACTCTAAGAAATTTCAAAAAGGTATGAAAGTTTTAGAGATCCATTTATGGATTAAAACAATCACCCATTCCATGAAAAATTTGATTTGATGAACCTATAAAGTAATTTGGTTTCATTAAGAATAAATGTGAGCTATGTGTTTACAAGTGGTTTAGTGGGAGAAAAATTATTTTCATAATATTATATGTTTATGATATATTACTAATTAGAAATGATACACCAGTCATATAAGAGGTAAAGGAATGGTTGAGCAAGTGCTTATCCATGAAGGACTTAGGTAAACTAGCCTACATTCTAGGGATTAAGATCACACATGATAGATCCAAGAGGAAACTTATACTAAGTTAAATTAAATACATTATCCAAACACTGAATTGGTTCAATATGGATCAATCCAAAAGGGGATTAGTTCCAGTGCCACATGGTATACATCTTTCCAAGAAAATGTGTCCTCAAACATAAGAAGAAAGAGATATAATGAGTAAGATCCCATACAATTATGTGATAGGATCTTGATTAGTAACTAAAAGTGGCTAATATTCACTGTTAATATCTTTATATTTATCGTTCCAAAGTCCATAAACATTGTTTTTAGTGCATTACATAAATAGAACTTCATTTCTCATCTTAACTGCAATTAATGTTTAAAATGAAAATTTGGTCCCAATCATTCATCTATTTGTGGATAACATTATATTCATTTTATGAATTTAATATTTTGAGATATGATTTAACACTTTATTTGGAACATTTTATCTTTTAGGTCCGATGGATGAATCCCAAGGGAAGATGGATATTTTTGCGCCTGAATGAATAAATTTACTGGAAAAGCATAATGGGCCTAAGGCCCATCAAACAAATGTGGGGCCCAAAAAACAAGCCCAATGAAGCTAAAATTTTTACAGTATAAAGATAAAAATATGAGGATCATTTTATTAAACTGTGGTCAGAGCTAATTCCGAAGTTTTCATGGAGATATATGGATCAGAAGTTTACATTTAAATGGTGGGACCGATATGATGGCCCATAAATTATCCTCACCATTTCGGGAATAACATTCAAAAGGATGCACCAAATGACCTGAAATTTGGAAATCTGATAGAGGAAACATGGAAGAATATATTTTCCTTCTACAACTGCTGATGATTCGGCCATATTTAATGTCAAATTCGAACGTCCAAATAGAGGATGAATATAGACAGTTTTCCGGGTCAAATTCGAAACGTCAATTTCCTTTTGATTATTCACCCTCCTTTAGACTCTCTTAATTGTTGGGGGGGGGGGTGGACCTAAGGCTCCTAATATTCCTATATAAGGAGTTTTTGGTGAAGGGAATAATCATATCATATTTTTCTTTTCATCTTATGTTGCTTGTTTCATTGTAAAGTTATGCTTCCAAATTTCCTTTGTAATGTTTTCCATTTCCATGTAAGTTTTTCTTTCACGTTTAGTATCTTAATAAAACTTTTTCTTCTTATTTTATATTTTTTTTCATTTTATTCACACATTGACACCGTTGAATCTAGGTGTGAATTTATTCACACCAACACTTGTGAATTCCTTACACAACAGTGGAGTGTACATTTTTCTTAATGTTTTTCTTCATCAATCCCGCTTCTTTAAGTTGACTCCCCGCTTACATTAATAGAATAACATCATTGAAGGGGTAAAATTTTATGGGTTGATCCTAGGGAGTCTCATGGGGTGTATTGAATTTTATTTGATGTTGTTAAATTATTAAATTTGTTCTTTATTTTAAGAGTTATTTTCTTTGATTTATCTTCTTCTTTGACTTCACCGACTTTAATGACAACACATTTTGAGTACTAGTATGATCCAATTACATGAAGTGATCATTTATGTGATCCTCTAAGTGAATTGGTGATTAGACTTGAAATTATGTATGGATTAAATCAGAGAATGATATTGAGTAATTATTTTATTTAATGGATACCACTTGAACCTATGAACATAAAATTCAAAGATAAATACATCCAATCAAGCCCTAGAGACAACCTAGTATCGACTCATCTTAATTAATTGTTTTAATTAAATTCATGTTTTTTGTTTAGTTCTTTAAATAAAATCACCATTTCTTTAAATCAATCAACGCCATAGTTGGCTACTTCATAGCCAATCCTGCATCTAATTATAGTGTCTCAAGGTTACTTCTTCGGTCCCTGTGGATTCGATAACCCAAGACGTACTACAAGTGACCTATTACACCATATAACTTGGGTAAATTTGGGCGTAACCAAATTTTGGTGCCGTTTCCAGGGACCCAAGTAAGTAATCTTAGACACTAGCATTCTTTTCTCACCCCAATTTCTCTTTTCTCATCTCAGTTTCTCTTCCCTTTTCCCCTTTCTATTTTTTTGGTTTCCGAAAATCACAATTACAAATTTCCAAATAAATCCAATGGAGTTTAATAAAAAACATTCCTTCACAAACTCATGATATAATCAATTAGTAAATCCCCATTGGGAATCACCAATATTTTTTAATTACTTTGATCAACCTTTTAATAAATACCCCACACCAAATAACATGAACGATATTTGTAATGATGAATGTTTACAAGATCAATTTCCATACCAATCAAGAATGATTTAAAATATAAATAATGAGGAAATACATGATGTAAAAACATCTATCAGCCCTAATCCTGAAAAAATTATTGAATAATTGTGTAATCAAATGAAGATAATGAATTCTGAGGTTTCATCTTTGAGTTTAGAACTACAAAACTTTAAAACATGTGAAGAACCCACTTTAGAGTCTGGGAAATCAGAGTTAGATAATGAAGTGTATTGGTCAAGTAATGTTGATAGTCAAGATGAAGAGTGTTTAAATCAGGAGGAAATTGATTTTTTGAATTCAAAGGATAATAACTTGACATCATGGATTGAGTTTCCTAAACATGGATCCATTAGTGAATTTTTAATACCATAGATCACTGAACAATTTGGAGAAATCCCAAAAATTGATCCCATACCTACTCCTATAATTCAAATGCACACTTTTGGGGATGAATCATATTTTTATAAGGAACTAATTCGTTCTAATGTTTTTGGAGAAGAAACTGATTTTCATTCAAATTTCCAATCTTCTTTAGGAAATTTCAATCAACCTGAACTCAAAATCATTGTCATTCCTTCCCCACTCGAGTATCCTATCATTTGTGATAAACAAGATCTTGGGGTTTTCATTCATTCATCTCATGAAACCTAAAGGGAGGGGGGGGGGTGATCTTTGATTTATTAGGAAAGACTATATAAGAAAAAAATCAACCATTTCTGATACTCCTTGCATTTTACCATTCATTTTAGAAAATAGTATTGTTAATGAATCGAATTCAAAATCTTCTTTCCAACCACAAGGGATATGAATTCTCAATCACATTGAAGTGGAGAAAGATGAGGTCATTAAAATTTTTAAAGTTGGAATTGGATAAGTTGGGGGGTTCAAGTCGAGCTAACAATGTTAAACAAAAGCGGTGCATGGGAGGCAACCTGTGGTTTTCATGTTTCCAATATTTTTGGAATCATATTTATTTTTCAAATAGGATTAATAAATCATTTTGATATTTTAAAAATAAAAAAAATAAAAAATAGACTATTGAACAATTTTTCTATTATGAGTATGGATGGGTATGAAAGGGGATCACCATATTCATCCGTGTCACGTGGTGTGATCCATGAGTAATACCTTACCCAGAAATTTAGAAGAAGACAATATATCATCAGTTTATTTTATTTTATTTTATTTTTTTGTAGGTATTTAAAAAAAATAGATTGTTGACCTGTTCTTCTTTTATGAGTAAGGATGGGTATGGAAGGGGAGCACCGTATTCATCCATCTCACACGGTGTGATCCCTGAGTAATACCTTATCCATAAAATATAAAGAAGACAATGTATCATCAGTTTGATTTTTAAAATTAAAAAAAACAAGGAAAACCATAAAAATGTTGATACTTCGTTTTAAATAAATTGTTGTGTTGTTTGTTTTGTCTGGTTTTTTCTTCTTTGTATGGTTCATGGATTATTTTGGGTGACACATATTCGATCAACGAGGTTCCTACATATCCCGAGAGATCAAAGGAGTAATCTGTAGCATCATGAACTTCAACTTCAAAAACCAGGTGAATTTGTTCTATGTTTATTATTTCAATTTTTTTTAAGAACACCTCTCATCTTCCTCTACCCCCTTCTATGTTTTCTTTAAACACTGGGGACCTTGTTATTCTATGTTGGGGGGAGATGAAATAAAAAATGATTTTTTAATAATAAAATACATGTAAAGAAATTTTCCATTAACCTTGAACATGATAACACACATCTCAAACTCTGAAATTGGATATCAAATAATTTTGAATTCCTTGATTCTTATTTTAATGCAAGTTTAAGTTCATGAGCATAGTTTTTGGAAAGTGTGGTTTTCCGATGTGATTTTTCAAAGTTTACATTTTCATCCTCTTAAAAAAATGCCACATTGCACATCTACTGGATCATGGGTGTAAATTTGAGTTCTTGGGTCCCTTTCATTATAGCATAGGGGTTTGGGGTCAATTTTAGTTTAATTTGAGTATCCAAAAATAAAAAATAAAAAAAATTGAAAAAAATAATGACCACATAGAGCAATGTTTTGTGAAAATGCGTGGCATCTGACACTTGGGGATCATGACTCCATAGTTGTCTTGCCCAGAGTTAGGCTTTATATCTCTATTTTAGAGCATGGAATTGACAATATGTGTGCTGTTCGACACTTGGGGATCGTGACTCCATAGTTGTCTTGCCCAGAGTTAGTCTTTTCATATCTATTGTGGTTAAAAAAACAAAAAAATAAACAAAAAAAAATAAAAAAAAATTGGATACTCATCTTAAGGTTTAATGTGATTCCAACCCAGCGCTTCCATTTTTTCCCCTTGAACAATAAAATGGGCCCCATATCTTTTGTGATGCAAAACACTTTATCATGCTTAATTGAAATTGGATGAAATGTGGTGATGAATTTGAACAAAGGAATGGGCTTGGGATTGGGATATGCTTATGGACCTAGATTCTTTTAAATGATTTTGATGGGTTTCATAATTTTTTTATATGTGGTCTTTGGGTGAAAAATGTGTATTAAAATGTTTTTGGAAAAGGGGATTCGAATTTCATATTTGTAATATATTTTGCTCGGGACTAGCAAAACTGAAGTTGGGGGGTGTGATTAGTCACTAAAAGTGGCTAATATTCATTGTTAATATCTTTATATTTATCATTACAAAGTCCATAAACATTGTTTTTAGTGCATTACATAAATAGAACTTCATTTCTCATCTTAAATTAAATTAATGTTTAAAATGAAAATTTGGGCCCAATCATTCATCTGTTTGTGGATAAAATTATATTCATTTTCTGAATTTGATATTTTGAGATATGACTGATCACTTTATTTGGAAAATTTCATAGGCCTTCGGGTCAGTTGGGCCTTCGGGCCATCTCAAGGCCTTCAGGCCACCTGCAGATGAAAACAAGACAAAAACTACAAGGAACAAGCTCTACAAGGAGGATGAGCAAGGAGCTTTCACCACAGCAGAAGCTAAACGGATTGCAAGAATGAGAGGGTATGACACCTGCCATCGGGAAAATCCTGTTCATGCAAGGGAATGTCTTTCCAAATAGCCATGCGAATGTGGAGAGCAGATTTCACGATGAAGATGCTGGGGAGGAGCAGTTCCATGTTGTTAGTCTGGGTTGTATGTCATGTTTGTGCCTACAGGAAATGAATTCCTCTATGGCCTACGGGCATGTAATCATTCCCCTATGGGAATTGTAGGGTTCCAAATCATCCCTTTAAAGGTGGATTATAAAAATAAATAAAAAATGAAGGCCTTCAGGCCATTGGTGGTGGTATGGATCCAAAGTTTACATTTAAATGGTGGGACCGATATGAACGCCCATAAATTCTCCTCACTATTTCGAGAATAACTTTAAAACGGATGAACCAAATGACCTAAAATTTGGACATCTGATAGAGGACACATGGAAAAATATAGTTTTCTTCTACAACTTCTGATTATTCGTCCATATTTAATGTCAAATTCAAATGTCAAAATGGAAGATGAATCTAGATAGTTTTTCGGGTCAACTTCGAAATGTCAATTTCCTTTTAATTATTCACCCTCCTTTTGACTCTCTTAATTGTTGGGGGGTAAATTAATTGTTGGGGGGTGGACCTAAGGCTCCTAATATGACTATATAAGGATCTTGTGGTGAAGGGAATAAACATATCATATTTTTCTTTTCATCTTGTGTTGCATGTTTCATTGTAAGGTTATGCTTCTAAATTTCCTTTGTAATGTTTTCTATTTCCATGTAAGTTTTTCTTTCACGTTTAGTATCTTAATAAAAATTTTTCTTATTATTTTATATTTCTTTTCATTTTATTCACATGTTTATACCGTTGAATCTAGGTGTGAATTTATTCACACAAACACTTGTGAATTCCTCACACAACGGTGGAGTGTACATTTTTCTTAATGTTTTTCTTCATCAACCCCGCTTCTTTAAGTCGACTCCCCGCTTACATTAATAGAATAACGTCAATGAAGGGGTAAAATTTTATGGGTTGATCCTACGGAGTCTCATGGGGTGTATTGAATTTTATTTGATATTCTTAAATTCTTAAATTTGTTCTTTATTTTAAGAGTTCTTTTCTTTGATTTATCTTCTTCTTTGTCTTCACCGACTTTAATGAAAACACATTTTGAGTACTAGTACGATACAATTACTTGAAGTTCTCATTTAAGTGATCCTCTAAGTGAATTGGTGATTAGCCTTGAAATTATGTATGGATTAAATCAGAGAATGATATTGAGGAATTATTTCATTTAATGGATACCACTTGAACTGATGAACATAAAATTCAAAAAAAATAAATACATCCAATCAAGACCTAGAGACAACCTAGGATCGACTCATCTTAATTAATTGTTTTAATTCATGTCATTTTGTTTATTTTGTTATTTAAATAAAATCACCATTTCTTCAAATCAATCAACACCATAGTTGGCCACTTCATAGCCAATCCTGCATCCAATCATAGTGTCTCAAGGTTACTTTTCGGTCCCTGTAGATTTGATAACCCAATCCATACTACAGGTGACCGCTTACACCATGTAAATTTGGGCGCAACCAAATTTTGGCGCTGTTGTCGGGGACCCAAGTAAGTAATCTTAGACACTAGCATTATTTTCTCACCCCAATTTCTCTTTTCTCATCTCCGTTTCTCTTCTCTTTTCCCCTTTCTATTTTTTTTGGTTTCTGAAAATCACAATTCCAAATTTCCAAATAAATCCAATGGAGTTTAATAAAAAATATCCCTTCACAAACTCAGGATATAATCAATTAGTAAATCCACATTGGGAATCACCAATATTTTTTAATTACTTTGATCAACCATTGAATGAATACCCCACACCAAATAACATGAACGATATTCGTAATGATGAATGTTTACAAGATCAATTTCCATACCTATCAAGAATGATTAAAAATATAAATAATGAAGAAATACATGATGTAAAAAGATCTATCAGCCCTAATCCTGAAAAAATTATTAAACAATTGTGTAATCAAATGAGGATAATGAATTCTGAGGTTTCATCTTTGATGTTAGAACTACAAAACTTTAAAACATATGAAGAACCCACTTTAGAGTCTGGGAAATCAGAGTTAGATAATGAAGTGAATTGGTCAAGTAATTTTGAAAGCCAAGCTGAAGAGTGTTTAAATCCGGAGGAAATTGATTTTTTGAATTCAAAAGATAATAACTTGACATCATGGATTGAGTTTCCTGAACATGGCTCCATTAGTGAATTTTTAGGACCACAGATCACTGAACAATTGGGAGAAATCCCAAAAATTGATCCCATACCTACTCCTATAATTCAAATGAACACTTTTGGGGATGAATCATATTTTTATAAGGAACTAATTCTTTATAATGTTTTTGGAGAAGAAACTGATTTTCATTCAAATTGCCAATCTTCTTTAGGAAATTTCAATCAACCTGAAATCAAAATCATTGTCCTTCCTTCCCCACTCGAGTATCCCATCATTTGTGATAAACAAGATCTTGGGGTTTTCATTCATTCATCTCATGAAACCCAAAAAGGGGGGTTGATCTTTAATTTATTAGGAAAGACTACAGAAGAAAAAAAATCAACCATTTCTGATACTCCTTGCATTTTTCCATTCATTTTAGAAAATAACATTATTCATGAATCAAATTCAAAATCTTCTTACCAACCACAAGGGATACGAATTCTCAATCACGTTGAAGTGGAGAAATATGAGGTCATTAAAATTTTTAAAGTTGGAATTGGATAAGTTGGGGGGTTCAAGTTGAGCTAACGATGTTAAACAAAAGCGCCGCACGTGAGGCAACCCGTGGTTTTCATGTTTCCAATATTTTTAGAATCATATTTATTTTTCAAATAGGATAAATAAATCATTTTGATATTTTAAAAATAAAAAAATAAAAAAAATAAGCTGTTGACGTGTTCTTCTATTATGATTATGGATGGGTATGAAATGGGAGCACCATATTCATTCGTGTCATGTGGTGTAATCCATGAGTAATACCTTACCCAAAAATTTAGAAGAAGATAATTTATCATCAGTTTCTTTTATTTTATTTTATGTTTTTGTAGGTATTTAAAAAAAATATATTGTTGACCTGTTCTTCTTTTATGAGTAAGGATGGGTATAAAAGGGGAGCACCGTATTCATCCGTGTCACGCAATGTGATCCCTAAGTAATACCTTACCCATAAAATATAAAGAAGACAACTTATCATCAATTTGATTTTTAAAATTAAAAAAAAACAAGGAAAACCATAAAAATGTTGATACTTGGTTTTAAATAAATTGTTGTGTTGTTTGTTTTGTCTGGTTTTTTCTTCTTTGTATGGTTCATGGATTATTTTGGGTGATACATATTCGATCAAGGAGGTGACTACATATCCCAAGAGATCAAAGGAGTAATCTGGAGAATCATGAACTTCAACTTTCTAAACCAGGTGAATTTGTTCTATGTTTATTATTTCAATTTTTTTAAGAACACCTCTCATCTTCCTCTACTCCTTTCTATGTTTTCTTTAAACACCGGGGACAGTGTTATTCTATGTTGGGGGGATATGAAATATAAAATGATTTTTTAATAAGAACATGCATGTAAAGAAAAATTCCATTAACCTTGAACATGATAACACACATTTCAAACTCTGAAATTGGATATCAAATAATTTTGAATGCCTTGATTCTGATTTTAATGCAAGTTTAAGTTCATGAGCATAGTTTTTGGAAGGTGCGGTTGTCCTATGTGATTTTTCAAATTTTACATTTTCATCCTCTTCAAAAAATGCCATAATGCACATCTATTGGACCTTGGGTGTAAATTTGAGTTATTGGGTCCCTTTCATTATAGCATAGGGTTCTGGGGTCACTTTTAGTTTAATCTGAGTATCCAAAAATAAAAAATAAAAATAAAGTTGAAAAAAATAATGACCACATAGAGAAATATTTTGTCCAAATGTGTGGCACCCGACACTTGGGGATCGTGATTCCATAGTTGTCTTGCCCAGAGTTAGGCTTTATATATCTATTGTAGAGCATGGAATTGACAATATGTGTGGCGTCCGACACTTGGGGATGGTGACTCCATTGTTGTCTTGCCCATAGTTAGTCTTTCCATATCTATTGTGGTTAAAAAAACAAAAAAACAAACAGAAAAAATTTAAAAAAAAATTGGATACTCATCTTAAGGTTTAATGTGATTCCCACCTAGCGCTTCCATTTTTTCCCTTTGAACAATAAAATGGGCCCCATATATTTTGTGATGCAAAACACTTTATCATGCTTAATTGAAATTGGATGAAATGTGGCGATGAATTTGAACAAAGGAATGTGCTTGGGCTTGGGATATGCTTATGGACCTAGCTTCTTTTAAATGATTTTGATGGGTTTCATAATTTTTTTATATGAGGTATTTGGGTGAGCAATGTGTATTAAAATATTTTTGGAAAAGGGGATTTGAATTTCATATTTGTAATATATTTTGCTCGGGACAAGAAAAAATCAAGTTGGGGGGTGTGATTAGTCACTAAAACTGGATAATATTCATTGTTAATATCTTTATATTTATCGTTCCAAAGTCCATAAACATTGTTTTTAGTGCATTACATAAATAGAACTTCATTTCTCATCTTAAATGCAATTAATGTTTAAAATGAAAATTTGGGACCAATCATTCATTTGTTTGTGGATATCATTATATTCATTTTCTGAAGTTGATATTTTGATATATGATTGATCACTTTATTTGGAACATTTTATCTTTTAGGTCTGATGGATGAATCCTAAGGAAAGATGAAGATTTTTGCGCCTGAATGTAGAAATTTACTGGAAAAAGCATAATGAGCCTAAGGCCCATCAAACAAATGTGGGGCACACAAAACAAGCCCAATGAAGGTAAAATTTTTACAGTAGAAATAAAAAAATATGAGGATCATTTTATTAAATTGTGGTCAGAGCTAATTCCGAATTTTTCATGGAGATATATGGATCCCAAATTTACATTTAAATGGTGGGACCGATATGAACGCCCATAAATTCTCCTCACCATTTCAATAATAACATTCAAAAGGATTTAACAAATGACCTGAAATTTGGAAATCTGATACAGGACACACGGAAAAATATATTTTCTTCTACAACCACTGATGATTTGGCCATATTTAATGTCAAATTCGAATGTCCAAATGGAGGATGAATCTGGACAGTTTTCCAGGTCAACTTCAAACCGTCAATTTCATTTTAATTATTCACCCTTATTTCGACTCTCTTAATTGTTGGGGGGTAAATTAATTGTTGGGGGGTGGACCTAAGGATCCTAATATGCCTATATAAGGAGCTGATGGTGAAGGGAATAAGCATATCATATTTTTCTTTTCATCTTGTGTTGCTTGTTTCATTGTAAGGTTATGCTTCCAAATTTCCTTTGTGATGTTTTCCATTTCCATGTATGTTTTTCTTTCATGTTTAGTATCTTAATAAAACTTTTTCTTCTTATTTTATATTTCTTTTCATTTTATTCACACATTGATACCGTTTAATCTAGGTGTGAATTTATTCACACCAACACTTGTGAATTCCTCACACAACGGTGGAGTGTACATTTTTCTTAATGTTTTTCATCATCAATCCCACTTCTTTAAGTCGACTCCCTACTTACATTAATAGAATAATGTCAATGAAGGGGTAAAATTTTATGGGTTTATCCTAGGGAGTCACATGGGTTGTATTGAATTTTATTTGATGTTCTTAAATTCTTAAATTTGTTATTTATTTTAAGAGTTCTTTTCTTTGATTTATCTTCTTCTTTTTCTTCACCGACTTTAATGACAACACATTTTGAGTACTAGTAAGATCCAATTACTTGAATTGATCATTTAATTGATCCTATAAGTGAATTGTTTATTAGCCTTGAAATTATATATGTATTAAATCGGAGAATGATATTGAGGAATTATTTCATTTAATGGATACCACTTGAGCCGATGAACATAAAATTCAGAGAAAAATAAATACATCCAATCAAGCCCTAGAGACAAACTAGGATCGACTCATCTTAATTAATTATTTTAATTCAACTCATTTTGTTTGTTTTGTTCTTTAAATAAAATCACCATTTCTTCAAATCAATCAACACTATAGTTGTCTACTTCATAGCCAATCCTGCATCCAATTGTAGTGTCTCAAGGTTACTTCTTCGGTCCCTATGGATTCGATAACCCAAGTAATACTATAAGTGAACGCTTACACCATATAACTTGGGTAAATTTGGGTGCAACCAAATTTTGGAGCTGTTGCCGGGGACCCAAGTAAGTAATATTAGACACTAGCATTCTTTTCTCACCCTAATTTCTCTTTTATCGTCTCCGTTTCTATTCTCTTTTCCCCTTTCTATTTTTTTTGGTTTCTGGAAATATCAATTCCAAATTTCCAAATAAATCTAATGGGGTGTAATCATCAATATCCCTTCACAAACTCAGGATATAATCAATTAGTAAATCCAAATTGGGAATCACCAATATTTTTTAATTACTTTGATCAACCATTGAATGAATACCCCACACCAAATAACATGAACGATATTTGTAATGATGAATGTTTACAAGATTAATTTCCATACCTATCAAGAATGATTGAAAATATAAATAATGAGGAAATCCATGATGTAAAAACATCTATCAACCCTAATCCTGAAAAAATTCTTGAACAATTGTGTAATCAAATAGAGATAATGAATTCTGAGGTTTCATCTTTGAGGTTAGAACTAGAAAACTTTAAAACATGTGAAGAACCCAATTTAGAGTATGGGAAATCAGAGTCAGATAATGAATTGAACTGGTCAAGTAATGTTGAAAGTCAAGATGAAGAGTGTTTAAATTAGGAGGAAATTGATATTTTGAATTTAAAAGATAATAACTTGACATCATGGATCGAGTTTCCTAAACATGGCTCCATTAGTGAATTTTTAGGACCATAGATCACTGAAAAATTGGGAGAAATCCCAAAAATTGAGCCCATACCTACTCCTATAATTCAAATTCACACATTTGGGGATGAATCGCATTTTTATAAGGAACTAATTCGTTCTAATGTTTTTGGAGAAGAAACTGGTTTTCATTCAAATTGCCAACCTTCTTTAGGAAATTTCAATCAACCTGAACTCAAAATCATTGTCCTTTCTTCCCCACTCGAGTATCCCATCATTTGTGATAAATAACATCTTGGGGTTTTCATTCATTCATCTCATGAAACCCAAAAAGGGGGTTGATCTTTGATTTATTAGGAAAGACTACAGAAGAAAAAAAATCAACAATTTCTGATACTCCTTGAATTTTCCAATTCATTTTAGAAACTAGGATTGTTCATGAATAGAATTCAAAATCTTCTTACCAACCACAAGGGATACGAATTATCATTCATGTTGAAGTGGAGAAAGATGAGGTCATTAAAATTTTTAAAGTTGGAATTGGATAAGTTGGGGGGTTCAAGTCGAGCTAACGATGTTAAACAAAAGCGCTGCACGGGAGGCAACCTGTGGTTTTCATGTTTCCAATATTTTTGGAATCATATTTATTTTTCAAATAGTATTAATAAATCATTTTGATATTTTAAAAATAAAAAAATAAAAAATAGACTTTTGACCAGTTCTTCTATTATGAGTATGGATGGGTATGAAAGGGGAGCACCATATTCATCTGTGTCACGTGGTGTGATCCCTGAGTAATACCTTACCCAGAAATTTAGAAGAAGACAATGTATCATCAGTTTATTTTATTTTATTTTATGTTTTTGTAGGTATTTAAAAAAAATAGATTGTTGAACTGTTCTACTTTTATGAGTAAGGATAGGTATGAAAGGGGAGCACCGTATTCATCCATGTCACGTGGTGTGATCCCTGAGTAATACCTTATCTAGAAAATATAAAGAAGACAATGTATCATCAGTTTGATTTTTAAAATTAAAAAAACAAGGAAAGCCATAAAAAATGATGATACTTGGTTTTAAATAAATTGTTGTGTTGTTTGTTTTGTCTAGTTTGTTCTTCTTTGTATGGTTCAGGGATTATTTTGGGTGACACATATTCAATCAAGGAGATGCCTACATATCCCAAGAGATCAAAGGAGTAATCTGGAGCATCATGAACTTCAACTTCAAAAACCAGGTGAATTTGTTCCATTTTTATTATTTCAATTTTTTTTAAGAACACCTCTCATCTTCCTCTACCCCATTCTATGTTTTCTTTAAACACTGGGGACAGTGTTATTCTATTTTGGGGGGAGATGAACTAAAAAATGATTTTTTAATAAGAAAATGAATGTAAAGAAAAATTCCATTAACCTTGAACATGATAACACACATTTCAAACTTTGAAATTGGATATCAAATAATTTTTAATGCCTTGATTTTGATTTTAATGCAAGTTTAAGTTCATGAGAATTGTTTTTGGAAAGTGTGGTTGTTCGATGTGTTTTTTCAAAGTTTACATTTTCATCCTCTTAAAAAAATGCCACAATGCACGTCTGCTAGATCTTGGGTGTAAATTTGAGTTCTTGGGTCCCTTTCATTATAGCATAGGGTTATGGGGCCACTTTTAGTTTAATTTGAGTATCCAAAAATAAAAAATAAAAAAAATTGAAAAAAATAATGACCACATAGAGAAATGTTTTATCCAAATGCGTGGCATTAGACACTTGGTGATCGTGACTCCATAGTTGTCTTTCCCAGAGTTAGGCTTTATATCTCTATTGTAGAGCACGAAATTGACAATATGTGTGGCGTCCGACACTTGGGGATCGTGACTCCATAGTTGTCTTGCCCAGAGTTAGTATTTTCATATCTATTGTGGTTAAAAAAAACAAAAAAAATTAATTTTTTTTGGATACTCATCTTAAGGTTTAATGTGATTCCCACCCAGCGCTTCCATTTTTTTCTGCTTGAACAATAAAATGGGCCCCATATCTTTTTTAATGCACAACACTTTATCAAGATTAATTGAAATTGGATGAAATGTGGCGATGAATTTGAACGAAGGAATGGGATTGGGATTGGGATATACTTATGGACCTATCTTGTTTAAATTATTTTGATGGGTTTCATAATTTTTTTTATATGAGGTCTTTGAGTGAGCAATGTATATTAAAATGTTTTTGGAAAAGGGGATTCAAATTTCTTATTTGTAATATATTTTTCTCTGGACTAGAAAAACTCAAGTTGGGGGGTGTGATTAGTCACTAAAAGTGGCTAATATTCATTTTTAATATCTTTATATTTATCGTTACAAATTCCATAAATATTGTTTTTAGTGCATTACATAAATAATACTTCATTTCTCATCTTAAATGCAATTAATGTTTAAAATGAAAATTTGGGTCCAATCATTCATCTATTTGTGGATAGAATTATATTCATTTTATGAATTTGATATTTTGATATATGTGTGATCACTTTATTTGGAGCATTTTATCTTTTAGGTCCAATGGATGAATCCCCAGTGAAGATGAAGTTTTTTGCGCTTGAATGAAGAAATTTACTGGAAAAAGCATAATGGGCCTAAGGCCCATCAAACAAATGTGGGGCCCACAAACCAAGCCCAATGAAGCTAAAATTTTTACAGTAGAAATATAAAAATATTAGGATCATTTTATTCAACTGTGGTTAGAGCTAATTCCAAAGTTTTCATGGAGATATATGGATCTGAAGTTTACATTTAAATGGTGGGACCGATATGAACGCCCATAAATTCTCCTCACCATTTTGGTAATAACATTCAAAAGGATTCACCAAATGACCTGAAATTTGTACATCTGACACAGGACACATGGGAGAAGATATTTGTATTCTACAACTGCTGATGATTCGGCCATATTTAATGTCAAATTTGAACATCCCAATGGAGGATGAATCTGGACAGTTTTCCGGGTCAACTTCGAAACGTCAATTTCCTTTTGATTATTCACCCTCCTTTTGACTCTATTAATTGTTGGGGGGTGAATTAATTGTTTGGGGGTGGAACTAAGGCTCCTAATATGCCTATATAAGGAGCTGGTGGTGAAGGGAATAAGCATATCATATTTTTATTGTCATCTTGTGTTGCTTGTTTCATTGTAAGGTTATGCTTCCAAATTTCCTTTGTAATGTTTTCCATTTCCATGTAAGTTTTTCTTTCACGTTTAGTATCTTAATAAAAGTTTTTCTTATTATTTTATATTTCTTTTCATTTTATTCACACATTGATATCGTTGAATCTAGGTGTGAATTTATTCACACCAACACTTGTGAATTCCTCACACTACGGTGGAGTGTACATTTTTCTTATTGTTTTTCTTCATCAATCCCGCTTCTTTAAGTAGACTCCCCACTTACATTAATATAATAAAGTCAATGAAGGGGTAAAATTTTATGGTTTGATCCTAGGGAGTCACATGGGGTGTATTGAATTTTATTTTATGTTCTTAAATTCTTAAATTTGTTCTTTATTTTAAGAGTTCTTTTCTTTGATTTATCTTCTTCTTTGTCTTCAGCGACTTTAATGACAACACATTTTGAGTAATAGTACGATCCAATTATTTTAAGTGCTCATTTAAGTGATCCTATAAGTGAATTTGTGATTAGCCTTGAAATTATGTATGGATTAAATCGGATAATGATATTGAGGAATTATTTCATTTAATGGATAACACTTGAACTGAAGAATATAAAATCCAAAGAAAAATAAATACATCCAATCAAGCCCTAGAGACAACCTAGGATCGACTCATCTTAATTAATTGTTTTAATTCAAGTCATTTTTTTTGTTTCGTTCTTGAAATAAAATCACCATTTCTTCAAATCAATCAACACCATAGTTGTCCACTTCATAGCCAATCCTGCATCCAATCATAGTGTCTCAAGGTTACGTCTTCGGTCCCTGTGGATTCGATAACCCAAGCCGTACTACAAGTGACCAATTACACCATATAACTTGGGTAAATTTGGGCGCAACCAGATCTATCATGTATTCCATGTTATGTATGAGGCTTGATGTTAATTTTGCTTTGATCATGGTAGGAAGATACCAAGAATATCTCAGTTAATAACATTGAACTACTGTTAAGATTATCCTTAAGTATCTAAGGAAAACTAAGGATATCTTCCTGGTGTATAAATTAAATGAAGAGATAGTAATTAAGGGTTATATAGATGCTATATTTCCAAGAGATCATAATCATAATAAGTTACATCCTGGATATGTCGTTTGTCTCAATGGAGGAGCTGTGATCTTGAAGAGTTCAAAGTAGTTAGTTGTTATTGATTATATCGAAAAGTATAAGAATATTTCAACTTCTAATGAATCCAATCAAGTATTTTGGATTAAAAAATTTGTCTAAGATATTAATGTGGTGCCTAATAGTAAAGAACCTATCATAGGTTACTGTGATAACCCTACAACGGTGACTCTCTCCAAGAATCCAAGGTCACACCAAAGGATAAAGAACATACTTTAGAAGTTTCATCTTTTGAGGGATTTTTATCAGTGAGGTGAAGTTGCAGTGAGTAGAGAATATATTAAGTAAAACATGGTAGAACCATTAATTAAGTCTTTATCTCAGAATAAGCATGAGTATCATGTGAGAGATAGTGTACTAAGAGTCGTTTTCAGTTGTCTCTAGTGCAAGTGGGAGTCTGTTGGAGTTGGTTCCCTATAACCAACTTTTTTAGTACTTGATTCCATGTTTTTATTATTAAATAAGTTCTATTATCGAATCAGGATTTTTATTATGCATAATATTTTTCTATGAGAATGTCCTTAAAATATATTCCACTTTGGAAGTTCATAGTAATTCCCCACTATGATCAGAACCTAGAGGTTACACAACATTATTCTTAAACTTTATTCTATATATGGATGATATTATTTGATGGGACATATAAAATATAGGATATTAGGGGTAGGAGGATCATAATACAATGAGACGCCTTTTCATGGTGTTCGCCCTTAGTAATATCCAAGATAAGAGGTCATGAGAACAAACCTGATAATAGGAAATCCACATTTCCACGTGTCATTGGATATTCCTATATGTAGAAGTGTGTATTGATCCTTAGAGTTTAATATTTTCATTAATGGATATCATGACTCATGTAATTTGATATATTTATGAAAACCGCAATGACATATGTTCACAGTGAAGTAGGATACATCAGGTTCATCACAAATGATATATCATTAATGGATAATTCGAGAAAGGATTTATCCATTTTCTATTTTGATGAAAGTTAATATATCAGGTCCTTTGATTGGAATGAAACCACTTGAGTAAATCCATGAACATGGTTATTTATACATGTGTATATTTATAAAAAGTCAAAGAAAAAGATATTGAGTATATAGGTTGATGACACCGGCATGAAACCTACTTGATTTGAGATATTATGATAAAGGGATTATATTACATGGTAAATATTTGTATGAGGTTAGAAATAGTTGTGATGCTAACTTCTTTCTTTATGAGTTACTTGGAATGTTTCTAGATACCGACATTTGACTTTAAAAGATTATTACTAATTCCATTGAGAAAGATTCCTATAGGGTCACACACTAAGTGTATCTGCAATATTAGTTAAATTCTAGTATTGAATTTTACAAGTTATAATAAATAATATTTATTCTGGTTTGGTTGATCAGCATAATTTAATCACAAGTTATTTAAAATAATATATAAGTTAAATAATAATAATAAATATTAGTTTTCAAGTTTTGAAAATATAATATTTATTATATTTATCGTAAAATAATTCAGTGACATTTATTTAATTAAATATCCATTATTCAAGGATCGATAAATGTCAATGATGGAAAGAAGACCAAGATTAATGGTTATATTAGTTATAAATGATATTTATTTATATTCTTAATATGTTGTTCATGTAAAGAGATTAATAATAATATTATTATTATTAATGGACATGTGGTTAATTAAGAATATTAAAGATGGATGGGGGTTTGTGTGTGATTTTCCAAACCCAAACCATATATAACAAATTTATAATTATGTCACTTTCCTAATTCACTTTTGGTGTTAAAAATGGATAAGGGGAGATTGGATCAAGCTCTAAAGTGTTCACTCTATTCCTCTCTTAATTATTCGAGAGAACACCAAGGGTTCTTTATCCTTCTGAAGAATAATGTTGCGATCAACTATGAACAACACAGGTGATCAATATTATCCATACTAGCACCTGATGATTCTACAACATTGATCATAGATTGTGGTGAAAATGTGGATAACTGCTAGAGGGATTTTGTTCTTGAATCCTATAATTCAACGATGGTATGTTGAATTCTATTCAATTATATCATCAAAAAAAGTGGAATTACAAGTTAAGGTGATTTGATATTTTCCCATAAATTAATTAAAAATTACATGTGAAGATCCTCTCCCTATGGTTCTAGTGTATTAATGAAGTATGTTAATCTACTGTTTTTAAATGGACATGATCTCTTGATTATACAAAGAAATGATAACACATGAGTTAAGACTAAAAGATGAGTTGTTTATACCTTCAAAGGATGCTTTCATTGCATCTAAAACCTATAGTAATATCTAAATCAATAATCAAGATAAATTAAAAACTACTAAATTTTTTATTATAGATAAAAAATGGAAATCTCCAACACCATTGATAAATTATCACTGCAATCAATTCTAGATAAAGAAAGTATCCTGACTGAAAAGAACTTCTAGGAGTCGTACAGGTGCTTCCACATATTAATACACCAAGAGAGGAAGCTTTATGTGATGGATTCCTCAATTTATACTAATTCTCATCAAGGAGTAAGTAAGGAAGATAAATAAAAGTATAAGAAACTTGTAGATGATGCATTAGATGTACAATGTATCTTGTTGTCATCAATTTCCAGTCAATTGTAGAAAATTCATGAGGATGAAGATGCCTACAAGATGCTTACTCATCTCCAATAGTTATATCTAGAGGAACCTAGGAAAGAAAGGTATGATATATCAAATGAATTTTATAGGTGCATTCTAGAATAAATGAATCAACTAGGGCCTCATGTACTCAAGATGATCAAGTAAATTTAATGACTTGAAGACCTTAGGTTCAAACCGAACCAAGAACTAGAAAATGATCTCATCGTTACCTATTTACCACCAATATTCTCAAATTTTATTATTAATTAAAATATGAATAACATGAAAAATTATCTCCCAGATCTTTTGGATTTAGTTTTCCAAGCTGATAAGGATATAAAGAATACCAATTTTTCAGTCCTTATAGTGAATAAGGGGATGAAGGGCAAGGCTAAAGGGTCTAAGTATAAGTCCAAGATGAAGACACTGATTCCCCATCCTTTCAAAAAGACAAATATATAGCGGAAGGTAAATGAGTATATTGTCTTATTTTTATATGTAAATAAAGGCCACTAGATGGAGAATTGCAGATCTAGGAAAAAGAAGTAAGGAGACACTTCCAATTCAGGTATTTTTGTCTTTGAATGCAATCTGTCTTTATCTAAAAGTTGGGTATTGGATATAACATGTAGATCACACATTTGTATTCACATATAGAAACCAAGTAGATTCAAAAATATTAAAAAGGGTGCGATGGAACTCTAATCCACAAATGGTGTGAGACTAGAAACCTTAGTAGTCAGATATTATTACCTAACGTTTCCTAGTTGTTTGGTTCTTGTATTAAATAATTGTTATTATGTTCCTTTATTTACCAAAAACATAATCTCAGTGTTGAGTCTAGAGACTCTGGGATTTTATTTCAAGTATAAAAATAAATTTTATCTCTTTTATAAGTACAACATATGTTATGGTATGACACATATTAAAAATGGATTGTACATACTTGAACATGAAAACCCTATAATGGAAATCAATGAAAAAACTATCTAAAATGAATCATATAACACCCAAAAATGGAACTATAGTACTGGTCATTTAAATGATAATAATTTATAGAAATTACATCAATTAGGGTTATTAGACTGAACTGGGTTAAAAAATTTAGATGTATGCCATGATTATTTTCAAGGAAAAATAACCAGAGTAATATTTTATAGGAAATGAGTAAGAGACACTGAATTATTTTAATTGATTAATACTTAAATATGTGGACCATTTATAGTAGATACAAAGGGTGGGTTTTAATACTTTATTACTTTTACCAATGATTATAGTAGGCATGATTAAATTTACTTAATGAGGTATAAGTCAGATTCCTTTCAGATGTTTAAGGAATACCAACATGAGGTATAAAACTAACTTGGTAATAAGAGTAAGGAACTTATCTCTGATCGAGTCAGAGAGTATATTAACCAAGATTTCATTGATTAATTAAAGGAGCATGGGATAGTATCCTAGATCACTTATCATTTTACACTTTAGTGGAATGATGTTAGTGAAATGATGAATCAGACCTTGCTAGAGATGGTCAGATCAATGATGAGTCAGACAACACTTCCATTATCCTTTTAGGGATACCCATTGTACACAATGAAATATACCCTTAACTATGTACCAACTAAATAAAAAGATGGAATTCCATACGAGTTGGTTCATGGAAGGAAACCCAATATATCACACTATGTGTATAGGGATGCAATATTTTTTTCAAGACTATACCTAGTGAAAAATTGGAATCCCATAGCACGAATTGAATCTTTATAGGTTATCCTAAATAAACTAAAGGATATACCTATACAACCATTTAGATAATAAACTCTTTGTGTTAATACATTTTATTTTTCTAGAAAGGGAAAACATTTTCAACAGTAATGGTGGGATCAATATTAAATTCGATGAAGTTAATGATTCATATGCACATGAGTTGGTATAGGAAAAATCTTCACAAGAGACAGTGGGAGATGAAGATGTTCTCAAGACACAAGTACTATGTAGGTCAACTTGAGAGTTTAGAGAACCATAACATTATGGTATTCTTATCATCGAGTTAAGTGAAACATTACTTTAAGAGAATGATGAAACTCTAACCTATAATGAAGTAGTTGATGGGAATGATTCTATTAAATAGAAATATGCCATGCATTTTGAGATGGTGTCCATATACCAAAACCAAGTTTAAATTTTGGTATAACCTATAGATGATGTAAAACCCATTAGGTGAAAATGAGTGTTCAATAAAAATATTTAAATGGATGGTAAAATCAATACCTATAAGGAATGACTGGTATCAAAGGGTTTTAGACAACGACGAGGCATAAACTATGAAAAATCCTTCTCACTAGTAGTGATGATAGAATACATCATATTATTACTTTTAATAGTATCCTTCCATGATTATGAGATTTGTAAAATGGATGTAAAAACGGATTTTTTAAAAGGTAAGTTGGTTGAAGACATCTATATGACTCAACCCAAAGGGTTTATTAAGTTAAAACATGCAAATAAATTATGTAAGATACCAAGATCCATTTATGGGTTAAAGTAGACATCATGATCATGGAATGCTAATTTTGATGAGGCTATAGAAGATTTTGGTTTCATCAAGAATGAAATTGATCCATGCGTCTATAAAAAGGTTAGTGGGAATGACCTTGTTTTCTTATTATTATATGTTGATGGAATATTAATTATGGTAAATGAAGTACACGTCATACAACTTGTTAATAATCGGTTAAATGAATGATTATCCATGAAAGACTTAGGAAAATTATCCTACATTCTAGGGATCAAGATGTATCGAGATAGATATAAAAGGATTATTGGGATAAGTCAAAGTACATATATTGAAAAAGTACTCAAAAGGTACAATATGGAACAATCCAAGTGAGGGTTGTTGCCAATGTCACATGGTATTAGTCTCTCAAAGAAAATGTGTCCAAAAACACAAGATGAGATTTAAAGAATGATTGGAATACCTTATTCCTCGATGGTGGGATTTATTATGTATGCTATGATATGATCAAGGTTTGATGTTGCCCTTGATTTAAGAATGGTGGTAAGATATCAAGCTAATCTAGGAGAGATGTATTGGGTAGCTATAAAAACTATCCTGAAGTACTTAAGGTATATAAAGGATATGTTCATGGTATATGAAGGATATGAGAAACAAGTTTTGAGAGGATACACTGATGCTTGTTTCTAGAAATATCTTGATGATCTAAAACCATATTCAGGCTATGTCTTTTTCCTAAATGGTGGTGTAGTGAGATGGGGAATCTCAAAGAAACCCATGGTCTTTAACTCTACAACAAAATCTAAGTATATAGTGGATTCTGATGTAGCTAAGGAGGCAGTCTAGATATGTAGATTTTTCTAAAAAATTAGGGTTGTGACTAGAAGTATATACCATATTCTAGTTTATTGTGATAATATTGTAGATGTGGTGCTAGATAGGGATCCTAGGTCACACCATATGACAAAGAATATACTTAGAAAGTTTCATCTCATGAGGGATCTTACTCAAGGTGAATTTAAAGTTAACAGAGTGGACACTGGGGATAACATTGAAGACCCCCTTATAGGTTTTGGGCATAGTGGAAGCATGCGATGGGCGATGCCTAACTTTGTGCTTTGACATAATCAATGATCAATCCAATATCTATAGAATGATGAATGATGTGATCCACAAAATTGAATCAAAGAAATAAACAATGAATAATAACACTAGAACTGAGAGAGGAGATCAACACATACTATTTATAATTAATTTAATTAGATAATTAATTACCTCTAAGGAATTATTTCTTCGTTGATGAATCTGGAAATAGATCTGCAGTGCACCGTTATTACATTGTAGAAACCATGTATATATTTCCTTTAGCGGTGATCCACATGTGTTCCAGAAATCTCCAGACATCACCGAAGGAGTCTCCAGATGCTAGTATGGAAGATCCTTGTGCTTTCATCATCTACCTTGATCTCCTCAAGAATATCTTCCAAAGCATTCTCCTTAATCCGCTGTAGGAGGATTGCTTGTCATTATTGGGAGCCTTATCGGAGAAGGGAGCTCTCTAGGCTTGAGAGGATTCTCTAAGATTTTTGTGCAAAACCAACAAAATGAATTGGATTAATGAGAAAATAATATAACTTGGTTTATATATCTCTAGGGTTAAAATAAAATAATTTCACAAGTGCCCTTAATTATTTATTTAATACTAAAAAAACCCCATGTCAAATAATAATAATAATAATAATAATAATATTTCCTTACATGAGCTTAACTTGTGAATTATAATTAAATATTATTTCATCAAATAATATTCAATATTTATTATTTCTCACTGGACTTAAAAACTCAGTTCACCATTCCTCCATAATATTTATTTGACTTTGAATAATAAATATTTATTTATTAAACAAATATCACTGAATTATTCACCCATAAATAAATAAATATTATATTTACTAAATAGTAAATAAATATTTATATGTGATCAAGCATACATGAATAATTATTAAACCATGTATGGGAATAATATTTATTCAACCTATTAAATAATAAATAATAATATATATTATTTAACTGAGATTCTGGATACACTTAGTGTGTAACCCTCTAGGCCTCTTTTTTAGTGGCATTAGGTAAAGCAGCCTGAATTCCAAGGTTAGAATCTAACAACATTCCAAGACACCCATAAAGAAATAATTTAATGACACAATGACATGTCAACTCATATGAATGCTTACTGTGTAATATAATCACTTTATCAGGATATCTCAAATCAAGAAGGTTGCATACCGGTGCCATCAACCTATGTGCTCGATGTCTCTTTATTTGACTTTCCAAAAATAGAACTTGCCTATAGAACACCATGGAAATGTATTTATTTAGACTATATCATTTCCATCAAAGGTCCTAAGATATTAACACCCAT
The DNA here is from genome assembly GCA_963277665.1 of Viscum album. NCBI lineage: Eukaryota > Viridiplantae > Streptophyta > Magnoliopsida > Santalales > Viscaceae > Viscum > Viscum album. The sequence continues at coordinate 158,208,170 of OY728125.1, forward strand.
TAAAGAATAGAAGGGATAAATCCTTCATCACATTATTCATTAAGACAATATTACTCGTGATTCACCCAACATATCCTACTTCACCACATACATCTATCATCATGATTTTCATCAATACATCTAAGTTCATGACTCATAATACTCATTATTAATAATCTTAAAATCTAATGAATAATACACATGTCTGCTGATAGGAACATCCAATGACACATATAAATGTGTTTTTTCTACTGGCAGGTCTCGTTCTCATAATATCCTACTAGATATTGCCAAGGGTGTACACCATGAGATGATGCCTTAAAGTCCTATGAGTCTCCAACCTTGATAGCCCGTATCATTTGTGCCCCTCAAATGACATCATCTGGATATAGAAAATATATTCAAGAATATTATTTTAGAACTTTTGGGTTTTCATCATAATAGGGAACTACTATAACCTTTTAGTACGATAACTACTCTTAGGACATTATCACATACTATGCCACGTAGAAGAACAATCATGATATGATAAGTGGTTTATTAATATTCAAAAATAATGAATACATGTTTATCATAAAGTAAAAAAGAAGTTGGTTCTTGAGAACCAACTCTAACACCCCTGAATAAAGAAATATCTCAGCAGAAGCATGATACTCATGTGAGAGATAGCAGATTGAGAATTGTTAGAAGTTGGCTCTAGTAAAAGTGGGAGTGTTGAAAGTGGGTTACCTAGACCCAACTTATTCATAAACTTTTATTACCATTACATGTATACAGTTTGACATATACATGTATTTATCTTACTAAAATAATGTTGATACTTTTTCATACACTATATTTATGGTAATGTTCTTAGATTTCACATCGTATAAAAAAGTTAAAATGGTTACAAGGATATAATGAGAACATAGAGATACCAGGAAAATAATCTTAAAATTATGTCCTATGATCTACATTCATCATGTTGATAGGATACAGATGATGTTTGACCATCAGGTATTGAGGGATCATAAGCATTGAAACTTCTTCTCAATAATTTTTCACTTGCTGACATTGAGTAGATGAGATCATGAAGATAGAAGATCCAATAGGAACACCACATGTTTCAGGGTTCATTGGTTGTTCCTATCAAGAACATGTGTATTGGTCTCCTAACTTGATATCACTATCAGTGTGTACCATTTGATATTGTACTTTGATGTAAGAAAAGAACCATGGAATTAAAGTCATGGCGAGGTAGCTTGTGTTGGGAGTGTCTTTGGTTTTATGAAATTTGTTGAATCATTATGATATAATTTTTTTCTTTCGAGTTAATGGAGTGATATATCAGTTCTAGTTGATCAGGATGGTAGTAACTTCACAAAATCCATGTCTATAGTAGAATAAATGAAAGTCCTTCTAGTTAGGCCAACAAATAATAAAGTAAGAATGGATGATGTCAAGATCTATGCATCATTATTTATAAGATATCATGAGATAAAGATATTACATTACACTACGTGTGTTCATAAGAAGATTTTTGTTGCTATGACTATTCCTTATCTACTTAGGGGCCTTGATGGGTTTTTAGAGTCTTATTATAGCTTATGAATAATATTTAATACTATCGAGATAAGGTCCTAGAGGGTCACACAAAATAGCATATTCAAGAGTCTTCCCTATTTTGGAGAATATGAATAAAGGACATGGTAGGCCCCACCATAGTGTCTAAGAGTTTTCCAAGTAATAATAGATCACCAATGAGTAAATAAGTTCATTATTATTCGAGTATAGAATAATTGGGTTGAATTTATTTATTAAAATTATTCACAAGGTATTACTTAAATATATAGAAAATATTATATGAATGATTATTATTTTATTATTCAAGGTTCATTTAATACTATGGGAATTATGAGTCAATTAGTGACTCGGTTTTATTACATAATATATTTATTATATATTATAAGTAGGTGATAAAATATAAATGGTGTTTATGATGAATTTAGTTTGTCATTATGAGTCATTTATAGCTTATTTAGTGGGCATTGGATATACGGGAGTTGGGGAACTCTTTTTGGGTATTTTAACTCCCACTATATAAGAAGAGAAGGATCTATTTTCTATGAACTATTCATCCATTTCATCCATTCATAATTGATATCTTCTCTCTCATTTCACATCTAAGAGAGAGGCCCCATCTAAGCATTCGATCTTCGATCAATGTCATTGATCAAAGTAACAGGATCATGGTGATCATTGTGATGCTAAAAGATTCATTAGAGCTCCATGCTAGAACCTGTAATTTGATGAATGAAGTTTATGAAAACTCTTAAAGAGTGTGTGTATGATATATAGGGGTTTGGCCTCAGATCATTCGAGAAATGATTTCCAATGATGATATGTATTCGAATGCATCATCGATTCGAATGAGGTAACCATTCATTAATTTGTTTTCTTAATAAATTCACATCAGATTATTACACCTCTATTGGGGATCGATCATTGGAGATGATGAATTTTCATTGCTCCAAAGATGAAAATTTTTAAATCCTCGACCCAGCAGCTTCCGTTGCATGCCTCGATACCAAAAACTTTCACCCGCTATCATACATTAACATCTATAATATAATATACAATACATGAAATATAAATGGAACAACATAACAATTGAACACACACACACAAACATATAATAAGAATATCCAAGATAAAATGTATAATTTTATAAATGAAACAACTCGATACGACTTGTATCCCAAATATATTTAAGGTTGATTACTAATGAAATGAGGGTGACTATCATAATGAGACTTATTTTCCTCCTATTATCCATATTAGTTTTCCATCTCTAGGATCCATGATCTTCACTATACACATTGATTTTCATGGACACATGGATAACAATGTACAAGTGTGCATACAGGGGTGAGTATAACAATACCCAGTATAATCATCCCAAGCATTGAGCTAACCTCATAAACATCTAGTGTCTATGTGCATCATCAAAAAGTAAAGTGTAGACATTATGGCATCACCTAACATCATCAAAAAGCATAATAATGATCCATATGGATCAACCAACCCATAGATAAATTTCACCACATTCTCTAAATAACAATTCTTATTCCATAATGAAATAAAAATCACATATTTCATCCCATCACATATTTCTCATATGATAATTCACTCTAGATGTTTTAGAGTTAGTGTTCAAGAACTAACTATTTGTACTTTAAATTGAATTTATATTCAAATAGGTTATTGTAGTTGGTGTCCTAAAACCAACTGTTTGTACTATATATTTAATATATATAAATGAGGTGAATATTAATTAAAATAACTTATTTCAAATCATTGATAGTTATATATAACTTAAATGTAATAATTCCTAGAGTATCTATCAAACTGAAAAGTGAATAATAGCTTTCCGCTATAATACGAAACTTGAAATGCTATGAAAATATTCTTAAACCCTATTACACAGCCAGATGAAATTCTATAATGGGTCACATGGTATGTTAATAGTTAGGTGAGAGTACTTATAAGAACATGGGACTATATCTCATGAAGTTCATATTTGGTATTATCTAATATAGGAGATTATAAAAACAAACCCATCTGTAGGAAATCCACATATTTATGTGTTATTGGATTTTCCTATCCATTAGCCTATTCAAAAATCCTTAGAATTTAAGATTATTATTAATATATATCACGACTTGCACTCTTTGATGTATTTCCGTTAACCATGATGAGAAAATCCATGGAAAAGCTGGGTATATTCGGTGATTCATGAATGATATGTTATTAGAATAAGTCAAGGAAGGATTTTTTCCCTTATATCTTTATGGAAGTTTATATCTCAACCATTTGATAAGAATGGAACCATTGAAATAATTCAAATGGCCCTAGTGATGTAAACATTTTCATTCCAGATAATCAAAGAAAGATATATCAAGTATATAGGTTGGTGATACGGGTTTACAACCAGCTTGATGAGATATTATGACAAAGGGATTATATTCTATAGTGAGTTTCCGTATGTGTTTTTGTTATTTCAAAATATATTCTTCTTCTATGAGTTCCTTAACTCGTTGCTAGATAGTAATCTTATATTTAGGTAAGCCTGCCTAATGCCACTAAGGAATAATCCTAGAGGGTCACACACCAAGTGTTTCCTTTGATCTCAGTTAAATATTATTTATACTTAACAATTGGAATAAATATTAATCTACAAACCAAGAGTTAATATTTATTTAATGATCACAAATATTAAATAAATATTTATTTTCAAGATAATTGTTTAATTATTTCAATATATATTATTTATTTATCTCTAGTTATTTTAATTATAATAAATAAATATTTATTTAGTTATATGAATATTAAATAAATATTTATTTTCCAGTATGTGAATATAATATTTATTTATTTATTAAATGAATAAATATTTAATATTTATTTGGGTATTCGATAAATTCCTAGAAGGAAGATCAGAGCAAGATTAGGTTAGATAATAAATATTAATTTGCAAGATCATAAAATAATATTTATCATTCTGCCATTTAGTGCACACCATAGAATAATAATATTATTTTATAAGATGCATCGAGGTCTCATATGAGTTTAATAAATTATTAAGGGTCCTGTAAAATTAATAAAATATTAAACCATAACCCTGGGGTTCTAAGTAGATTGTTATTGCTTTCTAGAGAAGGTTAATCATTGTGCATAATGGATTCCATTCAAGATCCTCCTCCTCTCATCCTCTCGAGAAGGAGAAGAAAAAGTGATATTCTTTCAATCTAGAAGGAATATAAAGTGATCAAATATTAATAATGTAAGATAATCAATCAGCCATTATATCACTCTATGATTCATCAAAATTGTTCACAGATTGAAGTATCACATGTGGATCACTGCTGTAGGGGATCTACATTGGGTCCTCATAATGCAATAACACTACACCGATTGGGAAATAATGATAAAAAACCTCAATGAAGCAATATCTCAAGATTGAGGTAATCTTTCTTCTTGTGCTTAAATTAATTATAAATTTAACATGAAAAGATCTTCTCTTGGTCCCAAAGACCTTATTTTTCAATATTCTTTGAAAAAATTTCATTGGTCATGATGTTTACGTATTGTAAAACATATGAATGATCCATCTAATCTAACAAAAATCGAGTTGTATATTGATCCAATAGGTTCTTCCACTACATACGAAACCATCAAGTGGTATCAGAGTGTTCATGTTCAAAATTATAATTATTTATTTTATTATTGGTCACTACACATGTAAAAGTTAAATTTCATTTCAATTTATATCCATTATTTATCTGATTATTGAGATATCTTCCTCCTATTAATTTATCACTAATATAACCAAGATCGATAAATAATTAATTAATAACACATCTAAAGAAACCATATGGAGGTGCCAAGAACTATGGCCAGTTAACATAGGGTTACATGATGTGTACTCCTTTGATACATGCTGTGTATCCTTGTTCATTACACCTGGACAACTACATAAACTTCATGTCATTATGTGATGAATACATATCACATGCATTAAATGCACCACATGTTGAAAAACCAGGGTGGCACAAAAATTTAATAGACTACACACCATGTATATTTACTACATGCCTGTAGTCCATGTGTTTTCTCAGTGTACAATACAAGGTTTAGACATGTTGTGTAATTAATAAACTATGTGTATTTAATATGCGACATGTGTAAGCTGGCATCCATGTAACATGAAGTACACTACATGTATATTTTCCATACATCATTCACATCATTAATGTTCACAGGAAGTACACGTTGTGTCCCTAGGTGTATACTACATACATTTGGGGAAGCAAAGTACACATCATGTGGTTGGAATTCACACATCGTGTACTTTACTTGTTCACATAAAAATATTTAATTTAATTAATTAAACCATTAAAACTCATTGACCCAAGTTTTTAGTTCCAATAAATTGAAAATACATGCCAATAATTAGGTTTTATATTATATTAAATGATTAATTAATATTGTACTGTATTTGAAGCTATAAGTCATCCATGGTCATTGCATACTAAAGAATCGTCATGAATTAAATCATATAGGAAACATAATTTTCATGTGTCTTATGTGTCGTTAATTTTACAGTACACATCATGAAATCACAACACATTCCATATACAAAATATGTTGTGTGAGTACATCATATACAACAAGGATCATATTGAGTAGTTCAGATAGGTACTCACCAAGTTGTTCCATGTAAAAAGGTGTATAATATTCTATTAAATTTTAAATAAAATAAATGATTTATTTTATTTAAAATCATAGTAGATGGAAGTCACCAAGAAAATTGGATTTAATGAGATAAAATTAATTAATTAATTAATAAGAAAATTAATTAGATTAATTTGTGTGAATTTTATATTATTAAAGAATGAATTTACCTTATTTCTAGCTAGATGTTTTAAATGTGCAATTTTTGCATGTGTATGACCTATCATGATCGTCAAGAAGACCTATGTATGTGTTGGTTTAATTTAATTTAATTTTATTTCATGGGTTTGAAATTATTTATTATTAAATTAAATAGGATGGTTTTCATGTCATCCCTCCCTCCTTATTATGTAGGACCTACGTGTCCCAGGTTGTTTTATATAATTCCTCTTAACAAATCATTTTTCCATCACGTATGTGTGAGTTATAAAAAATATGTAATAAAAGGAGTATATGAAGGTTCATGGAGTCAGTTCTAGGTAGATCCAAGGTAGAGGTGGTTCAAGATGAATATGAGATGAAACTAATATGAGTGATACATAGGCGTACATGTGGGATCCTGCAACTCATTCCAAGACTAACCCAAGGGGTTTCCCCTAGTGTAATAGGTTGATTTATTTTCTGCTCAATAAATCAACCATTAGATAATCTCATGATTGTGTTATTTATTTATTTATTTTATTCGTGTCTATGATTTATTTTATAGATTCAAGGCAGTTTTCACATAAATAAGTGATTGGATATGCAAAGATGGAATTATAATAAAAGGATTATGAATTAATTTTGTATCGGTAAATGGTTAATTAATTAAGTAAAATCCACTTAATATTAACAAGACATGTAAAATATAAAATAAGATAATTTATGCATAATAAGTAAAATCTCTCAAGTTAATATTAATTCATCATTCCTTTCATTATTTGAATTAAGACAAACAATAATTAAAGTATTGGTTCATTCTATAGTCAGGGAAACTTTTATCAGGGAGTATTAAATAAGACGATGGGTCAAATTAACTAAACTTGTATTTAATTTAATGGAAATATCCAGTTCAATACAAATTTAGAGGTAAGTGTTGAGGAAATTTGAGTTAGGATTTCATTATTGGGGAGTCCAATCAACAAAACAAAGAGCTGCAAGCCCATAGTTGGAAATACCACCTATCTAAAAAACGTCTTATGATTTTTATGGCCATAATATGGATTATAAGAAGGGAAATATGCATAATTTCCACTAGAATTTTTAAAGTGAGGGGTCATTCTGAGTTAAATGGTGAGGGCTATTTACACTTGATAAAATAGCGGAAAAATTAATAAAATTACAATTTTTATTATTTTTTCTCACAAAAATTATAATCTAGAGAAGTACTAATAATATTATCTATTATTGTAGAATAATAAAAATTTCTCCATACAACTTATCCATGAAATTCATTTTAGAGAAAGTCCATCTCCCAACTGGTAGTAATTTCTAAGAATGGTTCAGATGCCTACATATTGTGCTACACTATGAATGGAAATCCTATGTATTACAATACCTAATATCTGATCAACCTACTAAGGATATGAGTGATGAGGGGTTCAATATATATGATAAACACCCAAGTGATGTGTTTGATGTTTAGTGTTTAATGATTTTATACATGTATAATGAACTCATGAAGTCATATGAAAACATGGATACTTATAGAATGCTCCAGAATATTTATGATTTATATCAGTAGGGAGAAATATAGGAACTATTTGATATTTACAAGGAACTATTCACAAGAAATATTGGATAACATGAACCATATGGTCCTCATGTAGTCAAACTTATTGGCTACATTGAGCAACTATAGGTTCTAGGGTTTAAACTTCCTGAAGAATTTCACACCAATCTCATTCTTTTATCACTCTCTCAGAGCTTATCTAGTTATTTTTATCAATTTCAATATGAACAAAATATAGAATTATCTTCTATATCTTCTCACTATACTTCACCAAATTGAAAAAGATATAAAGTGTGAAAATCTTTTCATCTTTATAGTGAATAAATTGAAAGGCCCGATGAAGAGTTCCAAGAATAATTACAAGTCTAAATATTATTCAAAATGAACTTAAAAGAATAAGAGGATCAAGGGGAAATAAGAGAACACAAAACTATCTGTTTTTCATGTGGTAAGAAGGTCCAATGAAAAAAAAAACTACACCTAGACTAAGAAGTAATGTGAATCTTCAGGTGCATTTATTATTGAGTGAAATTTATTTGTTTCTACAAATTTGGTATTAGATACAACATGAAATTCTCACATATGTATCCAATTAAAAGAACCAAGTGGATTCTAGAATATTTCTCATGGTGATATTGGTATATGATCACCCAACAGAGCAAAACTTTCTATTGTGGTTATTAGGGACTTCCACCTGACATTGGTGTCTGTAATTTTCTTAGTTCTAAAATTTTGTTCTTATGAACCTTTTTTCATAAAAAATATTATTTTTGTGTCCATAATTGATACATATGGATTTATTTTTAAAATTAAAAATAAATATTTCTTCTTTTATAAATAAATTATTCTTTATGGTAGGACATATTTAAATAATTATCTTTATGTGTTGGATTACAAAAACCAAGTAATGAAAATCAATAACAAAGATAATTCACATGACTTAAATGAAACCCAACCATGACATCATCAGCTAGGTTATGTAAATGAAAATTAGTTGACCAGATTACACCTAGATGGATATTTGGATCCATTTGAACTAAAACCACTTGATGTATGTCATAAATGTTGACAAGGAAAAATGAACAAATCCCTATTTAATAGAAAATGCGATAGGGGAACTGAGACGTGTGTAGACTATTTCCAGTTGAATATAGGGGTGGGTACTCAAACTTCATAAATTTTATTGAAAAATTTAGTAGATATGGATATGTTTACTTAATGAGTTACAAGTTAGATTCCTTTGACAAATTCAAGGAACATAAGAATGAATTTGAAAACTAGATTGGTAAGATGATTAAGAAACCCTGCTCATACCACGGTGAAGAATATCTTAATCAAGAATTTATTAATTATTTATAGGAGTTTGAGATTTTATCCTAGTTTCCTCCTCCTTATACATGATAATGGGATGCTGTAAGAGAAAGGAGGAACCAAACACTATTGGACATGGTGAGATCAATGACGAGTCATGCAAGTCTTCCATTATCCTTTTGGGGATACACCTTATAAACAAAAACATACATACTAAAATTATTTCCAACTAAAGTATAAACCATTATTACATATCATAATTGGTATATAAATAAACCCATGTTGTCACATGTATGAGTTTGGGGTTTCAAATCATATGTTAGGGATATTTATAGAAATAAGCTTGCACCATGAGGTACTAAGTGTATATTTATAGGGTATCCTAAGGAAACTAAAGTATATTACCTATAAAATAATTTAGATAAGAAAGTTTTGGTTAATATATTTTCTAGCTTTCTTGAAAGGGATCACATCTCCAAAGGATATAATGGGAGTGTGATAGACTTCAATGAAGTCCAAGCTCAAGATACACAAGAGTTGGTACCAGAACTGATTCCACAAAGCCCCATGAAAAGGATGTTCCAATGACATAAGTATAACATATGATCATGATAGAGGTTAGAGAACTATAATGGTATGGTTTTCTAGTCATTGAGGATGATGACTCATTATTAGTTGATAATAGTGATCCTGTAACCTAAAAGGAAGTAGTAAGTGTCACAAAAGATACCAAATGGTAATAAACTATGAATTATAAAATAGATTTTGTATACCAGAACCAAGTCTAGGTTTTGGTAGATCCTCTAGTGGATGCAAATACTGTTGGTTATAAAAGGGGCATTCAAGAATAAATTGGACATGGATTTACAAGTTGGTACCTCTAAGGCATGAATGGTTCAAAAAGGTTCAAAAACATCAAGGCATAGACTATAAAAAAACTTTTCACCAGTTTCTATGATAAAATAAATTATAATTATTCTTGTCTTAGTATATTAACATGATTATAATATTTTGAATATGTATTTCAAAACTACATTACTTAATGGGAACCTTTAGGAAGATATCTACATGACACAACTTGAAGGGTTTTTGACTCTAAAGGATGCAAAAACGTATAAAAGTTACAGAGATCCATTTATGGATTAAACAAAACATTTGAGTTATATAAGATTAAGTTTGATGAATTCATAATGGAATTTGGTTTTATAAATAATTATTGTGAGCCTTGTGATTATAAGTGATTTATTGGTAGTGTGATTGTTTTTATGATAGTTTATGTTGATGACATACAACTCATTGAAAATGAAATACCAGCCTTATAGTCCTTTAAAGATTAGTTAAACACATGATTCTCTATGAAGGTCTTAGAAGAAACAACATATATTCTTGGGATCAAGATCCATTGAGATAGATCTACGAGGGTTCTTGGACTAAGTCAAAGTACAAATATTGACAAGATACTAAAGAGATTCCATATAGAATAATATAATAGTGGATTGTTTCCAATGTCATATTGTAACACTCCAAGGATTTATAAATAAATTTAATATTGAATTCATGAAACATTGATTCTCCATAAAACACCAATTTTTTATAACCTAGCCAGTAAACATAATTTTTCCACCTCTGTGAATTGAATTTCGAAAAACTGACATACACAGTTGCGTTCAGTAAGATATTTAGAGTTTAATATGACAAACTTTATTTTTGGTGAATATTAACATACCCTTATTGATAGTAATATGACCCTTATGAATAGTAAATCATATTATTAATTTATTAACTTAAGGTTATAAGATAATGTGATCTTGATTAATTTTTCAAAGTGATATAAAACAAATTATAGTTTTAAAATTGTTATTTTTATAATAAATTATGATTTTATTTAAAAATTAAATTAATAATATCTAGAATATTATTTTCAAAAAATTGACTTCATTTTTAAATTCAGAATGTTGATATTATTCTATCCTGAATTTATGATAATTTTATAAAATACTTTAGTTTTTTTTTGAATAGTAAAAAAACAGTTTTGAGTTTTCAGAATGATTAATGACATCATAATGAGGTAATAATTAATATAAAATGCTGGTTGACTTGTGTACATGAAAATATGATATGAGGTGTCCCAAGTGGCCAATACCATGGGAAAATAACAAGGGTAAGCCCATGGTTTTACAAATACCACTAATGAGGTGTCCTTTGAAATTAATAAAAAATATCTATCTTTTACTATAAATACCCACTCATTCCTTTATTTCATTTCATTAAAAATTAATTATCATAAAAGATATGGTATTTTTACCTCAATATGAGTCCTAAAAATGCATCCTCAATCCCCAAATTTCCCAACCTTCATGATTTAGGATTTACTCTACATGGTAAGGGAATCTACCACCCTTCTCCTTTTCAAGCACTCTTTTTATATTATTCTCTTTTAATTTCAATTGGATTATGTTGGTATATGTCATTAAATATTAAAATTACTATCCATGTTATTTAATAATGATTATAAAATCATTTTTCTCTCATCAAAATATTTTATGATTTTTAAGTGACGCTGTTAGGCTTTCAAATTTTCGTAAGGGATTTCTCAACTTCTTTTTTTTTATTTCGAGTTATTTTATTTTATTTTTATTTCCTCACCTACTTTAATCCAAATTTTATGATTACTAAAATACCTTAAATTTACTATAATGTTTTTATTATAATGGAATAATTCATCATCATCTCTTCTTTCCCCTTCTTTTATACTAGAAATGAAAACACTCTCCGAGATGTGTTAATTTATCACATTCAAGGACGCCAAGTTTTCAATTTCTATTACCATATTCAATTCTGGTAATGAAACCATTTTTATGGTTTAAATAGACTATAATATATGTATTATAACTTATTTAATGTTCTTCAATCTTTTTTACACATGATATTAATTTATAAATAAAAATGATTTCATTGTGATAAAAAACCACCAATTAACTCAAACCATTATCATTAATATTTTATATAATGATTCATATTCACTAAAAATAACCAAATGAATTTTATAACCATGTAATATTATGGATTTTAACAAATAAAATAAAACTTATATTCTATAAAACCATTCTCATCTCACATGTTTACCCTTACATGTATACAAGTAAACCAATTATTAATACCAAGGAAGAAAATGCTCCAAAAAAATAAAATTGAACCTATTAAACCCATAAAGAATGAATTTAATGAACTTAATAAGGATACAATAAATCAATTAAATAAATAATAGGTTCTGGAAATATTAATTAATGAATTTAATTTTTTTATCCAAGACACTAAGATCAAGTGGAGAACACCATCAGACTTAAGGTAATGGGTTTTTACTCGAACCTCCATTTTCATTCGGGTAACTATTATTATCTAATTATCTAAATTAAATTATTATTTATTAATATGTAATCCTTATATATTCTGCGAAAATTTTCTATATATTTTTACGAACCATAATCCTACTTTCATTTATGGGGAGTTATATTTTTTAAAAGGATCTTTCAAAAATTCTTCCCAAACTACAAGTTCGTTTCAAGGGAATTTCTCAAATTATTACCTATTTTCAAGGGAAATCTATAATATGTTTTTAGAAACCATTATATTTCTAAAATAACTCATTTTATTATTAAAATACTATCTTACTTCACTTCTGGTTTTATACAAAAACTTTTCCAAAATAACTCTTCTTTTCAAAGTAAAAGTGTATTTATCTCAAGAATTACTCGATGATTTTATAAGAGTATATTCATCTATTTCAGTAATATTGTTGATTATTATGTATGATATAATCTAAAATATTTAATTTAATGGTTCATGATTAGTTTTACTATGGAATAAATATCTTAAAACCATTCACCAATTTACTCTGAATGGTTAGTTTTTATGCTTAATGTTCGGGGAAAGTTATTTACATTTCATATGTTAGTTTCAATATGAATGTATATGTTGTTTATCTTTATACACATTCATATGAGGAATGAATTAGACTTAATATGTGATGGGTGGGTCCCTCTATAGCCCCTCTATTCATCGGTAGGTCTCATGAGACAAACTACGATCTTGACACAAGGCCTTGACAAAATGATTATTTGTGGTCTTGGCATGAGGCCTTGATGGTATGGTTATGATGTTCAGAATTATGCATTCCCTCATTATGAAACTAGTAATTTAAAGTTTATGAGGTCATTCTACTAGTATAATACCCATGATTATTCTTTATTATGGCATTATTTATTCATCTCTTATTCCTTCCATAATGTGTTCTAGTTCATTTTTAAAGGCATATGTTTTTAGTTATTCGCCATGCCTAATATTTATGTTTATGATATATTTAAATGTATTGTTTACCATTATTGAGCATTTGATATCACATCTTTCTAATGTTTTATTTTCCTAGGACATGAATAGGTATATTATGAATGACATACAAGGATAACCTAGGAGTTGTGGATGTTGTTAAATGGATTTCTATATTGTTTTTATTTTCAAGTTATAATGTTGAACTTATATATGTATCTGGTTTTACAAAACTACTAAACTATTCATTAATTTGGGATAAAAATTTCTTGTAATCGTGAAAATGTAATAAAATAAGGCACCGACTTTGGGAAACTGGTGTCGGGTCCTTACAGTTGGTATCAAAGGAAGTTTAGTAGAAAACTTGGGAACTAGATTTCAAAAATATAGATTTGGGAACATAAACCTAAGATAATATTTTAGGATAAAAATAAAATAACATCCTAGAATTTTTGGTAAGGAATAGATTATGTGTATCTTTATAGAAAATAAATCCCTTTCTAGATACTACAAGTGAACGTGGTTCTGGCACAAATATACATAGGAGTAACAACTCTGACAAGGAGTTTCGAACTTGACCTGGGGTATACTGGTACACAACAATAGGCCTTACTATGCACCTGGTTTGACACTCCCTAGGGATATGCTTAGGATAATTCACATTTTCTTACAATCCATTATGAAGGATTTAAATGTAAATTTTTCCTCAAAGGAACCATGTTTATGATTATGACATTATCTATGCTATGTATTTTTCTACATTGAGATTATACATTATGATTCATAACTTAATCTAGTGTATGCCATTATTTAGAAATTTCATTTTATCACACCCCAACCCACACATTGCGGTCTCAGTTAGTTTAATTATATTTGAGTCTTTTTTTTAATTTATTAAATTAGAATCAAAATAAAAAAAATAAAAAAAAATAAAATGATTCAAAAATAATAATAATGATGATATTATTATTTTTAATAATAATAATAATATTATTAAGACTATTATTATTATTATTATTAGGAAGTTAATATATTTTTAAATTACTTTTTGGGTTAGTTTTTTTTCTTCCCTTCCCTTCTTAATCCCTCTCCCGGTCACGCCCCAAACCTCCTCCCTCACTCTCCATGTCATCACACTACTGAGCCCTCCTCCCCCACATCGCGCTGCCCTCCCCCTCTCCCATCTCATTGTACCGACCCCCCTTGGCCATCTCTCCTTCTAGAGCCTCCCCTGGCCGAGCCCCTGTAGCACCGCCGCACCTTATTCTCCTCTAGGTAAGTTTTCTTCCGATTTTACTTTAGGGTCTAGGGTTCTGGTGACTACGGTTTTGGGTAAACCAATTTTTTACTCCTGCCCTATTTCTAGGAGGTGATATGGGTCCTTTAGGCTATCTTTGATCATGTTTCAGCATCCGTAATTGAAGCTGCAGGGTTTTGGTTTGTCTTGATCCATCCGACACCATTTTGTAGTAGGTGATTATCTATTGTTTGTATTGTTGGATGAATCCACTGCTATTTTGTTTGATTTAATATATCCTTTAAATTTTAGGTGCAATTTTGAGTTTAATTTAAACTGGATTTGATGTGAATTTGTGGTGTTGAGGTTTTCTGCACAAAGAAATGTATTTTTTTATGTTTTCATTTAAGTTGCACTATTTGAAAACGTTTTTGGATTTCAAAAGAGTTTTTAATGTGTAAGTGAGTCGGTTTGGATGTGCGAATTGGATTTGTGACATGTTTTCCATGAAAGGTGTATTTTTCATGTGTTTTGATTAATTTATATTATTTTATGGGAAGTAAAATTGTTTTAGTTTTTTTTGGAGCCCTTGGTAAAATTTTTAGACTCCTTTTTATTGTTGTAGCCTTCCATGGTTATTATGGTGGGGATTCGAGTCATCGACAATGAATATCTATATGTATAGACATGGGTAGGAAAGTATATATACATATCCTCCTTTCTCATGTTCCCTCATGGCGTGGGGAATATGTGCTTGGATCAAAGGATATATATATATATATATATGAAAATGTATATGTGTGTAGGTGAAGCGGTCTTGGGCTACCATCATCAAAAGATGTGTGTCTTGAGGTATGTTTTGATACTTAGTTTATTCTTATTTCCACTTCTTGGTTGTTTCACCATCTAATTTAAGGTCCTTAATTGTTTAAAAGGTCCATGGTTAATTTTTCATTGTGTGTTGGACTGTTTGGTGCGGTTTCAAGTCACCGGTCCAAGAGTGACTTGCCTGCGTATGCATATGTAAGTAAATATATACATATAGGTTCCCCCATTACATGTATATTCATACATGTAATTAAATGTACATGTTTGGGGCTAGGCATTCCTATGTGTGTATATAAAATTGAATATACAGGTGAGTGGAGACTGGTATATGTGTATAAGCATACCTACAAGGATCCCCTTGCACATGTTTATGGGCCATGAGAATGTATTAAAAGGGGAAACGTGTCCTTGAATTTATGTGAAGGTGCATATGATTAGTGGGGGAGCAACATATTTTAGTTAGAAAGAGCCAAGAGACGAAGTGGATAGCTTGTTTCCACCTTGAGGTAGGTTACCTATGCCCTGACCTTTAATTATAATTTCCATTACTGCTTGGTATTCTTTTAAAAGTGTGTCTTCTACCTTTATATGAAATGAATATGGAAGATATATATATATATATATATATGTTTATGAATAAATGTTTGTGCTTCATGAAAAGTGTTTTTAGACATTTTGAACGCGAAATGGATATTTCCAAAGATGTGTGTTATTTCAGCTGATTTTATTATAAAAATGTAGTGGCATGTTTGTTTTTCCAAAGAAGTTCTAAATTGATTTACAAAATGGGTTTTGGTGTGAATTCAAGGAAAATGGATAGTTTGATTTTCTTAAAAGGATTACTTAATTTTTAAATTTGTTTTTGAGCTTGCATTAAATATGTAGAACCTTGGTTGTTTAGTTATACTTTCAAACTATTTTGGAAACTTAAATATGTTGGGTGATTATGTTTCTAAAATGAAAAGTGTTCCTTATAAGTGATTAAGCCTATTTGGAACTTTGAGAATGACTTATGAAAAAGGAAAACCCATCTTAAGGCTTTCCCTCTTGCTTTAGAAAAATGAGGTGTATGTTAAACATACAAAATGTTATCTGTGCCTCGTAAATAGGCTTGTGCAATGATGTGTGTTTTAAAAAAAAGGGTATTTTCTTAAGGGGAGAGGTTAGTGGTGAAAACTAGAGAGTTTTTAGATAAATAATGTGATGTGTGTCCTTACTTATTGATAAAACCCACCACCATTTGAAATAGAGCACATGGGAAACCTGGGTATCTAGGTGGGAGAACTAGGACTGGTATGCTAGATGATACAGAAGTGGTCCATCCTTGTTTCTTCTAGAAGGATTGATGCTAAAACACTAACTAAACATTCCACTAGGTTATGGGTGTGTTCCCTACTAGTAGCTTGTGCACAATAACATAGATCAGCGTAGTTATTATACCACATTTTACCAAGGTATGAGGATCCTAGGTTCCCAACTAACACTATCTGCTTATGGATTTCCCATGGTACTTGTGATATGATCTTCATTTCAGTTGTTTCATGCTTTTACCTCTTTTGTGAAAACAATATTTAAATTAAAATTGATTCCCTTTCATTTTGAAATGTTAATGCATGTTTGGATTTTATTTTGAAAATGTAGTGGTAGAGAAATGCGTTCCTTAAAAATGTAAACCTGTTACCTGATTTTGCAAGTAATGAAAAATAATATTTTAATGGGTCTTATTTTCAAACTAGCATGTTTTCGGTTTCTTTTTAATGGTAATGGTATAGGGTGTTGTTATTCCTTGTCTTTCCTACTAAGGATCTCGGTTCTCATGCCTTCTTTAATTTTTGGTTTCAGGTTCAAGTCTTAGATCACTCTTGGGCAAGCATGGTTCTATGTTTGGTGGTGTCCCATGGGGTCACCCAGAGGCATTTCTAGCTGGTTATCTTTATTTTATTTTCCACTGCTAGTGTTGTTTTTGTTTTGTTAAGTTTATATTCAGTTATTTGTCTTTTTTTTATGGTCCAAACCATTCCCAACTGTCTCATTTTGATTCCTGAAACTAGTTGCTAGCCCGTGGGGATCGGGAATGCCCTTCGGGCCATGTCACAGACCAGCTCGGGTGACCAGTTCAGGGTTGAACTGGGTTGGTTTATGACACACCTAGTAAATGGAATGGAAACCGCATGAACACATGTGTCCCATGTAGGGATTTACCTCCAATACAAGATAATGATGTTGACTCTGGTGCTGTGACTAGTGCTGATAAACTTTTAACTATACTAGAACAACTAACTCAAGTTATGAACAATAACCTTACCCATATGGAACATCCGGATCCACAATGTGGAGGAGCTATGTTAGAATACTTTATGTGACAATAGCCTCTATAATTTAATGGTACTAAAAACCCATTCGTAGTGGAGCAGTGGATAATTTCATTAGAGAAGATATTTATCGCTTTGGGATGTAACGAAAAATAGAAGGTTGTCATGGTGGTTTATCATCTATTAGGAGATACAGATCAATGGAAGTCTTTAATTCAAAACAAAAAGGAGGGGGAATAAATAGAAGAAATAGAATAGAGGTATTTTAAGGAAATATTCTTAGAAAAATACTTCCCTTGTGAACAATGAGTAGATATGGAAAGGCAGTTTCTGAATCTGAGGAAAAAAGCGGATGAGAATGTTGCAAAGTATGAAGCTAACTTCACAAGGTTAGAAAGACTTGTTGCGGACTACATACGTAATCTAAGGAGAAATATTAATCGTTTTTTGATGGGTTTAAACCATTCCTCTGAATGGATCTAGTCTCCCAAAGTTTCTCATCATATGAAGATATAGTTCCAAGTGATATCAAGATGGAAAATGAATTATCCAAGTCTTATGATTTTAAGGGAAAACAAGAGAAGAAAAGGGCTGCTAAAAACTCTAGAAACGGAAATAAGGAAATGGGTAAGAAGGGAATATTTGACCTTTCATCCTGTGATAATTGTGGGAATAGACACCCTGGTACTTGCTTGAAGGGTGTGAGTGTTTGTTAAAAGTGTGGAGAAAAAGGCTGCCTATCCTGGGATTGTAAGGGGAGGAAAAAAGCTTCCGATGTTCAATGCTATAATTGTAGGGAGATGGGGTACTATGCTAATGATTTCCTAAAGCATCAAGGAAAAAAGACTTATAAAAGGCCAAGGGAGTAAGACCAAGCTTATGATATGACAACTACTGATATTACAGTTCCTAATGATGTGGTGGAAGGTACTTTAATCATTTACTCAAACTTAGACAATTATTTATTTTATTCTGGATCATCACATTCTTTTATATCTTCTCAATTTTCCAAGAAAATTAGACATGTCCAATTTGATTTCATAAAGGAGTTGTCAGTCAAAACTCCTAAGAGAAGTATTATTGTAACAAAGATGTGTCGATCGGTCCACCTTATGACACATAATATTCTTTATTTTCTAACCTTATCATCATAACCATGATTGAATTTGATATCATCCTTGGTATGAGTTGGCTTTCACATTATGATGTGAAGATCTATTGCATGAAGAGTGAAGTTATAATTTTTGAGAATGATGTTGAATCCCTTATCTTTAGAACATAAACCTCACCATCTGATTCTCATCTAGATCCACCCTCAATAGATCTACTGGATTCAATTGTTGGGGAGGAATAGAACACAATGGGCGAGGAAAGGAATGTTCAAATAGATGATGTACCTATTGTGAAAGAATATCTTGATGTGTTTCCGGAGGATTTACCTGAACATCCCCTAGAAAGGGACGTTAAGTTCTCTATTGATTTAATTCCCAGTTCAAGGCCTATATCAAAGACTCCTTATAGAATAAAAACTTTTGAATTTGTAGAACTAAATAAACAACTAGAGGAATTGAGTGATAAAGTATTTATTCACCCTAGTGTCTCTCCATGGGGAGACCCTATTCTTTTTGTTAATAAGAAAGATGGATCAATGAGGTTATTCATTGAATACAGGGATATAAATTCTATAACAATAAAGAACAAGTATCACATACCTCACATTGATGCTTTATTTTATCAACTTCATGGATCCCAATATTTTTTGAAGATTGACCTTTGATCTGGATATCATCAGTTGCGAGTGAGGAAGGAAGATATTCCAAAGAAAACATTTTGTACCAGGTATGGGTATTACGAGTTTACAATAATGCCTTTTGGACTGACTAATTCACCCTCTATCTTCATGGATATAATGAATAGGGTTTTCAAGGATTATATTGATGAATTTGTGGTGGTATATATTAATGATATCTTGGTATACTCCAAAATCTATGAAGATCATGAAAATCACCTACACACTATTCTGTAGACTCTTCGAAGAAATTATTTATATGGGAAGTTTTTTAAGTGTGAATTTTAGCTTCAATTAGTTTCCTTTATTAGAAAAATTGTCTCTAAGGATGTAATATATGTTGATCCTATGAAGGAAAAGGCTGTTCATGAATGGCCTACTCCAACAAACAAAACTGAGGTACATATTTTTATTGGTTTATTAGGTTATTATCAGCATTTTGTTCAGAACTTCTCCAGTTTATCCAACCCAATGAACAAGATTACATGTAAAGGGGTTAATTTAATATGAACAAAAGAATATGAGGACTATTTTGAAGAATTGAAGAGGAGATTAGTGAATGATCTGATGCTAACTCTATCATTAGGGAATTATGGGTTTTTGATCTATATTGATGCATCAAATAAAGGAATTGGTTGTGTCCTTATTCAAAATGATAGAGTTATTTCCTATGCATCAAGGAAGTTAAAAATTCATGAACAAAACCATCCTACTCATGATTTTGAGTTTTGTTCTATGATCTTTTCTCTAAAAATATGAAGACACTATCTCTATGGTGAAATATGTGAGATATATAAGGATCACAAGAGTTTTAAGTATATATTCTCATAGAAATAACTCAAAATGAGGAAAATGTGATGGATTTAAATACTCAAGGATTATGATTTTCCCATACACTACCACCCAAGAAAGGAAAATACGTTAGCTGATGCATTAAGCAGGAAGAATTATAAAGTTTTAAACAAAATGAGGATTGAAAGGGATCCTATATTCATGGATCTAATAAGTATGGACAATGGAATTATTAAAGAAGGTGAAACATCATCACTTTTTTAATTTGTTTTCCAACCATGTTTATTAGAAATGATTAAAATTTCTCATCTTGATGATGATAACCTTCAAAATAAAATTAATGTTGTAAAAGATGGGAAGCTGGCCAACTTCATATGTGAAGATGGAATTCTAAAATTTGGGAAGAGGCTATGTGTTCCCTCTATACCTGAGCTGAAAAGGGAGTTATTGGATAATGCTCGTAGCTCAAATTTCTCTTTTCACCCTAGTAGTACTAAAATGTATAGAGATTTGAAGGAATATTTCTGGTGAGACAACATGAAGCGGGAAATTGCTGATTATGTATCAAGATGTTTAGTCTGTCAAAAAGTGAAGGCTGAAAGACAAAATCCTAGAGGATTCATTAAACCTCTAACTATTCATACATGGAAATGGGATGACACCATCATAGATTTTTTCAATGTATTACCCAAAACTCCAAGAAATAATGATTCAATATGGGTAATTGTGGACTGACTTTTGAAATATGCACATTTCCTGGCTATAAGGGAGGATTTCCCACCGGAGCCCCTTGAACAACTCTATATCAATGAAGTTTTAAGACTTCATGGATCACCTATTTCAATAGTGTCTGATCATGATCCTATATTTACATCAAAATTATAGAAAAATATTTAGAAAGATTTGGATACTGAGCTTCATTTGAGTACGACTTTCATCCTCAAACTGATGGGAAATCAGAAAGGACGATCCAAATTTTAGAATACATGTTGATATCATTGTCACTTTATTTTTAAGGCATGTGGGATCATTATTTACCTTTGGTAGAGTTTTTCTATAATAATATTTTCCGTTCAAGCATTCAAATGGCACCATATGAAGCATTGTATGGAAAGAGGTGTCATACATCAACATATTGGGATGGAGTCGGTGAAAGGAAGCTTGTGGGTCTAGAGCTTGTATAGGAAACAAGAGAAAAGGTAAAGAATATACTGTTGGGAAAAAATCCATCAAGGTATCATTGAATCATTTTTGAGATAATTCTATTTGTTGACAATGCAGGAATCCATGTTGTGTTGGTTGACAAAGCGAGTCTCAATGACTTAAACTATTGACAAAGGGGGTTTTCCTGGAGAATGGGGAAAAGTGTTTGGAAAAGGGAGTTATGCTCTTGTGTTCAGGAGGTTTCCAATTTTATACGCCAAGAATTTTTTGAATTCAGAACATCAAAATTTTGGCAAAGGAAAAGTGGTGCGCAAGTCCAAAAGTGGCACGCAAGTGTGGTGCGCAAGTCCAAGAGCAGCGCACAAGTCCTAAAGTGGCACACAAGTATGACGCACAAGTATGGCGCACAATTGTAACACACAATTCATATTTCAAAGATCATCATATCAAAATATGAAAAAGGAACAAAAGAGGTGTGCAAGTCCTAAAGTGGTGTGAAAGTGTGGCACACAAGTGTGGCGCGCAAGTCCTCAAAATTCCTATAAATAGATGGCTACTCTCTTCATTTCTCAATGAGCTCAGCACTTAGAGAAAATATGAGCTTTAGTAGCACAAGTGGAAGTGACGTGCAAGTTCAGTGTGAACACAAGTGGGGCACACAAGTGTGCATGGAAAGTGTGATGCGCAAGTGTACCGCGCAAGTGTACCACGCATGTGTACCACGCAAGTGTGCCACACAAGCAGTGTGGAGTGGAAGTTTGGCACACTAGTGTGGCACATAAGTGTGGTGCACAAGTGTGGCGTTCAAGTTGGTTTTTCCTTAATGAAGGCAGAGGTTATGCACTAGTTAAAGGGTCACACAAGTCACCCTAGGGGTTGCGTGAAAGTTAGAACTTTCCCAGAACATCTGTGGTAAAGCGGTATTCATCAGTGGATGAACTTTGAACTTCAATAGAGTATCTATCAATAGTTTAGGGTGCATTATTTCATGCAAATGAAGAGAACTACAGGTCTATAAACAGTGAGTGGATCTTTTGAAGAAGTAGTGAGCTCACTTCAGTTGAGAGAGTAGTGAGTTCTCAAATTGTGAGTGGTTGTAAACTAGGAGGGACAGTGAGTCCACTTAGAACTTGTAAACAACAGTGTGCTTATAGTGGAATTGGTACATCAACACACTACCGGTGTATGCTCCTTGGATGTAGCCCAGTGAGGGTGAACCAAGTAAAAATTTATGTGTCCTGTGCATGCTTTAAGTTTTTTTCATACTCTGCATCGGGAAGGAGAGAGAAGAGGGTTTTGTCTAATAGAAAAACAAGATCAAAAGGGGCAGTTGTTTTAATCTGTCATACCCTGATTCACCCCACCTCTCAGGGTATCTAGCCTAGTGGACCTAACAATTGGTATCAGAGGAAAATTTTGATATCAGTGTTTCTCTCTCAAATAGAGGTCACTAATCATAAAGGGATTCTGATCTTCGACGGGAACAATTTTCAACTATGGAAGAATCGGATGTAACACTACTTCCGATCTTTGGGAATGGATGTCTTTACAATAGCAATGCATGGTATCACAACTGATATTAATAGCGGTGCATTATTAGAAGCCGAGCAAAGAGAATTGGATGCTGACGCAAAGGGAATCAATGCTTTGGGAGGAGCCATATCCAATGCTATATATACCAAGGTGATGTCATTAAAAACATCACATGATATGTGGGAAAAGTTGTTGAAGATATATGAAGGAGATACAAAGGTCAGAGAAGCGAAACTGCAAGTATTATGGAACAAGTATTAAGATCTAAGAATGAACCCAAATGATTCTATTGATGGATTCTTTGACAGGGAAAATGTTGTTGTGGAAGATATGCGAGGTCTAGGAGAAGTCATTTAAGACATAAAGATCATAAAGAGCATCTTGAGGAAACTTCCACCGCGGTTCAATCCGAAGGTTTCAGTACTAGAATATAAAGACCCAAAGGAGATAACATTGGAAAATTTTCACAGTACCTTGGTTTCATATGAAATGCGAAACGATGATAACGAGGCTGTGGAAAAGGGGAAATATAAAGAAGTGGAATTCAAGGCCATAAAGAAGCTCACTATTGAAGATTCTCAGGAAGAATAAGAGATAGATGAGGTGATGTCATTCCTCTCCTCAAAACTTCAAAGAGGAAAAGGAAAGTTTAAAGGGAAACTTCCACTAGCCTGTTTTTGATGTGGAAAGGTTGGTAATCTTATAGCAAGGTGTCCCAAAAAGTTCCAAGAAGATGATGATGTCAATGAAGTCAAAATTCCCAAGAATAATTCATCAGCCTATGGGAAAGACAAGAAATAGTTCAAGAGAAATTTCTTTAAGAATAAAAATATACTTTCAAAAGAATGCGATAGTTCGGATGAGTCTGAGGCTGAGGAGGTTAAGAGATAGAGAACTGCAAAGATCGTGGAGAAAATGCTATGGTGGAAGTGGTCGATAGTTCTCAAGAGAAGAATGTAACCGAAGGTGATGAAGAAGAAGAAGTTGAAGGAAGAATAGATATGCAAGCTGATTTAGAGGCTTCTCTTGAATAGATAGATGTTTGGAGATCCAAAACAAGTAAAGCTAACAAAGTTGTTTGTGATGCCAAATTCTATATGCAGTAGCAGGAAGAAGAGAAGTCTGAGTTGATGGATGAAATTGAAAAACTCAATTCATCAACACCAGATAACTCATAATCAGTTAGTGAGTATAAAATAAAGATTGAAGAATAGAAAAGAGAGATCGATGGCTTAAAAAACACAAAGAAAGATCACATAAAGAGTATCTAAGATCTTAAAGAGGAATTTGTCGGTTTGCGGAGAAAAGTGAAAGACTAAGAAAAACCTTTGATTCCCAACACATTCTTGGGAAAGAAGGTCATCATGAAGATTGAAAAGATGAAATAGGAGCCTATTAGTTTAGCAGGAAAGAAGCAGCAATTGAGATCAGACATTAAGGCTGATTCAGAGCTTGATCAGAAACAAAAATCTGTGAAAATTGAAGTCAGACCGCGAGCACCCATCTCGAGATTGAAGGTTGATTTGGGTACAAAGCAGAATCATAATATTCAGAGATCCCAAGGGGAAACTCGTAGTGCAGAAGTAACATGAATTAATGCAGCTTATATTAGCTGTTATTGTTGTGGAAAGATGGGACATTCACAGTATGTGTGTTCCATAGCCAAGAGATATTTAAGGGAACAAGAACAAAGGTGGAAACCAAATAGAGAACAGTTATCCAGAACATATTTCGAAGGACACTATTTTTGGTGTGGAGGATTTGAGAACATGGCTAGGTATTTCACTTCAACCATACAGAGAAATGTTCCAAAGCATAATCAAAATGTTCGGAAGCAGCAGATCAATAAACCAACAGGTGAGTTAAAAATGAAAAATAGATTTGTAGCTTTTCAAGATGAAGCTGGTCCATCATACTCTAAGAAAGAATAGAAGTCTCAATCCATACCGAGTGTGAAGGCAAAAATATGGACCAAAAATAAGAAGAATGAGAAGGCCGTGCTGAAAGAAATTTCCCTTAAATCATAAGATCGCTCTGGTGTCTGGATCCTTGATAGTGGTTGCCCATCTCACATTACATGTAAGAAGGATCTTATTACAGGCATAAAATATGATAAAGAAGGCATTTTCAAGTTTGGAAATGATGAAGGCCTGAAGTTTATTATCACAGGAAAGGGCAAGTTTAGGGGAAAAGAGATGAGACATGCTAATGTCTTAGTAGTAGAAGGCCTCAATCACAATTTTCTCAGTGTCAGTCAACTATGTGACTCAGGAAATTCTATAAGGTTTACTAAGAAGATGTGTGTCATCAAAGAAAGATACAGGGTGATAGTTGTATAGGGAAAAAGAACAAAGAGAAATCTCTACCTGGTAAGTGGAGAAGAAGATATGTGTTTTCTGTCCAGAGAGGAAGAAAACAAGTTGTGGCATAAAAGACTTGGTCATCTTTGACAACCATCCCTAGAAGATCTAGTGAAATTTGATGCAGCAAGAGACCTCCCTAAGATATCACGTGATCGTACTCACATGTGCGATGCATTCTAACAAGGGAAGCTTATTAGAAATACATGTAAGGAAAAGGAAAAGAAGTCAACAAGAGTGCTCGAATTGGTGCAAGATGATGTTTGTGGTCCTATCACACAAAGATCAGTTAAAGGAAGGAGGTACTATGTTATTTTCATTGATGAATATAGAAGAATGGCATGGGTATTTGTTATTTCCCATAAGTCATATGTGTTCAGTGGCTTAAAATAGTACCAGAGGGAGTATGAAAGGATGCTTGGACAAAAAATTTTGAAGCTTCATACTGACAATGGTACTAAATTCACAAACACTCAAGTGGAATGATACCTCGAGAAACATGGGATAAGGAATAAAGTTTCCTCAGTAAGAACTCACCAAAATAATGGAGTGGTTGAAAGGAGAAATTGATTCATCAATAACATGGCCAGAATGTTGCTCATTAAAAAAGACATACCAGAGAAATTTTGGAAGGAAGCCATTTTGACATCGGTCTACATTTCTAACATGGATTTGTTGTGTCCGAAGGAAGGAAAGACTCCATATGAGATGTGGTATGGAAATAAGACAACAGTGAAATAATTTCAAATATTTGGACATAAGTGATTTATCCTCAACAAGGAAAAACATAGGAAATATGAGTCACAAGTAGATGAAGGGATATTCCTTGGATACTCAGGAAAAAGTAAGGCATATAAATGCTTTAATAAAATGCTGGGAAAAGTAGTTGAGAGCAATGATGTCACTGTAGTAGAGAATGAGGAGATCATTCAATAGCGTAGTGAACAATTTCTTGATGAGAGTGATGAGGAAGAAAGCAACGCTGGGGGGGAATAAGTGGATGATGTTGATTCAGAAGAAGATACTGATGATGAGAATGAGGAAGTAAAATATGTATCTGCACAAAAGCTAAGGAATCAAGCTGAAATTGACAAGAAAAATATCATTGGTGATCAGTCAGATCTAGTTTAGACAAGAAGAATGAAATCACTACTGTATAAATATTTACTATCACAGGTTGGTCTGAAATGATTCGCTGATGCAGCTGAAGATGAAAACTGGATTCAGTAAATGAATGAAGAGCTAGATTAGATTGAGAAGAATCAGACGTGTGATATTGTTTCGAGGCCAGTAGATAAGAATTCCATCAGGAATAAATGGGTATATTATAATAATATGAATGAAGATGGCACAATGATTCGGAACAAATCATGACTAGTGTGTAAAGGATACTCCCAAATAGAGGGAATATATGTTGATGAGACATTTCCACCAGTTGCGAGACTAGAGACAATCAGATTATTTTTAGCCTTTGCAGTGCAATGGGAGTTCAAAGTTTTCCAAATGGACGTTAAATCTGCATTTTTGAATGGGGTTATGGAGGAAGAGGTGTATATTGAGCATCCGGATGGTTTTCTCATTCATGAGGATGAGAACAAGGCTTGCATACTGAAGAAGTTTTTGTATGGGCTGAAACAAGCACCAAGAGCATGGTACTCAAGGCTTGACCAGTACTTGAAGAAACTTGTTTTCCAGCGTGGGAGAGTTTATTACAATCTCTATTTCAACAACAACAGTAATCAAAGGATGATGCTCTTGGTTTATGTCGACGACATAATATTTTGCGGATCAGATGAAGCTCAGTGCAGAAAGTTTTCTGAATTCATGAAAAGTGAGTTCAAAATGTCAATGATTGGAGAGCTAACATTTTTTCTTGGTCTACAGGTGACACAAGGAAGGAATGGAACATTTATTTCTCAATCCAAATATACCAAGGAGGTTTTGAAAATATTTTTTATGGAAAATTCAAAGTAGATGAAAACTTCGGTTGCTACCTGGATGAAATTATCAAAAGATGATAATGACAAGGCAGTTAATATCACAGAATATAGGCAGATTATTGAGAGTTTACTGTACCTGACAGCGACGAGACCTGATATTGTTTTCGCCACCTACCAAGAAGCATGATATCAAAGCAATCCCAAGGAAATCCACATGCTTGAAGTGAAAATAATACTTTAGTATATCAAGGTAATGATGGACTTTGGCTTTATGTATAATGGAAAATCTCAGATAGAGTTATTGGGATATACTGATGCAGATTGGGCCGATTCAGTAAATGACAGGAAATCAACGTCAGGAGGTGAACTCTATCTTGGTGTCTTGTGTGTTTCTTGGCTAAGCAAGAAGAAATATTGCATTTCTATGAGCACCACAGAGGATGAGTATATTGCGGCCACTCAAGCATGCACATAGGTATTGTGGATGAAGCAGCATCTTGAAGATATGAGAGTTGAAGTGAAGCCTCTGATCAGAATCCAGTGTGATAACTCAAGTGCTATAAATCTTAGAAAAAATCTAGTTCATCACTCAAGGAAAAAAGAAAATTAATATCAAATATTATCTCATCAAGGAGAAGGTGGAGAAAGGGCTTGTGAAGTTGGAGTATGTGCCTATAGAACTACAGGTTGCAGATATTCTAACAAAGGATTTACCCAAAGAAGCTTTTGAGAGGCATCGACTGGATCTGGGAGTCCAGTCGACTCCCCACACTTGAAAAATGTGTATGTGGGACCACACCCCTCTCCCTGAGGTATGATGTCTTTTTACCTTATGTTCTGATATGTATTTTTACCCTACTGTAGACTTCAAAGGAGTGCCCTTTGAGTTCATTGATAAAGGGGGAGAAAACGTGAGAAAACATGATTATTCAAGAGGGAGAAAATGTCTTAGTCAATAAACGTGGAGAAGCTGATAGGTAAATCAGTGAGATAGGGGGAGAAAATTAAATCAAACAATGCTAGACGTGATCGATCAAAGAACAGATATCATGACAGCTGAGGATCTTGATAAAAGCAGAAGTCTGGTTGGTATCAAGTTGGTATGAAAATTTCAATTTTTATCAGGTTGGTATCAACAGTGGTGTCAGAAAAAAAGTGAATCACAGATGAACTTTTCATGATACTCTTGTTTCTCATGCCGATAATTTCTCATGTGGGCTTAGAGTATGTTTTGAGTAAATCTTTGATCGCTTTCTTTTTCGCAAGAGGCGAATGGTGGCTGAAGATGAATGAAGCCTTAATGAGGTTTCAAAGAATGGAGCATTGTTTTGAGAAGAGTTGTTAACAAACCCAAAGGGAGATATTGTTAAGAAAAAATCCCTCAAGGTATCATTGAATCATTTTTGAGATGATTGGGTTTTTTGACAATGCAGGACTCCATGTTTTGTTTATTGACAAAGCGAGTCTCAATGACTCAAACTGTTGACAAAGGGGGTTTTCCTGGTGAATGGGGAAAAGTGTTTTTAGAAAACGGAGTTGTTCTCTTGTGTTAAGGAGGTTTTTAATTTTGTACGCCAGGAATTTTTTGAATTCATAACATAAAAAATTTAGCAAAGGAAAAGTGGCGCGCAAGTCCAAAAGTGGCGCGCAAGTGTGGCGTGAAAGTCCAAAATAGGCGTGCAAGTCCTAAAGTGGCGTGCAAGTATGACGCACAAGTATGTCATTTAAGTGTGGCGTTCAAGTAATATTTAAAATATCATCATATCAAAATATGAAAAAATAAAGAAATAGGCACGCAAGTCCTAAAGTGGCGCGCAAGTGTGGCGTGCAAGTCCTCAAAATGCCTATAAATAGATGGATACTCTCCTAATTTCTCAACAAGCTCAGCACTTAGAGAAAATCTGAGATCTGTTCGCGCAAGTGGAAGTAACGTGAAAGTTCAGTGTGCAATAAATTGGGGCACGCAAGTGTGCGGGGAAAGTGTGACGCACAAGTGTACCGCACAATTGTACCACGCAAGTGTGCCACACAAGCAGTGTGGAGCACAAGTTTGGCGCGCTAGTGTGGCGCGCAAGTGTGGCGCACAAGTGGGGCGCGCAAGTGTGGCATGAAAGTTGGTTTTTACACAACGAAGGCAGAGGTTGTACACTAGTTAAAGGGGCACACAAGTCACCCTAGGGTTGCGTGAAAGTTAGAACTTTCCCAGAACATCTGTGGTAAAGCGGTATTCATCAGTGGATGAACTTTAAACTTCAATAGAGCATCTATCAACAGATGAGAATTCATTATTTAATTCAAATTAAGAGACCTATATGTCTATAAACTATGAGTGGATATTCTGAAGAAGTAGTGAGCTCACTTCAGTTGAGTGATTAGTGATTTCTCAAATTGTGAGTGGTTGTAAACTAGGAGGGACAGTGAGTCCACTTCAAACTTGTAAACAACAGCGCACTTATAGTGGAATTGGTACATCAGCACACTTCCAGTGTATGCTCCTTATATGTATCCTAGTGAGGGTGAACCAAGTAAAAATCTATGTGTCTTGTGAATGCTTTAAGTTTTATTCCTACTCTGCATCGGGAAGGAGAGAGAAGAGAGTTTTTTCTAACAACAAAACAAGATCAAAAGGGGTGGTTGTTTTAATCTGTCATACCCTAATTCATCCCCCTCTCAGGGTATCTAGCCTAGTGGACCTAACATATACAAACCCATATCAAAGTATCTCAAATTAGGAAAAATAGCTATGATGATAATCAAATGAAGGATTTGAAATTTCAAGTGGGAGATTTTTTTCTTAAAATTATCTCCATGGAAGGGTGTTATAAGATTTGGGAAGAAAGGTAAACTGAGACCTAGGTACATAGGCCCTTTTGAAATTATAGAGATAATTGGAGGTGTGTCTTATCAAATATAAATACCACTTATCCTTTCTAAGGTACACAATGTGTTCCATGTCTCATTGTTGAGAAAGTACATGCCAGACCCAAAGCATGTCCTCACTTCCGAAGGTATAAAATTGGAACTTGGATTATCTCTCTATGAAGAGCCTATCCAGATTATGGACACTAAAGAACAAGTTTTGAGGAATCATAATACTTTACTGGTAAAGATACTTTGAAAAAATCATTAAATTGAAGAGGCAATATGAGATCCTAAGAAGCTTATGATGAAGAACTACCCGAATCTTTTTGTGAGGTAACATTCTAGTAAATTTGAGGATGAAACTCTTGTAAGGATGGGAGAATGTAACACCCCATGGGTTTATAAATAAATTTAATATTGAATGTATGAAATACTGATTCTCCAAAAAACATGACTTTGTTATAACCTAGCCAGTAAATATAATATTTCCACCTCTGTGAATTTAATTTTGAAAAACTAACATACACAATTGCGTTCAATAAGATATTTAGAGTCTGATAAGACAAACTTAATTTTTGGAAAATTGTAACATAACCTTATGTATAGTAATATGAATAGTAATATAACCCTTATTAATAGTAAATCATATTATTATTTTATTGTCTTAAGGTTATAATATAATTAGATCTTGGTTAATTTTTCAAAGTGATATAAAATGAATTATAGTTTTTAAATTGTTATTTTTTGAATAACTTATGATTTTATTTAAAAATTAAATTAATAGTATTTAGAAAATTATTTTTCAAAAAATGGAGTTTATTTTTGAATTCATAACTTTGATATTAGGTTTTGCTGAATTTATGATAATTTTATAAAATACTTTAGTTTTTTCATGATTAGTAAAAATACAGTTTTGAGTTTTCAAAATGATTAATTAAATCATAATGTTGTAATAATTAATATAAAATGATGGTCTACTTGTGTACATTAAAATATTATATGAGGTTCCCCATGTGGACAATACCATGGGAAAATACCATGGGCAAGCCCATGGTTTTACAAATACCACTAACAAGGTGTCCTTTGAAACTAATAAAAAACTCTCTCTCTTTTACTATAAATACCCACTCATTCCTTCATTTTATTTCATTAAAAATTCATCATACTCAAAGATATAGTAGTTTTACCTTCTTATTAGTCCTAAAAAAGTGTTATCAATCCCTCAAGGTCCCAACCTTCATGTTTTAGGAGTTACTCTACAAGGTAAGGGAATCTACCACCCTTCTCCTTTTCGAGAACTCTTTTTTATGTTATTATATTTTAATTTCAATTGGATTATGTTGGGATATGTAATTCCATATTCCCCTTAATTTACATATTATTTAATAGTTATGAGAGTCCCATTTTTCTATTTTCAAAATATTTTATTAATTTTAAGTAATACCGTTAGAGTGCTGAATTTTCGTAAGAATTTTCTCAACTTCTCTTTTTTATTTTGAGTTCTTTACTTTTATTTTTTATTTCCTAATCTAATTTCATCCAAATTTTATGATAACTCTAGTAACTTAAATTTATTTTAATTTTATTATTATAATGGAATAATTCATCATCATATCTACTTTCCCCTTCTTTTATACTAGAAATGAAAACACTATTCGAGATGTGTTAATTTATCACATTCAAGGACGACTGGTTTTCAATTTCTATTAATATCGTCAATTATAGTCATTAAACCATTTTGATGGTTGAAATAGAATATAATATATTTATTATAAATTATTTAAGGTTCTATAATCTTTTCTTACACATGATATTAATTTATAAATCAAAATGAGTTCGTTGTGATAAAAAACCGCCAATTAACCAAAACAATTATCATTAAAGTTTTATATAATGATTCATCTTCACTCCCAAAAACCAAATGAATTTTATAAAAATGTAATATTATAGATGTTAAAAAATAAAATAAAAATTCTATTCTGGACAACCATTATCATCTCACATGTTTATCCTTACATATATATAAGTAAATTGGTCATGAATACCAAGGAAGAAAATACCCCCACACAGTAAAATTGAACCTCTAAAACCCATCAAGAAGGTCAGGAATGAACTTAATAAGGATATAATAAATAAATTAAATAAATAATAGGTTCTTGAAATATTAATTAATGAATTTAATTTTGTTATCCCGGACACTAAGATCAAGTGAAGAACACCATCAGACTTAAGGTAAGGGTTTTCTACCTAAACCTCCATTTTTCATTCGGGTTAATCTTATTATTTAATTAACTCAATTAAATTTTTATTTATTAAATTTTAATACTCATATATTATGTGATAATGTTATATATATGTGTACCAACCATAATACTACTTTAATTTATGGGTAGTTATATGTTTTAAAAGGATCTTTCAAAAATTCTTCCCGAAATACAAGCCCGTTTCAAGGGAATTTCTCAAATTCTTACCTATTTTTAAGGGCACTATATAATATATATTTTAGAAATAATTATCTTTTTAAAATCAATTATTTTATTATGAAAATAATATCTTACTTAAATTCTGGTTTTATACAAATACTTTTCCAAAATAACTCTTCTTTTCAAAGTAAATGAGTATTTATCTCAAGAATTACTCGATGATTTTATAAGAGTATATTCATATATTTAAACACTCTTGTGGATTATTATGTATGATATCACCTACCATATTTAATTTAATGGTTTATAATTATTTTTACTATGGATGTACTATCTTAAAAACATTCACTAATTTACTCCGAATGGTTAGTGTTTATGCTAAATGTTTGGGGAAAGATATTTACATTTCATATGTTAGTTTAAATATAAATGTAGATGTTGTTTATCCTTATCCCCATTCATCTGAGGAATGAATTGGACTTAATAATTTATGGGTGGGTCCCGCTATATAACATTTATGTATCAATAGGTCTCATGAGACAAACTATGGTCTTGGCACAAGGCCTTGAAAAAATTATTATTTATGGTGTTGGCAAAAGGCCTTGACAGTATAGTTATGATGTCTGGTATCATGAATTACCTCATTATTAAACTTGTAATTGAAAGTTAATGAGGTTGTTTTACTAGTAGACTGCTCATGATTATGCTTTATTATGGTATTATTTATTTATCTGTTATTCTTTCCATAATGTGTTCAAGTTCATTTTTAAAGGAACGTATTTTTAGTTATTCATCATGCCTAATGTTTATGTTTATGATATCTTCTAATGTATTGTTTACCCTTACTGAGCATTTGATCTAACCCCTTTCTTATTTTTCATTTTCCTAGTATATGAAGTGGTATATTATAAATGACATACAGGGATAACCTAGGAGTTTTTGATGTTGTCAAAGGAATTTCTATATTGTTTTTACTTTAAAGTTATAATGTTGAACTTATGTATGTATATGGTTTTCCAAAAATTACTAAACTGTTTGTTACTTTGGGATACGACTTTCTTGTAATCAAATAAGGCACCCGATCTAGGAAACGAGTGTCAGGTCCTTACACAGATGGCATTCTTATTTATAAGAAAATGTTTCCTCAAACACATGAGAAAAGACAAAGGATGAAAGATATTCCATACATGTTAGAAATTGGGCCATTCATATATGTTATGCTATGTACAAGGATAGATGTTTCCTACACTTTAAGCATGGTAGAAAGATATCAAGCAGACTCAGGTGACCACTTTTGGATTATAGTGAAGACTATCCTTAAGTATCAAAAGAATAATAAGGATATATTTTTGGTCTATAGAGGGGGTGAGAAACTAATCATTAAAAGATATGCCGATGATATTTTCCAAATAGATCAAGATTATGTGAAATCACAGCCAGGATACATCTTCACTCTTAATGTTGGTGTTATGATCTAGAAGAGATCAAAGCAAGACATGGTTACTGATTCTATAGTAGAGTCTGAGTATATTGTATCTTATGAGGTAGCTAAATAAAAAGTTTATATTCACAACATTTTCTATGAGATTTATGTTGTTCCTAATAGTAAATACCCCATTACACTCTATTGTTATAATACTACAGTGATGTCTCTTGAAAAGGAGATAAGGTCACATTAATGGATGAATCACATACTTCAGAAATATCATATTTTTAGAGATTTATACTAGATAACTGACATCACTATGGTTAGAGTTTCAAAGGAATAAAATGTGTTAAACCTATTAATTAATGACTTAACTCAACCAAAATATGGCCATCATGTGAGAGCTAGTGGAATGAAATTCGTCATTTGTTGGATCTAGTCTAAGTGGGAGTCTATCAGATTTGGTATCCTAGAACCAACTATTTGTAATCTAGATTGCATATATATTCATAAAGTGAATATCAATTAAAGTATCTTATTATATATCATTCATAGTCTTGGTCAATGTTCAGATAAAATTCTATGATGGGGTACATAGTATGTTTTCTATTAGGCATGGGTACTCATAATTAAATGAAAATTCATATCATGAATTTTGTATTTGGTAATCCCCAAGACATGAAATTATGATTAAAAACCTGTCTGTAGGAAATCCACATATTTATGTGTCATTATATTTTCCTATATGTGAGTGTGCATAATGATCCTTAGAATTTAATATTATTGTTAATGCATATCATGACTTTCACACTTTGATGTAATTATGTAAACAAATATGAGATAGTTCATGGTGAAGTTGGGTACGTTGGGTGTATCACAAATGATATGTTATTAATAAACAAGTTAAGGATGGATTTATCTCTTCCATCTTTATGAAAATTGATATCTTGTTCCTTTAATAGGAATAGAACAATCGAAATAAATTCTATATCCATGGTTATGTAGACATATTCATTCTGAATAATCAAAGAAAGGTATATCAAGCATATAGGTTGATGACAGATATGTGAAACCTCCTTTATGAGATATGATAATAAATAAATTATATTAAACAGTGAGAATTAATATGTGGTTTGGTCATTGTGACATATCTTCTTCATCTGTGGGTGCCTTGACCCATTGATAGATAGTAATCTTGGACTTTAGGAAATCCCGCCTAATTCCACCGAGGAAGAGGCCTAGATGGTCACACACCAAGTGTTTCCTTTGATCTCAGTTAAATATTATTTATATTTAATAATAAAAAAAATATTATTCTCTAAAATGAAAGTTAATATTTATTCAAGATTCATTTAATGATTGTAAATATTAAATAAATATATATTTGTAAGATAATTATTTAATTATGAAAATATATAATATTTATTTCTTTTTTTGTTCTCACTGTAATAAGTAAATAATTATTTATTAAATAGATAATTTATTTATTTATGTGAAAATTAAATAAATATTTATTCGACAGTCTGTGAATAAAATATTTATTTATTTATTGAATTAATAAATATTTAATATTTATTTAGGAAATTAATAAATGCCATGTAGTATGAGAAGATCGATATTAGGTCCAATGATAAATATTAATTTGAAATACCATAAAATAATATTTATCACTCCACCAATTAGTGTATGCCATGAAATAATAATATTATCTTATAACATGGAATGAGGTCTCATATTTTAATAAATTATTAATTGTCCTTATCCAATTAATAAAATAATAAAATCTAACATTGGGTCTATAAATAAACTACTATCACTTTTTATAGATGGTTAATCATTGTTCACAACATATTCCTCTCAACATCCTCCTCCTCCTCTCATACTCTCAAGAATCATATGAACAAGAGAGATTCCTTCAAGACCGAAGGAATATAAAGTGATCAAAGGTGAATAATGAAATATGATAAATTTACCATGATATCAACTAATTATTCATCAACATTTCTTAGATATCCACTAGAGGGGATCTACTTTGGGTCCTCACAACACAACAATGCTACACCAATCGAGATAGAACAATCAACACCCCCAATAAAGAAAGACCTCAAGATTGAGGTAATCTTTATTCTTGTGCTTAAATTAATTATAAATTTAAAATGAAAATATATTCTCTTGGTTATGATGATCTTCTTTGTCAATACTCTTTGGAAAAATTTCATTGTTCATTACATTTAAATCTTGTATAATATGGAAATGATCCACTGAATCTAACAAAATATGAGTTGGACATTGAACCAATATGTGCTTCTCCTTTATAAGAAACCATTATAATTGAATAAAAATATGTTATTCCATATTATTAATCATTTTTCAATTATTTATTGTAATAATATCCTAGAGTATTTTTCACTTTAAAAAGGTCATAGTAGTTACCTGTAATGATAAAAATGTAGAAATTATATAACAATATTTTTAAATATTATTATATGGTCGGATAAAATTCTATGACTTGAAACATAGTATGTTGACCATCAGGTGGGGTTACTCATAAGAAAATGAAACATTATCTCATAGAGTTCATACTTGGTAATCTCTAAGATAATATATTAAGATAATGAACCTTACTTTAGAAAATCCACATGTTTATATGCCCTTGGATATTATTGTATTAAAGTGTGTGTAATGGTACTCAAACTTTAATATTATTATTAATTAATATAATGACTAGCACACTTTGATGTATTTATATAAATTTCAAGAATATATGATCGTGACAAAGATGGGTACATTAGGTGTGTCACAAATGATATTCTATTAATGAATAAGTTTAGGAAGGATTTTTCTATCCATATTTATGTAAGATAATATTTTGGCACTTTGATTGAAATAGAATTTTCACATTAACATTTAAAACCATGTTTTTTTGATGAGTTCATTTCAGATAGTCAAATAAAGACATATCAAGCACATAGGTTGATGAAATGAGTGTGAAACCTTCTTTATGATACATCGCGGTAAATGGATTGTATTACACAGTGAGAGTTCATTTATGGTTTTTGTCCTCATATCATATCTTCTTTCTCTATGGGTTCCTTAATCCATTGCTTGATAGTAATTTTGGGATTTAGGAAATTCCACCTAATTCCACTGAGGAAGATCCCTAGAGGATCACACACAAAGTGTTTTATTTGATATCTATTATATATTAATTATATTTAAAAATTGTAATAAATATTAGTTTCTAGACAGAGAAT
This sequence comes from Viscum album, assembly GCA_963277665.1. Classification (NCBI taxonomy): domain Eukaryota; kingdom Viridiplantae; phylum Streptophyta; class Magnoliopsida; order Santalales; family Viscaceae; genus Viscum; species Viscum album. The sequence continues at coordinate 158,245,690 of OY728125.1, forward strand.
TGATATTTATTCAGGTTTTATTAAATGATTACAAATTTTGAATAAATATTTATTCACAAGGTAATTATTTAATTATGTGAATATATAATATTTATTTATCTGTTTCTATTCACATGATAATAAATAATTATTTATTTATTAAATAAATATTCTATTTAATTACATAAATATCAAATAGTTATTTACTCACCTGACTGTGAATATAATATTATTTATTTATTGAATAAATAATATCTATTTAAATATTTATTTAAGAATTCAATAAATATAGATGAAGATGAGATAAAAAGATTTTTTTAGTGACAAATATTTATTTACCATGTTGTAAAATAAATATTCATCATTGTGTAGGTTTGTGAGTGTCATAAGAAAAAAAATATTTACATGGAATGGGGTTTATTAGGGATTAATCCATAGTTGAGGGAATTTGGGAAATTAATTGGAATTAAACACTAACCCTGAGTCTACTTATAGACTAATATTTCAATCAAAGAAAGATTAATCATTGCGAATAATAATTTCCTCTCAAGAACAACCCCTCCTCTCTTCCTCTCAAGACCAATAAGAACAAGAGAAATTTCTTCAAGCCTAAAGGAATGAGAAGTGATCAAGTAGAACAATGTAAGATGATCAATTAACAATATTAGAACTTTAAATTTCATCAATGTTTTCAGAGATCAAAGGATCACACATGAATCACCACTATACAGGCTTCTCTTTGGGTCCTCTCTATGAAATTAAGATACACTGATTGGGTTAGAATAATAAACACCATCAATGAAGAAATATCTCAAGACCAAGGCAATATTTCTTCTTGTGTTTTTAATTAATTATCAATTAATGTGAAAATGATCATATCTATTGGTTATAAAAAAATAATTTGTAAATATTCTTTAAAAAATATTTTATTGGTCATAGCATTCACATCATGTATATTGAAAATGATCCATTGAACCTTACATAAGATTAATAGTCAATAGGACCAATAAACACTTCTACTGCATTTGGAACCATCAAGTTTCACCAATCATGTGATGTTTGAGGAAATACACATCTCCACCTATCTTAGAAGTACTAAAGGAAATATCCACCTTTTTCTATCTCTAAATTATTAAAGGAAATACCCATCTACAAAACTAGAAATGTATACATGTACATTTATTAGAGAAAATACACATCTCTATGGATAAATCCGTATACTAGAATTGAGATGACCCAACCATATCATACATACATATTTAATTAGTATACATGATTATCTATTATAAATCATGATAAATCACACCCTTAGAACCTATAAGTTTAGTGTTTTCATAGATTAGATATATAACCATCTTATTTTACAATAATTCTTCAACATATATCACAAATATTCTCCACACATGATACCCTTCTAGATAATTCATACATAATAATCTTCTTCATTACTTGGGGAATGAAAATATGAGAAAATGGTGAGATAAAATTATCAATAAGGATTAAAACATAAGAGATGTTTATTGAGACAATATAAGATGCTATAATGAAGATCATATGTGATAATATGATAAAAATGTGAGTATGATAACATAATTAAGGTATATAGAAATAAAATAAGGAAATCATACCCAATAAAATATGGATCATAAATCATGACATACAACATTTCCATAATATAAGAAATGTTGCATATGAATTTAGCATGGAATAGAAATGTATCATATTAATAATAATATAAAATCATATCATGTATCGAGGCTCACTACTAAGACCATCACCACATAGTGGAAACACATGTCCTATAACATAGTGGACAATTATAACACCCGTGTACCATAATATAACATCTCATGAGATATAAATCTTTACCCAATGAATCTTAGGGATATATTATTTTGGGACCACCCATAACATAATTAGAAACCATACATATGTGTGCCACGTGAATATGAAAACATCATAAATCCATCATAGCATAATTAATCCATGAGAATAAAGTAGGTTTCATAAACATCATCATAAGTTATCAAAAATTATCATCCAAACAATGGATGTTGATGATTACATTAAAAAAATATCATATAAACATAAGAAACATTAAATTCAATTGGCATAAATTAAAAACACTTCAAAATAATATTAAAAAAATATTTATAAAATAAGAAAAAACATTCCTTAAATTTTACAACTCTTTTTTAGAAGGGAATAATCTATAAATCAATGGTTTTCGATAAAGGATGAGAAATTAAAAAAAATTAAGCCATTGTAAATGGAACTTAATAAATCATATAATTAGATACAAGGACATATATAAAACAATATAAAGAATATGAACACATATGGGAAATATTCTCAATCGAAAAGAAGAGATAAAGATAATTCCATTTACAAGCATTATTTTGGGTAAATTATAAATCAATGAGAGGGGAAATGGTAAGAAGACATGTAAATCCAAAATATAACCAAAGGATAAGAAAAATTGGGTATTGGATATAAATTTCATATATATTCTCTCAATGGAATTTTAGGAATCAATAATATTTAATAAGACAAAAGATTGAGAGAGAAACCCTTACCTTTACTCCAAAATACCGTGAAAGCACTTTAACTTCATATATAATAAGCATAAAAATATTAATCAATTATTTTAGATCCATAATAATATATATTAACTTTTATAATATTTAATTATATTAATTTATTATATATATATTTGTTAGTTATAACTTATTTTCATCACTGAATGCTAATAGTTTTGATCATCGTAAACATTCTAGTATGATGATGCCAATACTCAATCTTTAATAGCAAGTTAATAATTCAAAAATTATAAAATATAGTGGAATAATAGTATTATAATTATTTATATAGGCCCATTTTAATTTCATTTATGATGTAAGTATGGTTCATAAAAATGGAATTCATGATGAGTATGTTTTTGGTAGTTTTAATGATAATAACTGATTACTTTATAATGATCATTAATTTTTTTATCACTATTATAGAACCATAATGATAACATAAAATAATATTCAATATCATATATTTACATCCTGTATGTTTTTATACTCATCCATAATAAAAATTATGAAAATAGTATATTATCGTTTATGTGGGTGGTTGAACCGACCCAACCAAGAACATATTATATTAATGAACTAGTATGGGTATAGATTTATATTAAAATAATATGATTTCAAAATAATAATAATAATTTTAATATAATTCCATTAGAGTGGTTAATGAGATTTAAGAATAGTGTAAATGATAAGGTAATTGAAAAATATGAAGAAAAACTATACACTTTGATAAATTATCTCCTTTTAGTGATGGTCTCCTTAATAATGAAGGATTTAGGAAATCTTATTAGAATCAAAATATACCAAAAATGATATAGAATTTATTAGAGGGAATTTGGTAAGATATTAAATGGAAAAATTAAGTTAAAATGTGGTTTTATATATGATTTTTAGTGGAATTTTATAAATACTTATTCTTTAATGTATAAGGAATGTCATTTTATAAGGGAAAAAGATAAAAAGTGGAAAAATAATAGATATGGGTCATAAATGACATCATAAAAACAATTTAATGATAAATTTATAGATATTTTAAGCCTTTATCCTTTACTTTTAATCCTTTTAACTCTTTATCCTTTACCGCGGTAACTCATTTTTTACCTCGATAACTTATTTTTTTACTCAAAAATGAAACTAACCCTTTTACCCAACTTCAATTCTATTATTAAAAAAATGAAATCAAATTTATTTAATTTAACTTGTAAAAGTGATTAAAATTAATTTTAATTTAAATATGTAAATGAAATTTTTTCTTAAAAACCATTTAAAGTATGAAAGTGACTTTATTATTATTTTGAAATGCCTAAATGGATTGTGAATGTTATATTTGTTTTAAATTATAGAAAAATTTATTTATAATTTAAAGTAAATTTAAGTAGTATGAATAATAGAATTCCATGAAGAGATGACAAGTAATGATAAAACTGCAGCTACTTAATATTTTGGAATATAAAGATTTAAGGAAAAAACCTTTACATATGATGATTGTGAAGATGAAATTCATGAGATTTAATAAAAAGTAATGATGAAAGATGAAGGAAATATCTATTATATATTATTGTTGATTTTGAGATACTGGTTATAATTTAATGTAATTATAGAACACCATATATTATTGGAGGAGTAATTACCCATAAAAGTGTTTTTGGCATGATCATGTTGTGAAAGTTTTGTTGTCCCATCACTGTTGCATAATAATTCAGGGGGGGGGGTGAATTGAGTTATTAAATTTTACACCAATTAAATACTTACATATTATTTAATTATTAAAGTATAGCCTTTAATTTATTATACGTGTAATAAAAAATTTAAATAAAATTAAAGAGTAGAACACAAAATTTCTTATATTGTTTTGGGGCAACAAGAACCTCCCCTAGTCAATTCCACCAAAATTTGATGCAAGTTTAGTTATTTTTTACTCCATCACTTTTATTAGGGATCACATTTCCGAGTGTAAGAAACTAAAACTTATTATAAGTCTCCAAGATATTTTATTTGGATCTCCCTTAAAAGACTTATCTATAATCATCAGACCACAATTAGTAAAAAGTGTGTTCACTTACATTAGTAATAAAAAGTATAGAAAATGAATACATATTAGTGCATAATTATAAAATTTTTCAACTAAAATATGATGGAGATATTTCAGAGACTAAGTATGCATCCAAGTGTACAAATTAAATAATTATTTGACTATAGTAGGTATTTTCATGAAATAAAAAAAAATATTCTTCTATTTTCTTCAAATTCTTCAAATAAATAGAAAAGGCTTGGGAATAAAGGGAAAATGAAGATAAAAATTCAAAAGAGTTAAAATAAATTCAATTGATTAGATTATACTTGTGAATATATATTTATCTTGGGATAATTACTTTCAAAAATCAATTAATATCCTTATATCGTTTGGTTGAGAAAGAATATATGTGATATTTGAAAAATAATCCAGGTTATGAAAAATGGTAAATATTTGACCGTTAGAGCAGCTTTGGTCTTTCTAATAATCACAAATTATATTAAACTAGTAAAAATATATTTTATTTTGGTTATAATAAATCATGAGTAATTTTCTCCTAATATTCAACAATAGTCTCCTCAAACATATTTAAATTTCAAAAATGCATATGAATAAATGAATTTGAAGGAGCAACTCATTTCATAAGGTTCATCTCCCTTCATAAGGTTTATCTTATTTCACAAGGTCTATCTCCATTTTTAAGCTTTATATCATTTCATAAAGTTCATCTCCCACCGTAAGGTTCATCTTGATCTCCGTATAGTTCATTAATTTCTTTATAAGGTTTATTTTGATCTTTGTAAGGTTCATTTTGATATTTTAAAGGTTTATTAATTTATTTATAAGGTTAATTATGATATTATTAAAGTTTATGTCTTATACAATTTCTTAAAACTTTATTATAACCAACATGGAATAAAAAATACAAATATTTTGAGAGTTGGTGTCCTGGAACAAACTATTTAAACTTTAGATTGAAATCACATTTGAAGAAGAGAATATTAATAAAATATCTTATTATATATTTTTCACTATTCTGAATGAATTTAATGTAATAATTTACAATATAATATATCATATTTAAATTTTATGTTCATTCCCTTAAAGTTCCTGAGATTTTAAAGAAGACTATGTTTGATAGCGTATAAGATAGGCAACACCAAGCTTAAACGAACCATGAAATGCTATTATTTAAATGTGACCATTATAACCTAGCCATTAAACTATCGAGTATGAATAGGTTTAACTACATTATAAAATTTATATAAAGTTTATAATCAATACAAATTTATTGATTAATTCTTAGTAAATAATCACTCAATTTTTAGTAAATCTGTTTTATTCTTTAGAGACACATTTTCTTCAAAAATGGTTTTTATTGCATTTCATGAACAAATAATATAATTAATTTTTTTAACTTTTAGAAATTTTATTTGATAAAATAAATATAATTTTTAAATTAGAATATAAAAGTTACCGTATGGTGATTTTTTTTTGAAAAGTCTGATTTTTCAATGAATAGTGAAAAATACCCATTTTTATTGAAAACTGTATTTTATTTTAAAGTATTTACAAAGTAAAATTCTATTTTGGATTAGTTTTAAAATTTAATATGTTTATTTTTATTAAAAATAACCCAATTATATTCTTTTTAATTAATTTTATACTTGAATTTGGGATAAAAATATTTTTATACTTAAAAGGGTAATTTTATGGAAAAACCTTTTTTCATTGAGTTTTTCCAGTTTAATTTAAAATTAAATTCTTCCACTCATATGAATTGAATTTTTAAAAATTGTTTCCATATTTTTAATGATAAGGTCCAAAATTTTTAAATGTTTCTATTTTTTGGCCATTATGAATAGTTTCTTAGTAAATTTATGTCACCCTAGTAGAGGTAAATCAGGTAATTTAGGTTAAAAATAATATGATAAAGAATAAAAAATGACCCTAACACTTGAATTAATTTTATTATATGATTCTATCCTATCCATAATAAACAAAAAATAAAATATATAATTTTTTTTGTCATTTTCCATGTTTTTATCATTTATATTATTTTATATAAAGAAAAGTAGAAAATGTCATTCTCTTTTTTTATTATCTTTAAATTTTTAACATAGGGATAAATTGAGGATATATTTGGTGTTAAATATTAATTTTAAATACAAATTAATTTTTTTCATCTTGATATTTTATTTTTTATTTTAGCGAATAAATAATTTCCTTAAATGGTTATGAAACACTAGTATAGTGCTTATGCAAGTAGTAAAAAAAATCAATAAAATGATTTTAAAAAATATGAAAATAATAATATTTGAATTATTTTTTAGATAAAAATAAAATATTATATATTTTTTATTCATTTTATTTGAATTCTATTTTTTCTTGGAGTCTTAAATGTCAAATTAAATGAATAGTTACAAATATAGATATTAATGTTACTTTATAATAAATAATATTTTATTAAGTGATTTAAAATTATGAAAACTCTTATATTTGGAAAAGTGAATGGGATATGGTTTATGAAATCAACCATGATCCATTTTTGGGGTATTTTTCCTTTTATAGTAATTATATTAACCCATTAATAGTAAAAAATATTGATATCCCCGTAATTGTCAAAAGGGTTAACGAAGGGTTAAAACAAAATGATATGCATAAAAATATGATCCAAACTTATCCAAATTTTATTATATGAGATAATTTATACTAATAATCATATTATATTATAATATTATAAATTTGGATCCATTTGAACATCAAAATTAATTTATATTAATTTAATATTTTAAGAAATTCCAAGAGTGTCCATCCCCTCTCTTATAAAAGGGAACCTCTTCTTCACATTTATTCACACTTAAAAACCATTTTGGTTCGGAAAATCCCTGACCAAATCTATTTACTACATCCCTCTTCACAAACTAAATTCCTTGTTTTTATCATAAAACAAACCTAGGGAGTCTTTTGGTGTAATCCTTAAGAGGTTGTCCGAAGAAGTGGTATAGTTCTTAATCACGCATTTTCATTTTGTTTCTTTTTATAGTTTAATCAAATTTTATTCAACCATGATGAAATAATAAAATAAATATATACCATATAATGATATGTTATTATATTAATTTCATAACCTATATCCATATCCTCTTACATCAAATGGTAAAAAAATCGTTTGTGTGTATGGAAGACTATCGCCTCACGAACCAATGTTATTCATTTTCCATAACCTCCTCTTAAGGATGTTTTTAATGATTTATTTAATATATATATATATATATATTAAATTAATTAAATATTTATCCTTATTAAAAGATAATATATCATTTACTTTATTACCATTCTATTCACTAAAAAATGATAACGTCGTTTGTGCGTGCATGTGGACTACCACATCCACGAAGTGATGTAATTCAATATTCATCACCAAAAAAAATTGATGATAAATTAAATTATATTTAATGAGAAAATATGGTATTTATGATATAATTATAATTAATTAAAGATAAAATAGTGCTTAAATTCTTTCTATAATGATCATTGAAAAATGGAAACGTTAGTCATGAGTACATACAACCCACCATCTCCATGATTGTAACATAGTTCATTTTTCATAAATATATTAATAATTAGTTTTAAAATTATAATTGATTTATAAAAATTATAATTATTTCATGATTATTATTTTTGAGATTATTTAACAATTACCCTTTCAACATTGGTCAATATACCGAAGCTATTCTAAAAATCACGAACCAAACATCCTTAAAATACCCAACGTAGACTTAATTGATTAAGTAATTTAACATGTAATTAAAATAAATGAAATAAATGGATTAAGGATAAGGTATTAAACCTTAAAAATTATATTTAGAAATCAAATAATTTAAATGATCTTATTTTACAGGTGTTAAAGGACATATATAGCAATTCTGGACTTAAGGTAAGGGCCTTCATCTCAATTTACTTTCATTAAGACATATTTTATTATTATGCACATAATTTATTTTATATGGTGTACATAATTACAATTTTACATGTTATATCAAAAATAATTCAAAAATAATTTTATTTTAAGTTTAAATTCAAATTATTTCATCCAAGGAGATTTTACATGAATGTTACCATGTGGTAATGGTTTCTTAACTCAATTTCATTTCATTAGGTTATATCACTTATTCATTTATTATATTATCCCAGGATACTGTGTGAAATTAATTTTATTTGATTTATGTTGTATTTTCACCTTTATTTTATATATTTATATTTGTTACACATAATATATTCATTGATTAATCTTTATTTCAATGATATGATATTTGTAAGGGTTATTCATTTCAAATTCCCTTTCCTTGGGACATACATTTATGATATGCAACTATATTATTTTATGAGGTGTATATAATTACCCTTTGACATGTTATATCATAAATATCCTAATTTTCATAACATTTAATGTTTCTTTTGAAGTTATTTTTCATAAGTATTATGATTGAAAAGTTACCAAAGTGGAAAAGGATTTATGTTACAATCTCATTTCTTTCCAAGATTGTTTATGTTGAAGGTTGTTTTAAATAAAATAATATGGTATTATTTTATTAAACCATATATCGTTTCTTCTCCTATAGTTATGAATGTGTTTTATATGTTTAATTTCCATTTCCTTCCTGATTTATTAAATAAACATTAAGAAAGTTTTTTGTAAGTGAAATCGATATTATATCTTCCTTTAGTCCATAAACCTTTTTATTCTGTATCCATGTTTTATAAAATGTTTTAAGGAGTATTATTCAATAAAAATAAATTATTTCCTAAATATATTTTAAATGTTCTTTGACCTACTTTTAAAAGGCTTTAAATGGAAATTTCATAGCATTTTCCAAATGGGTCACTTTTGAATCCCTTTACAAAATGTCTGTAAAGAATTATTTTTAACATTTAAAACATGAAAGAAATTTACCATTTTTCATAACCATTGTTTTCCTTAAAGATTAATTTATAAGTTTCCAAGTTAATTTTTAAATAAAATGAATTTCATTGTATTTTGTGATTTTTTGGTTTTTTAAAATTGATTTTCTTTTAAGTGAAAATGGTATTTTACTCAAGAATTTTTTCAATGATCTTTTAATGGAATTTCCATTGATTAATGTCAAAAAACCTTAATATTACTTACACTCCACTGGGGACATGTTGTAATAATACCATCTTTATTCTTTATCTGGATGAATTATCAGATTGACATGAAACTTATTTCTTTTCCATGGGTGAATCAAGCAATGAAAGAATAATGATTATTATTTTATCAAAAAGTAAAATATTCTAAATTTTTTGTTCATGAAAATTACATGGAAAATATTTATGGTAATGGGTGAGCCTGATACAACATATAAGAAGGTCTGTTCCCCATTATAGTTCATAGTGAACATGTGAGTCTAATACAACTTATAGGACAAGTTTATCCCCATTATAGATCATAATGAACAGGTGAGCCAAATAAAACTTATACAATGGGTTGATACCCATTATAGATCATGATTAATGGGTGAGTCTGATATATATTATATGAAGGGTGAGACTCATTATAGCTCTCCAATTAATTAGGTAATTTTCCTTGTATTTATAAGCAAGAAAGAGGGAGTTACCTGAGATTTTATCTTATAGATTTAATTAAGATCTATTTATTTTTGACACGGGTTATAAATATAATGTTCCAAGATATTAACTTGTTTTATTTACACTTACTATGGGTTTTTAATGATTTATTTGATCAAGCTTAACATCAAATTTCTCATGATTATTTAATCCTATGAATCTTGTCTTTGTTAAAATCTTTATGACATGATTCATGATTGATGATCCAGGTATTTATAGGTATGAATTGTCTTATGTTATGCTCATGCAATTTGATTATTTCATCCTACCCTTATTCTCATATTATTATCACTAATGAGATATAATTGTTAATGATTATGTTTACTCTTATTGCGTGTTTGAGATCAACCTTCTTATTTTTCCTTTCCCCCATGTTCTGAATAACAATAATAAATGATTTGAGTCTATAAAGGATTCATATGTGAAGAATTTTGTGGGAGATATTGAAGACATAATATAGAATATGAAAAGATGAGTATAGTGTAAAAATACTCTCTTGAAGTCATGAGTGTTGTTTATATAATATTGTATCCCAATTTTATGAAACTTTAAACCAAAAGGTCCTCCGGTATGTAAGTGATCAAATATTTCCTTTTAAGACTGTAAGTTTTTGATGGAAAAAATTGGGCCACATTTATCGATTTCAAATCAATGAATTTAATGTTTATGTTTTTAGGACCAGATCTAGGCATGAGGGTTTGAGGCTATTATATCCCCACTATAATGAGAACCTTGAAATTTAATAACAATATTCTTAAATATTTTTTTATGGTAAAATAAAATTATATAATGGGACATATAGTATGATGATTGTCATTATCAGTACTCATAAGCAGATGATAATTCATCTCATAAAGTTTTCACTTGGTAATATCAAATATGAGAGATTATGAGAAAATAACCACTTATAGGAATTCCAAATGTATTCAGGTCATTGGATATTCCTATCTACAAGCATTTATAATGATCCTTAAACTTTAATAATATTATTAATACATTTTATGATTGATGAACTTTGATTCATTGTCATAAACTATGGAGACATATGTTTTTGGTGAAGTTGTGTATGTTGGAGTTCACAAAAAATGATATGATATTAATGAATATGTCAAGGAAGTATTTGTATCTCCATCCTTATGGAATTTGATGTCATGGACCTTTGATTGAAATGGAATCATCACATTAAATTTCATGTCTATGGTGTATATACAATCTCATTTTAGATAGTTAAATAAATACATATCAAGTATATAGGTTGATGAGATGGGTTGAAATATTCTTGATAAAACATTGCACAAAAATGATTATATTAAATAGTGATCATTTATATGTGGTTATTACCAATGCAACAAATCTTATTCCTCTATGTTCATCTTCACTCATTACTAAAGAGTAATTTTGGACTTTAGGAAATCCCGCCTAATGTCACTAAGGAAGAGTCCTAGAGGGACACACACAAAGTGTTTCCTTTGATCTTATTTAAATATTATTTATATTAAAAAATTGGAATAAATATTGTTTTCAAAACCAATAAGTAATATTTATTCAGTTTTTAATAATCAATCACAAATATTAATTAAATATTTATTCATAAGGTAATTATTTAATTATGTGAATATATAAAATTTATTTATCTCTTATTATTTTCAAGATAATAAGTAATTATTTATTAAATAAATAATTTATTTAGTTATGTGAATATTAAATAAAAATTTATTCAAAAAACTATGAATAAAATATTTAATGATTTATTGAATGAATAATATTTATTTAAAAATTTATTTGAGAATTCAATAAATATTGAGGAGGATGAGTGGACCAGATTTTTCCCACTGATAACTATTTATTTACTAGAGTATAAAATAAATAATAATTATTGCCTGGATTTTCACACATCAAAAGTAAAATAATAATTATATTATTATTTATATGACATGGGGTTTATTAAGGATTAATTCATAGTTAAGTTCCTTTTGGAAATTAATTATAATTAAACCCCAACCCCATGTCTATTTATAGTCTGCTATGTCTATCCGAAAATGGTTAATCATTATACTCAATAATTTACTCTCAAATCCCCATTCTTCTCACTTCCTCCCAAGACTGATAATAATAAGGGAAATTCCATCAAGACTAAAGGAATGTGAAGCGATCAAATCAAATAATGCAAGTCGATCAATCGATTGCACTAACATATAGTGTTTCATCAGTGTTTTTAGAGATAGAAGGTACACATGTGGATCACCACTATAGGGAAAATGATTTGGGTCCTCTCTATGTAAAAAAAATACACTAATCAGGTTAGAAATACTATCACCATCAATTGATAAGGATCTCAAGACTGAGGTAATCTTTCTTCATGTGTTTTAAATTAATTATAAATTAATGTAAACATATCTTCTATCTTGGTTCTAAAAAAAATAATTTATCAGATTTATTTGGAAAAAATTTCATTGGTCATAGAATTAACCTCATGTACATTAAAAATGATCCATTGAATCCAAAAAATCTGAGTTGGATATAGAATCAATATACTCTTCTGTTGCATGAGGAACCAAAAAAGATAAAATAAAATCAATAAAAAATTAATTAATAACTTGAAAACCACATAAATTAAACTTATTATAAAAACAAAAAGGGTGTTTATGAGCATAAAAACCAAGGATATAACTTGAATATATTGGAAAAATATTAGTATGTATAACAATATCCCCCCTTTTTATGATTACAAAACCCATAAAACATAAACATAACTTTTTTCAAAAAAATTAATAGATTTAAAAAATAAAAATAAGTTTGTGAAATTTTGTGTTTCCCATTATTTATCACCCATTTTGTGATATCAAAAATAAAATATATAATAATGGTTATAACACATTAATATAACACACTATAATTGAAAAATATAATAATATTACATCAAAATGAATAATAATGTTTTCATTGAATTGTATAAATTGAATAATAAAATAAATACATTGATAATTAACACACCATAAACAAAATTGAAAATGTCCAAGAAATGAAAATAATAATCCTAAGGCCTTGGTTTTGGTTCATAAGAGGGTGTAGTAGGTGATTTAAAAATAATTCCAGAAACTGGTAATGTTCGACTAGTTTCATCTCTAATAGTTGCAAGCTCAATGGTTTAATTTTTAGTCTTCCTCTTTAATGTCATGATCATAGACTAAAATTTCTTAGCTAAGTCCTCATCATATTAAGGTGAAGTATAATATTTTAGTTTTTAAATAGTTAAAATAGAGATAGTGTAAAATTATCTTCTGGTAATGGATGTTCCTTCCACCATTTTCTAATGATAAAATCTGGGTGGAGAAAAAAGATCTCCTGACCTTTCTATTACAATTTTATATCAGTTTAGTGGAGAAGGGCCATGGGTTATATGATATCTAATCTCATATAATTCTTTCCCAATATATCCAATCTCTTTAGGATCTCATCTTTGAAAAAAATTATTGAATACCCTTAACATATTTTATAACCACATAAAATTTTCATTCTATAAAGTCTTGATTTATTTACATAATCAACCATAAAATTATTTAAAATTTACAATTGATTTTTAAAAAGGAAAAAAACAATGGATGAAACAGATCCAATCTATTGTTTTTTTATAAAATATAAATTTCTTCTTTTAGTTTTGTCTCTCTAAATATTAGTTTCCACATTTTTAGTTTTGTAATGAACTGACATAGATATCCTCTCAATACCAGTGCCCGAACCAATTTTCCACATACCCGAAGGATGTTCCTGATCCCCATGGGTAGAAAACTAGCACTCGGGCATCAAAAAATAACCTGAGGGAATTATTTTTACCAACATAAAGTAAAAAAACAATAAATATATGCAAATTATAGAGAAAAAGGGAAGATAAAAATATATACCATAACAGATAGAGAACAAGAGAAGTGATACAAATGGAAAGGTAAAAAATATATATCCAAGAGACAATCCCAACTAAAAAGTACTAAAAAAACTAGAAGTACAAAATATATATGTGATATACCCCACCCCAACTGACAGAAAACCTCACCGCCACACTATGATTCCTTTCCTTTCCCTAGATTGAAAGACATAACCAGGTCTACGTGCCACTGAAGGGGTGCACAGAGTGTTAGATAACAGTCTCAATAGGGTCTCACCCAGGTTTTCTATAACAATTCTATGTATAATAATCTAAACATTATCAACTTTAAATAAAACAAGGCATGATAATAGTTTAACAATTTTTATATCAAAATTATGGAAAAACTTTTGATTCCCCCCTTTTCCACATTTCCAAATAAAGTAGGTAAATTAATTTTAAATAATTTTCATATCCATATATCAAATAAGATATATCAAATCAAAGAAAATCATGAATCATATCTCATATCAAATCTATATTATTACAATAAAAATAGTACAAAAAAAGCACATGTAACATCACACCTAAGATCACACTAGGTTAGGATAACTAGGACACTCATACCTAATATAGAAAATTGTGTATTAATCATGATACTAGACATATGAATTGAGTCTAAAGGGTAGAAGAACACCCCAAAAAGTGATCCCCCCAACATGTCTAACAAGTCCCTAGAATAGCAGGCCTAGGGAGTAGAGGAAAGCCCCATGATAAAACCCCCTCGATAGTGGATATGACCTATTACTATAACTTCCACCTAAGTACCCGAGGATTCTCATGTATTGTATTTTCCAAACCATTTCATCAAACCATTTTATTCAAAACATGTATTGAAAATAATTTCACAAAACCATTTCATAATTCTTTAAAAACCCTTTTCATTTACCAAAACTATGGGAAAATCATATTTTATAAAAAAACCATTTCCAAACACAAAAATAAAATCATTAAATCATTCCATTT
The DNA here is from genome assembly GCA_963277665.1 of Viscum album. Classification (NCBI taxonomy): domain Eukaryota; kingdom Viridiplantae; phylum Streptophyta; class Magnoliopsida; order Santalales; family Viscaceae; genus Viscum; species Viscum album. The sequence continues at coordinate 158,260,799 of OY728125.1, forward strand.
CATTTCAAAAAACAATTTATCAAACATAGAGGCAGTGTAGTTCACCAACACAGGCTATATATAGAACCACTTACCTCAAAACTTGGGTCGCACATGCCCGCAACGGGATCCACCAACAAGGAAGAACACAAAACCACAATAGAGTCCCTAGAACAAATTCACACATCTCAGAATTGATTCAATTTAAAAAAAGGGTTAATAGAGAAGAGGAAATAATAAACACCTCATGAACACACACCCGTTTCACCACAAATAATAAGTAAATGGCCCTCAGAATGAGATCGCACAACATATCTAGAAAGGAATCAAGAGAAACATCACCACAAGTCAATGGATCTAACAATGCAATGCAAAGGAATTACCATGATTAAATCCAATGAAGAATAATAAAGGGTCTATTACCTAAATTGATGCACCAAAACCACAATAATGATCAATTTATGAATGAAATGATCCATAAGGGTTTTAGGTCTCCAAAATCATTGGAGAAGGGATATATATCACAAGTAAGGATGCTTGTAGAATAATGAGAAAAATATCATTTGTACGGTGCCCTAAAATCCCTATCCATGACATTTACATAGTGTGTAACCCATTTACACATTGTGTAATCCACAATTCTTTCATACGTCAGAAAACACATCACCTGTTTATTAAATACCTAAATTTTAACATTAAATAATGTGTAAACCTTGCATGACATGTAATATTTATACGACATTTACTCACTTCATGTTGTGTACCAAGTACATGAAATATTCTTAGAAAATCATTACCCATCATGTACTCCTTAAACGTCATGTAAATATCCCAAAGATAATGAAAACTATATATTCTTTAAAAAAACCTCAAACTAATTCAGGTGTTCTATGAACTCATGGAGAACCCTAAAAATTCATTAAAATTTTATACCCGAACCCCATCAATTCAAACAATCATACATACCTAAACCTCAGGTCATTTTCCTGAATAAAGTTTCTATATCCTTAGGAGTCCAAAGATATACCCAAATTAAATATAAAAATAATTAAGGAGAAGGTAATTACCTGAAAGCGGGTAACATGATATTACAAACTCCCCACCATAATAATTTCCTTTCTCAGGAGTTCATTTGGAAGAATGTAGTCTGGTAAATAGGTGATTCCACTACTCCCTCAACACTGAATCACACTCCCAAGTATCATGGGAATCTAACCCATGACAGTATAACACTCTGACCAACATAATCTACATCCCATGAAAGAATTTCACTTGAGATTCAATAATCTTAACTGGATGCTAAAAAATATAAAAATCTGGATCTAACTCAATATCTTCCCAAATAATAATATAAGAGGGACTGGGATGGTATTTTCTAAGCTGTGATATGTGGAAACAAATCATGAATTTTTGTCAACTAAATCGACAATTCCAACTGATAAGAAACCTACCCAAGTCGCTCAGTGACCTCAAATGTTCCAATATATCTTATAGCCAACTTTCCTTATTTTCCAAGTCAATAGTGAACCAACTGAAGATAAACTTTCAAGAAAACCCAACTAACTATAGAAAACTCCAAAGGATGATTCAACTAATCTACTTAATATTTATTTTGACTCAGCAATATAACTAGACATTGATGTATATCTCAAATCCTCATTGATGTCTTCTGAACCAAACTCAATCCAATCAAAGAAGCTTCACCCACCTCTACCTAAAAAAGAGGTAACCTGCACGAGCGACCATAAAAATACTTTAAAGGATCCATTATAATAGATGACTGATAACTTTTGTTATAATAAAAATCAACCAATCCTAGATGGCTATCCTAAGATGATCTAAAATCTAAGACATAGGTATAGTGAATATCCTCCAAAATATGAATAACACACTCTATCTAACCATCTATCTATGGATGACAAGCTGTACTCAACCTGACCATAGTTCCTATTGCCTCTTAAAGAATCCTATAGAACCTTGAATAAACCTAGTATCCCTTTTTGAAATAATGGTAGAATGAAACCCACGTAACATCAAAATTTCCTACATGTAAAAATTACCCAGATCTTCAACTTTTTTAGTGTCCTTGATTATAATTAAATGAGCTTACTTTGTCAACTGATCAATAACCACCCAAATAGAATTCCTCCCTTAGGGAGTCCATGCTAATATAATGAAAAAATACATGGATACATAATCCCATTTCCAAAATAACAATATAAGAGGCTAGATAAAACTAGAAGGTTTTATGTGATCTACCTTTATTTGTTGGTAGGTGTAATAGTAGGATACATAACCAGTAATGTCAAGCTTCATACCTGACCACCAAAATCACCATCACATTTCATAATACATCTTCATAGTAACCAGATGAATGAACCAAAAATAACTGTTAAAATAAAACAAAACTGAGATCCTCATTGATTCTGGGATGACAAACCGATCCCCAAAACTGAGAATATCATCTAAAGAGAGAGACCAACCAGAAATAGTCTCCCCAGCACATATGGCTTTTTGAATTCCTCTGAAATCATCATTATGTTGATGATTCTAGAGAAAAATATTAAAGATATATGATTATAACAGAACATTGGTTATACCCATACTTGAAACATCCTCCTAAGCATCTAGATTCATCTGAGTAAAAATTAACATATGATTTCTCTCTTCATTCAATTCCTGAATACCCTGTGATGAAAATTTTATTCTAAGAGCATCTAAAACAACATTACCCTTCCCTAGGGTGTAGAAAATATCAAAGTCAAATGTTTTAAGGTATTAAACCCACCACATCTATTTGAGATTCAAGTATTTATAAGAAAAGATACAGCTCAAACTCTTATAGTTAGAAAAGAATGTGAACCTTTCCCCAAAAAGATAGTGCCACCAACACTTAAGTACATGCATAAATGTGACAAGATCTAAATCATGAGTGGGTAATTATTCTCATGAAGTCAAAACTAATTAGAGATGTATGATACTACATGATCATCCTACCCAAATACATAACTCAAAATATCACCAAAAGCATCATAGAAAACCACATACCCCTTATCAAGCTCAAGTAAGATCAAAATTGGAGTTTATTTCATAAGTCATTTCAACTCATCGAAATAAGACCGACACTTTGCATCCCTTGTAAATTTCACCCCTTTTCTAGTAAGAGTAGTTAAAGGTGATGTCAAATTTGAGAAATAATTGTTGAACTATTGATAATATCCAGAAAGACCAAGGAATCTCTAAATCTCAAGGACATTCCATGATTCTTCCCAAGACAAAACAAATTTCACCTTTTTAGGATCAACTAATAATCCATGCTCAAAAATCACATTCCCTAAGAACATCACTTCTTGGATCCAAAAACTGCATTTTGAAAGCTTTCCATACAAATGGTGACTCCTTAGGATTTAAATAAAAATCCCAAATAGTGTTCATTCTCATGATTGGATATCAAATAAACCAAAATATAATCCAAAAAAAACTACCATAAAAGTGTCAAGATACTAATGGAATATCTAATTAATCAAATATATAAAAAATAAAGGAGAGTTTGTCATACCAAAAAACATCAAAATATATTTTTAATAGCCATAAATCATCCTAAAATCCATATTTGATATATCAAACTCTCGAACTCTGAGATGATGATAAGCTAACTGAAGATCAATCTTCAAAATCCAATTTCCCCCTTTAACTGATCAAACAAATCATCCACACAAGGAAAAAGATACTTTTTGTTGACTGTTACCCAATTAAACTTCTTATAGTCCATAAAAAATTGGAGTGAACCATCTACCTTCCTATTAAATAAAATTGGGGATTCCCAAGGAGAAACACTAGGGAGAACAAAACCCTTCACCACCATATCATTCAACTAAATCTTGAGTTCCTTCAGCCCTACTGGTTCTATATGATAGGAAGGTATCAAAATCATCTATGTACTTGGAACTAGGTAAATTTTAAACTCTATCTCCCTCTTAAGAGGAATCCTAAAGAAATTGTCTTGGAAAACATTAGAAATATCTTGAAAAATAATGGGAAGATTGACAATAGAAGAAACATCATTGTGATTGACTGCTATATAAGACAACAAACTCTTGATCCCTGGGTGGGAAGGTCCTTCATGACTAGACCTCAGATCCCACTCTCCCTAAAACACTCATGAGCTCCCATAGACCATAAGAAATAAAAACACTTATGATAAAAATAAAACTCAGTATAATGAAAAACAATCCAATCCATCCCAATGAGGACATAAAATAGATCCAGATCGATAACAAGAAAATTCTAGACCAAATTCGCATTATCTATCGATAGCACACAACAAGGACATCAAAATCCCTGCTCTTTACTCTTCCCAAGAATTTTCTCTAACTCCCTAACAAAGGGAATGGGATCAATTGTAAGTTTAATCATATCAAAAAAATTTATATATATAAATGAGTGGGAAGTACCCATATTTAATAAAGTTATTGCTACCAAAATCCAATAAAGATGGTACCTCTCACTATCGTTAAAGATATATATACCTCCACCGGAAACTCATCTACTATATAAAGGTGCTTTACTACCAAGGTCTATGTCTAGATACCTATAGTATTTAAATCATATGACATCATTGTAGTTTCCTTTGGAGCAAAAAATCCTTGACTATATCGAGCTGTGGACATAACCTGAAAGAATCTCTACAGATAACCATAATGTCCATAATTATTACACATCTTAGTAGGGGAAGGATAAGAACACCATGTGTTTCCAACCTTTCAAAAATGATAGCAAGTCAGAGGAAAACTTCTAGCTACAACTAGAGGTGCTGAAGAGACTTGAAACTGAGAATCACTTCCACCACTCCTGTGATGAACTTGATACATCCTCATTTTCCAAAGTGTTCTACTGAATCTTTCACTAGGTTGAAGTTAAGGGGAACAATATCCAACCTAGCTTTCCATATTCATTTCTACCATCATATCTCTATCCACTATCTCTATGTAGATCAAAGTTTCAGTATAAATACCTACGATCTTATATCTGATCACAAACCCTACATGTACTTTTGATCTTTCAATTTATAATTCTTTATGACCTCTAGTGAAAAAACAACCATATCAACAAACCGATTTGTGTATAATGAAACTGAATGTTCTATCTATTGAAAAAAGAGGAATTATAGATAATTTTATATCATTATATACTTTAGAAAAAACTACTAGAAGAAGAGAGTCTGAAATCCCTCCCATTCTAGGACAACATGCCTATCTTCCTATACCATAGAATCCTACAATCTATTTCTAGGGCCCTCAAGTTTGAATGTTGTGAACTTCACTTTGACACTCTTAGGTGTATCCAGAAAGTTGAAAATATGATCAATATTTTGAAGACAATCCCTTACCACTTGAGTCCCATTCATACCTTTAAAGGACAATGGGATCTCATACAAGAACTCCCATGATTGATCTCTTTCTTATACAACTCCGATATTTACCTCAATGAATGCGTTCTGAACTTACTGTACATTTTGGTCGATAACATGAACTACCTAAATGAAATACTTGATAAGGTTATTATCTATATGATGATTCTATTGAGGAGAATCAACTATATCCTCCTAAGGAACTCCTGGAACATGTCTTAGAGGCATACTATTGCACACAAAAACAAACGAAATGATCAGACATAGAATAATCTCTGTTCAAACTAGAAAACCCATAAGAAAAAAAAATGAGAATAAGGTTAAAAAATTGAAACATAAGACACACATCCCGACATCCCGTAGTGTCCTGAGTCACATCATGGAAAGAGATGTACATACACTCACCGTAACCTACCTCTCAATTTCCAAAATTCATATCTCCAGTCTACCAAATGTCCCAAGATAAAAAAATCTTAAGGAAATACCCCCTATGATACCATTTTAAACAAACTAACATAGATACCCTCACAATACTATCACCCAACCCAATCCTCTACACACTCGAGGGGAATTACAGATCCCCACAGACTAATGGCTAGCACTTGGGAATCAAAAAACAACCCGAGGGAACAATTTCCCCAAACATAAAGTAAAAAAAACATGAAATATATAAAAAGCATGGAGAAAAAATGGAAGATACAAATATATTCCATAACAAATAGAGAACAATGGAAATGATACAACGGAAAAGGTAGAACAAATAATATTCAAGGGACAATTTTAACTGCAAGGTAATACAAAATTAGAAAAACTACTCCAATAGCTCCATGTGATAGCATGGATAAACTCATATCATCTCACCACTAGTTACCCAATCTCAGCTGACAGAAAACCTCTCCACCTCATTATGGAATATTTCCTTTCCCTATATCAAAAGTCATAAATAGGTCTACGTACTACCGAAGGGGTGCCAAAGGTGTGAGTTAATAGGATCAATAGGGACTCACCTAGGTGTTCCATAACAAGTCTCTGTATAATAATCCAACCATGATCAACTTTAAAGAAAAAAGGCATGATAAAAGTTAAACAATTTTTATATCAAAAGTATGAAAAAACATTTAATTTCACCCTTTTCTACATTTCCAAATAATCCAGGAAAAATAGTTTTCAAACATTTTCATATCCATATATCAAAGTGAATATATCAAATCAAATAAAAATCATGTATCACATCTCGTATAAAATTCATGAAAACACAATCAAAATAATACAAAAAAATCATAGGTAACATCATGCCAAGGATCACACTAAGTCAAGATAGTTAGGATACTCATACCTAACATATAAAATCACCTATATATCAAGACACTATAAATTATAATAAATTATAGATAGCAGAGGAACACCCTAGAAAGTCAACCCCCACCGGGTCTAATAAGTCCCTAGAACGATAATCCCAAGGAGAAGAAGCAATTATTATGAAAAAACTCCCCAACAATGGACGATACCTGTTACAATAACTTCCACCTAAGTACCCAAGGCTTCCTATGTGCTCTATTTTCCAAACCATTTCATCAAACCATTTCACTAAAACCATAATTTGAAAACCATTTTACAAAACCATTTCACAATTCTTTTAAAACCCTTTTCATTTACCAAAAATAGAGGAAAATCATATTTTATCAAAAACCCATTTCCACACACACAAATCAAATCAATAAATCATTCCATTTCATTTCATATTTTTTTTATCAAAAATAGGAGCAATAAAGTTCACCAATATAGGATAGATACAAAACCACCTACCTCAAAACCTGGTTCGCACACACCCACATTGGGATCCACCAACAAATAATAACACACAATAAAAATAGGGTCCTTAGAACTAATCCATACATATCAAAATTGATTCAATTTTACAAAAGGGCCAATAGAGAAGAGGAAACAATACATACCTCAAGAACTCAAAATTGTCTCACCACAACCAATAAGGAAATAACCCTTGAAACAAGATCATACAACTAATCTAGAAATTAATTAAGAGAAACATCACCACAGGTCAATGGATCTGATAACGTGATACAATGGTGATACCATGATCAAAGGAAACAAAGAATAAAAAAGGTCATCTTACCTGGAGAGATACACCACAACTGTAACAATGATCAATCACTGAATGAAATTATTTGAAAGGGTTTGAGGTCTCCAAAATCATTGGATAAGGGCTCTAGGTCGAGTAAAAAGAGGCATGTGGATGAATGAGAAAAAATATCACTTGTATGGCACCCTAAAATCTCTATCCATGACATTTACATGACATTTAACCCATTTATACATCATTTAATCGATGGCGTCCATATACGCTAAAAAATCATCACCTTTTTTTATTAAAAAACTGATTTTTAACATTACACGATATGTAAAACTTGCACAGAGTGTAATATGTACATGATATATACTCACTTCACGCTGTGTATTAGGTTTATGGAATCTTACTAGTGAATAATTACATATTATATACTCCTTACATGGAACGTAAATTTCCTATAGATAGTGAAAAATGAATATTATTTACAAAAACCTAAAACCAACTCGAGAATTATTTGAACTTGGGAAGAACCCCATAAATATATTGCACATTTATACCCAAACACTATTAATTAAAAAAATTATACATACCTTAACTTTAGGTCATTTTCTCAAAAAATGTTCTCCATCACCAGGATTCCAAATACACACCCAAATTAAAGAATAAAAAATGTAAAGAGAAGGTAATTACCTGAATGAGGGTAATGGGATGTTAAAAGTTTCCTAAGAAGATGATTATGATTTTGAAGAAAGTGAATTATCCAAATTCTTCATAATTTTCTTCAATTCACCACTAAACAATTCAAAGTTAGGATTTAAAGTGTCTTTCCATTCCTTTAATAAACTCTAAGTATATTTTTATTCTTTAAAAGTTTCCACCAATGTCCCCTTTAAAGAAGTAAATCCATCCTCAAAAAAAGATACAAGGTCAAAATATGATCTCTCAATTACATGAAGACTCTTCATTCCATCATTATTGATGTATTTTAATTCCAAAATAAAATCGCTTTTTAATCCTTGAAAATTATCTAGAGATACTATATCACATTGTAAAGAAATAGTTATTTTATTCAACACATTGATATACAATGAATGAGTCTTTAAGTGTTCTTTAACAAACTTTGTTTACGTAGATGGAGAACTTGGGTGAAAATTTTTCCAATTCCTCATCATCTCATAATTAAATTATATAATTTATTTATTCTCATCAAAATAGGTCTTGGAAACCATTCATGTTTTTATTTTCTCAAATCAAATTTAGATTTATAATTCTCATTCAAATCATTTAGTTATTCCATTATATCATTGAGTTTATATTTTAATCCATTAGTATCCTCCTTCATTTGGTTAAAATTGAAGAAAAATTTAGAGAAAAAACATTTAATATTTTCTTTAAAATCCAAATTTACTCCATTTTTAGTAAAAGGAACATCACTAACTAGTAATGGTGTATTATATCCATCTCTTCTCCTGAAATTATTTATTAGTGGTATTTATTCACTTTCTTCTTCTAAATCATCATCTTAATTATTATATGATATTTTCAATAGATTAAATCCTAGTCTCCCAATGTAACTCTTCAACAACTATTTATTCATTGATTTTTCTTTTCACATTAATAACTACAACTTTAGCAACCTCAACCACTATATCAACTACAAATACTTTCTCTTCATTAGTTAACTCTGGAACATCATTACTTCTAATATAATAACTAGATAGTTCTATCACATGATTTATAAGTCTATCCACTTCAACTAATTCTATTAAGTCTAAAATTTCTTCCCTTAAAGGCTCCCCCTAAATAGGAGTATGAATCTATAGGTTAGCTTTAGCTTCAGGTAATTATTCTCCTCTACTAATAGGTAAAATTATGTTCAAAGAATTATTCCAAGAATATCCAATTTTATTTAACAATATAGTTATCATATTACCCAGTCCATAAGATTTAATAGATTCATTCTAATTCAAATATATTTCCCTTTTCTCTAATAGGAGAGTCCAAATTCTTACAAAAGGATAAAAACTAAGTTTTTTTTATTGTAATGATACACATATCTCATAATGTATCTACAAAAATTAATTTTCTCCCTTCTTAACAGTGAATATAGTAGGTAGATATAATGAAAAATAACTTCCAAAATTCCCTATATCTCTGTGAAATAATGGTTCAAATAAACTTTGATAGAACATTTTTCTTAGGTTCTAAATAATTTACAAGAATTATCTTAACAAAATTGGTTCAAAATAAACATTACATAATATTATTAGGTCTAATCACCCACTAGCTTTAGATAGAACAAAAATAATCCTTCTTGAGGAAAATGGAATTATTCATCTATGTCAATAAAAGAAATCAATATATCATCACCATTCATTTTTAAAATTACAAAATCTTTATTTTGTAAAAATTTGAACTATGTATCCTTATATAAATCACTAAATTTATTCTAAAAGAAACCCTATATATTATTCTCATAAAAAAATCCCATTCTTGAAAACCTAAAACTCATTTCAATAACTAGTATATACGATTTAAACAAGCTAAGTCGATAGCCTTACTGGATAAGTATTGTCTATATGAATTGGTATGTTTAACATTCTTAGAAATTCTGGATGCACTATCATTATCCCATTTTATCTTTCCCATGGTTATAAGGTTAAAGGTTTGAGGGTATTTTTGTTTAAAATTGAAATAGAAAACTTTTTAAAGGTATCAATAAAATGGGTTTTGAACCAAATAGATTGATAAAATTAATAAATCAATTTAAAAGGAGTACAAAATCTCATTGATATAACATGGCACATGATATCTTTAAATAAAAAAAACACACAATTTTTTCTTTAAATATTAGATAAACACTTAATCATGATATAATAGAAATTAGAAAACTTGAAAAAACAAAATAAACTTATTTAAATTCAAATAATACTAATTCACTCTAAATAAAATCAAAACGATATACAATAAGATGATTAGCGAAAATATCTTCTATATGATGTTCAGTGTTGATAAATTCAAGAAAAATATTACTTTTTGAGTGTGATCACTTAAGAAATGATGACTAAAATCAATTTTCTTCCTTTAAAATATTGATAGAACTAGTGTTATCATATTTGATTGATGCATGATTAAAATTGAAACCAATGTCTGTTAGGGTATATTTTAGCCATAATAATTATACACAACAAATACCAGATGCAATGTATTCAAATGCAGTAGTAGATAATGAAAAAAAGTGTTTATTCTTACTAGAATAATAAACCAAAAATTTCCCAAAGAAGTTATAATTTCTTGAGGTTATCTTCCTATTAAGTATGTAATCCCTAAAATCAATTTCAAAATATGAAATTAAATCAAAACCAAGGTTTTTTTTTGGAAAAACTAAGTAAAGAGAAACAAAAACTTTTAAAGGATTGTTATTCAAGGACCTAGGCTCTCAAGGAAACACACTTTTGAGTTTATTATTTTTTGAACTTTTATGACTAGTTTTTCCTTGATCATGTTCCAAATAATCATTAATTTTAGAGTAAAAAAGAGGATCAAGTATTAAATCATCCAAAGAATCACTAAGGTCATCAATGTGTCTTCTTTTATGATCAAAGGGATAAGTTTAATTAAATTTAACATGATTTAATTATTTAACTATAATTGAACTATTATCACAATCTCTATATGCTTTAGAACTAGTAGAATAACTAATAAATATTCCTTTATCATCCTTTGGATAAAAGTTACCAACATTACTCTCTGTTTTGAAGATATAAACCTTGCCTCCAAAAAATGAAAAGCATCTTACTTTTATTTTTTTAATTATATAACTCATAGGGAGTTTTATTTAATATTATTAATATTAGACCTCTATTTATGGAATAAAATTTCATTTTAACACCTTAAACCCAAAAATAAATAGGCATGATATATTCACATAAAACAATTCTAAAAATTTATTAAAAATCAACATTCCTCCTTTTAGAAAAACCATTTTGTTAAAGTGTTATAGGGGAAGAGAATAAATTTTTAATACCTACATGAAATAGAATAAATTAAATTCATAATTTTTACAATTTCCTCTATGGTCACTTCTCAAAGAAACAATTTTTCCATCTTTTTTTATTCTTAACTAGTTTTTATAAATTTATGAAGACAACACAAGCATCACTCTTAATCCTAAAAAAATTAAAACTAAGTAAATCTAGAAAATTAATTAATAAAAAATATATTTTCCACCAAGAATTATTGTTATAGATGGTCCAAAAAAATCTATGTAGATAAGTTCCTCGGGTCTAGGAGTAACAACCTAATTAATAGATTTAAAATAATATTTGTTTTTCTTTCCCATTTGGTATGAATTGCATAACCTCTTTTTATCAAGCTTAAATATAGGTTAATTAAAAATAAAATTCTTCTTAAATACATTCCTAAAATAGTAAACATCACAATTCCCAAGTATTATATGCTAAATTCATAATTCATTGATTTTAGTATTTAAATAATTTACATTATATCTACATAAAGAATAAGGGTGTCCATTGGTTGGGTCGGGTTGGGTTTGAGAGAATTTTGGACCTGACCTAATAAAAAGAGGACGGGTCTGGTTGGGTTGGGTTACAAGAATTCTATCCTCAAGATCTGACCTATAATGGGTTAGGATGGGTTGATTGGGTTACCTGAACATTATAAAAAATAGAGAATATATTTTACAGTATAGTATTTTATATATTAAATTCATAAAATTCACATTTTAAAATAATTTTTGTTGAATATTTTATTCATACAGTGTGAACATATTTAAAATACAATCTATTGATGAATGTATTTATATATTATGTGTACACATTTTCAAATACAATTTGTGATATTCATACAATATGTTCTAAAAAATATATGATAAATACTACAAACTCAAAAATGTATATGAATTTGTTATATATTATATAAATATTTATTAAAAATTGAAAAATATAGTTTATAAAAACAAATGCATATATATTTGATTTAATATACATAAACTATATTATAGTCTGATAAATATAGTTTGGTAAAACAAATGTAGTTTAGAAAACTGTATTACATTCTAACAAAAATAATTTGATAATCAAATGCATATGAATTTTCTTCAATATACACAATCTTTATATTAAATACAGATTTTAAAATGTAAACTAAAAAAAACTGTTAGAAAACATATAGTTTGGAAAATAAAATCACTACTGGAAAACTGCCCTATACCCACGGTTCAAAACCGTGGGTATAGACCCACAAACCGTGGGTATAGGCTATACCCATGGTTTTGGGAACCGTGGGGTTGAGTGGAGTCGGGATAGGGTTTTTACCTATACCCACGGTTTGGAGAAACCTTGGGCATAGAATGGCCACCAGTGTGGCATGCACATGGACACACTAGAAATTAAATACCCCACGGTTTGAGAACTGTAGGGATTTCTTTTTTTAAAAAGAAGCAGTCCGTGGGTTTTGAACCCGCGACACCCATCAGCGGACCAAAGTACGCTAACCAACCCAACAGATTCCACTTTATATATATATATATATATATATATATATATATATATATATATATATTTGCAGTATTATATTAATTCAATACCGCGTATCTAAAAATGTTGAAAGTGCAGATCGAAACCGGGACTTGCCGCATACAGAACCAGTGCTTAACCAACTATGCAAGAAACATTTTCTGCATATATATTGATAAATTTATTTAATTATATTAATAAAATTTATTTTCCAAATAAAAAACTGAACTTGGAATCGAATACAGAACCGGGAGACTTCGAGTACAGAAACTCACCAACCAGACTACAGGTACTATATGTATTTCGATTTGTATTTTTGTAAATATACTAATATAAATTGTTTTCCCGCCAAATAAATTTTTTGTCCTGCACAATTTTTTTCCCTCGTAATAACGCAGGAAAGCTATACCCACAGTTTTAAAGAATTGTGGGTATAGGTCTTCAAAAAAAAAACAACTCCCACGGTTTCAAGGAACCGTGGGTATAGGTCTTCGGAAAAACATCCATACCTACGGTTTTGATAAAACTGTGGGTATAGGTCTTGAAAAAAAACACCTATACCCACATTTTTTCAAAACCCTAGGTATATGTGCTCAAACAAAATCTATAACCACAGTTGTTTGCAAAACCGTGGGTATAGGTCTTGAAAAAAAACACCTATACCCACGGTTTTTCAAAACCCTGGGTATAGGTGTTCAAAAAAAATCTATACCCACGGTTTTTTGCAAAACCGTGGGTATAAGTGACCTATACCCACAGTTTTGCAAAACCGTGGGTATATGACAGTTTTCCAGTAGTGAATTTGGAAAATATAGTTTGGAATATTCATATATATAAATATACATTTTCTTCAATACATATATACAAATTCAATTTGTTAAAACAAATTGATATGAATTTTCTTCAATATACACAATTTTTATTACAAAATAGCAACAAAATCATTGATAGAGAACTCATTTTATAGTATGAGACTATATAAAAAATGTATATTATGCATTTTTCCTTAATTATATTCCAATAAAATTACATATATATATATATATATTCATATAGAAACAAAATAATACCACATATTATATCTTATCAAACATGTATAAAAAACCAAATACCAACGTCAAATAAAAGAGAAATAATAAAAAATTTACATTTTCAAAATACTATTTTAAATTTTTAGTAGTAAATATGTAAAGAAAATATTTGGTATGAACATTACATTACTTTTTTGGAATAATTAATACATGACACAAAAAGACTCCCAAAGACTATATTAGTTTAGTGCCTTTGGAAATTGGAAAAGATAGACAACTGGTTCATAAAACATCTACATTGTCTCCTTCTTTATCCTTCATAACTAAAACCCCTTTTGACACACGTTACTTAATACCATTCTTCAAATCCCAGGGGAGAAGAAACATGAAAAGGGGTGAGCTCGAATGATCAGTAAGGGTAATAATGGAAAATATCTTATAAAACTTAAACATAATAATGTAAAAACATGAACATCAATTTTGAAAAAAACATACCACATTTAACATGTACAAAAATCTTGAGTCATGAAATAAATCTTGGTAGTTCATAAGGAATAAATAATAATAGAATAATGAACTATGAAAAAATTTCATTGGCATAAAACATGGAATTGTGTAAAATAAATAATCACATAATATGATTTCTATAGTAGCCAAGGAATTGTTTCTAAGACCATCATAGTGTGAAAAGTCCATTAATGAATCGAGTTTCCTTGTCGTTACAGCCATGTATTATTGAACCAGATTTACTTTCCATTCCATTCATGTATATATCATCAGATATAAAATTTTACCCAATGAATTTGAAGGATATATATGTCTCACCCATCTCATAATGAAATCATTCTTACATGTTCCACAAAACATAAATCATTCATCATAGCATAACCCAAGAAATAAAATGGGTTTCTTAATCATCATTCTATCATAAAAAAATCCATATAAAATATCATTAAATCGTTAACACAATAAAATCATTGTAATAATAGGGATAGAAATACAAGATCATCATCTTAGATGTAAAATAATTTTTATAAAACACACGAACTTAATTCTTGAGGAAAATATCCTTTTCCTTTAAAAATGGTTTTTTCTCAAAATGCTGCATAATTTTAGTTAAAAATAAACTTTAAATCATGTAAAGTAAGCTTCATGTAAATAATTAATTATGAATATATAAAAATTCATTTATCTATATAAGTTAAAAAAACATTCTCCTTGTAATTTTGCTGGAAAAGTCAAAAAGTACCTCATATCGAAAAATGCCAAAAGATTCCTTTCATACCTTTTAATAAAAATTTACCAATGGGTAACATTTAATTTAAAAAAATTATATAAGAAAAAACTAATATTACATAATATAGGAAACATGGATGTGGAAGATAAATATATCATAGTAAATACTTACATATAAACAATCTCAAATAATAACAAGATTGTGAAATTATCCCTTACCTTAGGTCCGATTTATTATGTATGTGTTCAAAACTCCTATATAGTGGGTCTAAATAAATTATTAACTTGTAACATAACCATATAAATATTTATGATATCATATATGATTCAATTATAACTTTATATTACCCATTTATTTATCAATTCTTTGTTAAAACAACGTTTTGGGTAATAATCATTTTATTTATCGTAGATGTTTTGAATTGTTATTCTTGATATTATTACCAGAAAGGTTTGGGGTCAAGCCCCTTTATTAAAAGAAAAGAAAAAGGACAGTAAAACCTTTTGGAATGGGTAAGGTAAAACCCATAACAAGCCCGCAGGCCCAGTGGGACAAAGCCCAATCAAAGACACCACCCAAAACATAAGAGCCCAATGGGAAAGCCCATGACAAGTGACCAACAACACCATAAGAGGAAAAAAACAACCCAAAGGCAAAACCAGAAGACCCAGCAGACCAAGTCCAAGCTGTCACTACGGAGACACGGCCACCCGAACCCACAGGGGTGCCGGAACCAAACCATCAACACTAGGTCGACACTCACCGCATCACCACACCTAATCCACTGGCGCGACTGACCGCCGCGACACGCCTCCGGACCCGCACGAACGACCGCCGGAAGAGCCCGCCGCCCGCAATGGATCCCGTCAACGACGAGGCTCACAAATCTAGCCAGATCTGTAGATCGTGACCAGAACAGAGCCACCGACCGCCGCTGAACCCCATCATGCCTCCGACACCGTGTCGTCACAAGACCAAAGTTCGCCATCCGAACTGCCGCTGTCCAACCAGATCTGGTTTGAAACCAGATCTAAAACAGATCTGTAATCACCGCCTTCCTACCAGCCTCCGCCGAAGTGAACCCACTGCTTCCGACCTCGAACATGAGCATGCCTACAAAGGACCGCAGAACCGATGGAAACCTGAAACAAGTGACCCTCCCCCCTCCACGCCACTCTGAGGCCGAAGCCGAGCCTTCCCTCCGATGCCAAGCCAAGATCGAAGACGCCTTCGCCGCTGGAACACCTCTGCCCGCCCAAAACTGAAGCCACGCCCGCTGAAGCCTTCGTCCGCCGAGCATTGACGGATTCTGCCGCGCCTGAACTGATGAAGCGAGAGGCCTGAAGCCGTGCCCACCGAACTGAGATGCCCACGCCTGCCGAACGCCTCCACCCGACCAGATCCAAAATAGTACCGCCGACTGCCGAGTGAGACAGGGTGAAGAAGACGACACCTCGCCTCAGCAGACAAAGCCAGAAAATGGAACAGCGGACCGAGCCGACACCGAGATGGAGGACTCAGACGCCCCGCCGTCCGAGTTCCGCCGTAGGATGGGAGGGAACAACTCCAGAAGCTGAAACCCTAGCCCTGATAGAGAGAGAAAACGCAGCCGCTCAGAGGCCTTCTTTCATCTCTATTCCTGGAGTTTGAAAAAATCTTCTTGATATTATAACTTAGATCATGATTTGATTACTTCAATAATGTAAAAAATGATTTATATATCATAAATATTCAGTATATAAATATATATAATAGATATATAAATGAAATGTAATACACCGTTCATGGAGATAATAGGTCGTATGTACGCATAAATGCTGTTTCTATTTCCTTATTGAATTGAATGGAAGAAAGTAAATAATATATATATATATATATATATAGATCTGGTAGAACTATTATGTAATATATTTCATGCTTATTTATTATATATACTCTATAATCATTCTTGAATGGTTAACGTGGAGAATGAATCTCATCGCATCGTGGAGACGGTTGGCTGTATGTATGCACGAGCGATGGTATCATTCATTTAATGGTTAAATGATATGGAATTAGATAGTATATTAATTATAAATAATAATTGTCATGTTATATTATTTATTTAAATCCATTATACTCATCTTTATACCCATCCAAATTAAGTATTTTTTAATAACAAATTACACCACGACGTGGAGACGGTAAGTCATACGTATGCATGCATGGTGATATTGTTATTCATAGGATAGATAAAAGGAGGTATAAGGTTTTAACATAATTATAATAACATTTCAGAATGTATAAGATACTGTATTTATTAATTTATTATAGTAACAACATAAGAATATGAAGTATAATAAGAAGATAATTTTGAAAGAGGTTATAAAACAATTATATCTTTTTCGAGTATCTTCTTTTGATTTGCACAAAAGGTCTCCCTATGGTGGCTTTATACCCAAAGTGTGGCCTCTAGGATGAAGTGAGGAATGTTGGGAGAGGTAATGGGTAGGTTTTGGGCAATAAAAATGGCTTTAAAGGTGTGATTAGTAGAGAAGGATAGGTTCCCTTTTATAAGAGAGAGGACAGGCACCATCAAAAATACCAAAACTATTAAATTAATATAAATTAATTTTTAAATTAAAATTCCTCCAAAGTGGATTATTTAAAATATTATATTTTTTTGGGTCTAAATAATCTCAACCAATAAAATCTATACATGTTTTGATTTTATTTTAAACCTTATCATCTTGATTTATTCTTATTTAATCTATTTAATTTTAATTATGGTAATAATATTCTAAATAATAAATGGTTATAAATATTTTATTATGTGTTTTAAATTTTCTATAATTGGATAATTTATTAAATTTTAGACCTTATAATGTTAAATTTTAAATTTTTAAATAATTTTGTGATTTTTAAATAATTTAATAATACGTTAATTTTATAAAATATCAATAGGGTCAATTTTGACACTATTCATTTATTTGACTTTAAATAAAATCAACACATAATATAAATTATAAAAAAATATTTAGTACACTACTAACATGTTATATTCACCTATAAAATTCATGGAGTATATTAATTTATTCATATTATATTTCTTTTAATATTTTTAAAACCATTTATATGATATTTCAATTAAAAAAATAATTTATACATCACTATTGTGTCATCATTAATGAAAATTATTTAATCTATAAAAATTATAAATAAATTCAAATTATGTATATAATTTAATTATATTTCTATATACTATTTATTTTCTAAGTTTTATCAAGTTTATCACTATATTAAAATTATTATACTTATAAGATATATGAGAGTGATGTGTTGTCACTTTCTTTTATTTTAATTATTATTACATCACTTTCATAGAAAAAAGTGAATTAAATGAATCAATTTCAACCCTTTGGTAATATTGGTAAAATTTAATTCATACAATAGTATTTTTTAGGTGTTAGGGTAATTTTATTATCTTTATCATATTGTTTGTTACCCTAATTTACCTGATTTACCTTTAATCGTGGTAAATAAAAATTACTGTAGTTACTATTCATAATATCCAAAAAATAAAAGCAGCCTATTAACATAACTTAGACCCATTTATTCCAAATATGGAATCTATTTTTCAAAATTCAAAAAATAAAATTTGCAGAAATTAATTTAAAATTAATTCCCATTGTCAAAACCCGAAAGTGAGTTTTTAATAAGTAAAAGCTATCAAAAGATTGACATGTGTTTATGTCCAATTTAAATGTGAAAATACATAAAATTAAAAAAATTAGATTAAATTATAGAAATATAATCCAATTACACTTTAAAACCAAATTAATATATAATATAACTATATAAATAAATTAGATGAAAAGACAGTTTTGAATCAAAATAAAGTATTTTTCACTATTCATTAACATATGAATTTCATCAAAAAAATACCAAAATTTCAAACAAGGTAAATTTTGATGTATATATTCCAAATAAAAAGTTTATTATATCAAATAGAGATGATAAAATTGTCAAAAAAAATATTTAAAAGGGGTTCTCCATCAAAAGGTGGTAAAACTTTATTTTTTGGAAAAATAGTTCTTTTATCCGAAAAATTGAATTTGTTCTTATATCATATGTAGAAATCATATAAGATGAATTTAAAACATTAAATTGAATATATTAAATATATATTTTACTAATAAAATCCACCAAGTGTGATTTTATTATTTCATAGACTCACTTATTTTCATTTAAATAGTTTTTTAGAAAGAAGTTAATACTATTAATACCTACCATTATAATTACTAGGTAATAATATTTAGTTATCACTCATACTCAGACTTGTGTAAAATTAATTCAATCAAAATAACTTAAAATTTTGTGTAACACGAGCCAAGAATAGTGTTGCGTATACTTCAAGCTAATACAGTGTTGTGTATAGCGCAAGCTAATCTTAATGTAGCATACAACACATGAAATCAATGAAATTAAAAATAATATATCCCATAAAATCTCAGAGTGTTACAATTATCTTCCCTTTTTTTAGTTTGTACCTTTAGACTCTATTCTCTTTTAATTATTCTTACAGTTTTTCATTTTCTCATTCTCTTTCTTATCTATTACATTTTATATTTTTAGTTAAATATTTTCAAACCTAATGATTTTATAAAATGTGTTAACTCATTCAACAAAAGGATACCAATGAGTAAAACCAATTTCATCAACCAACTTACACAAAATAAATATACCAAAGTTAATATTTATCGAATAAGAACAGAATGCCTATAAGATAAGAAATCATTAAAGAACAAAAATGTACAACACATAAATTTATAAAATATTGTTATGACATGAAATAATAATTATAAAAAACATATATTTAATATTATGTTTATATAAAAATTAAAACACATATATTAGTTTCATTTACCTATAATCCAAAAAAACATGTTTGGTTTGGTATGAACTTTTTGGCAGCAACACTTGTATAGTGTTAAACAGAATCAATAATACATTAAATTAATTTACACTGTGAATCATACATAGATTAACAATATTAATTTATTAGAAAATTTAGATATAAATTGAAATAAAAATGATATCGAGATAAAAGATAGGATTAACATTCTTGATAGATTTTGGCTATGAATAGAGGAGGAAGAGGAGGTATGCCGACAATCAATGCATGTGAATTGAAAGGGGAGGGATAAGGAAAGAGGTAAAAATGGTGGTCTCAGTATTGCATGTGTGACAAAATGAGAATGGAGGGAGAGGGATGTAGATGTTAG
The DNA here is from genome assembly GCA_963277665.1 of Viscum album. Lineage (NCBI taxonomy): Eukaryota > Viridiplantae > Streptophyta > Magnoliopsida > Santalales > Viscaceae > Viscum > Viscum album. The sequence goes on from OY728125.1 coordinate 158,281,346, forward strand.
GTATGGATTAAATTGATAGGAGGAAGGGAGAAAGAATGATAGAGGGAGATAGGGAGAGAGATAGAGGGAGGTATAGATGGAGAGGGATAAGAGGAGAGGATTTGGGATGGGATGGATTGATGGAATAGAGGGGGAGAGGGAGAGAGAGAGGGAGAGATTAGGGTTACTGAGGATCAAAGTAATATAGGTGAGGTGAAACAAAGTGGGATGGGTAAGTGTAAAATTATGGAATATTTTTATAAGACTACAACCTAATTTCAAGTTCATCTGGTTGGGATGGGTCTGTAATTTTCCAACTTGAGACCTGAACCAACCCAACAAAACTTGACTTATCCCAATCATATCATATTTGGTTTTTTGGGTTGGGTAAATTTTGGACACCCCTACTAAATAATTAAGATCTAAATTATAAACATTTTTAGTTCTAGGTTCCTTAAATTTAAGTAATTTGTCTTTGAAAATGGAACTTATATCATTAAAGAAATATACTAAACAACCTTTATCCTAATATTGAGAAATAATTATCAGGATGCTATTTAATCATTTAAAATAAAGAAATTTATTTATGAGGATTTAGTCAGGATTTCTAAAAAATCCAACTCTAATGATATTTTATTTTTTATTACATAAAAATGTAATGTATTCTATATCAATCTTTGATTATGAGTTAAAATTTAAGAAATATCTACTCATATGTATTGAACAGACACTTTACATGTACCACTTTGAATTAATTTCCTTGTGGATTATTCCCTATAAAAATAAATTAATTAAGAAAATGTATAGTACTGATATTATCTTGGGTCTAATTGGTTTATAAACTAAATATTTAGACATCCAAATCTATAATGAGAAAAATTTACAACTTTATATTTAGATATTTTTTTTGTAATATAGGCGTGATAAATTCCATAAAACGTGTTAATTTTAAAGAAAAAATCATTTTAATCGTAACTAATAATTATATAATGAAAGCAATTAGTTATAGAAATGTTTTTAATTTTAGATCTTGGTATAATTATGTACATTTTAGGATTTTCTCTATTACTACCAATTCCAACTTTGTCTTTATTTACCTCTCTCTTTCTAATAATTTTATTAAGGTAATACCCCCTTAGTAAAAAACACTAGAAATAAATTTTAGATATTTAACTTCAACTAACAGATCCTTAATTATACTGTCATATAAATAACAAGCTTAAAAATATTTATCAAATTTATAATTTAAGTCTAGAAACTAATTTGTTAAAAAATATTTTTCACTAGTGGAAATATTCTGAGATTTTCAAAGGGAATTATTATTTTTCTTATGTGAATAATATTTATCTTCTATAATGGATAAATATTCATTAAATTTATTGAAAGAAATTTTTTCATGTCTAGATTCTTGATCAGAAGAATAAAAAAATTTAACTTCCTCAGTTTGTTCCATAAAGAACATGTTATCTTTTCAACTTGTTTGCTTAGCTTCAGAATGAGAATATGAATCATAACTAGAGTCTTTAGATACACTTCATGTGACTTTCATTGTTTTTTTACTTTATTATTTAAATTATAATTTCTTTTAAGATTCTTCCTAGACTTCATATTTTTTTTAAGTTATGGGTATACAGGCTTGATATGAACAAGCTTATTACATTCATAACATCAAACTTCCTTGAAAATTATATAAAAATTATTATATAAATTTAAATATTTATTAAAACCCATTATATTCATATAAATCTTGTTGAACATCCTTAATAATCAACAAATTTCACAAATTGAATTTAAAAAATAAGAGTCTCCTTCATCAGATGAATCAAATAATATATCTTTTCTCTTTGAAGTAGAAACTTTAAGTGAAAAGTTTTCTTCCTTAACTACCTTTTGATCATTATATTTTTCTTGTATCTTAACATTATACATCATGAGGGTTCCAATTAAATTCTTCTTCTTAAAATCATTAACATTTTTGTACTATATAATAGAAATATATATTACACTCCATCTAGCTGGTAGAACTTTAATAATTTTCAAGTATTGATCAATTATGGGGACAAAAATTCCCAAAGAAGTAAAATCATTCACCATATTAGAGAGTCTTCCATACAGTTGAGTAATATGTTATCCATAAATCATACTAAAAGTAATAAACTTAAGTTTTTCAGTATTTTAACTTAGTTCTATAACATTATTAGTTCCTTCATAATAAAATTCAATAGTCTCACATATATCATGAGATGAAACACACTAATAAACTCTATTAAATTCATTAGGTTCTAATCCACGAATGATAGAATTCATGGATTTTAAATTTAAATCAAATTCAACCTATTATTCTATAATCCATAGATATGGTTATCTAGAATACATTTTATAAGGTTTTAAAACCTTCATATAGACTTTCAATCCAATAATCTTCAAGTATATAACCATTTTATATTTCTAATATTCATAATTCTCTCCATTAAAATTGAGTGATCTTACCATGGACAATCTTTCTCTCAGATGATACATTTTAACAATAAGAGACAAATATTTAAAATTAAAATGGAAAAATTTGAGAACTCAAAAGTTTAATTTTAAGACTAAGTGTTGTCCCAACACTGTTTCATAGTAACTCAAGAGGGGGTGAATTGAGTTCTTAAATTTCAAACCAATTAAAAACTTCCATCTTCTTTAATCATTTAAGTATGACCTTTAATTTATAATATATGTAGTGTAAAATGTAAAATATAGTAAAGATCAAGATATATGGTGTTTTTATAGTGATTCAAGGATACAAGATCCACATATAGTCCACTCCACCAACACTCAATATGATTTTAGTTATTTTTTTACTCCCATAATTTTCCTAGGGATCATACAACTGAGTGAAAATAACTAAAACTTGTTACAAGGATTTAAGATCATTTATTGGGATCTACCTTGCAAGACTTATCCACAATATTCAAACCACACCCAGTATAAAAAGTGTTCACTTACAAAAGTAATAAAAAATATAGAAAATAAATACATATTAGTGCACAATTGAAAATTTCTATAACTAACAGATGATAAATATCTTATAGAGAGTGAGTATATATCTAAAGTGTATCTATAAAAGAATTATTTGACACTGGTAGGTATTTTTATAAAATAATAACAAAAAAATATTCATATATTTTCTTCATCATTTTTAAGATAAATAGTAAAGTCTTGAGAATACATAAATAAGTAAGATAACAATTCATAAGAGTTGGAAGAAATTTGAGTGCTTAGATTGATTGTGAATCTGTATATCTATTATAAAATTGCATTTCAAAAATTAATATGTATCCTTATTTCACATGGTTGAGAAAGAATATATATGATTTTAAAAAAATAATATAGGTTAAATAGTCCATAATATTATCCATACGAATCGATAACTATTTGAATGTTAGAGAATCTTCAGGTTTCCTTAGAATAAAAAATCATAATAAACTAGTCAAAATTTCATTAATTTTGGTGATAATAAAACATGAGAATTTTTCTCCTGAATTTCATAAATAGTATAAATTCCAAAAAAGGTATTTTAATTTCAAAAATACATATGACTAAAATCATTTAAAGGAGTAACTCATTTTATAATGTTTATCTCCATAGTGAATTAGTTTTGGGTACCATCTAACCTGGCTTCCGAACCAGTCCGCTATAAGGCCTAAAGGGTGTTCTCGATCCCCAAAGGATGAAAAATAGTTCACAAGAATCACAAAATAAACCTTGAGAATGGTTTCAACCTCATACAACAATATAAATAACCAGTGGAAAGAAAAATATAAACCAACCAAATGGAGATAAAAAAAATAGAAAATCCAATAAAAAGATACAACTAAAACAAAAGAAAAATGATTTTTGAAGCAATTATACACCAATCAAAACCATAAAATACAAAAATAATAATGGACAAATCAAAACTCAAGATGAAATAAAATCCCCAAACCAGCTCCTATGAGCCTCTATGTGACCCACAATTACTATCCAACCATACACTTCCCCCAAAAGATCAATAGAGATAAAACAACTAAAACAGGCTTGAACCAATAAAATATAGGCATGATCTAAACAACCTTTAAGGTCACCACCCATTTAATCTAAGTAGTCACTTTCATATTACATCCTAACAATTCTATTTTGAAATATAATAAAAAAATAAACATTTCCTATAAGTCTTTAAAAAGGAAAGCACATCGCATCAACGACATGTTAGAAATATTTTCCATGGGTTTCATTAAATAAAAACAATTTCTTGGAAACATTTCTCACTTGGATGAATCCCCTTGAAAAAACACCTTTTTAAAGTACCATTTTAGAACATTTTTCATGAAACAACCCTTTTTAAAATATACATTTTGAAACCCATAAGTGGTTTCCAATTTCCAAACAGTTTTCCAAAACATTATTGAAAACCAATTTCTAATTTAACTAGGCACAATATCCTAAAAACATTTTTAAAAAACCCCCACACATGCTCAGGGTTTAAAAAAACCATTTCCACGTTTTTATAAAAGTACTCTAAAAATAAATGGAAGTAAATTTTTCATATTTAAAGAACACCTTTCAAACTCATTATTAAAATAGTCTTAAATCACATTTATAATCACACTTACTCTTTCCCTCCTTTAAAACCTTTCACAAAACCTTTTCAAAGAATTTGAAAAACAAAGAACAAACAACAACAAAAAATAAACCACACAAAACACACTAAAACACTACAACAACAACAACAACAACAAAAAACACTACTATTTCAAGTCACACAACAACAATAAATAAACCATAAGAACATAGGTGATAAATAATGTCCAAAAATAAATGGATACAATTGAAGCACAAGGATAAATCCCCTAAATGATCCTAAATAAGATCCTAGTTTCATGTATCTAACCAATGATATCTATAAAATGGGTGATATCATGAATTATAATAACTCTAATTTCTTGAATCACTAAGCATGCATACAAAATTATGAAGATCACTCAATCCTCCCTAGTCTCTCTTAATCCCTACTTCATATGAGCTAACTCGGTCTTAGGGGAAGAATTACCTCTATAGGCTTACTCAATCCCACAATAGTGTCCCTGAAATAATATCAACCTAGTTTATCAAATCAACCACCTACGTCACTTACCTAATTCCCAAGGTCTACAATGAACATCAAAGGGGATGGGCATAAAAAAGCATCTCATGGAACAAATATAAAGCATTTTAAATTACTCACGCCTCATGTCCAACACCCTCATAAGAAACATACCCATATACATCAAAACATTATTAATATATATATATATATATTCATCAATAGTAAACATTCCATTAAGTGACTACAATCTATCACAGATACACATAAATATCAAGGGGATCAAGAGGGTCTCTCTCCTTTCCATGAAAACTTATTTTATAAAAAATACAAACATAAATTTTGAAAACATTCTTAGGATCTAAGCTAATACACCCTTTTTTAGAATACATCTCAATCTTCTCTTGAGATTTTTTTATCAAAACACCTTTAAGTTGGAACTCACACTTCCCTCTAAATCACCTTTGAAAACATTAAAATCCACTAATGAGTTTCAAAATATAATTCACATGGGATAAAAAACCCATTTGAAACTAAAAAACTCATTTTTATTGTTTCAAAATATTTAAACATCTCAAACCTTTGATTCAAAGATCCACCATGGTTGTAGAAAGGTTTTAGATACAACAAACAAGGGATAAAACACCCCTTTATAAAATTAAAAGCTCAAGTCAAACATTTTAAACCTATTAAAAACACCCATACACTTTGTTTTAAAATAATTAAATACCAAATACCCAATTAAAATCCAATTTGGAATTTAGAGTTTCTTTTAAAATCACTTCAAATCTTTAAAAATCTACTTTGGAATTTTTACAGACACTTTCCAAGGGTCGAAACCATTTAAATTTTACCTTGGCCCCTCACGGGATATAGATATAGGTATAATTTTAATGATAAACCAAGTTTAAACCATAAATAATTTAAAGGAATGTAATAGAAAGTTATGATAAGGAAACAAATACATTATTTCAATGGGGAAGAAGCCGGAAGTCATCACCTATGATCGTGAGCACTCCCACAAGCCAATATGTTCTCCTTACAAGCCCTACATGAGCAAGGCCCAGTGATATGGACCAATCCCAAACCTAAAATCAAACCAAATGGCTATTAGGGTTCATAGAAGGAGAAAAAGCAATGGGAAAATAATGAATAAAAGAAAAAGAGAGGCTTAAAGGGGCTTACCATATAAGAATTCACTTGAAACCAATGAGGAGACCAAAAAAAATGGTGGGACGAATGGAGGAGACTCCCAAGGAGGTTAAAATTCTCTATTTTAATGGTAGGGGGAGATAAAATAGAGTTGGAGACATAAAATCAAAATGGTGAAAAGTGTAAATTCCACTTTTAATGAATCTGGGAAAGCCACATAGTTTGGCAGCATGGTTTTCCAAACCATGTTCCCACTGTGCGTAATCCACTACCTAAGAAAGACCCTATAATATGGTTTACTTGGGATGCTACATGGTTTAACAAACCATTCACAAACCATTCCAAATGGAAGTGAAAAATTATACTATAAATTTGTACACTTTCTACATAGTTGACCAAACTATGCATAAGTTGTGTGCTACAAGATAGACTCAATAGAGGTCCCCCATGGTTTCCCCTATGATCTATATAGTTTTGACTCAACCGTACACGATCTGTGTAGACCAACCATTCACAAAATAGATTGCACTGAAAAACCACTTGTGTAGGGGTAACCGTATAGTTTACTCTAAACTGTGATTAAAAACAGTTCTTGGAAGGAAAAACCCTAAATTTTAATGTTTTAGGAAAAAAATTGATAAAAATTTAAAATTACCCTCAAACTTATAAAATACTATATAATAAACACCTTAGTGACACAGTGGGTGTCACAATTCTCCCCATCAATTCAATTTCTACCCCCTTAAAGTCTTAAGGCCAAGTAGAGGTCAAAGGAAAACAAATTCTAAAAAACTATATTAAGGAAAAAAGAGACATACTCAAACAACTATGAAAATACTCAAGAAAAAATGATTAAAAATGATTAAGGAGAAGCTATAAATAAATATAGATTGAGTACTAGTCTCTCCACAATTTAGAATTAGTCCAAAATGGTGGAACAATCGACAACCACTTTTTCACAAAAACTAGAGGATTTTTTTGAGCAAAATTTTTTGAAAAATATCCAAAATGGAATCATACCACACAATTGACCATAATCAGCTATGAACAATTTAATCAAAACCAAAAAGAGCGCACCACTCTAAGAAATATACCAAAGGATTTCAAAAATTAGATCTCCAATCCATGGCATCCCAAACAAAGATCATGATAATGGGAGACATGCCTCATGAAGAAATGACATGGATCAAACCTAAGGGTCACAGTCCAACTAGAAACTAAACTACACCCTCAATCACCCTCACATAAACCCTAGGATTTTCCCATTTCTACAAAAAAAATATAAAGTCTAAACCATGGTCTACGCCATTTACAATAAGCACATCTACAATATGGCACAACATTACACCAAACAAAACCGCTTCTCATACATAACAAACAAAAATACACCTAAGAAAAACTGATCAAATATTTTCCTCAATCCACAAATACTCCAAACTCACCAACCATAGATCCCCAAAATGGTCTATCATCCAAAATTTATACAACCAAGCACCCAAAGGACACAATAATAAATATACACTCTATCAACCTCAAACATCTCCATGCTCAACCAAGAAACCCAAAAAAACTAGAGCTCACATGAGAGTATCTAAGAAAAACCGAACCTTACTAGTACATCCATTGTTCATAGGTCTAAACCATTGGGACCCGAAAGAAACCCAATAAAACTATCTAAATAGACCTATCTTGAATTAAACCCATGCAAACAACCAATAGATACAAAGGAGGAAACACATGATAATCCATTAAGATCCTGTGAATTGTTAAAACTAGAAGGATGAGAGATCCCCAAGAAAAACACTCTACTTATATTCTAGAAATATTTGGTAGGATTACACTGAGAAACACAAGACAAGAGATCAACCAAATCATGTTTCTCAAAGAATAACAAACAGTCCCATAAATACACAAAGGATATATCAAATCACATGTTTTACTAAAATAAGTAGGGTTTTTCAAAACACACCTATTGAAAAACTATGGATCCATTGAAATACATCCTAAAAACTATTTGGAAAACCAAGGGACTATTAAAATTAGACCCCTTTTTCACTAAAAAATAAATGGAAATCATTTTATAATTTCAACTTCCAAGCCATAACTCGATTTTTTCATTTAAAAACATTTCCAAAACCAATTTCAAAGAAAAAATAAACTAGTTTTAAAATCAAAACACCATTATAAGACTTATAATAAAGAAAACAATCATGTTTTGAAACCACATCAAGCTACTTACCCTTTTAAAAAAGTCCAAGGGTAAAAATCTAAAATAAGGTGAAAAGTCTAATTTGTAAATCATTGGTTCCACTTAAAATTAGAATCCCATATTTCAAAACATGGTGTAAACTTGATTAGAAAATCAACTACTCATAAAAAAAGTTCAAATTGAAAATGAAATTAATTATTTCAAAACATTTCATGAAAAAACCCATTTTACAAATAATCCCTAAGGTTATATTTTAAAACTGAAAACATTTATCTTGTAAAATCCATTTTCCATGAATGCAAGATCAGTTTCACATCACATGAAAAATTAAATAAAAAATGGAAAAAAATCCATAATAAAAAACCAATTCAATGATTCCAACACATCACAAGACCAATATTGAACCTTTTCTAATCGCCCTAAAACAAGGTAATCCAAGTGTTAATGGGTCTAAATAACATAGTAAACTGAGATGTGGAACCATTACCAACTTGGTCACATGGTTTAAGGACACATGATAATCATGGATTGGTCCCTAATACATGTCCATAATCAAGAATTTGATCATCACATGGTTTTTATGGTCGTGTGAACCAACCCAACACCTTGAATTCCTTCTTTCTCACCATCCCAAATGTGATGTATGATCCCTCAAGGTAACCCTAGCCATGCTATTGAGGATCAAAACACCATATCCATAGGAATAAAACCATAATATAATAATTCCAAAAAATAGAAAACCAAAATCAAAGCAAGAATACCAACTAAACCTAGGAACTAAAGGTTTTGGGTGAGAAAGAGCTCATAAAAATCTCCTCAGACCGACCTCTAGAGTCCCAAGAACCTTATCTCTAAATTACCAAGACCCTAAATAAAAAGTGGGAATTTTTAAAGCCTAAGTACCATTTAGAACCTAACCTATGATACCATTTTGTAGTATACTGGTTTGGGTTACATCTAATCTGACTTCTGACCCAGTTCACTATAAGGCCTGAAGGGAATTCCCGATCACTATAGACAAGAAAATAGTTACTAGGCATCACATAATAAAACTTTGTAAAAACATTCACCCTTATAAAACAATATAAATAACCAAGGGAAATAAAATCATAAAATAACCAAATGAAGATAAGAAAAATATAACATCTAATAAAATGATACAACTGATATAAAAGAGAAATTATAATGTAAGTAGTTTTAAATAAATCTAAAGCATAAAATACTATGAGCCTAATGGAAAAAAGAAAAAATCAATTTGAAAGAAAATCCCCAAGAAAGATCTAATGATCCTCTATGTGATCTATAATCACTATCCAACTATAAACCTCCCCCAGAAGTTCAATAGAGATAAACCAGCCAGAACAGACCTAGAATTGTAAAATATAGGCATGAGTTAAGCATCCTAGTAGGTCAACATCCACCAATTCTAAGTAGCCACTTTCATATTACATCCTAAAAATGATAGTTTTAAATATAGTAGATAAATAAATTTTTTCATAAGGATTTTAAAAATATATAACAACACATCATAGGTGTGTTAAAACTAATTTTCAAAAAATTTAATTAAATGAAAGAAATTTCTGGGAAAACATTTCTCACTTCGCTGAATCCACTTATAAGACCACCATTTTAAATTTAAACTTTTAAACCATTTCATGAAACAAAACTTTTTAAAATTCACATTTCAAAGCCCAAATAAGGTTTTCAATTTCTAAACAGTTTTCAAAAACATCATTGAAAACCATTTTCCAATTAAACTAGGCACAAAGACCTAAAAAAAACTATTTTTTAAACCCATAAACACACTCAGAGTTTCAAAAACAAAAATTTCCACATTTTCATAAAAAAACCCCAAAAATATTTCGAAGTAAATGTTTCACATTTTAAGAAAACCTTTCAAACTCATTACTAAAATAGCTCGAAAGTACATTGAAATTCACACTTTATCTTTCAATCCTTTTAATGATTTAATAAAACCTTTTCAAAGTATTTAGAAAGTTAACCACACATAAATAAGGAGAAAGCACAAAGTCTGAAATGACTATGTCAAGTCACATAATAAGGATAAATAAACAATAAGAACATAGGTTCCAAGAAATGTACAAGAAGTAGGGGATACAACCGAAGCATAAGGATAAATCTAATAAATGGAACTAAATAGGATCCTAGTATTATGGATCTAACCAATATTATCTAATAAATGGGAATTAGTATTAATTAGAATAAACTTAGGTTCTCCAAACACTAAACATGAATACAAAATTTGGAAACTCACTCTTTCCTCCCTAGGATCTCTCAGTCCCCACCTGGGATCTCTCAGTCCCCACCTCCCATGAGCTCACTTGGCCTCAGGGGGAATGTCCTATCTATAGTATCACTCAGTCCTAGGAAGACATACCTTAAAGTATATCAACCTAGGTTAGGTCATCAACCAGCTAAGCCACCTATCCCATTCCCAAGGTCCACTATGACAAGTCAAAGGGGGTGAGCATAATAGAGCATCTCATAGAACAAATATAAAGAATTTCAAATAACTCATGCCTCAACTCCCACACCCTAAAAAGAAATAACCCTATATACACCAAAATATGATTATCATATACAAATTAATTAATAATAAACATCCCCTAAAGGGACTTTAAGCCACCATAGAAACACAAGAATATTAACTAGATCAAGAGGGTCTCTCTCCTTTTCATGAAATCTTATTTTCCAAAAAAGAAAAATGATAAATTTAAAAATATTATTGGGATATAAGACATAAAACCTTTTTCAAAATTCATCACAATCTACTCTTGATACCAATTTTATCAAAACACCATTGAAACTCAAAAAAAACCTCACACTTCCCTTTAAATCACCTTAAAAAACATTCAAATCTATTAATGAGTTAAAAAATATAATTCACGTGCGATAAAGCACCCCTTTGAAACTAACCAACCCATTTTTATTATTTAAAAAGTATTAAAAATATCAAAAATTTGATTCAAAGATCCACTAAGGGTGTAAAAAGGTTTCAAATATAGGACCCAAGGGCTAACACACCCCTTTATAAAATAAAAAGCTCAAGTAAAACATTTTAAATCTATTTAGAGCACTCAAATAATTGGTTTGAAATTCATTAAATACAAAATACATAATTAAAACCCTATTCGGCATCAATATAGTCATTTAAAATCACTATAAAGATTTGAAAATCCACTTGGAATAGAATACCATCCATTCTATGCCAAGGGTCAAAACCATTTTATATTCAACTTGGCCCCTCACGAGTTATACATATTGGTATAGTTTGAATGAAAAAACATGTTCAAACCCTCAAGATTTTAAAGGAATTTAATAAAAAGAAACAAGAAGAAAACACTTACATCGATTCAATGATGAACAAGACAAAAGTCATTGCCTATAATAGAGGGAACTCCCACAAGCCAAGATGATCCCTCTATAACCTCTACATAAGAAAGGACCCATGTTATGGAATAATACCAACCCTAAAATCAACCCAATTTACTATTGGGGTTCATGGAAAGAGAGAAATCAAATGGAAAATAAGAAATAATAGATAGATAGACGGTCTTAGAGGGGTTTACCATAAAGGAAATTACTTGAAACCAAGGAGGAAACAACCAAAAATGGGGGGAAGAAGGGAGGAGACACCCCAGGTAGTGTGAAAAGTCTATTCAAATGTGAGGGGGAGAGGTAATAAGGGTGGATACTTAAAATTTAACAAAGGGAAAAGAGGAAATTACACTCTTAATGAATATGGGTAGGCCACACGGTTTTCCAAACCATACACCAACTGTGTACAAGACACTGTCCAGCCAAGAACTTCTCAAATGGTTTACTTGGGACTCCATACTATTTACAAAACAATGTGATAACTATTCCAAATGGTATTTTTGAATTACAGAGGTAATTATTATACTTTCCGCACAATTTACCAAACTATACACAAGCCATGCACTATAACTCAGACTCATGAGAGGCTCCACATGGTTTCCCTTAGGATCCATAAGGTTTTGACTAAACCATGAAAAAACTATGAAGACCAAACATTCATAGAGAAAATTGAACTGAAAAACCATATGAGTAGGGGTAGTTGTATATTTTCCTGTAAACCATGCATGTAAATAATGAATAAAAGAAAAAACTCTAAATTTACAAGTTTCATGCAAAAAAATCATAAAAACTTAAAAAAGCCCCCAAACTCATAAAATATCATAAAATATACACCTAATTGACATGATGGGTATCAAAATATCCCTTTATAAGGTCATATAATTTTATAAGGTTCATTTATTTCTTTATAAGGTTGATTCATTTCATTTTAAGGTTCATTCTGATCTTCAGAAGGTTCATGACTTATTTAAATTCTTAAAACCTAATTAAATATAAAAAATTTTAAAAATATTTATTTATAATATATATATATATTTCATTATAAAAAAGATATAATATAATATAATATAATTATATGCATTTAAAATTATGATGTTTACTTTGTGACAGAAAAATGTTTTGTTTAAGGGTTAAATATGTTTTCTTAAAATGATTATTATTGAGATCAATTTAAAGAATTAATTAGTTAATTGATATTTATGTTAATTATATGGATTATATTTATATTTATTATTATCATAACTATATAAATAATTTTATCAAGTTATGAAACAAGATTAAGAGAAGAATAATTTTTATTCTAAATAATTTTTTTTTCCATATACTATATAATTTTATTTAAAAATCAAGATTATAAATTTTAGAACTTTAATTTGATAAAATAGAGTTTATTTTTGGTATCATAATTTCTAAATTATCTTAGGGTTAATTTTTGATATTTTTCTAAGAAATTTTTCAGTGAATAGTGAAATAATACAGTTTTTATGAATACCGTATCTTTTATGACGTCATGATGATATAAATATGATATAAAAATTTATTAAACTTATGAAAAATATCTTATATGTTGATATACTAAAAATATCATCAAATTAATATACAATTAATGTAAATTAAATTTTTATTACTTTATAAATATGAAAACATTTGTTGGAATTGATGTAATGCTTGCAAAACATTAGAAAAGTAAAACTGATGTCTTTAAGAAAGTATCTAAGAAGGTATAAGTATTTTATTAGACATAATAGATAAAAAAAGTGAAAAATAAATGTTATATATATATATATATTCATGAATTTTAAATTTATATAACATGTTAATTATTCAAATGCTCACCCAGCAGCTACGCAAGGTAAAAAAAGTCAAAATTCTTATCTTAAAAATGATATCATGAAATAAATAAGAATAAATAGTATTATGAATTATTTAAGATTATTATAATTATGAATAATATTATGTATTTATATTATTAATTTATCTCAAATATGAAACAATATAACGATTATTTTCAACACTTATGTAATGTTGATGTAGTATTAGTGCAAGTAGGAGAAAAGTCAAATTAAATAGTTTTAAAAATATTAGAAGTAATAACATAGAGTTTAATTAGATAATTTTATGTTTTTGGGGATAAAAAATTTACTTAATATGTTATTTAAATATTTTAATTCAAATTCCATATTTATCTAGATAGTTTTAAAATCAAATTATGAAAATAACCCTAAAATGACTTTAAAGGGTATTTAATGTCATAAATGATTTTTAAATTAATAAAAAACACCAAATATTATATTAATTAAAGTGGGGATGGTTAATTTACTATAATTTCATCCATTTTCCATTCATTATTCACTTTTTATTTTAAAATTACATTATTGAACCTTAAAGTTTGAATATTTGGGAAAATGACATTGAATTTTGCCTATAAAAGGGGACTGATTATAAAATTTTAAAAATACATATAAAGTTTGTTTTTATCTCCATATTCAAACCTAAAAACTATATAACATAACTTTCCACCTATATAATGAATTTAATTTTACAAAATTTCTTTCTATGAAATATTTAGACTCAATTAGATGGAAGCGATTTAAAGAGCATGGTAAAAGTTTCTAAACCTCTTTATCTTTTCATATTTATGATTATTTATCTTAAAAATATTTTAAAAAATATAATATTTTGTTTAAAGAATACCGTAATTATGTTATTTGAATATATTTTATGCATCAATTATGAGATATTATCCATTACCTCTCACCAAACTTTTTTTATAAGTCATTACTATGGAAAAATATGGGGTTTTTCAAAATTGTGTTTTTATTTCAACATTTCTATTAATGTTTTCAATAACAAGAATAATATTTTAAAGTAACCATAAATTAGTACCTTATTTATGATATAATGTTTTTTTGAACTCAAATATTTATTTGGTTTTCTCTTCTTTTAGACTCTTTTGAAAAATAATGCTCATTGTGGTGGTTTTACGCTACCTAAGTGAACAATGATGTTTACATAAACTCATATATTAAATGAATATTATTCAAAATTATTTTCATGATTTAATATAACATTAATATTCAATTAATATATTTATTATGATTCTATAATTTAAAAATATCCATCATAACAATAAAATTAAAAGTAAACAATGACTTCAGGTTTGAAAACGAGTTTATATGATATTATGGATCTATGTTTAAATGGAATACTTTTTAAAGTGTTTCAAGTATTTCCATGGCCTAACAATTTTTCTCTTTATTTTATATTCCATACTATCCTCTACATGTTTATACTAAATTTTCAAATAATTTTTATAGGGATTAGGGATGAATATGTATGGTTATGAAGTTAAAGTTTTTATTATGAGGTTTTAACCTTGAATGAAGTAGGTGTATCACTTGATGAGTTTTATTTAGTGGGAAAAATTTATATTGTGTGGAATAAGTATGAGTTTTGTTATGTAGATGTTTTTTCCTGATTATCTAAAACCTAAACCAAAAAGGTAATGGGAATATAAGAAATGTAATATTTTCTATAAATCATACAAATATGGGATGGTTATGTCGAGGTCTTTATAGTTGGCATTTGAGTAGGGTTTTAATAACATTACAGGTTAGGATGTTAATAGTTTGGGATAATTTAAGAGTTGTAGATACCATTATAGGTTAATAAGTCTATGAGTGATCATAATTAAAAGCATAAATAATATTTTGATATCTTATTGTTAAATTTATAGATACATTAAGTTGATATAATTATGGTTAGTTGAGATAAAGGGTTGATTGATTTTGAGAAAAGAAGTTGTGTATTAAAGTTAACCTTGGGAATTGATAAGTGATTTTGAAATAAGATAATTAAAGTTACTTTGGAAAAATATTATTTTGGAAATGTTACATGATTAAGGTATAAAGAATTAATGGTTATTATATGATTTCATGTAAAGGTGTTTGTTTTTATTTTAGGGATAAATATTGAGTTAATTTTTGTAAACATATATAAATTTATTATATAGATTCATGTTATTTTCTGAAAGGATTGTTATATCTTGGGAGACTATATCATTATAGTATGTTTATATTTGGTATGTGACATTTTGAGTGAATTATATTGTTTGAGGATAAAAATTATTCAATTTTTTCATGAATATGTGATCAATATTTTTTAATTTTTTGGTTTCAAGTTTGGTTAGACACATTTTAAAGAGTTTTAGGTTTTAGTAACTTGTGTAATAATATGGGGTGTTTTTTTATATTTAGGATTATGTAGACTAAATTATTGATTCATCATATGATGATCTATTCATATTTTATTGGTTAGTATATTTATCCATGCAAACCATTTTGGTTTTTAGTAATTGGATAGAAATATGATGAATAACTTGTTATAAAATACTTCATACAATGAAGAAAACTATCATTTGGTGGATCTTATGAACCATTAAGAGTTTATTTTTATGCTTCAAGATTGAGAAATTCATCTTTGTTATTCATAATTTGGAAAATGAGATGAAACAAAAGTAGAAACTAATTAAAATACACAACTAAAGGATACAATTTTTCTTATAGAATTGAAATAAATTAAGTATGTATATTTTCTCATATTCTCTTTATTGATCTAAAATAATTCCTAAAAATCAACAAAAATGAAGATAACGATATCAAGTCTTATGTGGAAAAAATCACCCAACTATCAAGGTATGGATTTAGAAACTCACTCATAAGTATGAATCTTATAATAGTATGTACATGGTTTAAGAAATATTTATATAAGAAATGATAAGTTTCATAGTATTAATCTATAAACTAATGTATATATACACTAATTTTAATGATTAATGAGGATTCAATAATTTTTGGGGAAATTATTAAGTTGTTTTTTGGGAGAATATATAATCAATGTTTAAAAAATTTATAGTATCCTTTCTAGATCTCCATTTATTTCATGTATTGTTATTATATTTCATATTTTATCACATATATATCAAATACAAGATTTTGAAATGAATATGTTACTTTAATTTCTGATGAATTTATGATCTCTTTTCCTCTCTTATGGATTTATAGTTCACACACCATGTTGTTCGAAAGGATTTTTATTGACTCAATATTATGATATACACTCTCTTAATTAAATATGTTCTTTTGTGATTGGTTTACTATAACCTAAGATTGCATTATATCTATAATTTATTTTTTAGGAATTTATATTTCTTTCTCATAATTTTCTTTTCTTATGATTATTACTTTATAAATTTTGATGTCTGTAAGGGGACTATTAACTCAATTTCCTTTCATTGAGTTATATCCTTTCTTTATTGACTATGTTATTCTTATATTATGTGCATTATGATTTATTATTTTTTTCTATTTTATTTCCAGTCATTTTTTTGTGGATTTACATTTATTTCATAGTCTTTTCCTTGATAGATCCTTACTTCAATTGCTATGATATTTTTAAGGTATTTCTTATCTCAATATACCTTAATTGATATATATTTCATATTCACAACTTGTTTTATTTTTATGTGGTGTATATACAACCAATGAATGTATTTTATAATAAATTTCATGAAATTCAAGGTATTTATAATTAACTTTTAGGTTGTACTTTTCATTGGATTTTGATTCATACATTACCAAAGTGATAAGGGTTTTCTAGGATCAATAACTTTTTCTTAAGTCATAATATTTCTTATTTGACCATTTTATTATATGATTGATATATTCCTCAATTCTATTTCTCAAATAGTATTTTATATTTCTCTTTAAGTAAATTTTATTTCCTTTTCATGATTTTCTTATTTGATGGATTTTCATAATTATTCTCTTTATTGTTGTATATTTTTCTCCAATATGTCCATATTATTTATTATAAAGTATGATTTATTTTCGTATTTTAGAAGATAAATATGTATTATCTTCTAAATAATTAAAATTTTATATTATCTCTATCCAGAAGGAAATGATATATTTCTTTTTTTGATGTGGGTTTCCTTAAATCCTAAAAGGTATTTCTTTACACTTATGTATATATATTTTATCTTTCACTCCACATATATTATCATTAACTTTATTTTCTTTCATGGATCTATTATTTGGGATTAATTTAAAATTATTGGTTTTAAAGTCCTCTTTCACCATTTGAAATAAATTTTGAAAATGTCTTGATATACTACTTCCCTTCATAAACCCTAGTTCATTGGGATTAATAAAATAATGGAAATTGGGGACATTGGTAAAATTATAAATTGATTTAAGAATAGATACATTATATTTTTATTTTTAAACCATTATTAGATTTACATTGATAGAATATTATTATTCATTATAAAAATGAATTGTTATAGAATAAAACATTAAAGGCTAGATAAATGTTTAAGGAGTTGTATGGTTGAAGAGTAAGAAGTAGTGATATTTTTACTTGAAGAAGATAAAATTACAAGGATGTAATTTCTTTAGGGGGGAGAATGTGACAACCCATGCATTTTTAAATATAACAGTTTTATAAAATATTTATTTTAAAATATATATATACATATTCTATGTCACAAAAGATATTATAAAATAAAATTATGTACATTTAAAATTATTATATTTACATTATGATAAAAAATATGTTTTATTTAAGGGTTAAATATGTTTTCTTAGAATGATTTATTCTAGTGATCTAATTAATTAATTAATTAATTAATGGATATTTAATAAGTTGATATTTTGTTAGGTCATAAAGAATGGCATAAGGCCTATAGGGGGTGAATAGAAATTATAATTTTTTTAACTAGATAAGATTATCATCAAAGTTAATTAACAAAGATAATTTCCAGTGGAAAAAAAAATAACACATAAAATATTTTTAGTAGTTCAGTGCAAATAGGTCCTACTATACTCTTATACCTCTGTAATCGGGGGGAGATATATTGTGCTCTAAAATGATGTTTGAATGGGAATAATAACCCAATAATAACATAGTTTTTCTAGTGTAAGTATAATTAGGACCCTTTAATTTTGTATGAGGAGTAACAACCCAATTATAAAAATGAATTTAGACAATGAGAGTTACAACCAAAATGGTCCCGAATTTAGAATTAGGGATTCATAACCTAAATAAGGAGAATGATTTTTCAGGAAAAAGAATAAATAGAAAGTGAAATCACATGTGAGAGAAGGGAATTAGTGTTACAAAATTAAGAAAACAGGATGAAATAGATAGATAAATGAAAGAACCATAGGTACTATTTCTTGAGTATTAGATATTCTTGTCTTGTAAAAGAAATAAAAGTCAAAGTATATTAGGTACAATCCTTGAGAAATTGTCAGTAATGGTAAAAATCATGTACAAGATCACTTGATTGTTTATAGAGTATGGATGTTTTTATCACTTTGAGTCACATGTGTATACCATCGTATCAATACTCGATCCCTTCATATAGAAAACTACATAACTACAACAACTAAAGAGAACACAAGAAAATAGTTAGAATATTTCAAAATAATAAAAACAGAGTCAACCATAGATCCCATTGAGATAATAAGATTCTAGAAACATTAAATGAATTACAACTAATTTAAATATATCATTTTCAAAACTTCAAATGAGTCAACTAGATTAAATAAATAATTTAAGCAATCTTCATATAACTAGGTTAAATAATTCCATGAATATGACAAGAAAGTTGACTATGTGAATGAACTTTCTTAATTTACACATAAGATATAAAAACACATTTATCATATAATTAATACATTTAAAATACTCTGAAAAAATTCCCAAAAAAATTGTATATAAAAAATGTTATTTATATATAATTTTATAAAAAATAATATAATAAAAAAATTTCTATAAACATATAGAAAATAAAATAATGAAAATAATAAAAATAGACAATACATAAATTTCCAAAATTAATAAATATCTAAATAATGTAAATATGTATTTAATATTTAAACAAACTTTGAACACGATCATATAAATTTATTTTTAAATCTAGAACAAACATTACTTATTTTTAAAAATAGTTTAACACATGAAATGCATATTTTCTGTGAAGATAAAAATATCACCAAATATTATTTATAACATTCTAATTTTTTTTGGATAGAATCAAAAAATTAATAATGAAATAGAACCCAATAAAATATAAAAAATACGATGTATAAACTCTCAATAATTAAAATGTTGAAAAATAGTGAAAGTTGAAATTTCAAAATAAAATAAAATTAAACCAAAAACATGGTAGTAAAAAAAAATTATACCATATGATCACAAAATTTAATTACTGGAAATAATATAAATTAAAACTAATGATAGAATATTTTATAATTTATTGTAGTAGATGATACTATAAAGAGAATATAGGATCTTCAACCATCAAGGGTGTTCTATTATGAGATAGTTGAAGGAATCCGCTATCGATACCATGAAACAGAGGTAGTGCTACCATCGAATAAGGGAGTTTCTACTGTTGAATAGATGAACTTATCGCTTCTATTAAGAAGACCTAATACTAAAACCATGAAGGTGTCTAAATATGGTGCTATGGTTATCGATGTCACATGTTCAAAGTAGAGGGAGTAAGCTACTACTACAGTGCATGTCCAAGTTGCTCATACCATCCATTGCAACCATTAAAGGTTAGGGGCCATGATGCTTTTGGGCCAAAGGATGAGTGACAATGCTACCATCGAATAAAGGAGTAGGGTGATACCACTACCCAAGGAGTTAAAAGGTAATAAAATAGGAACTACTTTTAGGGCTTCTTATACTGCCACCATGCTAGTGAGAAGACCTAGTGCTATTAGTGTCGAGCCAATGAAGATGAAGGGCGCGCACACACACACACTAAATATATATACATATGTAGATATATCAATATATATATATATATAAATATATAATATATATAAAAAGATATATATATATATATATATATATATATATATATATATATATGACATAAAATTTTAACAATAAAAAAATGATAAACAAATTTAATACCCTTAAACAAAAATACATGATCAAATATGAGAAATTCGTGCAATATAAATATAGATAAATGTATTTATAAATTATATCAAAAATTAAAATTAAAGATAAAATACACATGTGATTATATTAAAATAAAAAACATCATATTAAACAACATATATAAATAAACATTCTAACCAAAATCAAAACACTTAGACATTAATAATTTATTCACATATGATAATAAAATTAAATCATACTGAACAAGATAATTATACAACTTAAAGAATATGTTCACTGTAGTTCATAATAAAAATAAATTAAACAACTTTATTTTTGTGAGGAATTATGATCAATGCAATAAAAAAACCAGAAATAATGCACATGCATATGCACAAAAATTTACCTCTTTTTTGTTTGATTACAAAATCAAACAAGTAAACATAAAATTTTCCCCCCTTTTTGTAAGTAAACAAAAATATAAAATATAAATCTCCCTATAAATATGGATATATAAAATAATTAAGTTTCCAACATGCCAAGCTCAAATTTAATTTTTTTTAATCTGAGAAAATTATAAAGGCTTAGTAAAGATATCTTCAAGATAATTATCAGTATGGTTAAACTTAAGAACAAAATAAGCCTTATTCACATGATCTATAATAAAATGAAATCTAACATTGATACGTTTTATTCTAAAATGATATAAAGGATTTTTGGAACTATAAATTTCAGATATGTTGTCACAATAAATAGGAAATTTATCAAGATAAATACAAAAAATCACATAATGTTTTCTTAATCAATAAACTTTTAGCACAAAAAATAGTAACAGAAATATACCCTACTTTAGAAGTAATTAAAGTAATAGATAATTTCTTCTTACAAGACAAATAAATTAAACATTTTCAAATAAATTGGAACATACCTAATGCAATTTTCTTTTTCAATTCTAGAGACTCTAAAATCAGAGTTAGAATACAATATTTAATAATAAAAATTATACTTAGAATGAAACAAAATAGAGTTAATAGTTCCTTAAACATATATAATTATTCTTTTCATATATTTAATATGACTAGATTTAGGATCATCTTGAAACCTTGTATATCAACTAACACTAATAATGATATTGGGTCCATATGCAGTTAAAAAAATTAAACTACCCATCACGCCTCTATAAACATTAATATTAAAAAATTTACAAGAAACAAGAACAATACTTTTAACCAAATCTTTAGTATACTTGGATTGATTAATAATGTTCCCATATTTACTTTGAGAAATTTTAAGTCCAAGAAAGAACATTAATTATCCCATTAATATCATGTCAAACTCAGATGGCATAAAATTATAGAAAACATTTCATATAAATTCACTAGAAAAACCAAAAACAATATAATAAACATATATCTTTATAATTAAAATACCATTAGATACTCTATTAATAAATATATTAGGATCAAAATTAACTTTCTTGAAACCATTATTCAATAAAAATAATGAAATACTCTTATACAAATCCCAAGGTGCTTATTTGCGACAATAAAAAGATCTAGATAACTTATAAACATGATTAGAGAATTTATCATCTTCAAAACTTTGGGGTTTACTAACATAAACTTCAAAAAATACAAAACTATTTATGAAATAAATTTTAACAATCATTTAAAAAAAATTAAAACCTTAAAAAAAAGATAAAAATACTCTAACCTAGAAATATGTGTAAAAGAATAATCCAAATTTATTCTTTCTTCTTTAGAATATCCTTAAGAAATAAGTATGAATTTATTGTTTAAACTTTTTACAAATTCATCTACATTTTATATAAAGATCCATTTAGTTCTGATTACCTCCTTATCTTTATAAAATTATAATAAAGAAAAAAAATTATTTCTAACAAATTTATTAATCTCATATTGTATAGAAACAATACAATTAGGATCATTTAAAGCATAAAAAACATTATTATAAATATAATATGAAAAAAATTAGAGTTAACAAAGAAGTTTAAAGTAGAGATTTTGGTTTTCATACCAGAACCAACATTACCAATCACATTATCAATAATAAGATCCTTATGAATTCTATAATATATAGGATCAAATTAAGAAGAATTTTATCCCCCTCAAATGATGCATCATCTAGATATTTTTATTCAAAAAAATTGAAGTCCCTAAATTTATATCCAATAGTTTCCAGATTTTGTTTTTTGAACATAATACGATTCATCAAAATTTATATGAAATGGTTCTTCAACAGTCATGGTATACTTATAATAAACTCTACCAGCTTTATTATTGGAATAATAATAAATAAATATACCTTTAACAATTTTAACACCAAACTTATCTAAATTATCCTTTGTATCCAAGATAAAAAACTTACAACCAAAAAACATTAAAATAACCAATCTTAATTTTATTACCATTAAACAATTAATAAGGGGTTTTCTTCAATAAAGGTCTAACATAAAATTGATTCAATACATAACAAACACTATTAATAGATTATTCCCGAAAATAATTTGGAAAAATATATTCATTAATCATGGTTCAATCCATTTCTTAAATTGTTCTATTTTTCATTTCTATAACACCAATTTGATGTGGGATTCTAGGAGTAGAAAAGTTATGAGCATAACCATTATGTTCACAAAAGTTATCCAAACTCAAAATTATAAAACACACCAACATTAACAATTCTATTGAAAAAAATTCAAACAAAATTTCATATTTTGAACTATATTACAAGAAATAGTAAATCTAGCTATGGTTTCATGCTTATAAGATAATAAGTGAACCCATGAAAATTTATTAAAATCATCAAAAATAGAAAATTAATATTTATCACCACCCAAAATAGTAGTTTTATAGGACCAAATAAATCAATATATAATAATACAAGAGGTATATAAGAATAAACATGATTGATAGATCTAAAATATTCCTTGTGATGCTTACCATTTAAGCACAAACCACAAAAAAAATATTTTCTTACCTTTAAATTGGGTAAATATAGAGAATATAAATGATTGGGTAGTTAGATTATGTTTAATACCTTAAACATATATAAATTTAAAATTAAAACAAAATTAGAAATACCTACTTCACTAAAACCTTTAACATTACCTTTAGAGTTATCCCCAGAAGTGACATAGCCTCCATCACATTTGGTATAAGTGAGGAAATTTGATATATCATTGGTAATGTTCTGGTAATATCTTCTATCAATGTACCATGTGTCCTTGAGATTCTTCAGGTGACTATCCTAAAAATATAAATTATGTATATAATTTTTTCGTCACCCATGCTATTTTGGGTCCAATTGGGTTAGAAATAGAATTATTTGGTACCCAAAAAGATCTAAAAAATTTATTGTAAGGTACTATAGTAAATAAATTCTTTGAAATAAAAGATCAAATATAGCCAAGATATTGAGGAAATTTAAGAGAAAATTCATTATCATAATTTAAAAGAAACTTAAAATTAAATCATGTAACAAAAGAAGATTTTATTATAGAAATTTTAAAAAAAAGTTGTTATGTACAACTTAGGAATCTATAGATTATACCCAAAACTAGTTTTTTCTTTATATTGTTTTATCATAGCCACCATATTTTTATATTTTTATTTTCCATTAACAAAAGTATATAATGTTTATTTTAAGCTAATAAATTCCTTTCTACAATCATCAATATCCTTATGAACAGACTCAAAATCATCAAAGATCTTACCTTTTAAACATGACGTAGAATTTATCTTTTCTTACTCAAGAGCATTATTATCCTTATTAAATTTATTATTTTACTTGATAAACCTATTATTTCATTCTTTTAATTATTTATACAACTTTGTAACACAAAAAATTTCTTTTTTAAGATTTTCATTTTCTTTATAAAACTCATCAAATCTATAATCATAACTGTCAGAATAATAAATATAATCAAATTCATTAAATACCTCATTTTTATTTTACACCATCAAAAATAAGTTAGTTATCTATTTCTCACTCCTATATGAATTATTTCAACTATATCCATCAAGATAAGCACATTTCATTTCCTTATTGTACTTCTTATCTCCCCCTTCTTTCTTTAATTTTGGACAGTCTGGTTTAATGCTACCCTTATTTCTATATTCATAATAGGGTACATATAGTCCATATGTAATTCCCTTCATTTATTTTTGATCATTATTTTTATCCTTACTTGGTCAATTCTTATACTTTTTCTTTTTCTTCATAATTATATAAATCCCTTTACTTATAT
The DNA here is from genome assembly GCA_963277665.1 of Viscum album. Lineage (NCBI taxonomy): Eukaryota > Viridiplantae > Streptophyta > Magnoliopsida > Santalales > Viscaceae > Viscum > Viscum album. Next base: position 158,306,423 of record OY728125.1, read on the forward strand.
TTGATATTTCTCCTTTATCACTTTACCATACATTAGATTTTTAAGAGTTAAAAGAAACATTTATATGATATTTTAAAGAAATAACTTTATTTTTAAAAGTATCTTCTTATTAAATATTCCTCAACTCAAGTTTTAATTGTAACAATGATACAATGAGTTAATCTATTATGTACTCTTTGAAGTTCTTATTTTCATTAATACCAAACTTTTTTGTGTTCCAATTCTCTAGTAGTGCTCATAGAATTATTTAAACAAGTATAAGGTTCTCCAAGATATCTCCAAATTCATTAATTCCATTTGTTATGCTAGTGAACTAATGGAACATATGATTAACTATACCATATTCACCCATTTTTAAATCTTGGTACTCATCTTGAAGCATTCCAAGTTTGGTTCTAATCATCTTGTTAGGTAAAATATGTGTTACTTGAAAAATATTTAAGATCATGTGAGATGTATTACAAGTCGATACATGGCTAAAAACACTTTTGTTAATATCACTGTATAAAATATTCATAATCTTAAAATCTAAAAAATATATAGCTGCATTGTTTCTTGTAAGTGTATTAGGATTAGAATCATACAATTTTTAAGGTTTTATCATTTACATCTAGTTCTCATGCTTAATTGGTTCATATAAGCTTCCATTATGGTTTTTAGTATCCATAATCATTAATATAAAAATGAGGAGTGTTTTAAGGGATCTAACCATCATTATGATTTATTCCTTATATATCAAATAAAATTTATCCTTATACTATAAGATCTTGGAACAAGTTATCATAATAAATAGAATAATAAAGATTAAAAATGAGGAAAATATAAGACTCTAGAAAGACTAACTAAATTATAAAAGGAAGCAGTATCTGATACCAAGTATTAGGTTTTAGGAATAGAGTTAAACTATACCTAAGAGAGGTTCAAACTTTGATAGAAATTGTTAGTTAAAAAAGGATGATAGATTGTCTAGAGGGTGTGAATGGACCTTATAATTATTTTAAACCAGATAAGATTATTATAAAATTTAATTAACAAAGTTTATTTGTATTAGAAAAAAATGAACACTGAGATTTTTTTAGTAGTTTGGTCAAAAGTAGACCCACTCTTCTCTTATACCAATTTAATTCGTGAGATATATACCCTGAACTAAACTGATTTTTGAAGGGGGATTATAACCCGATTACAACCTAATTTTTCTAGTGGAATTATAACCAAGAAACTTGACTTTTGTATGGGGAGTGAGAACCCAATTACAATAATAGCTTTAGAAAGTGAGAGTCATAACCCAAATAGTCTTGAATTTAGAATTAGAGAGTCACAACCTAAATAAGGGGAATTATTTTATATGAAAAAGCATAAATAAAAAGTGAAATAACATGAGAGATAAGGTAATTAGTGTTATAGACAAAAGAAACTAGGATCAAATAGATAGATAAGTAAAAGAAACATAGGTATTACTTATTGAGTATTAGATCAACTAATCTCTTCAAGGATGTGGAAGTCGAAGTAGTTTAGGTATAATCCTCGAGAGATCATCAACAATGGTAAAAATGTGTTTTATATCACTTTAATGTTCACAGTGTATGATTTTTTTATTTATTTGAGTTTTATATGTATATCATCATATCAATACTCAATCCATTTATATAAAAAACAATGAAACTATAATAGCTAAAGAGAACTCATGTAATAAGTTAGAATAATTCAAAATAATAAAAACAGAGTCAACCGGAAATCTTGTGGAGATAAAAAATTCTAGAAATATTGAAGGAATTAAAACTAATTTGAATATATAATTTGAAAAAATTTAAATGAGTCAAACATATTAAATAAATCATTCAAACTATCCTTATAAAACCCGATCAAATAATTCCCTGAATATTGAAATCAAGTTGACTATGTGAATGAAATTTATTAATTCACAAATAAAATATAAAAACACATTTATCATAGAATTAATACATTAAAAATACTTTGAAAACATTACAAAATTTTTTTATAGACTAAACATGATTTATATAAAATTTTATAACAAATAAAATAATAAAAACAATTGTTATAAATATGCAATAAATAAAATAATGAAAATATGAAAAAGAGCATATTTAAATTTTCAAAATAAATAAATATTGAAATAGTCTAAATATGTATTTTGGACAAAAAAACTATGAACAAGTTTTTTGAAATTTAATATTAATTCTAAAACAAACATTAATTATATTTAAAAATAGTGTAACATATGTTGTGAATATTTTCTATAAAGATAAAAATATAACAAAATATTATTTATAAAATTCTAATTTCTTTGCATGGAATCAAAAAAATTAATTATTAATTAAAACACAATAAAATATTAAAAACATGATGTATAATCTCACAATAATTAAAATATTAAAAAATATATAAAAAATAGAGTCATTTGAAATAAAATAAATAAATAAATTAAAGACATGGTAGTAAAAAAGAATTCATACCTCAAAGTCACATAAATTAATGGCTAATGGTTGGAGAAATTAAAATGGGTGGTAGAATATTTTATAACTAATGATATCAGATGCTACCATGAAGTGGATTAAGGATATGCTACAATCAAGGGTAAGCAACCGTGAGATGGTCGAAGGCGTCGTCTACTACTATTGTGAAGTAGAGGTTGAGATACCATTGAATAAAGAATCTGATACCGTTGAACAGATAAACTTGGTGCTTCCATTGAGAAGACCTTACACCACTTCCTAGAAGGAGTCTGAAGTTGGTGCTGCCGCTACCGATATTGCATAGTCAAAGAAATGGGATCGAGATACTACTACTGTGCATGGCAAATCTTCTACCACCATCCATGCCAACCGTCTAAGGCTAGGGGTCGTGATGCTTCCATGATAAAGGACGGGCGATGATGATTCCATCAAACAGAGAAGTAGGGTGCTACCACTACCTGAGGAGTTCGATAATCGAAGGACCAGAACTGCTTTTGTGGATGCTTGTGCCACCGCCATACTGGTGAGAAGACCATGTGCTACCAGTTTCAATATGATAAAGACAAAGGGCTCATATATATACAAACTATATATATATATAAACATATAAAATATATATAAACAGTGATTTATATATATGATATAAAATTTTAATATTAAAAAATGATAAACAAAATTTAAAACCCTTAACCAAAAATACATGATCATCCAAGATAAGTTCATGCAATATAAAAATATATACATATGTGTATAAATTATGTCAAATATAGAAATTAAAGATAAAAAAACTTCTGATTATATTAAAATAAACAAAATCATATTAAATAAAACATGTAAATAAACATGCCAACTAAAATTAAAATACTTAAATATTAATGCATTTTTCACATATGATAATAAAATTAAAATATACTGAACAAGATAATTAAACTACCTAAAGCACATGTACATTGTAGTACATAATAAAAATAAATTAAACAACTTAAAACTTTCAAGGAATTATGATCAATGTAATCAAATAAAACATAAAAAGAGTACATAAATTTTCACAACATATTTATGTTAATTCTAAGGATTCTTTTGATGTTTATTATTATGATAATCATATAAAAAATTTCATCAAGTTATGGAAAATTAATATGAAAAGAATATTTTGTATTCTAGGTTTATTTTTTTTCTATTAACTATATGTTTTTATTTAAAATTTAAATTTATAAAATTCAGAATTTAAATTTGATAAAATGGATTTTATTTTTGGTATCACTATGTTAAAATTATCTCATGGTGAATTTTTAGTATTTTTCCAAGAAATTTAATTTTTAATAAATGTTTAAATAATATATTTTGTATTAATATCACATATTTTATGACATAATCATGATATAAATATGACATAAAATTTAATAAAACTTATATAAAGTCTGTTACATGATGATATACTCAAAATAAAATTTAAATATTATTCAAATAATATAAATTAAATTATTATGTTATGATACATATGAAAAAATTAATTGGTGCTGATAAAGTGCATGTGAAACATCAGAAAATTAAAATTTATATATTTGTGATAGTATCTAGGAATGGATAAGTCTTTACTCAAACATAACAATTTAGTTATTCAAATTCTTACCTCGCTCTTGCGAAAGGTAAGAAAAGTTAAAATTCTTGTCTTACAAATGTTATCATGATATAAATAATAATAAATAGTATTATAAATGGATATTAATGATGATATTTATAAATATTAATATATATTTATGATATGAATTTATTTTTAATATCAAATAATATTCTTATTATCCCAAACACTTACGCAACGTCAATGTAGTGCTTATGCAAGGAGGAGAAAAGTCAAAGTAAATGGTTTTAAAAATATTAAAAGTGATGTAATTTAGTTGAATTAGAGTCTTATAGGATTTTAGGGATAAAAATGACAGGTAAGATGATATATAAATATTTTAATTTTAATTTCATAGTTATTAAGATATTTTTAAAATCATTTTATAAAAATAACCCTGAAAATAACTTTAAAAGGGTATTGAATGTTAAAAATAAATTATTAATTAATAAAAAATAATAAAAAATTATATTAAGTCAATTTAGGTTTTATAATAGTATATAATGTCATGATTTATCCATTTATGAGACACTTTCCATTTAAAATTATATTCTCGACCCTTAAAGATTGAATATTTATGAAAATTCCATCAAGTTTTTCCTATAAAAGGGGACTCTTTCTAACCTTCCTAAAAAATATCTTAAATTAGGTTATATATAAATATATTCTATATAAATAAATCTCTAAATATCACTTTTCACATTCATAAGTATCTGTATTTTCCAAAAGTTATTTCCCTAAAAGGTTTAGACTCAATTAGATAGAAGCGATTCAATGAGTATGGTAAGAGTTTCCAAGCCTTTTTCTCCTTTCTTATTTATGATTATTTATCTTAAAAATATTTTAAACCTTATCTTATTTTTATTACATGATTACATTCCTATGTTATTAGAATCTATTTTACCTATCAATTATGGGATATCATCCATTACCTCTCACCAAACTATTTTCACAAGTCCTTACTACATCCAAATACAGGTCTTTTCAAAACCATGTATTTACATTTCAACTCTTCTATTAATATTTTCAATATAATGAGTAATATTTAAAAGTAAAACTAAAAAATAACCTTTTATATAATATAATATTTTTATAAATTCAAATATTTATTGGGTTTTCCCTTCTTTTAAACTCTTTTGAAAAACATCACTCACCATGGTGGTTTTACGCTACATAAGTGAATGATGATGCTTTTGTAAAATCATGTATTTCATGAATATTATTAAAATTTATTTTATGATTTAATGTCACATTAATATTCAATTAATTTCATTATTATGATTCTATAATTTTAAAATTTCCATCATAACAATTAAATTAAAAGAAAACAATCATAGTCATTTTAATTGTCAAAAAACATGCTCATCGAGGAAGATTCTAAGAATGGTTACTATTTCAGGACCCATTGAACTAATTTTATTATTGAATAATATGAAAATAGTGAAATGAAACTTATTTAGCTCATGTAAACATTTTAAAATGATCTTTGACCTATATGAATATACCAAAGTTGTTTTGGAATTATGAACCAAATGAACTCAAAACACCAAATGTGAATTATATTAATTTGGTAAATAAATGAAACATGATAATAAATGAAATAAAAGTAATAATATTAAGGAAAAGAACATGAAATTTTTTTCTAAACAAGAAAATAATTAATATAACTTTACTATTCAGGGGGGTAGATGCTGTATGAGGTGAGTCGAGACTCGATTTAAGGGGTTTCTCTTTTAAAACCTTTACTTTTAAAAGTTTCAAAGTTTTTTTCTCAACTCTTTCTCATCCATGTAAATATTATTTATTATATGTTATAAATTTCATTATCTATAATTCTATGATTTCTTAATGTTATTTTCTATTGGTCTTTATTTTCCTTACAAAAGGATGGAAGGAAATGTTTTCTACATGGGTCATTTTCCATTATTTTTAAATGTGTGAAAGGATTATATTTGAAAATTATATTAATATAATTTTTTACCACCATAAATGTTATTTTTATTTATGAATAACCCTATATATTTTCATGGTTTTTAAATTAAATTATATTATCATTGTTTTATAAATTATCTACTTCGAAATAAAGGTTCTTAAAAATGTAATGAGGTTGTTTTCTTACATAAATTATACTTTTTAGTTTTATAGTATTTCACTCCACACTATTTCAAGTATGTTTGCTGAATTTCTATTCCACATGATCTTAAATAATATTCCATGTGTTCTTTTAAATATATCCTTTCTTTATGGGTTAGTTTAAAGGTTTTTTATACATTGAGAAATAAGTTTTTAGATTTTTATATTAAAAGTGAAAGATTATAAATGTTTTGTTCAAATTAATTATGGTAATTGGGAACTGTATATAATTAAGGGTGTTCCCAATATATATATATATATCCAATGTATTGGGTAATGATTTATTCTCTAGTGAAATTGTGATGTAATTAATTGATGAAGTTATTCCATTATAAGGGTGATTTATAAGTGTGAAATGAATATGATTCCCCAATATTCCTCATTATTTTTCTATGATTTCAATGATTTTTAATGTAAATCGTAGTATTTCATGAAATTACAAGTTTATTTCATGATCAAAGTTAAGTTTTTTATCTTTTAAAAGGTGAAGGTTTGTATTTAATGAAAATTTTATGATCATTTAAATATTTTTAGTTTTCATAAGTTTTCATGTTTAGTTAAGGAAATTCCCTTTTTTATTTTCTTTTACTTTATTATGAGGTTTTTTATGAAACCATTTTGAGTAATGAATTTGATTTCATGTTTAAAAGTTTTTTTATAGTATATCATGATTCTATTTTTAATGGTAATACTTTTCAAAAAAATTAAAGTATTTCAATGGATTAATGAGTTTTCTATTTCTTTTATACTTATTACTAAGATTTATTATTTCTTGTACCATGTATAAAAAATATTTTTATAGGTCTTAGGGATGATTAGGAATAGTTATGAAGTCAAAATTTTGGTTATAAAGTTTTATCCTTGAATAAAGAAGGTGTATCACTTGAAGAGTTTGATTTAGTAGGAAAAAATATCCATTGGCTGGAATAAGTATGGGTTTTTGTTATATAAGAGTTTTTTTCTTAATTCTATAAATCTATAAAAATAAAAGGTCATAGAAATGTATGTACTAAAATATTTTCTATAAATCATGTAAATATGGGATAATTAATTCCGATACTTTGAACATGTGATCTACTAAGAATCTGTATATAAATAGAGAAGAAAAAGAAGTTATATTTTTTATGGAAGATAGTAGAATAGATTGTGAGAATAAAATGATACCATATTCTAATTAATATATTATGTATCGAAGAAATAAAGTGAGAGATAAGATTATGATATTCTATAAAGAAGATTTCATGCATCAAGGAAGAAGAAGAAACATGAGAGAAGAACTGCCCTATAATACTCTTATATCATAAAGATAAATGAGAAGGATGAAGAAAAATATTGAGTGAGTAAGACCAACCCACTAATACTTATCGAGTTTCTGTTGTCTATTTATATTTTTTCTTATAATGATTTTTAAGAAAACATAAAGGTACTTGATATATTCATGTATTTATCATTTTGAGATTGAGTTGAGAGAACAATGCTGGAATGCATGCCACTATAAATGATCATAAATTAATAGTTAAAGGATTATTATTTAGGGAGAAGATATAATATTTTACTGTAGTGAAATCCCATATTAGATTCAATATATTGTTTATTAGTGAGTTTGGGGAACTTATTGTAAATCGGTGAGAGACAATATAAAGAAATAATAGGGATATTATAAAACTGTGGAGATAAAAACTGATTTCTCAGAAGATAACATCATTGTAAAGGATGACACCTTTCCAAACTATATTCACTTTATTATAATTGTGGATATATATGTATTAGACTCAACCCAAACATAGAAAGTTATGATACCCACATTGAGATCAAAACTTATAAAAAAACTATATGGTGGTGCTTTTGTTTATTAATTGATTTTCATGTGTCATGGTTTGTCCTAAATATTAAAGTATATTAATTATATTTAATAGGTATAGATATTTTAATATGAAGATGTGAGATTAAAATATAATAGAATTCAATAAAACCAATTCAAAATGATCCTGAATCAGTGTTACTGCATGATCCTGATGAGCACAACAAGTGGTGATCGAGCCACAAGCTTTGTCACGAGGGAATGTAAAAATAAAAATTTGAGAAAACCATAGTAGCAGTAGTACTCTATGGGAAGTAAACTCTGAAAAGAGGTGTTTTCTCCAGTGATCGAATGATGGTTGAATACAATAGTGACTATAGCAACCCAGTATTAACATAAATGGATATTTAATCATTTTAGATGAATATTCAGCACATTAAAAAAATACATGCTCAAAAACTGTAATAGATTAGTGTATTTAGAAACATGGAAAAATAATATTTTAACTTGGTGAAATATATTCAACATATCCCTTAAATATCTCCCCCTTTATTACTCCTACTTAAAACCTTTCATCATAACCCAGGTAAAGGAAACATAGGAAAGGGTTGAGATCAAATGATCAGTAAGGGTAAATAAGTGAGATATGTAAGTATAACATGAGTATAAGGGTAATAAAATATGATCTTAACATTATATGATCATACCCTATATATCAAAGATCATAATCAAGAGTTATAATATAAATATTGTAAGTTCATAAGATAGGAATAATAAGGGTGATAAATCATCATAAATCAATAATAAACCATAATCTCATGTTATATAAGTGTGGAACTATTATAACTATGGAAAACCATTTCATGTTTCAATTTTAATTACCAAGACCATCAAAATATTGGATTAGGACACACATGTTTCCCCTTTTTTGGATCAGGACACACCTATTTTCCATAGTGGATCAAGACATGACTTTTTCCTATAGTGGATCCTGACACACCTATTTCCCACTTTGGATCAGGACACACCTGTTTCCCATTTTGGATCAGGACACACTTGTTTCCCAGTTTGGATCAGGACACACCTATTTCCCATTTTGGATTAGGACACACTTGTTTCCCATTATGGATTAGGACACACCTATTTCCCCTTATGGACCAGGACAATCAACTTGTTTCCCATCATTGTCTCACGAGATATAAATCTTTACTCAATTAATTAGAGGGAGATATAGGTCCCACCCATAACATAATAAAATCATACATAAATGTACCACAATATCATAAATAATCATCATATCATGACCCATAAAAAGAGATGGATTTTATAAACATCAAATCATAACCCATGAAATGAAATGGGTATCATAAACATGTAATAATATCATAACCTATGGAAAAGATATATGTTTAATAATCATTTCATAAAATAATGACCCATGAAAAGAAGTGGGTTTCAAGATCATATAACCCATGGAAGAGAGATGAGTTTCATAAACATATGACCCATAAAAGAGAAATGGGTTTCATAACCACCATTCCATAAAAATATAAACAGGTCATAGAAAGAATATGAATGGAACCATTGGATCATATCCCTAGATAGGAATGAGTAACACCAATGGATTTCATATTATATGGAATATAATTTTAAAATATCTTTGAAAAATATTTATTAAGAAAAGTACCCTTTCTTCTTTGAAAAAATATTTTTGAAACATAAAACTTTTTGAAAACCATTTTCATTAAAAAACCTTGAAAACCTATAAAGGAATTTTGTAAACATTTTAAAAAAAATTTACTTGAAAATATATAAGGTAATCTTGAAAAAAAATTTAAAAAATTTTTCCTTGAAAACATATAAATGAATCTTGAAAACATTTTGAAAACCTTTTTCATTGAAAACTAATAAAGGAAGCTTGAAAACATTTTGAAAACTTTTTTCTTTGAAAACTTATAAAGAATGATTTGAAAAACATAAAACAATTTTAAAATTATTTTTCCTTGAAAATGAGATTAAAAGATCATTTTAAAAAAACATTTTAAAAAAACATTTAATTTTTTAAAAAAACATTTTTATAAAACACGGTTTTAAAAGAACACAATTTTCTGACCGAAGAGAAAAATAAGGTCATATTTTTTTAAAAACATTTTCTTAATTATATTAAGTACCAAATAGTGGGAAAATGGTAATAATACATGAAGATATCAAGTATAACCAGAGGATAATAAAATTTGTTATAGTTCTTAAGATATGGATCATAATATTTTATCAATGGACGCATAATCATAAAAAATTTCAATAAACGATGAGATTATAGCTGTAAACCATTACCAATTTGGTAACTTTAAATCATAATAATATGGAAAAATAACATTAAATGAAGTTTAAAATATCATTAAAAGAATTATATTCATGAGATAACATGTAAAAGTGCATTATATACACCCCATAGAAAAATATAGCTACATAACATGACATGTGTCTCAAAAAGGAAAATTGAGACAAAATTACTTTATAGATTTGGTTACTTTTAAACCATAAACCCCATGAAATAAAGATCATAAATTAGATATATAAATAATCATAAATTTAATTATAATAATAATATAATACATTCATGGGAAGTATATACACCACACAAATGAAATTAGTGGTGAATAAAGCATAAGTCTCACAGAAATAAAAGTGAGACAAGAAAACCCTTACCTTATGTCTTGTATTTCTTTGTACACATTAAAATATCCTATATAATAAATATAAGTTTATTATAAATATACCACATAATATTATTCTTATATATAATACCATATATGATTTTATTATTACCTTATACTACCTGTTTATTAACAATTCTATGTTTAGGTTATGTTTTGGGCAATAACCGCTTTGTTTTTCATACATGATTTGACTTGTTATTCATGATCATCTTACTTAGATCATGATTTAATTATTTAATGAATGTAAAACATGGTATAAATATACCATATATATTCATTATATATTTATTTATAATAAACTATAAAATATAGAAATATGAAATGGGATACACCATTCATGGAGACGGTAGACCATACGTAAGCGTGAACGCTGTTTCCATTTTCTTGTCATATTGTAAGAAAGTAAATGAAATATATATGTATATATATATATATTATTAAATTATAATTATTATTTCATGTATATCAAATAATTTTAATAAACCAATCCTGAATACATTCCACATAAAGTTTGAACGAATCAAATCGCTTTGAGCAGGCAGTAGTCCACACTTGCACAAACGAAGTTACCGTATTTACAAAAAATGGAAAATATGAAGATATATTTTATATAATAATTAAATAAAAATAGATAAATCATAAATATAATATATATCATATAAAAAAAATTAAATCATTATTTCCAAGCTTTAAAGGTGGCATGGGAAGAACAAGCGACATTGGTTCGCGAGGCAGTAGTCCACTGTACACACAAACAATGATTGTGTATCCAATTTGATGGAATTATGTATTAGTGTAGGTATAAACCTTAATATAACAAAATATTTTTATATTTATTATACTTAGGTTAATATTTAATCATGTAATAAGAATATTTGAGGGGGTGGAGAATGAAAATAAAACAAAAGAGCTTGTGGAAGGATGTCACCTCTTCTTTGGGTAACTCTTTTTGGTTTACACCAAAGGGATTATTTAATTAGATTTGTTCCAAAAGTGATGATTCTATTATAAAGGGATATAATTTTATAGGATATTTTGGTAGGTTTTTTTGAGAAAAAAGTTATTTAGAGGTGTGACGAGAGGAGGATAATATGAGACCTTTTATAAGTGGGCAAATAGACACATTGGGTATTCTTGAAAATATTTGTGTGATCCCCATGTTTTACTTGTCCCCAATGAGTTAAAAATTGACTATTATAGATCCTTAGAGGTGTAATGGTATAAATATGTCTATAAAATATTTTTTAGAAAAATTTAGTGTCATTTTTACACTTTATATTCTAAGTGTAGTCATTAATTAAACTCAATTTTACCTTAATCAATGTACTTAATTTTAATTACTTTCACTAATATTTTGGTTCAAAAACTAAGTTTAACTTATTATAAATTAAAAATTATTCTAATTTAAAATATTGAATCCATTTTTCAAAATTATAACCATAGAAGAGACATAAATATATTTAAAATTAAACACATAGATGGAATGAGACAATGAGTTTTTAAAGTGAAAACGTCCAAAAATTTGAAAGGCTTCTTTATCCAATTTCAATGTGAAATTGGTTTCAATGACCTAAATTGGATTAATTTATGAATAATTGATATAATTATACTTTAAAACCAAATTAAAATTTAATTTCATTATATAAATAAATTAGATGGAAAAACATTTCAACTAAAATTCAATATTTTTCATTATTCATCAAAAACATGAAACTTATTAGAAAAATACCAAAAAATCACATAATGTAAATTTTGATAATTATATTTAAAAAATGAATTTTATTTTTTTTTCATATAAAAATTATAAAAGTGTCAAAAATTATATTTAAAATGGGTTCGCCATTAAAAGGTGGTAAAATTACGCTTTTGAAAAAATACATTTTTTTATTCATAAAAATGGATGTATTCTTATATTATGCCTATAAAATATATTAGATGAGTGTCAATTTTTTATTGAATATGTAAAATATAAATTTTATTAAAAACATTCATAAAAAATCATTTGTTTAATTTATTGTGATAAAATAGTGTTTGTATGTATTTTATTAGAAAAGGAATATATTTATTCTCAAATAGTTCTTACTTCATTTCTAACTAATTGATAACCAAAGGATTCATTTTATATACATGTGTAAACTATAGTTTAATGTTTTATTCAATATCATTAATATCTTCCATTCTAATGGCTAGGTGATAATTATAATAATATTTTAATAATAGTATATCATAGTTCAATAAAACTCGATCTGGCGTGTAACACAAGTTATTAACGAGACTCGGTATTTTTGTAACAAAAGACAACCATAGTGTTTTTAATACCACAAGATAATCTATGTGTTGTGTATAGTTCAATATCGACTTGGTGTTGCGTATAAAGAGAGAATAACGTGATGTTTTCATATAACACAAGATAAATTCAATGTTGCGTGAAATAAAAAATATCAAAAAGATTAAAATAATTAGAAAAAAATATTTCACAAAAACTCAGGGTGTTAAAGTAACCTACACTTTGTTTTCGATAACAACCTTCAGTTGTATCAAAATTTATCTATATTTCATATCTCTATTTATCTATTCTTATATCAATATCACTTTAATTCATCCTCAAACTCCTTTGATATGCACCAAAACCCATATGAAGACTCCTATATTTCCTTAAAAGATATATTAAATATTATCCAAGGAAAGAGGGAGGGTGTCTGAACTGAATTTTCTATATATATAATGGTTTTGAACATTAAGGGTAGTAAAAATACAAAAAAGGCAATAGAATACATTATTTTTTGAACCAGTGGCGGTTTAAACCGCCACATAATAATATAAATATAGTTAACAAAACCACCATGTATTGTACAACCACTAGTCATTTGGAGATGGTTTCTTTAATTTCACAACAGTTTTGGTATGTGTCGTTTATGGATAATTTAGTGGTAGTTTATTTTTTATTTAGAAATGGTTTTTAAAAAAAATACCCAGGGGAAAAAATAAATAAAATGAAACTAACCACTTTTAAATATATTAATGGTGGTTAAGTGTAGTGGAGGTTAAGGGTAATTGCCACTAAACATAATTTTAATTAATGTAATTAATGGAAGTTACTAAAAACCACCACTAAACATTACAATTAGTTTTTTTAAAATATTTAATAAAAAACTATAAATATAAAAAAAACTGACATAAAATAAACTAAAACATAAATGTATGATAAACCCATGATACATACATCATAAATCCGCATTCATATATACAAACATCCAGTCATCATAACCTCAATTGGTCACCTTTCTTGCTAGATGACGATCTTTACCATTAATTATAAAAATTGAAAGCATATTCCTATAGCTTGAAAAAATGAGGTCTTTGATACTCAAGTAAAGGTAATATTAATTTTATATTCCTTGATAAATAATTTAAAATACATGAGTAAAATTATGTAATATACTTATAAAATGTTATATTTTTTATTTCTAGATATTTTTTTTCATTTTGATGTCCTTGACTCCATTTCATTCCCATGGACTTTGAAAACATTGGGTATGAAATAGAGAGATTTTAAATAGAGATTATGTAATGAGTATAATGAAAAATATCTGAGCTCAAGATATATGTATGAGAAAGTTCCTGAAGGCATTTCTTGTGATTAATGGAAGCTCTTTTTCAATATTAATAGAGATGTATCTCATGAGGCAATTTCATATTTTACAATATCTTAATAACATAAACACTATAAAATTATATTTTTTATTAATTTTTCTATTTCTTGTAGGAATTATCAAAAAAATATTATGAATCGTGAGAAGCAAGTCATTCCTCACATCGCTGGGTCTCATAGTTTTTTGAGAAAAATAAAAAACTTGGTTTTTATTTTATTCATTATTATTTATATCATTTTATTATAATTCAAGGTGTTTTTAAAATTTTTTATATTTTTTTTATAAAGGCTAATGAATTAGGTCACTCTATTGGAGAGACAGTGATGTTGTTTAAAGTGCATAGGAAACCCGATGATAGTTTTGTAAATGACCCTACCAAAGATATTGGAGTAAGTAATTTTCATTACCATTTCATGTTATTTCATTAATATAAAATTATAATAGTGAAAAATATATTATAAAAACTAACAATACTTAAACCTAATTAAATGGGGTAGGATATATAGATCAAACGATGCTAATTTGACATTGTTTGATACACCTAGATGGCCTAAATTAATTGGATTTAAGGATTATTTATTATTATAATATATTTTCCATTATTATGTTTTTATAGTAATGAAATAACAATAAATAGTAATGAAAATTTTATTGATTAGATAATATTATAAAGATCAAATATTTTTAAAAATATTTATTAATATTTTTTATTAACATGTTATAATTCAAGAAGTCTAGGATGTGAACCCTTCACAATTATCTTCAATTTCATAGAATGATGTAGTTGGAATTGTTTTAGGAATGAAGCATCCTGAACATGTATGAGGGATGGGATTTGGGCCTACTCCATCATCTATGTTTGATAGGCCTTCATCATTCATTACATCTATACCCAGTGAGGGTTTGAGTAGTGTTATTGATTGGGAATCACAAATAGAATTTGAAATATTGAAAGAAAAAGTGAAAGAACAAGACTCTTATAGGAAAACATATGATCAGTGTTGGTCGAAAAGTTAAAATTATTTAGTTTCTATATATCAGTGGATGACCAGAATGATCCCCAAGGAAATTTACAGCCTTATGGCTCATCCCACCGAGGTAAATTCTAAATTCCATAGATTATTCACACATTTGTAAAGAACACATACAACATCAATAAATAAAACTAAAATGAAACTTTTATATAAAAAACATGAATTTCAAGTAATACCGACCATATATTGTGCTATATTGACATGTGGTTGATTCATATACATCAAAAATGAATTATATATTGTTATCTATAAGTTTGAAAACAATATGAGTTTTTTTTCTTGTTTTTGAATCGATAAAAGCTTATTAAAGGAAAAAAAGAAATTAAAAACATGTGTTAGGGGGTAAAAACCAATAAAAAGATGTAGTATTTCCTTGAAATCAGAGGACAATGATTATAGATTGAATTTTGAAATGTAGAAATTGACAACACATCATTCAGAGTTTCAGTTTTCCTATGATGGTTGTAAACACGTTTTTAGTGTTTTAAAACACTAAAACATTCATCTAACAGTCAAAAACATGTAAAATGATATTATATTGACATGAAATAATGGTAAGTTAACTTTTTTTACATGTATGTACAGACAACACATCAATCTAATGTGTGGTGTTGTAATAATGACTTGGTAAACAATTCTTAATGGTAAAAAAGCCTTAAAAAACGTGTGTCAGGGTGTCAAAACTAGGAAAAAAACATTGGATTTCCATGGAATCAGGGGAAATGACTATATATTGAATTGTGAAATTTAGGAATTGACAAAATTTTATTATGAGTTACTATTTTCCTAGGATGACCATAAACACATTTTTAGTATTTTAAAACACTAAAACATATATGGAATGGTCAAAACAATAGAAATAGACCTCATATTGATGTGTAATAACAGAAAAACCACCAATGAGTTATTTATGATGTGTATATGTATAAAATAAATCAATCTAACATGCACCTTGGTCATAATGACTCGTTAAACACTTTCTAAAGGGACCAAGGGCTTTAAAAAAATGTGTTGGGAGGTCAAAACTAGGAAATTAATGCCAGATTTCCCTAAAATAAGAGGTAAATTATCATATATTGAATTTTGAAATATAAGAACTAACTACACATCATTATGTGTTGAAATTTTCCCAGAATGGTCATAAACACATTTTTAGTGTTTTAAAACACTAAAACATGCGTGGAATGGAAAAACCATTTGAAATGACATCAGATTGATATAAAATCATGGAAAATCACTACTGGATTATGTTTTACATGTAAAAATAGAGAACACATTAATACAACATGTGATATGGTAATAATGACTTGGTAAACACTTATTAAAGGTATAAAAGCCTTTGAAAACATGTGTTTAGGGGTCAACACTAAGAAAATGATATCAGATTACCTTGAAATCATAAGAAAATGAAATAGATTTATTTTTAAAATGTAGGAACTAACAACATATCATTATGAGTTACAATTTTCCCAGGATGTCTATAAACATGTTTTAGTGTTTTAAAACACTAAAACATGCTGGAACAGTCAAAACTATAGAAAATGACCTCATATTGGCATAAAATCAAGGTATAATCATCATTGAGTTATTTTTTATGAGTACGCATCGACAACCCATCAATCCGAAGTGCGATGTGATCCGAATAACCTGTTAAACACTTCCTAAAGGTACAAAAGTCTTTAAAACATGTTTTTAGTGTCAAAACCATGAAAAAGACATTGAATTCCCTTTAAATTAGAGAAAAATGATTTTATGTTGAATTTTAAAATATAAGAACTAATGAAACGTCATTCCAAGTTATGATTTTCCTAGGATGGCTGTAAAATCATTTTTAGTGTTTTAAAACACTAAAATGTTTATGGAATGGTCAAAACCATAGAAAAAACCTCATATTGACATGAAATCATGGGAAAATCACTAATGAGTTATTTTTGATGTATATGCATAGACAACATGTCAATCTGACATGTGGTGTGGTTAGAATGACTCGGTAAACACTTTTTAAAGGCAAAAAGCCTTTAAAACATGTTTTAGATGTTCAAAACTAGGAAAACAACATTATATTGACCTAATATCAGAAGAAAATGACTTTATATTGAGTA
Source organism: Viscum album (assembly GCA_963277665.1). Lineage (NCBI taxonomy): Eukaryota > Viridiplantae > Streptophyta > Magnoliopsida > Santalales > Viscaceae > Viscum > Viscum album. The sequence goes on from OY728125.1 coordinate 158,323,961, forward strand.
GTGAAATGTAGGAATTGATGTGATGTCATTCAAAGTTAAGGTATTACCGGGATGGTCATAAATATGTTTTTAGTGTTCTAAAACACTAAAATGTGTGTGGAACGATCAATACCATAGAAAAAGGCCTCATATTGACATGGAATCATTATAAACCACTAATTTGTTATTTTTTATGTGTATGCATTGATGACATTTCAATCCAATGTATGATTTAGTCAAAATGAATCGGTAAACACTTCTTAAAGGAATAAAAGCCTTTAAAAACACATGTGTGTGTGTGTGTGGGGGGGGGGGTGGGGGGGGGGGGTCAAAACTAAGAAAAATGATTTTATATTTCCTTGAAATAAGAGGAAAATGACCTTAGATTAAATTTTTAAATATAGGAACTGAATCTATGTCATTCCAAGTTATAGTTTTCCTGGTATGACCATAAATGAATTTTTAGTGTTTTAAAAAACTAACGCATGTGGAATGGTCAAAACCATAGAAAATGGCCTCATATTGATTTGAAATCATGTGTAAAAACACATATGAGTTATTTTTTTTATACATGTAGAAAACACTTAAATTTGACATGTAGTTTTTTCATAATGACTCGATAAACACTTCTTAAAGATATAAAATCTTTTAAAAATATGTGTTGGGGGGGGAGGAGGAGTTCAAAACCTATAAAATGATATTAGATTGACTTAAAATCATAGGAGAATGACCATAGATTTAATTTTTTGATTTAGGAACTAAGAAAATGTCATTCTGAGTTACGGTTTGTTCAGGATGACTGTAAATGTGTTTTTTATGTCTTAAAACACTAAAACATGAATGGAATAGTCAAAACCACAGAAAAAAACCTCATATTGACATGGAATCATGGGAAACCACCATTTTGTTAATTTTTACATGTATATGAAGACAAAACATCAATATGACATGTAGTGTGGTCAGAATAACTCAATAAACACTTCTTAAAGGTATAAAAGCCTTTAAAAACTTGCATTGGGAGTCAAATTAGAAAAATTACATTGGATTTACTTTAAATTAGAGGAAAATTACTATAGATTTAATTGTTAAATGTAGGAACTGATAGAACTTAATTCAGAGTTACAATCTTCCCAGGATGTTTGTGAACACATTTTTAGTGTTTTAAAACACTAAAATATGTGTAGAATGGTCAAGACATAGAAAATAACCTCAGATTGATATATAACCATGGTAAAACCACCAATGTGGTATTTTTTAAGAGTATAAAAAGAAAACACATCAATATAATGTGATGTGTGGTAATAATGATTCAATAAAAACTTTTTAAACATAGAAAAGCCTTTAAAAACACGTGTCTTGGGTCAAAACTAGGAAAATGACGTCAGATGACCTTCAAATATGAGGAAAATGACCATAGATTGAATTGTAAAATGTAGAAATTGAAAAAATGTAATTACAAGTTACGATTTTTCCAAGATGTCTGTAAACTTGTTTTTAGTGTTTTAAAACACTAAAACATGCGTGGAATGGTCAAAACCATAGCAAACAATCTCATATGGACATGAAATCATGGGACAACTACTTTTATGTTATTTTTGAAATACAGGACATGATGTTACATGAAATTCATCAAAATTTGTTTATTAACTAAATTTAAAGCACATCATACATTGATTTAAAAATTAATTAGAATATTTACTTATTCTTATTTAGTTTCAAGTGTTGAATAATATCTTAAATAGGTAGGAATATGTTTTTAAAGTGTTTTTCATTATATATTATTTTTTTATATTAAAATGTATTCTACTTAATTAAAATTATAACAAATTTTATGTGAAAAATGATGAATATATTTTTTGTCTTTTATATTTCTCATTTATTTTCTTAAATGTTATAGTTTTCATTGTAGGTAACAAATTCCAGCAGTAGGCAAGGTTGGCCATTCTGATCCATGAAATTCTTTAGAAGGTAGTCATGATGGTTCTTAGTTTCCATGGTATATTAAAATTTTATCAATTATTCTACTGTAATTCTGATTCATTATGTTTAGTTTTAATTTCTATTTTATATTTTTAGAGTTGATGAGTTGATGTGGTCGATTTCAGTTGATGAGATGATGTGGAGGTAGATGGATGCAGTGGAGGTCGTGATGTAGATATATATAGGGCATGGATTATTATTGGATATTATATATATATATATATATATATATATATATATATTGATGACTGAGACTAAGGTTATGCTGACTATAGATGTTTATATATATGATTATGGATGTATGGCGTATGTATGATGGGTTTATTATACATTTATGTTTTAGTTTAGTTCATGTCACTTTTTTTATATTTGTAATTTTTTATTAAATATTTTACAAAAAAAATTATAATTGTAATATTTAGCGGAAATATTTAGTAACCATAGATAATTACATTTATTAAAATTACTTTTAGCAGCGGTTACCCTTAATCAGCACTATACTTAACAACCACTAATATATTTAGTGGTGGTTAGTTTCATTTAATTTATTTTTTCCCTTGAGTATTTAAAAAAAACCACTGTTGAATAAAAAGATACTGCCGATAAATGCTCCAAAAAATAACACATACCCAAATTGTCATAGAATTAAGGAAGTCGCTGCCAAATGACTAGTGATCATGCAATAAGTGGAGGTTTTGGTAACCACCACTATATTATTAGGAGACAGTTTAAACTTCCACCATTTTATGAAATAACTGCCACTAATTCCCTTTTTTGTAGTGTTACTAGACTCAAAGTAAAGTCTTATAAATTATAACAAATTAACATAATAAAGTATTTATCCTCTTTTGATATTATTTTCAAAACCATTTTTCAATGTTTTTTCTACAATGATTCTTATTTTTATTTTTAGAAATGATTTTTCTTAATTAATCATTATTTATTTCTAGTGGGTAGACAATAAAGTACAATGAAAGAAAATTCATAAACCTTCCTCCAACATCTAATGAAAATACCTCATATCACTTCTATAGTACAAAGAATCCCCTTCCACCATGGACAAACTGTTCCCCCACACTTATTCTATTGAAAATAATGAAAAAAATACCTAGAATAGGGTAAGAAGGATAAAATCATCTTGTAACATGGCTTCCCTATCATGGTCATTCATGGTTTCTATGGGATTAAAAGAAATACCAATGTCAAGATAGGTATCAAGGATATAAGGGATAAAATAAAAAATTCCTCAATCATATTAATGAGACTTTGTTCAATCATCGATTCAATAATATTTCTCTATAAGTTCTAATAGTTCTACATGTTCTATGTATTTCTCAAGAAATGGGTGTAAGAAATAATTTTAAAAATATGGCTCAAAACTCTCTTAAGAATGAGAAATATATTAATTGGTCCAATAAATCATTCCATGACTACTAATAAAAAATAATCAATATGAAATTTAGAAAAGTAAAACATGAAACACATTATAATATTTTCATCTACAAAAATCAAATAGTCCCCCCAAATCATGATTAATCAAATTGATACTCCCATGATTATATATACTTATTAATCCCATATTTTACTCATTAAATATTTTTAATAATGATATATAAAACATGGAATCATGGAATTCCTAAGTAACTTTCCATTATAAATAAAAAATATAGCAGAAATATAAGTGTGGAATGAAATTTACATTTTAAAACCCTAAAACAGATATCACATAAAAAAAATATTTTGGAGTAAAATATAAATAATTTAAAATTATACTCCCCTATCCATATATAATTTCCATTACTCCTTTTATCTTGTTCCCTTTTGTCACCATGGACCTACATAGTCTAAAAAACCATTGAAAGCATAAGGCCCATACATTAATGTTAAAAAATTAGGGTGATAGAATGAACTTCCTAGATTGAATTTCAAAAAATAAGTTCCAAGGATTAGTTACTAAGAAAACCTCAAAAACTTAGGTTACCCCATAGAATAATTTTTTTTAAGGTTTTTAGTTTTACCTTACCGATTTGAAGTCAAGTGATAAAAGGTTGGAAAGAAGTTACCAGTTTTGAATCAATGAATGGATTAAGGTGGGATTCATTTACGTAGATAGACCTTGTTCCCTTATCTAAAAATAAATTCATTGTTCCATGATGTAGTACCTTTTCCACTTCCATATTTATAATCCACCAGTGCTAAGTGAGTCCAAAAAAATCAAAAGTTATTTCATGGACCAACCAAACTTGCTTCCCTTCCTCAAATTAATTATTTACAAAAACTATTCCATCATCCTCAACCTCATCAAGTAGACTTCTTATCTTTTTCTTTTCCTATATTTCACCTCTTTCATTCTTCTCTATAGAAACAAGGTTTTTATCTAATTACTAGAAAAAAATATTCCAATTTAATTTTGTTTTCCTCCCTCAAATACATATCTTTCTCATCAAAATTTTTTATTGCTCGATGGATATTAAACATAAAATTCTCACCACCAACTCTTAGAGACAACTCCCCAATTTTCACATCAACTAGGTCCCTTACCATTTCTAAAAATGGAATTCCTAAAATATGGGGTTTATTCTCCTCATCCATATCAAAAATAAGGAAATCTATATAGAAATAGAATTTATCCACTTTAACCAGAGCATCCTAATGAAAACCACATGGATAATCACCAGTGTGTCCACTAATTAAAGGGAAACTCTTGTGGGATTCATCTAATCCAATCCTAGGATTTTGAATATTGAGTATGCTATGATGCTCACACTCTCTCTTATATCACACAAATATTTTTGAAACTCATTAGATCCAATATTAACCAGAATTAAGAAACTACATGGATATTATTGTTTATTAAGTAAACTCTTAGAAATCACATCTGATTATTATCCCATGAGTGGTATTGTGACCAAATACTTACGTTTCTTATTATTTGAAACTAAATATTTCATTAACTTAGCACATGTGGTCATAGTCTCTAGAGCTTTAGTAAATGGATGTTAATATATAGTTTCTTAAAAGTTTTCAAAAACTTAATTCTATTTTCCTTCAATTTACCTTGATTAATATAAAATTTAATAATGGTTTTAGGGTGGTGTATATTCCTTTAAAACTTCTCTTTCATCACATTTATCCTTTTCCTTTCCTTTATACTCCTTTTAATTTTCTATTTTTCTTGTTCCTACTTCTATTTTATCTCGTTCTCAACACCTCCAAATCATTTTTTGAATTTTGGATAAAAAACCAATTTTACTGGTTAAGTGGGAACCATTACAAAACAACTAGAACCAAAAGTACAAGGCCCACATTACATATTTCACTAATTATCATTAACTAAATAAGAAAATTCTTCAATCATAACAAAAGTTTTAAAAATAAAACTAAAACCTCAAATGATCAACCAACTAGAAAACTAAACTTTATCACCATCCTAATTTTTATAAACCCCAAAACCTCCAAAAAAATTCCAAATGTATTCCAATAAACATAAATATAATATCTTACATCCACCAACCATCAAATAATTTTCAAGTTGTTTAAAACATCTCCCAAATCCTAAAATTATTCAATAATAAACATAACCTCCAGTATTGCCTTTATTTCATTAGCATCCAGATTCATTGAAGAAGTAGACCACACCAGCCTAGAAATCAAGGCTTCCTTGTCAGTTCATCCCATTACTTCCAAGATAAGTCTTCTATATCATTTTTAGGGTGATAATCGATGTACCTCTCTAACTTGATAACAATAAAATTATTCAACTTCAGAAATGAATCCATGTAAAATAAAGGACCAAAATCTAGGAACAATACATGAAGTTGGGATGTGTACCACACCATCTATTCTTGGATGCGATTATATAGATATATCCCATAATCAAGACTATTCCAATCTTCTACTATCAAATAATCCTCCCTAAGTTTTTCCCAATTTATTTCATCTTTTTTAGCTTTTTTAAACTTACTAAAAGCCACATAAGTTTGGCATTGAGAATTGGGGTTATCAAAGAGTATCCCTTCTTATGAATTTCTAATGGTTCACCCTCATTCGAGGGTTTAGAGACTAAGGGAACCTTTAAGGTGAAGGATCCTAAATTATTTGTTCCATAACACCTAGGGGAACACCAAGATTCCCTATTGATCTAGTCAACATAGTTTTGGAAAGGTATGAGTAGTCTTTCCAATTCCTTTTCATCTTCTTAGTAGGGGCTAGAAAGTCCCCAAAATCCTTGGTTTATTTTTTCTCTTTCGTAACTCCTAATCAGAAAAATCCTTACACAAGATCATCCTCTTACCATTATGGTGTAGATGTATAATCTTCATTCACATCTCTACCATTAGTGAGATAAACTTGTGGAGAAAAATTATTATCCATCCCCTGATCTGTATCATCAACCCGTGATTGCTTATTTTTCTTTCTGGATCATACTGATTTCCAACCTTAATCCTCATTATAGGTCAAGATGACCTCTCTTAGGGGACCAAATTGTTTGAATAATTGGAATCCTAAGATTCCATCAAATCCTGACTGCACATTGGGACATACATTTTCCATGTTTTTAATTGAATACTTATTGAGGGGAATCAAAACCACCCTTTGGATGTCTCTTTGCCTAGATTAAACCCTATCCATTAGCACCCTATCCAAAATAACATGTTTCCCTTTATTATTAATAATCTCGGGTTGATCATGATTGCCTTCCAAATATAATAGAAGACCTATAAAAATGATTGACACACTAGGATCCCCTTTCTCCTTATGAGAGTCATTCCTTTATGAAATGGTGGCATCACCTTGGAGGGTTGCACCATCCATAAGATAAGGGATCATTACCACCAGGGAAGGGACCACTACATTATTTAGAACCACCCCACTCTCTAGGACACAACTATCCTAATGAGGATTGGGGCCTTCCCTTGAACCAAACTAGAAATCATACTGTAAATAAACCATAGGTTGGGTATTCGATTGGGAAGCACCCAAGATTGTATTATCCCGAAACTCAAAAAAATTCCAAACCCTCAACACTTTGTCCAAATGGGAAGTGTCTAGATTCATCCCAAAGGACACCTTGTTACATTTATTAGCAACATGACCTTTCCACAATAGCTTATACAAAAAAGGAGGTCGTGCTTCATAAATCACTTTTTAGTTTAATTGATACTCTTCTGTTATACAGATCCAAATAAAACCTAGGATAGATTTGGTTAAATCAACTTCCAAACATAGTCAAGCATAGGAAGGATGGTGCAATGATGTCAAACATAGATCCAAACACAAGAATCTACCACAATCATTTCCAACAAGTCTCAAGATTATAGTATTAAAAAAATTAAGGGTAAACTTGGAAGGTGAACCCAAACCACAGAAGAAGGAGGATCCTATCCCATGTGATAGTCGATCGATCATCTGAAAAAAAAATTAAAGGATCGAAGCACCTATAGTATGCTAGGGATGTATTGTCTCAACAATACTATATAAATCTTAATTGATTTTGATGCTCACAAATACCCTTGTTTGTTTTACTAATGATATTAATTTAAGTGTATTTTCGGAAATTATTATTAATTGCTTTATTTATTCTAGAATTATATTCAATATTTTAATTCTCTCAGAATATTTGTTAAAGTGTTTAGAGCACTCGTAAGTGTATTATGGAAACATTGTTCATACCATCCGTTTAGAACATAATGAATGGAATAAAACCTATGCTTGGGACAACATGTATGGATTGCGAACCTTACATTTTTATTCAAAATTACATTAGAAGAAGGTGTTTATAGATCATCAATACTAAAATTAAATTAATATATGGATAAAGAACCATACTTTTGGATGGAACCTTACATTTTTTAAGATAAGAAAGTATGGTTAAAGAACCCTACATAAGTAAGGAACCCTATATTTGAGTGCACAAACGTATGGTTCTTCAAACTTACTTTTATTATCAACCTTAAGTTGTCAAACTTACATTTGGAGAATGAATGTTACATAGTTGAACCCTTTGTTTGGTATTTTTTCATTTTTTGAAGGAACCCTACGTATTACTTTTCAATATCGGAGATTTAAATTCACAATTTTATTTGAGATTTTTGCAATGGTATTTACAGAATTATAGGATATTTTAAAGATTATTTTTAACCAATTCAAAGATAATTATGATTGTTTTAAAGAACTAAATTCAACATAGATATTCTATATCATTTTTAAGGTAAGTTATGATTCCTATGGATGTTTTTTAATTTAAATATTCATGATTTTTCAGGAGACTTTTGTGGATCTAAAATTCCAAAATATGATATCTAATTTATATATTATACCACTCTATCATTTCAATATACGTGATATACATGTAACATTTTATTTTATATGATTTCTTATAATTGTAAACATCTTTTACAATGCTGAAAAAACTAATGATTGATTCTGAAAGAGGCTACACTTTGGAGACATACATGTTTAATCTTTTACTACTGTAACATTACTACTGCTATCTATTTATACTTTTTTTGAATGTTATTTTAAATCAGAATCACTTCAGAACTACCCTCTCCTGAAGAGTTTTTTTTTCTGAAGAAGAAGATTCATATATTTCCATTTGCTGCTACTACAACTATAAAGATCAACCTATACCTTCAAATCAAACTCTTTTCATTTATTAGAGTATCAACTGCTCGTAATTAGTTATAGTGAAGTATCATCCTCTAAATCTATGTTTTGGATAACTGGTTCCTTGTAAAATAAAAAAAAGGTTATGTGTTTAGGATTATTTATAAAGGTCTCAACTACCTGCACTCATTTTTGGATTTATGGTATTATAATAAGAATAATTTGCTAATGAAATTCACCAATCTCATAGAGAGAGTGATTGATGGAGTGGAATGTAGAATCTTTGTGCCCTGAAACACTATAAAAATAAGTTTTATTTCTTTATTTTTACCCACTATTTATATTTCATATAGAAGAAGACACTACATATCCGTATAAATCACATAGGATATCAAAATCCAGAATTGTGTAAGTTTCTTGAAAAGACACAATTCACCCCCCTCTTGTGTTACTTTGTATTATTCTAACCTGACAATTGTTATCAAAGGTGTGTTTTTGGATAAATCTATAACAATATAGAAGTATAAGGTCTGTAAATAGATGGAAATAGTTGATCCTAGATAATGAATTTCTATGGTACACATACTTTAATCATAAAAATTATGGGTGCTGGAAATCATGGATGATTATCTATCTGTAAAATATTGTATTAAAAGTTTACTAAAAAATCATTTTTCCTTATAAGATTATTGAAAAAATATAGTCTTGGGATACAAAAATAGAATATGAGTATGATATTAATTGAAAAGCGATGAAGGATATTATTTATGGTCTTGGACTAGATGAGTTTAACCATGTATCACAAAGGCCTACTCTTTATGAGATGTGGAAAGCAATTTTAGTTTCTTTTGAAGGAATAGAAAATGTTAGACTAATGAGGTATGCATTATCAGAGCTAAAATTTGACACATTTTTAATTCTACATAGTGAAAGTATCACACATATGAATGGAAGGCTTATATATATTTTCAACAATATTACCACTTTGGGAGAACCCATTAAACAATCTGATAAAGATTTGAAAGTACTCAGAGTACTACCTTCAAAATGGAATGGAATATCTACTGTTATTCACCAATCATCACCTATCAAGGATCTAAAAATGAAAGAACAAATTGGGACACTGATGATGTATAAAGATGAGATTCAATATGAAGCTTAAGATTATAAAATATTAGTGAAAAGGTAAAATACTACTCTGAAATTAACATCCCATAAGCATAGAAGAAAAACAAAACAAGAATACAAAATAGAGAAGAATTCTAATTCCTCAAATTATAAAATGGAACTGGCTCAGCTAGCCTGAAATTTTTGAAAATTTTACAAGAAGAAGAGAGGTTTTTTAACGACCCAAAGCTTTTAATTATATTTGTTTCCTAAATTTTTGTGTTATTTTATTTTATACTCAACAAAACTAAATCCTTTAATTAATGAAGTGGGTATAATTAAAATGAGACCATTGGGTTTCGACTGTTATATGACCATTGGTCAATATGACTATTGGAAACTATAATCTTAACATTTTGTTTTTATAAATACAGTTATCTTGGTTAATTAATATAAAAAGAAGATTTAATGGCCTCATCCAGTAGACTCAGGCCATATGAAGCCCATCTGTCGGAGCTTGGGAAGGAGGTAGCATCACTGGGCTTTGCACTAGACCAAGCCCAAGCCGAACTTCAATATGTGAAGCTTGAACAAAATCACCTACGGGAGAAGTTCAAGCTGATAGAAATCACCACTTGGGAAAATTTTGTCTGAGGCACCCCAAGATTCTATCACCATAGCACACCTTACACTTAGGTCATATGCTGGTGTTATAAGGGGCTATGTAACGAGACCTTAGCTACTTTATGTAATCCTTTTATATAAATAAAATAGTTATTTATTATTATGGAAAAGTTTTTGAATTTCCAATATCTGGATAAGTATAGGATGTGATTTAAAATATTTATGTAAACTTTAAATACTTAATAATGTGAAATGATATTAAAAAAATGGTCTTCTATAGTTGCGATCAGTGAGAAATTTAGAGTCTAATAAGATCAACATGATTTTTAGTGAATAATAAACTATGAATAATAACATACCCGTATGAATACTAATGAATAATAAATTGGCTAGAAAAATAGAAACTTCACCCATGAATGTATAAATAAAATTTAAACATCTTAAAAGTGAAAAAAGATCATAGTATAAGTTTTGGTATTTTTGTATGTCATAAATATTTTATTTAAAATTTTATAATTAATTTAATAATTTAAAATTGAAATATATTTTCATAAAATGTAATCATAAATTGTCACTTTATTTTATTATGGTTATACGATAATTTTATGGGACCTTGATTACTTTTTTAAGGTGTTACAAAATGAGTTATAGTTTTAAAGTTGTATTTTTGGAATAAATAATGATTTTATTTAAAAATTAAATTAAAAATATTTAGAAAATTATTTTCATAAAATGGATTTCATTTTTAATTCAGACCATCGATATTAGGTTAGGGTGAATTTTTGGGCTTTTTCTGAAACAGTTGAATTTTTGGTGAATAGTAAAAATACAGTTTTATGTTTCAGGTGTTTAATGACATCATTAATAATATAATAATGATGTAAGATTTTTTGTAGACATATTAATAGTGATATATGAAATGAATTTTCCCAAGTGTCTAATACCATGGGCAAATACCATGGAAAAGCCCATGGTTTTGCAAATACCACCAAATGAGCTGTCCCTTGGAAATTAATAATTTATTCCCTCATTTTTCCTATAAATACCAAGCCATTTACCTCATTAGTTTCATTACAAAATCCTCCTCAACAAATTTCTGGTCTCCTTACCTCCCAATAAGTCCTCCTAAGGTTCCCTCAAGCCTCCCAAGGTCCCGACCTTCAAGCTTTTGAAGTTACTCTTGAAGGTAAGGGAACCTTTCACCCTCCTCTTTTAAGTCATAACTTCCTTTGTGTTATGTCTTATAGTTACATTTTATTATGTGGGGGCTTGTTATTATATATCTATACTACTTTAAATTTTATGTCCAAATGATTATAGACCCTTTCCACTCTCATCAATTGAGTTTTGTAATTTTTAAGTGATGTCGTTAGGCTGCCAAATTTTTCGTAAAAGAAATCACATATTCTCTTTCCTTTCAAGTTTCTTTTTCATGTGGTATGACATTAAAATATCCATACCATATTATTATATCCATGTTATTATTCCTTTATACTTTATTATGAGTTATTTATGAGTGGGATAACCTTGTAACCTCACTTTTTAATGTTTTCTAAAATGTTGTTATGTAGCCGTTATGCTGCATAATTTTCGTCTCAAAATCTCTCTCTTTTTCTTCTCAATAAATTCTCTTGTATTATTTATGTAAATACCCAATTCTATTTTAATTTTCATGTGTATTCATCAATACATAAAATTTATCTATTTGATTCGGGAATTGACATAAATATAACCCTCATTCCCTTTCCATGGGTTATAAATGATATAATGATCTTATTTTTAAGTACTTTTTAAACATCACGATTTGGACATGAACCCCATTTTTTTATTCTATTTGGGTTATTTATGAAATTTTTTATTATGATATATGTGGATCACTATAAATTAAAGACATATTAAGGGTGTTCCCTGATATCACTCTAATGCATTGGGTAAATAAATTAATCTCTAGATATGACAAGTTTCACGATACCTTGGTGAATAACCTTGGTAATGTTTTTATGACAGCTTGGGGATAAACCTTGGTGATATGTTCATGAATGTATAAATGGAATGTTGTAGCCACATATTCAATTTATGTTTCAAGTTCCTTTCATTATGATATTCATATTCTTTGATTTCTCTTGTCTTTATGTTTTTTTATCAAGTTCGTTTTGATATCACAAGTAAACTGATTCCCTTGTTTACCCTTACTGGGCCTTCATCTCACCCTTTCCTTTGATGTATGTCTCCAGGTTATGAGATGTAGTAATTTTTCTTAGTATGAACTAATTATGAAGACTTACAAGTTGAATATAATGATGTTTTATTTTGTTTTCATGTTTTATGTTCTTGATTTCCAAGACACTAGACTTTAAAAGATCATCTGTTTGTGAAATGTAATAAAAAGTTATGTAATAAAAAGGCAGGATTCCATAATTTGTATCAAAAGATAGTTTAGTTATTTATGGAAATTAGGCTATGAAAAATTTATGAAGAATCCTATAGAAATGTTCAAATATAGAAAAAATTCCTGGTATTTTTGTGAGTATTGAGTAAGTGGTTTATCAAGAAAATACATCTTTGTTTGGATATGAACAGGTAGAGGCGGCTCTGGCACAGAGGTACCTAGGAGTGAAAACTCTAACAAGGAGTTTTAGGCTTGACCTGGGTATACTAGTACCTGACAACGAGTCTTTCTACACTCTTGGTTATGACACTCCCGGGGGATATGTTTGGTTAATCGTAAGATTTTTATGAATCATTATGAAGGATTTATAGAAAAATGTAATTGTTTAAAGAAGTTTTTAGATATAAAATACTTTATTGTTAAAAGATTCGTAAATGAAATAAGTTTCTCACTAAGGTTTTATTATTTTATAAATGGAAGGAAATAAGAGGAATCGTGCAAATGGTGACCGAAATGGACCATGCACTGATGACCCTCCGATGGAAGCCGGAATAGAAACATTCATGTGAATGATGAACCAAATGACTCATGTTATGGGAAATAACTTGAATCAAGCTGAGAGACTGATCTAACTACGAAGGAAAAAACATTCTATTGAGTTCTTTATGTGTCAATGATCACCAACCTTCAGTGGATTGACCGACCCATTGATTGCTGAACAATGGACCTACTCTATTGAGAAGATCTTTTCTGTGCTCTGCTATTCAGAGTAAGAGAAGGTCACCCTGGTTGTCTATCACTTAGAGGGAGAAGCTGATCAGTGGTGGGAACTGATTAAAAACATGAGTCAAAGAGTGTAGGTTTAAGCTATATAGTGGGAAGAGTTTAGAGGGATCTTCTTCTGTAAGTACTTTCCTCGTCCCATGAGAACAAGAATGGAGAAAGAGTTGCTTGAGTTGAAGCAGAAGGAGAATAAATCTATGGGAAGCTACGAGATGAACTTTACAAGACTTTCCCGTTATACCTCAAGCTTTTTCATGGATCCTAATGGTAAGGTTGATAGATTCTTCGGTGGACTGAGACCTCATCTGAGGAAGAATCTAGCCAACTAAGACTATGACAACTATGAGGATATCATACAGAGTACAATGAAAGTTGAACTGGAGTTCGGTGAGATGCAGTGGTCTCATAAATAAAGCGAAAAAAGGGATCGATGGAGCCCAACTTAGGGAGTACCTTTGATCAGGGAATAGAAGGCAAGAAAGTGCAACATCCCATGTGTAATCAATTTGGGAATAAGCATTTGGGGAACTACCTACTCGGGAGCGGGAAATTCCACAAGTGTGGAAGAGATGGCCATATTGCGAGGAATTGTCGTAGTGAGGTGAAACCTCAACTTCCAAACACTAAAGATAAGGGGAAGATGGTGAATTACCCACCTAATGTACAATGCTTTAAGTTTGGACAACTTGGGGTACTTTTCCAATCACTATCCTAATCCGAGGGAAGTAGAGGGGAACCACCATCAGCCTCATCAAAGGCCAAGGGAGAAAGGTCGTGTTTTTTCTACCACGACAACTGAAGTTGAAGCTCCAAATGATGTATCAGGTACTCCTGTTGTTCTATAAAAGATAAAAAGTACTTTGTTTGATTCTGGTTCTACACATTCCTTTCTTTCCTCCAAGTTTGCAAAGAATTTAGAATCAACCCCCAACTTGCTAAAAGTAGAGTTATCATTCAAGACTCCTGGTGGGATTATCCAAGCATCGTCAGTGTTTAGAAACTATAGTATTTAGTTTTGTGAGCACAATCTTATAAAAAATCTAGTAGTCATTCCCATGCTGGAATTCGACATTATACTAGGGATGGATTGACTCTCAAAGTATAATGCTAAGATCAAATGCATAAGTAAGGAAATCTCAGTATTCTTCAATAGAAAACCTACATTTATCTTCCAAGGAGAGATATCTCAACATGATCTTTGTATAGGAGAACCTCCTATATCCTTCTTTATGGAATTGATTGGTGAATAAGAAGAAGGAAATGAGAGTTTGAGGATAGAAAATGTCCCCATCTTCCAAGAATATGCTGACATATTTCTCGAGGAGTTGCTGGGACCTCCCCCAGAAAGAGAGGTAGAGTTATCTATTGAACTCGTACTTGGATCTCATCCAATATCAAAGACCTCGTATAGGATGGAAAATGTGGATATGGAGGAATTAAATAAATAACTCTAAGATCTTTTGGAGAAGGGGTGTATCCGACTGAGTGTGTCTCATTGGAGAGTACATGTTCTATTTGTGAGTAAGGATGGATCGATGCAGCTATGCATTGATTATAGAGAACTGAACGAGATCACAGTAAAGAACAAATACCCTCTTCCAAGAATTGATGACTTATTTGAACAACTTCGTGGGGATTAATTCTTATCTAATATTGATCTTTGATCTGGTTATCATGAATTGAGGGTGAAGAAAGAAGATATTCCAAAAACTGCCTTCCGATCAAGATATGGGAATTGTGAGTTTGTTGTTATACCTTTTTGACTGACTAATGCACCTTCTATTTTTGTGGATTTAATGAATAGAGTTTTAAGGACTACCTTCATAACTTTGTGGTAGTTTTTATTGATGATATTCTGAAATATTCCAAAATTCATGAGGAGCACGAGGATCATCTAAGGGTTATTTTTCAAACTCTATAGAAGGAGAGTCTTTTTGGAAAGTTTAGTAAATGTGAATTCTGGTTACAACAAGTTTCTTTCTTGGGGAACATTGTTACCAATTAAGGAATCACAGTTGACCTTGGAAAGACAAAATTTGTAGAGGAGTGGCCTCAACCTACTACAATAACCGAGATTCATAGTTTCCTTGGATTAATGGGATATTATAGGAGGTTTGTGAAAAGATTTTCATGACTTTCTAATCCATTATCCAAGTTAACTCGAAAAGGGGTCAAGTTCCTCTAGACAAAGGAGTGTGAGGAAAGTTTCCAAAGACTGAAGAAGAGATTGGTTACTACACCCATGTTAACTCTGCCCTCAAGTAGATAAGGATTAGTTATTTTTAGCGATGTATCTCTGAAAGGGATTGGGTATGTCCTCATGAAAAATGACAAGGTCATTGTTTATGCATATCGATATTTGAAGACTCATGATCAGAACTATTATACCCATGATCTGGAGTTGGTTGCAGTCATTTTTTATTTGAAGATATGGAGGCACTATTTTTGTGGGGAGAAATGTGATATATACACAGATCATCAAAGTTTGAAGTATATTTTCACACAAAAAGAATTTAACATGAGATAAAGGAGATGGTTGGAACTTCTTAAAGACTATGATTGTTCAATTCATTATCATTATGGAAGAGAAAACAAAGTCGATGATGCATTAAGTAGGAAAGACCCAATTGTTTTGTCCATTATGAGGATTCAAAGAGACCCTTTGATCAATGACCTAGTAAAACTGGACATGGGAATTATAAAGGAAGGGAAATCATCAACCCTAACCCAAATTATTTCTCAACTATCATTACTAAAGAAGTTCAATAAAGATCATAAAGAAGATCCTTTGTTACAGAAGAAGTTTGAGGCTACGACGGATGAGAAGTTTCCTAAGTTAAATAATGATCAAGAAGGTGTAATTAAATTTCGTATAAGACTATGTGTTCCATCTATTCCAAAAATAAAGAAGGAGCTTATGGATGAAGCTCATAGCTCTAATTTCTCAATACATCCTGGAAGTGAAAAAATGTATAGGGACCTTCATGATCATTATTAGTGGGATAATATGAAAAAGAATATTTTCGACTATACATCAAGGTTCCTGGTATGTCAAGAAGTGAAGTTGGAGTGATAAATTCCTAAAGGGGTATTGAAACATCTACCCATACCAGCATGAAAGTGGGACAATATCACTATAGAATTTGTCACTGGTATCCCGATAACTTCCAAAGGAAACAATGTGATATGGGTTATTATACACCGTCTCACCAAGAGTGACCATTTTATCTCCATTCAGGAAGATTTCTCTCTTGATCGACTTTCCATGATTTATGTGAAGGAAGTGGTAAGGATGCATGGAGTTCCACTTTCTATCGCATCTGATCGTGATCCAAGGTTCACATCAAAATTATGGAGAAGTATTTAACATGATCCGAGCACTAAATTTAATTTCAGTATGAACTATCACCCCCAAACTGATTTCCAATCTGAAAGGACTATTCAAACACTCGAGGACATGCTGAGAACATGCTTAATGGAATTTAAAGGTGTATGGGATCAACACATTCCTTTAGTTGAGTTCTCTTACAACAAAAGATTCCACTCGAGCATTCAGATGGCACCCTATGAAGCTCTATATGGGAAGCGATGTATAAATCCTACTTGTTGGGATGAAGCTGGTGAGAGAAAGCTTCTTGGGCCTGATCTTGTGCAAGATATGATAGAAAAGGTCCATGACATCCAACAACACATTAAGGCTGCTCAGAGTTGGTAAAAGAGCTATGCTGACAACTGTAGAAGGGACTTGGAGTTTGATGTTGGTGAAAAAGTCTTTCTTCATATTTCAACTTGAAAGAGAGTCATGAGGTTTGGGAAAAAAGGGAAGCTCATCCCTAGGTATATTTCCCCCTTTTAAATCATTTATCGTGTGGGAGCAGTGTCCTATCGGCTTGTACTTCTTCCAAATCTAGCACAAGTTTATGATGTCTTCCACATATCCCTCTTGAAGAAGTACATACCTAACCCTTCACATGTACTAAATCCAGAGGTAGTAGAATTGGAACATGACCTCTCTTATGAGGAGCTACTGGGTGAGATCTTGGATTGTAGAGGCAAGGTTCTACGCAATAAGACTACCCACCTTGTTAAGGTGTAGTAGAGGATCCACAAATGTAAAGAAG
This sequence comes from Viscum album, assembly GCA_963277665.1. Lineage (NCBI taxonomy): Eukaryota > Viridiplantae > Streptophyta > Magnoliopsida > Santalales > Viscaceae > Viscum > Viscum album. The sequence continues at coordinate 158,341,553 of OY728125.1, forward strand.
CCACGTGGGAACCAGAGGAGTCTATGATATAGAAGTAACCACACCTTTTATCATCATAGGGTATGAGATAAAATTTCGGGGATGAAATTTCATAAAGGGGGAAGAATGTGACAACCCGAAGTTTTTAATTCTATTTGTTTCCTAAATTTGTGTAATATTTTATTTTATACTCAATAAAACTATATCCTTTAATTAATGAAGTGGGTATAATTAAAATGAGACCATTTGGTTTCAAATATTATATGATTGTTCGTCAATATTACCGTTGGAAACTATAATCTTAACGTTGGGTTTTTATAAATATAGTTATCTTGGTTAATTAATACAGAAAGATGATTGAATGGCCTCATCTAGTAGACTCAGGCCATATGAATCCCATATGTCGGAGCTTGGGAAGTAGGTAGCATCATTGGTCTTTGATCTAGACCAAGGCCATGCCGAACTTCAACATGTAAAGCTTGAACATAATTTCTTACGGGAGAAGTTCAAGCTAATAGAAATCACCACTCAGGCAATGTTGTCCAAGCCGCCCCAAGATTCTATCACCATAGCACACCTTACACTTATGTCCTATGTTGGTGTTATAAGAATATATGTAATGAGACATTATCTACTTTGTATAATCCATTTATATAAATAAAATTTTTATTTCATATAATGGCCAAGTTTGTGAATTTCAAATATCTAGATAAATATAGGATATGATTTAAAATATTTATGTAAACTTTAAATAATTAATAATGTGAAATAATTTTCAAAAAATAGTCTTCCACAATTTTGATCAGGGATAAATTTAGAATCTAATAAGATCAACTTACTTTTTAGTGAATAGTAAAGTATGAAAAGTAGCATACCCATATGAATAGTAATGAATAGTAATGAATAGTAAATTGGACAAAAAATAGAAACTTCACCCATGAATGTATAAATAAAATTTAGACATCTTAAAAGTGAAAAACTATCATAGTATAAGTTTTGGTATTTTTGTATGTCATAAATATTTTATTTACAATTTAATAATTTAAAATGGAAATATATTTTCATAAAATGTAATCATAAATTGTTACATTATTGTATTATGGTTATACAATAATTTTATGGGACCTTGATTACTTTTTTAAGGTGTTACAAAATGAGTTATAGTTTTAAAGTTGTATTTTTTGAATAAATAATGATTTTATTTAAAAATTAAATTAAAAATATTTATAAAATTATTTTCATAAAATGGAGTTCATTTTTTAATTCAGAGCATCGATATTAGGTTAGGGTGAATTTTTGGGATTTTTCTGAAACAGTTTAATTTTTGGTGAATAATAAAAATACAGTTTTGAGTTTCAGGTGTTTAATGACATCATTAATGATGTAATAATGATATAATATTTCTGATATACTTATTAATAGTAATATATTCTTTGAGGTGTCCCAAGTGGACAATACCATGGGCAATCCCATGGTTTTGCAAATACCACCGATAAGGTGTCCCTTGGAAATTAATAATTTATTCCCTTACTTTTCCTATATATACCAAGCCATTTACCTCATTAATTTCATTCCAAAATCCTCCTCAACTAAGTTCTAGTCTCCTTACCTTCCAATTAGTCCTTCTAAGGTGCCCTCAAGCCACCCAAGGTCTCGACCTTCATGATTTCTAAGTTAATCTTCAAGGTAAAGGAACCTTTCACCCTCCTCTTTTAAGTCATGACTTCCTTTATGTTATGTCTTATAGTTCCATTTTATTCTGTGGGGGATTGTTATTATATATCTTTAATACTTTCCATTTCATGTCTGAATGATGATATACCCTTTCTTCTCTCATCAATTGAGTTTTTGAATTTTTAAGTGATGCTGTTAGGCTGCCAATTTTTTTTAAAAGAAATCACATCTTCTCTTTCCTTTCAATTTTCCTTTTCATGTGGTATGACATTCAAATATCCATACCATGTTCTTATCTCCATTTTATTATACCTTTATACTGTATTATGAGTTATTTATGAGTGGTCTACCCTTGTACCGTATATTTTTAATTATTTCTAAAACGTTGTTATGTAGCCGTTATGCTGCAGAATGTTAGTCTGAAAATATCTCTCTTTTTCCTCTCAAGAAATTC